>JAWXYG010000010.1:25407762-26012762 GCA_034222035.1 Acacia crassicarpa | reverse complement strand
AAATCTCGTCGTCCTTCTAAACCATAGACCAATATAGATTTTTCGATATTCTTATCCACAAATTAAACCATTTAGCCTTCGCTACTAAGACCATTAAACACGTTTCCCATTATGCCTTTAATAAAAGCAATTATTTACCCAGGAACCTCACCTATCCTAGTAAAAACATTGGATTGATATGGACTAATCCAGATCATTTATCCCTTAAACGCAATGGAAGAAATATCTGATTTATCCAAGTCTATCCACGATGTAACAAAAATTATTTTAGAACAGTAGCCCAGTATCAAGTACTCCCTCTGATCCTTATTATAAGGTACCAACTAGCAATTGTATTTGTTCTTTTTTTATAAGACACTTGCTTATTCCTAAAGCGCATTAATTATTTTCTTCCATGTATGCCCATAATTAATAAGGGTAGTAGGTGAGAGTAAAAATTAATATAATATTAGAGTTTAGTACAATTAGTAGAGGTAATGTTGGAAGTTATTTAAGTTTTAGGACAACTTTATTGATTTTAACTATTTTTATTGGTTTGTGTGAATTGTTAATTGGTGCCTTATAATAAGAATCAGAGTGAGTATTCATCCGATGTTATTCAACTATTGTTAAATTACTCTAGAAAAAATTTATCCTCCAATAAATATGATAAGATTTAGAACCACCAAAAAGCCAATGGAGTATGATCAAGAAGTAATGGAAGATGATGAAGATTTTCAACATAAAGTATCCTCAATAAGAAGGATTGTCTACGAATAAATGGTTGGATTGATAGAAGTTGAATATTCAAACTAGGATTGAGATTTATGCAATATATATTTTGATTTTTGAGCATGTATTTGGTATATGGGAAATGAAAAGAAATGAAGAGGAGAGTGGGGTTAAAGACATGTAATTATTTCTCTCTCTCTCTCTCTAATCTTATCTATTTTCTTTATTAAAATTTTATACCTCAAATTTTTCTTTTTAATTTTAAATTCAACTTATCTGACAACTGCAGATTTTTTTTTTTTTTGATAAAGGACAACTGCAGATTTTTTTTATTTAT
Organism: Acacia crassicarpa; assembly: GCA_034222035.1. NCBI lineage: Eukaryota > Viridiplantae > Streptophyta > Magnoliopsida > Fabales > Fabaceae > Acacia > Acacia crassicarpa. The sequence goes on along the minus strand of JAWXYG010000010.1, from coordinate 26,011,714 downwards.
AAACAACGATGGCTTACAGCCAGAAAACTAAACAGAAACTAGAAAATTAGGGGAAACAGTTCCCATACTCTCCTGAGCTACCAACGCACTCAGCCACCTTGGACACTCCTCAACAACCTCTGAACGGTTGATACCCTGCTTTGCCAGAAAATCTGCCACCCTATTTGCTTGGCGCAGTATGTGACACACATGAACTTGCCAATCCCTTCTCAGCATGTCTTTTATCTCTTCACCAGCAGAAGACTTGCGGTAGTGGCATTTTCATCAGCAATTGTTGTTACTAAATCCAAAGCATCAGACTCTAGAATTAATTTCTTGCAACCCAGATCCCACGCAAGAGACAATCCTTCGTAAATGGCCCACTCTTCCGCTACATGAGCCTCACAAACACCTACTTGTTTTGAGAAACCACACAACCAGATCTCCCCGCTGTCCCGCAAAACGCCCCCACAACTAGCCCTTGAGGACCCTTGGGTCACAGCCCTATCCACATTTAGTTTATTCCATCCATAAGGGGGCGTCCTCCAAATACCCGTTAACACAGTCGAAGAACTATCAAAGGAAAGGAAATTACCTGATAGCAGATCAGGTCCCAAAGCATAATTTCTCCATGAATGACGGATTTTTTCCGCTGGATTTATAGGCTTCACAAAGTTCCTTTCGAAAAGAGACATGTTCCTCCAACCCCACAGTGACCAGATCGCTACACCGAAAATTATACTCAAACTGGGAGAACCACTATTATCCTTAAGATTCATAGTTAGCCAATCTCTCAAGGGTGAATTAAAGAAAGTTGATGCGTGAGGAGAAAAGATCAGCTTTTGCCACATCTGTTTTGCAAAAATACAATCTCTCAGGATATGCAAAATAGACTCCACCTCAGTCCCACAATGCTCACACAGATCAGAAACTGGCCCCCAACGGCTTCTTCTCTCATTCGTCGGCAATTTATCAAAGAAAACTTTCCACATGAAAACCTTAATTCTCTCCACACCCTTCCAAGACCAAAACTCCTTCAGACCTTTAAATGTAGGAAGCTGGTCAAGCTTCTCAATCAGTCCATAGGCGCTTTTTAGAGAAAACAAACCATCCTTGGAGGCACCCCACACCATAAAGTCCAGACCCGCTTCCTCACAAGGAGGCATGTGTGCCATAATTCTCCCGATCACATCCATAGGTAACAAATCAGAGAGCTTATCAAAATTCCACGCCCCATTCACTAACTAGTCTGCTACCACATGAGCACTTTCCTCTTCTAAAAGTTGTCTAGTACATACTTCCTTCAAAGGTGTCCGGTCCAACAACCAACAATCATTAAAAAAATTAATCGAATGTCCGTTGCGAAGTTGCCATTTAGAACCTCTATCAATGAGGGCCTCCTGTGAACAAATAAATTTCCACACTTTTGAATCCCCTGGCTTATAGGATAAAAGAGACTCACTATCTCTTAGCATATATCTCTGCTGCATAATCTCCGCCCATAAACCTGAAGCACCCATAATCAAATTCCAAGCCACTTTTGCACCACAAGCTTTGTTGACTGACTCCAATCTTCTAAATCCAAGGCCCCTAGCTTTCTTAGGTTGTAAAATTTGCTCCCACCCAATAGCATGATAGTGAGAAGATGACTCATTATGCCCCCAAATGAAATTTCTTTGGATCCTTTCCACCTCATGACAAATACTCTTAGGAATTGATGCCACTTGCATTGGGTATAGGGGAATCGAACTCAGAACCGACTTGGCTAAGGTGATCCTTCCAGCAAAGGAAAGGCAACTAGTCTTCCAATTTGACAACTTTGCTCTAGTTCTCTCAACAATATACTGAAACTACGCCGTTGATTTCCTATTCCGAGAAAGAGGAAACTCAAGATATTTCCCAATCTCACTCGTAATTCTCATTTGAGACATAGCCTGGATCCTTTGCTTAAGTTGCCCAGAAACTCTAGGGGAGAAAAATATAGAAGATTTCAACTTATTAACCTTCCCACCCGAAGCCATTGAGAACTTATCAAGACATTTAAGCATACACCTTGTTTGCTTTTCAGAAGCAACCCCAAAAAGTAGCAAATCATCCGCAAATAACAAATGTGAAACCGACAAGCTAGTACTAGCAACCTTAATTGGACGCCAATTGCCATCAACAACTTCATCATTGATTAAATGCGAGAGCCTGTCCATACAAAGGACAAACAAAAGAGGAGAGATTGGGTCCCCTTGGCGAAGCCCTCTCTTAGGAGAAAAGAATTCTGTTGGAGCTCCATTCCACATGACATTATAGGACACCGAGGAAACACAAGAAACGATTAGGTTAATAAAATCCAAATTAAAACCCACATCTAAAAGGACCTTTTCTACAAAATCCCACCGAATTCTATCATAGGCCTTTTCAAGATCAATCTTCCAGGCCATTAAACCCTTTTTGCTCTTATTCTTACTCAATATATGCATGATTTCTTGTCCAACAATAAGATTATCATGAATATGCCTCCCCTTAATAAAACTAGTTTGGAACGGGGAAATGAAATCATTCATCACCTCTTTAAGTCTAAGAGTTATAATCTTAGTAATAAACTTAAAATGCACTGTACATAAAGCTATAGGTCTAAAATGAGTTACCTGCATAGGGTTGTCTATCTTGGGGATCAAAGAGATGAGTGTCTTATTGGCCTCAGCAACAGATGACTCACCAGAAAAAACCTTCCTGATGAATGAACATATCGAAGGTCCCACCGTCTCCCAATTGCTCTTGTAAAATATAGCAGGGAAGCCATCAACTCCTGGGGCTTTAAAGCTTCCCACAGAAAACATTGCTGCACGAATTTCTTCGTCAGATGGTATTCTACCCATTAAATCCGCAGTAGTGCGATTAACAACAGGAAAATTAGTTCTTGTGTGCTAAGGAGTAGATTCACCCTCCACATCACAATATAATGACTTGAAATGTTGAACTACAAGCCTTCAACTGCAGATTTAAGCCTAACAAACTAAACTAAAAGGATAAAAGGCCTAATGATCATCAATTTGAATATTTTCTTTTGGATAAATCGCCCATTTCATTTTGGGCTTTAAACCCATTGTCCTTAATGCTGACCCAATTCTCTTCTTCCTTCTCGCCCCCCGATGCTCTTCTGGCCTGAGAAGAAGAGCACATCCTTTCGCCGCCTTGTCAGCCACCACACTCGCGGTAACTAAACACTTCTGTCACCAACTCACTATGTCGAGTGGTGAGAGCAGAGGATTTGAAGTGAAGAGAGTGTTTATAGGAGCAGGATGCAACAGAATAGTGAACAACGTTTCATGGGGTGCTTGTGGCTTGGTCTCCTTTGGAGCTCAGAACGCCATCGATATATACTGCCCAAGGTCCCTTTCGTTTTCTTAAACTCACTAAGTCCTGATTTTCGGAGACTCTTTGTCGTAAACTTGTGATTGAGAGTCCCTTTCTTTTTCTTCTATTGGGTTTTGACAGAGTGCTCAAATTCTGACTACTCTTCCGGTTTACCGAGTATCTGTGAATTGTACACACTGGCTTTGATACGGCCCCCACTGGTTTGGAAGCCCAAAATGGAACCCAAGAAGTCAGCCCAATGGAAGTCACTGCTCGCCCAGCCCGTATACGAAGATCACCTGCTCACCTTGAGGACTTTGTCTTGAATTAAAATGGAGAACATGGGCGCAAGCCACTTCCACGCACTTTGCCACTTCCACGCACACACTTTGCCACTTCCACGCATGTTGCAGCATTTTGTTATTTTGCAGATTTATTTATTAGGTTGATTATTTAATGTTTGCATTCAGTTTCTAGCCATGATTTGTTACGTGGCTTTAATTGTCTTAGTAGAGTCCTTCAGTTGTGATAATGGCGTCAGTTGCATTTCCCCTATTTATGTAGCGTATTTTGCAGAATGATGAATAAGAAAAGATCAGTTTATTTGTTCCAGTTTGATTTTTATTAGTTTTCCCAAGCTTTGGCCCTTTTTGCCTAAAAGGTCCTATCATTTTGGTGCTCTCGTTGAGAGTAACAACTCCGCCTCCATCCATGGCCGAAGGAACTCGTTTCAAGAAATTTGAAGAACTTTTAGCCGAGACTCATGACCGGTTCGAGGCCCGCCTACGAGAAATATCAACCCAAGCTAATACTTGGATGGACTACCTGTCTGATCAAACCAACCTCATCACTGACCAACTTCAGATCCTCTCCACAAATATCACTGCGCTAACTGAGCGTTTCAACCAAGCCCCTCGCCCACCACCACCCAACAATCCATTACTGCCACCACCCCAACCCCGCCCCTTCAAACTTGATTTCCCAAGGTTCGATGGCACAGACCCACGAGGGTGGATTTTCAAAACCACACGGTTCTTCAATTTCCACCAAACCCCAGCCCCCCAACGTCTCCAGATAGCGTCTTTTCACATGGACGGACCTGCCCTTGCTTGGTACCAATGGACCTTCAACAATACTCCATTCCAAACCTGGGATGAGTTCACACGCAGCCTAAAGAACAGATTTGGGGACTCTCCATACACTAGCCACATGGGTGCTCTTGCCAAACTCACTCAAACCTCCACCGTATCAGCATATGTGACCGAGTACGAAGCCTTAGCCAACCGAACCAATCACCTACCGGCTCCTTTCCTCTTGCAATATTTTATTTCAGGACTTCAACCTCACATACGCCGTGAAGTTCAGGCCCTCCGCCCCACAACGATCATTGAGGCACAAGGATTAGCCAAGTTACAAGAAGAAAAATTGGCAGACTTACCTCGCTCAGCCACCTCGTTGCCATATACCCCACAGCCCAGACTTGCCTTGCCTCCACCACCACAGTCGCAGCAGCCACTCCTGTTACCAGCTCCACCATCCCGTGAACCTCCTCCCTCACATAACCAAACCCCAACCAATATTCGCACCCCCCTGGCACAAGACGCCTCACCACCGAAGAGATCCACAAGCAACGAGAAATGGGGCTCTGCTTCAATTGTGACGAGCCATTCACCCGAACCCACCGTTGCAAGAACCCATCCACACTCCTTCTATTAAGTGAGGTTACATCCACACTGGAACCCGACCCACCCCACGAGGCCACGAACCCGATCGACCCCTCCAGCCCCACCCACTATGACACACACCTCCTTCCAACCCAACCCGACATCTCCTATTACGCCTTAACAGGACAAGATTCCCTCAAGACCCTAAAGCTCACCGGTCGAATTCATGGTCAGACGTACCCCCTTCACATCCTGGTTGATTCGGGATCCACTCATAATTTCATCCAGGAAGGGCTGATTCCACGCCTTGATCTTCAGTTGAACACCTCACACACGTTCCTTGTCACCGTCGGGAAAGGCGACTACCTCCAGTGCTCCGGATTGTGCTCGTCCGTGGCCATCGACATAGCCGGATGTGGGTTTATTACTGATTTGTTTGCTTTGCCCATTCACGGTGCCGACATCGTCCTTGGCATCCAATGGCTTCGACAAGTCGGACTAGTCACTTTGGATTATACCCTGCTCACTCTCTCCTTTTCTTATGCAGGCCGACCCATCACCTTAAAAGGTAACCCAGATACACTAACCCTAGCCCAACCCATACCACCCAAAAAACTGGCCCAACACCTACATACACTTACCTTGGCCTCCCTTTGCTCTTTATGGGCCAACCCTTCCCTAAACCCAACGCCGCCAACCTACCCCGCCGACCTCACTACATTGTTGGAACAATTCTCCCAATTATTTCAAGCTCCACAAGGCCTTCCCCCAAGCCGCCCCCAGGATCACCAAATCCACCTACCTCCCGCCGCTAAGCCTATCAATGTCAAACCTTACTGGTACCCTTATTTTCAAAAGCAGGAAATTGTACGCTTAGTTCAAGAAATGCTCCAGGAAGGTATCATCCGGCCTAGTACCAGTCCATATAGCTCCCCGGTTCTTCTAGTTAAGAAAAAAGACAGAACATGGCGCTTTTGTGTTGATTATCGAGCTCTGAACGCTGTCACTATCAAGGATCAATTTCCTATTCCATCGATTGACGAGTTATTCGATGAATTGCGAGGTTCAAAATTCTTTTCCAAGCTTGACTTGAGGGCCGGATTTCATCAGATAAGTATGCACCCAGATTCAATTACCAAGACAGCCTTTCGCACCCATGAAGGTCATTACGAATTCCTGGTCATGCCTTTTGGTTTATGCAATGCTCCCTCAACCTTTCAGGCCACCATGAATGAGGTATTCCAGCAATTCTTACGTGACTTTGTTTTGGTGTTTTTTGATGACATTCTGGTCTATAGCTCTTCTTGGGCGAAACATTTGGAGCACCTATAGATCGTCTTCTCGGAGCTCCAGCTACATCAGTTACATGTTAAGCTCTCCAAGTGCACTTTTGCCCAGGAAACCATCCACTATTTAGGCCATATTGTCTCTTCTTATGGCCTGGCAGTCGACCCAGACAAAATCTCAGCCATACAGGATTGGCCGCCTCCTAGAACCGTCCGACAGTTAAGAGGATTTCTTGGCCTAGCTGGATATTATCGTCGTTTCATTAAGAACTATGCCAAGCTTGCCTTACCACTCACTACCCTGTTGTGCCACAAGGCGTTCCAATGGACGCACGATCAAGATGTTGCCTTTGCCGCTCTTAAGGAAGCTTTAGCGAGCGCCCTTGTTTTGTAGCTCCCTGACTTCACCGCACCCTTCATTGTTGACACCGACGCATCAGGAGTAACAATGGGGGCTGTCCTTCTTCAACATGGGCACCCTATCGCTTATTTCAGTAAACTCTTCCCTCCCAGGGTCCAGAAGGCCTCTATATATGTTCGGGAACTTTGTGCGTTGACCGAGGCAGTTCAAAAATGGCGGCATTACTTACTAGGGCGTGAGTTCATCATCCAAACTGATCATCACAGTCTTCAACACCTCCTTTCCCACTCCATACATACCCCTGAGCAAGAGCGCTGGCTATATAAACTTAAAGGATACCAATATCGCATAGCTTACAAACCTGGGAATGTCAACCTTGTTGCCGATGCTTTGTCTCAACGCACTGATCCCACCTATGCCGCCCTCTCCACTCCAACTCCAAGCCTAACCAGACGTATCATCACTGCTCAACAAGACGACAAATCAACTCGTGACCTTATTGACAAGTGCCAGGCCAAACCGACCGACTTTCCCGGATTCCGACTTGCTAACCGTGTACTCTATTTCAAGGATCGTTTGTACATCCCCACGGGATCACCTCTCTGCTACGAAGTATTTCAAGAACTCCACAGTTCTCCTATTGGTGGCCATGCAGGATTCAAAAGAACTTGGTACAGAGTAATCCAATCCTTCTTTTGGAAGAATCTTCGCAGCGATATTAAGACTTGGGTTCGAGAGTGTCATGTTTGCCAGCAAACCATGTATCTGACCACATACCCACAAGGGCTCCTTCAACCTTTACCTATTCCAGATCACGTTTGGGACGATGTCACTATGGACTTCATTGTCGGACTTCCACCATCCCACGGTAAGTCAACCATTTTAGTTGTGGTCGATCGCCTTAGTAAGTACGCCCACTTTATGGCCCTTCCCACCTCTTTCACCACAAAATCAGTTGCAACGGTCTTTGCCGCCAACGTCACCAAGCTTCATGGGATCCCTAAAAGCATCACCACTGATCGTGACTCCATCTTCCTCAGCTCATTCTGGAAGGAACTGTTCACTCTCTCTGGCTCCACTTTGCGAGTTAGTTCCGCCTACCACCCACAGACCGATGGCCAAACTGAGGTGGTTAACCGTTGCTTGGAGCAATACCTACGTTGCTATTGTATGGATCATCCAGCTCATTGGTTCAAGCACTTGCATTGGGCTGAGTATTAGCACAACACCGCATATCACTCTTCGGCCGAAATGACCCCATTTGAAGCACTTTATGGTCGGCCGCCGCCCGCTATCCCAGACTATGTGTTAGGAGAAGCCAGCGACCAGGCCGTCGATCATGCTCTTAAATCTAGGGATGCCGTGCTCGCAGAATTGAAGGCAAATCTCCAACGAGCACAACAACGTATGAAGGCTCAAGCTGATCAGAAGCGAGTTGACCGCACTTTTACCGTCGGTGATTGGGTTCTTGTCAAGCTTCGCCCCTACCGTCAGCAATCTCTTGCCCAACGTGCCTCCTATAAACTCTCTTGACGCTACTTTGGTCCTTACCAAGTCATCGCATCAGTTGGTCTAGTCGCCTACAAGCTCGATCTACCCGCCACCTCTCACATTCATCCAGTGTTTCATGTCTCTGTTTTGCGACCCTTCTATGGAGATCCCACCCTTACCATCCCCGGTCCTTTACCTGACTCAGCGCCCAGCGATGCCAATGATGACGTTCCGAACCTTGAGGACAAGGTTCATTTTTCCAACGAGAGGGGAAATGATACGGCCCCCACTGGTTTGGAAGCCCAAAATGGAACCCAACAAGTTAGCCCAATGGAAGTCACTGCTCGCCCAGCCCATATCCGAAGATCACCTGCTCACCTTGAGGACTTTGTCTTGAATTAAAATGGAGAACGTGGGCGCAAGCCACTTCGCAAGCCACTTCCACGCACTTTGCCACTTCCACGCATGTTGCGGCATTTTGTTATTTTGCAGATTTATTTATTAGGTTGATTATTTAATGTTTGCATTCAGTTTCCAGCCATGATTTGTTACGTGGCTTTAGTTGTCTTAGTGGAGTCCTTCAGTTGTAATAAAGACGTCAGTTGCATTTCCACTATTTATGTAGCGTATTTTGCAGAATGATGAATAAGAAAAGATCAGTTTATTTGTTCCAGTTTGATTTTTATTAGTTTTCCCAAGCTTTGGCCCTTTTTGCCTAAAAGGTCCTATCAGGCTTCCTAGTAGCAAGTTTGCATTTAGAGGTAGCCTCTTGCTTTCTTTGATTGATTAGAATTCCTTAACTTGGTGCATTTCTACATGATTCCATGCGAATTTCTTCAGTTAGTTGTACATGGAATGGTCTATTTAGCATAACGATGAGATGGGCTATAAATTAAGGGAGAAATCATCAGAAAAATATTGAGAGAGTGAGAGAGGAGGCAGATGTTTGGAGGAGTGAAGATATTTGAATCTTCATCCTTCATCTTCCTCTTCCAAACTGATTCTTCTAAGCCGATTTGGTACGCTTTTGTTTACAAATTTGAATTCATTTCATATCGTTATTGCATCAGAGATCAAACATCATAAGCAAATTTACTGCCTTAACCCAGGAATCTGTGCAGATCCACAGTGACAGAGACAATTGGCACGCACAATGGGGAAAAAGAAAAAATCATACTTGTTTTTTTAATCAAGTTCTTATTGAGCTTTTTCCATGATTTTGCAGCAAAACAGTTAGAGCAACATTATTTGCTAGCTGGCGACGCTGATGGTGCTATTGTTCTCTGGGCAATGTCGCTATCTGATGGAAAGGTGCACTACGTTCTTATTTTTACCTCACTTTAGGCGTTAATGACTTGTTTCTAAACTAATTTAGATAATTCAGGGAAAAGAAGGCAAGGGGTGGGGATTTATCAATTTTAAGGTGAAAGACCTTGGCTGTAGATTCACCCTGCACAGCCCAGATTTTCACCGTTTTATCCCGGGAACCTGTTGCGAATTCATGGCATAGTGGATTCCTCTAGCTGATACGTTTGTATCCCTCTAGCTGAGTGAGAAGATTGTAGCTTATTTCACAGGTGCCTGCAAACCACTAGTGACTGAGATTTCTGTTGACTTGCAGCATTAGTTACGGAGAAAACTGACAGCTCTTGCAGCCCTGAGGTACTTCAGTTAATAGGGTAAGGGGGTATAAAGTGCAATATTTACGTGTTTCTTACAAGATCCTCCGTTAGAATTCAGACACAAGAAAAAGTTTTTGACAAAGCAATCAATAATGTTATAGTCAGTCTGAAAATGTTCATATGATACGCTTTGAAAAGCTCATCCCATAGTGAACATACTAGGAATTTCATACCTTGGGAAATTTCTTGACTTGCCACAGTCTAAATTTCTTGAAAGCGAATTTTTGTTTTCACTTACAGTCAGTTTCTATCACTTCCAGCAAGCAATACTTCCACTAAAGTTCAAATAAAAATCAATCAAGCTCTAATGGAAGAAAGCATCCAATGTCAGCAACTTCAATAAAGTTCCAGAAGAGCTGGAAACTAAATCAAAGCACTCAAAGACACTCTAAAAACTAAATTATTTTCCTATCACTATAAAGCCGATAACACTAAATTCTTTTTTATAAAAACTATAAATTATTTTTCTATCACCCTCTCTCGCTGGCACTTTTCATTCTTTCTCTCACTCACCGAGAAGAATACAAAGTCATGCATAAATCTCTTTAAGGGGGAAGGTATGGATTTTGACAATTCTGCTATCTTTAATACTCTTTGGTTTTATTGATAAACAACTTTCTCTCTTTTAAGGCTAGTCCATAACATAAACAATTTTTTTATATTTTAAAATTTGAACTGTTTTTTTTCTTTTCTACCTTTATTAAATGCATATATTTATATTATTGAGCCACCAATTGTCTTTGATTTAATTATTTATTACCCATTCGCTCTCATATTTTTTTTTAATTATTATCTCTCCTATACTCTTCATAAATAGGGGAATATTTAAAAAAAATATTATATTTTTTACCCATTTATTGTTTATATCTAATTTTAATTACCAGTTTGTTTTTGCACAATCAAGATAGTTGTTGCTTATAAAAAAGACTAGAGAAAGTAATGTAAAATGTAAAACTATGTTTCGAAATAAAAATTCCCAATCACCTATCTTATGCAGTCATGGAGTTCATCCAACAAAATAATGAAACAATATAAAATGTTTGAGTTCAAAACTCTCTCTTTGGATAAATATTAAAAGACAGTAATATAACAATCAAGGTTAAGGCCATGTAAAAAGGAAATATAAAGATCTTTTAAAATGATGAATATTTGATGGTGAGGCACGGAAAAGAGGCAAAGAATTTAGTTAGAAACATTGAGAATAATATATTAATGTGTGTGTGTGAAAACTCTCTCTTGTGATAAATATTCAAAGACAATAGTATAACACTCAAGGTTTAAGGCCCCATAGTAATAATACGGAATATAATTTAAGGCTCATTGAAATTAAAATCATATTTTTGTTGGCATGTACAAGATGGGTATATGTGTTGGCAAGTGAAAAAAAGTTGGGTATATTTAGAAGGTTCGTAAGATATTTCTTTATATATTTAAAAAATCAACAAGATTTTCTAATTATTTCATTTATCATCAATTCCTTAATTCATATTTATATAAAGAAAAAGGCTATAGTTTTAGTCCTTTAAGTTATATATAAAACATACATTTGGTCCCTTATCTTTATAAAGTATACTTTTGTTCCTAAAATTCTAACAGTGTTAATGTTGTTAGTGGAAAATGCTAACGCAACAAACGCAAGTGATGATTAATAGCATTTAATTACACAAATTTTATATATTCTTCAATTTACCCATATTTTAAATTTAAGATTAATAGCATTTAATTACACAGTAATCACTTAAGTTTATGCCGTCACCACTTTAATTTATGTTTTCTGTTAGTAAAATTAACGGTGTTAGAATTATAGGACTAAAAGTATATTTTATAAAGTTAAGGAATTAAAAATATACCTCATCTAATTTAAAAGACCAAAAGTATATTTTAACCTAAATCTAATTTACAGTTCGAGCCAGGAGTGGCTACGGTCCACTGCCCTTTTAATAATTAAATTTTTACCGCATGCGGTAAATTATTTAAAACAATCTGCACCGTTCAAATTTTCATCCAATGACGTAGATGAGGAAAAGGATAGAAGAGGATGCGAAGAAAAGAAGTAGACCGTAGCTGGATGCATTTGAGCCACGCCTAAAACTAAAGTTCGCAAAATTTTGATTCGCATATAGATGAAAAACGGATGAACTCGATCCACGTCTTGGTTTGGGGGCTTCATCATGTATTAGCAAAGTCCCTTGTCTAAAATATGTGAGAAATTAATTTTAATCAAAATGTGTGTGTGTGTGTGTGTTTTTTAACTTGGAAATGACCGGCCAAAATAGGCTTTAAAAAAGGGAGACCTTTCACACTTGGAGTTGGAGGTGAGAGAACCCGGCAGCACAAGGAATAAACACAACATTAATTAATAATCAGAGACAGAAACACAAAGAAGAACAATCAACAATCAACAACAATAAAAAACCTTTACGTCTTGGGTAGAAATGATTGAATAAAAAATAATAAAACGGCTTTGGCGGCATACCAGTTATTGTTTTTTTTTTAATTATATTTTATTCAACCTTTTCTACCCTAGACGTCATTTACTCATCTCATCAATTTTCCTATTCTGTAGCTCCATATTCCTCTCGTCAGTTTTCCTGTTTTGTCGTCTACTTTCTCCACGTGAGAGGATTCTCTCCCCATCACCCCTCTCCCCATCCCGCCCATCACAATCTGGACCGTCCAAATCTTGATCCAACGGTACAGATTTAAAAAAAAAAAAAATTCTTACTGCAAAAAGACAATTTTTTTTTTCCAGATCTAGACCGCTGGATCAAAATTTGGACGGCCCAGATACATGATGGGGAGAGATGGGGAGGGGGTTGATGAGGAGACAAACCGGACCCCTTTCTCCACCGATGGTTGAGTTTTTTTTAGATCAATTACACCACCAAAGCCGTTGACAACAGCGGGTATGCGGCTACTTTTGGATTTTTCTTTTTATGCTTGTTACCCTCTTATATTTGGGCTCTAGTAGGGCTCCGGGAAGTCAGAGTGACATTTGATCGACGAAGATTTGGTGGAAATTGATCGTTCAGAAGATTGAGTAGCATCGGAACAGGAATGATCTTTTAGTCATTGCTTTCTCCCCTGATGGCCGAGTTTTCCAGATCGAGTATGTTGCCAAAGCTGTTGACAATAGAAGGTATGCAGCTACCGTTCCTCATGAAATTATTCAATGTGTTTGGGATCTAGGGTTTCCCATGAAATTATTTTAATTAGGTGTTATTTTCTGGTTTAGGGTTATAAATTTTATGTTTTGAACGATTCATGAATTCTAATTTAGGAATTTGTGAGTGTGCACTACAATAAAGGCTGAGATCTGGGCAATCTTGACTGGATTGGAGCTGGCTGTAAAATTCAAGTTTGATAACATAATTGTTGAGTCTGATTCTGTCTCTGTGGTAAGCATTTTGACTGCTTTGCAGGTGACTGAAGCTGCTGAATCGATGATTTTAGTTCATATTAGTAGATTGTTGAATACTTCGCATGATGTTCGATTTGTACATGTCTTTAGAGAAGCAAATTGTTGTGCAGACATGCTTGCAAATATGTGTGTTAGGCAAGGAGATGACTGTATTTTTTTTCACAGACCTCCTTTAGCTGTGATGAGGTATATGTACAGTGACTTTGTGGGTGTTGCACACCAAGAGTATGCTTTGATCCCGGAATGATGATGGGCTAAATGCCCAATGTTATACCCCCCCCCAAAAAAGTCATTTTTATTTTGAATAAATATGGTTCTTTTTCTCTAAGTGTACGATACAATTTGTAAATATTTGCTTTGAAACCTACCAAAAGTCTACATTTATTTAGATTTTAGTAGATTTAAAGCTTACTTATGGTTTTCAAGGCTTACATTGTAAGTAGACCTATAAAAAGACTTCAGGCTTGCCTAAGCCTCATGTAGGCTCAAGACTGAGCCTAAAAAAAAGTCTGTTTGTAGGGTTAGGCTTCAGATTCCCATTATAGGCTCAGACCTATTTAGCCAAAGCCTAACTTGGCCTGGCCTATTTCCATGCTTAGTCATAATAGATCATGACTTCACTTTGTGAAATATTATTGCTTTTCGAATATAAAAAAATTTGAGGAAAAAGATTGAAACTCGTCTGAAATTTGATGTCTTTTTGACATTGAGAACAGCATTTGGCCAAAAACTATATGCCGTGTTCAACCTTTTTTCTTGAGAGTGGATTTGATGTTTCTACATGGAACTTTAAACAGTGAGATATATATATATATATATATATATATATATATATATATATATATATATATATATTATTGGGAGGGGATTTAAACTACACCAACTCCTCTCAGATTTTTTGTTTTTTGTTTTTTTTAATAAAAAATCTAGATCTTGCAAAATGCTATCGATGGAAGGGCGAAAAAAGTAAAGAGCGGTGAAAGACCGAAGGAGCATGAAGTAATATAATCATTTCTTCGCATACACGAAAAGATTCCATAATTCATTTGTCTTGCCCTTCAGCTGCTTCTTGTATGGATCATCAAAGGCAGCATGACATTCTAACAGAGAAAGACCGAATTAAAGAGGCACAAAAAATCAGATCTGACTCAAAAGAATATAGTGAGTTAGAATCAGAGAAAAGGACATTTCAATCCAAAGAGATCTAACAGAAGAAGGACACCGATGGAGAAGCAAGCAGTAATAAACAGAGGAATGTACAAAGTTAGGCTAAAGTACCCATTTAGTCTTTTATGTTTGATTCAGGTATCCATTTAGTCCTTTAAGTTTGTAAAGTACTCCTTTGGTCCTTAAAGTTAACACCGTTAAGCATACTTAACGGAAAATACTAACTCAGCAATTTTAAACGATGACTGTGTACTTAAATGCTGACAAAGCAAGCTTGCATGTTACTTTTTTAATAAATTAATATTTTAAATCCTGTAAATTGAAATTTATTTAAGCAAAGTTTGGGTATATGTTCTTTGTCTGAGGCATTTAAACGTACAGTCATCGTTTAAAATTGCAATTTACAGGATTTAAAATATTAATTTATTAAAAAAGTAACATGTAAGCTTGCTTTGTCACCATTTAAGTGCACAGTCATCGTTTAAAATTGTTGAGTTAGTATTTTCCATTAAGTCTGCTTAACGGTGTTAACTTTAAAGGATCAAACGAGCACTTTACAAACTTAAGGGACTAAATGGATACCTAAAGCAAACATAAAAGATCAAACGGGTATTTTAGCCTACAAAGTTATTAGGATTCAAATACAATTCACATTGTCATAATATTTTTTTGCCGGAAAATCCTCGTAATAGATTGTTGTCCCGAAAAATCTTCACAATGTATTGAAAATATAATTAAGGGAAAATCCCATATAAAGCTTAAGCTACTTAAAATTAAAAAAAGAATTTCTAAATTGGGTTGGTAAGTTCAAGAAATCATTAATTAAGTCATCAATCCAATTAATTTAGGATTTCAAAATCGGTGTAAAATAACTTCAATGCCTCTCCTCATTTTTCTGTTAGCCTTTTTTCTCTCTCCTCTTAAAAGAGTATTATTGCTTTATAGCTTTATATGAAAGGATAATGAAGAATAATTCAAATATGTCATGCCATAATAGTATTATTGATATCAATTAAATATATTTTAATTGAAAGTCAATTAATTGTATTAAAAAAAGAAAGTTGTTATTTTTATTAGATGAGATAAAAGAAAGAAAAAACATATCACATTTCAACTTCACCATTTACAAAATTGAATTGAAATAAAAGTCTCTCTTTTTTTTTAAAATCAATATTAACCTAAACCAGAATAATTTTCCTTAACATATAAATGTAAGTTTTTAGATAGTAATTTAGTTAATATTTCAATTTTAATTCCTTAATTCTTTAGTATAAATCAGTAATATTATTTATCTTTTTTAAAAAGCAATGTTTAAACTTCATATACTTCTATGGATAATTCAAAAAAAAATTGTAAAATGCACTTAATATTTCATAAAATGGTTTACATCCATGTAAAAATTTGAAAAAAAAAAACACATATATACGTGTGTGTGTGAAAAATATAGAAAAATTCATACTTAATTAATATATTTACCAAAATATGTCCTTTTTATAGTGACATATATTATAAGTTTTCATTAAGAAAATTGTTCATGTTAATAAAATGAACTCTGTGCTAAATGTATTGTAGGTTTTTATTCTTATCATGATATATTTAATATAATTGAATGAATCATATTTTGTTATATTAAAATTAATTTTGATATATACATAGGAAATATAAGTTAGGGAGTAATAAAACTTGATAATGAGGAGAGAGGTGAGGGTATTAAAATTATTTTACTTATATTTTAAAATCCTAAATTGGGTTAATGACTCAATTAAAGATTTATTAAATTTATCAACCCGATTTAGAATTTTTCTATTTTAAGTCGTTTTATATGGGAGTTTCCCTATAATTAACTTGGATATTATTTCTTATTGTGTTTTAAAAATAAGAACACAAAATTTATTTAATTTGTGTATTTAATTATAGCCTTGTCTGTAAAATAAGGAAATAAGCTTTTATTGATTGGCAATTTGGCATCACATGTGCATTTCTTTATAAAAATTACTCGTTCCCTTTTAATATTCATATTTTTAGTTATCTAAAAAATTATGGACGTTATTGATTAAGTTTAAAGTTGATCTTGTGTGGTTTACAAAAGAACGTTGACAAATACTAATTATTAAATAATTTTCCTCAATAATTTTTTGGTAAGATTTTCTCTCTTTTTAAATGACTATAAACTGTAGCATATAAATTAGTCTTTGACGAGATTTAAACACAATTTAAGAGTAATGCGTTCTCTTAATCTTAAGAAACCATAATCTTCTTGAAAAGAGGAAAACCCAAAGAAACCAAACCTTAACCTTATCTTCGCCTAGCAAACATCCAAGGAGTGGAAGGTTTCAAGAGAGGGATTCTCGTTGCAATCGGGGAATAGCTATGTGGATCAATTTAGATGACATCAATAACATTGAAGTCTTCAAGTGATCTAATGTAATCCTAATTTCCAATAGTCGTATTATTAAGTTATCCTAATCCCCAATAGTTATTTTCTATGACTGGGTGCCAAAAATATTTCAAAAAGCAACATATAATTTAAATCTAAATAAATACAATATATAAAAAAAAAATAAAAAATGCTGGGGAATACAACACTTTAAATTATTATTCAATCAAGATATGAATTTAATTAATTATGATTTGGATTTTTCAATTCAAGTTTGGATTGGGCCTCTCTTACAAATACTTAAATTAGGGTTAGACTTTTATAAAGTGATGATTTTTAGTATGCCCTTTTGATGGACGTTTTTTGAGGAAAAAAGGGGAAATAAATGTGATACTGTGAATTTAATGTGACTTGGTTAACAAGTAGTGGACCTATTACCTAAAACCCCTTTCTTAGTATATAAGCTGAAGATTCCTAAAGCAATTAAGGTTAGGAATTTTCAGCCCAACAAGGCTATAGAAGGGGGAGGGTTAGAAGTTTTTTTAAATATCCTTATGCTCTCTAAATTTCGGTCTTTACCAAAGGTTTAGAGAGGAAAAGGTGCCATCCAAAAAAGGGTAAGGTTCCAACCTTATTTATCCTATCTTTAACTAAATCCTAATAAACCACAATCTTCTTGGAAAGAGAAAAACCCAAAGAAATCATGATCACTAACCTCCCATCCATTTTCTTGGAAAGAGAAAAACCCAAAGAAACCAAGATGAAACCATGATCACTGACCTCCCATCCATCTTCTTGGAAAGAGAAAAATCCAAAGAAACCAGACCTCCCATCCAGCTTTAGAGACCATGGAGGAATAATTTTTTTAAATGCGCAATCAAAAATCAATGCCCGCGAAATAGAAGATGTTTAGGAAGTGGTCATAGATGTTCCAATCACAAAAAAGATTTAAAGAAAAACTCATGTGGGTAAGGGGTCGTAGAAAAGATGGTGGTATATTTTAGTTTAACCTTGGTTGTTATTTGTTAACAAAAAATCATGAAGGAACAAAAACATAAATGGGGACACCCTAGACTAGAGTGGAGAGAAAGCAGAGGGAAGGGAGGGGGTGGGGGCCACAGGCAAAAATGGGGAAGAAGTGAATAAATGAGGTCCAAAAATGGGCATTTAAGGGTTCCAAAAACAGAAAGTCCTCAGCACTGCACTATTTTTTGTTTTTGTTTTTTTTTTTGGGTCAAAACTGCACTATTTTTTGTGACTTCAACATCCGAGCCCGTCACATCCCCTTCCCATTTCGGCTGCCTAGCTACCTTGTCTCTCTCTTCTTCAGACTCCACATGCATGCGATTTGACAGACTTACCAACACCACCAACAATTCTTTCAATTCCATCTATCTACGTACATAGTCAAATTTGTAAATATCTTCACTTAAACCAGAATCCTATTACAGCACCAATTCCTTGAAATGACCACGGCACTATTCCTGTTTTAGTAAACTGACGAGGCTGTGACGTGATCCATAATGTTTGTAATTTTTACAAAATGGAGAAGAAGCTATAGATTTAGGTACAGAATATTCTCATTATCATTTTTCTCATTTTCCCTCATTAGTCCATTTGGGTTGTTGATTGAAAAGAATTGAGAGAGGTTAAGATAGTATTGTGATTGATTGGACTGATATGATTTAAAGATATGAGAGATAATGAGAAAAGGATTACGAGAGAAACTCAACCCATAAATTTAGCGACAAAAAGCTGTCGGCATAATGTCTATTAGGTGTTGGTTAAAAGGCAGATAGAAATCTTGCTTGATTGCTGTTTGCTTTATTGGCTTCATGTGTATTATCATTATAACCTGTGGTCTGCAAACCTTTATTGTTCAGGACATACTACGTCCTCAATACTATTCATTTATGTTATCTTTTAAAAATAAAACAAACAATCCACTATTTATGTTGAACACATGCATCCTTTTATTTAAAGCCAATCTTATTTTAAGCACAACTGGATATTAAATAGAGACCAACCCTTTTTGGTTTCCTCAAATGAGTCTTAATACAACTATAGGCTTAGGATTTTCTTTATAATGTAGTCTTAACTCGAGAAAAAATTATGTAACTTGGATTTCTGTGGCCCCTGGTACTGTTTGAATTTTTAACACTGTATAACTCACGCAAACAATCTGAACTAGTGGGATGAGATTTATTTATTATCTCCAGAGGTTCTTGGGTATTGACCAAGATATGCTCGGCTGAGTGTTGGCACAAATATTCTGACTTTTGTATCCCAATTTGACCGTGTACAACCCACTTTTGGCATATAAGGCCATACTAGCTTATCCTTATGTGAAGGATGTTCCATCTTAATACTGTTAATGAGATTTAAAATCTCGTTTTGCACCATATTCATAAGGGAGAAAGGTTCCAACACCCATCCATTATTAAGGACTCAACTGGAAAGTTTGGAACCGATTCAACATTCAAGTGAGATTGGAGAGAGTTTCCTAGCAATCCAGGAATCCAGTGATCCAGCCATGCATTAATTGATTTACCGTCCCCAACAAGCCACTGACAGTGTTGTTTCAACAGGTCTCGTCCAGATAAGATACATGACCAAATCTAGGAATCCTTGTGGCCTTTGCTAGCTGTCATGAAAGTATCTTTCGGGAAATAGATCCCTCTCAACACTTTAAAACATAGGGAATCTTCTTCTTGGGTAAGTCTCCATGCCGTTTTGTCAAGTAAGACATCATTGAGAGCTACAAAATCCTTGAGTGGCACGTCCTCAATTTTATTTATTTTTTTGTTTTTGGTTGTTGGTTCACTAAAGAAATGGGCAATCAGGTCATAGTTTGTTGCCCCGGACATGAAAGGCTTGGGCCTAAATAAAACAGTGCATCATTTTGAATGTGCTGGTCGGAACGATAATTACAAAAAAAAAAAAAAAAAAGAAAGGGAAAAAGAACATGAGGCATGTGGTAAACTAGTGAACCTAGAGACCTTTGAATAAGTGAGTGGCACAAATCAACCAAGATCATATGGTGGTCTGATCCAATGGGTTCCAGGTGAAAAACCTGAGCCTTTGGGAAACATTCTCTGAGATCAACATTTACTAAGGCCGAAAGATACTTTCATGACAGCTAGCAAAGGCCACAAGGATTCCTGGATTTAGTCATGTATCTTATCTGGACGAGACCTATTGAAACAGCATTGTCAGTGGCTTGTTGGAGGTGGTAAATCAATTAATGTATGGCACAAATATTTTGACTTTTGTATCCCAATTTGACCGTGTACAACCCACTTTTGGCATATAAGTCCATACCAGCTTATCCTTATGTGAAGGATGTTCCATCTTAATACTGTTAATGAGATTTAAAGTCTCGTTTGGCACCATATTCATAAGGGAGAAAGGTTCCAACACCCATCCATTATTAAGGACTTAATTGGAAAGTTTGGAACTGATTCAACATTCAAGTGAGATTGGAGAGAGTTTCCTAGCAATCCAGGAATCCAGTGATCCAGCCATGCATTAATTGATTTACTGTCCCCAACAAGCTATTGACAGTGCTGTTTCAACAGGTCTCATCCAGATAAGATACATGACCAAATCCAGGAATCCTTGTGGCCTTTGCTAGCTGTCATGAAAGTATGAAGCCAATAAAGCAAACAGCAATGGAGCAAGGCGCTAGTAACTAAATTGCATAGTTGGATTATTTGGTGATTATTTTTCAGTAGTTAAAAGGTAAATTTGTTAGTTGTCCCTTCAATTTCATCCTGCAAAATTTTGGTTCCCTAAGGACCGGCTCAGCTTGTGTATTCTTCCTGACAGCTTCATATGTTGATCATAAATTATCTTTCTTAAAAAAAAAAAAAAAAAAAACAACCAAACAAACGGAGTAAGGCTTAAAATGTAATTAAGATTAAATGGGATCTCTTAGGTTTTTACTCTGAAATTTTACTGCTATATTTTATTTTCAACACACTGATTGCAATTTATAAGAGAGTTTAGGCCATAAAAGGTTCGGCCGATCACAAATAAAAAGACACAGCAGCATCAATAAAACTAGGAAACCATGAAGTTGAACTTGCAGGTTGATGAATCACTTTTATCTGTACTTAATGTGTAGGCTGAAGTTGTTGAAGAGCTTGTCGGTATGCTAGAAGACAATATTCCTCGGGAGGATGCAGGTAAACAGGATTCTTCACTGCTTATTTTGCTTCACATTGAACTCAACAAATATCTGCTTGAGGCGGAGAATATTAAATATTAATGGAGCATTAAATTTATTTAGTTGTAACCTCATGTTAATCAGAAGTCAGAAATGCATGTTAGCCTATACTTGATCTCTGCCAAGCTAGCTTTGAGCATACTCGAGTGTTACCATTGCTTTGTACAGATTCCACAACATCATATATACTACTACTTCCACTCCTTAATATAATAGCAAGTTGACTTATTGAATATATTAATTAAGAAAGTTAGTTGTGTTAGTTATTTATAACAAATACATGTTGATTTTTCTAAAATATCATCCTTCATCATACACTATAGCAGAAATCGCGATATACGATGGTTATTAACTACCATACATCACAATTTTGAACCATTATATATACACTAGTCCATGCATCCTTACTCTCACATGTAAACCTGAGCCATATGATGGAGCTTATAGTTTGCATGGACAAGACCTTCAATGCTTATTGGCGGAGGGAGTTCATCTTTCGGTTTTTTGGTAGATGTTATATTAGAAGTTATATTGTGTTTGCCCTTGATGTTTTATTGCAACAACAGAAGTTTGCTTTGAGAAGATGAAATGAAAGTAGAGAAGTTGAGTTTAATTTTCAAACGTTTATATAGAGAGGGTTTCATGGATTATTGAGTTGTCATGTCTTTTGATATTATGTGTTATGAATGGTTATGGTTAATTCTTAATAACCATTATGTATTTGACAATTTTTTAATTTATTGTTAACTTAGAATTGTTATTTATTTGCATGGTCTTCTATTAAGTGACAAGTTTTACTTAATAACCGTTACGTATTTGTATTAAGGATCATAACCACGTCGCCTTCCCCACCATAGCCAGCGCCTCCACCCTTCGCAAATCCATCTATTACACTGAATGATGAGATGTCATAAGAAAAAATAGCACTAAGAAGGGTCTTGTTGTCATAAGGGAGGTCTAGAAAGCAAATTAAGAGAAGGGGGGGGGGAGGAAATTTATTATGGGATGAAATAAGAAAGAGCAAATTGTAAAATCTAGTAAGATCATTAGCTATCTCAATACCTTGCTTTTGGCCTTATTAGATATGTGTAGGTGGGTTAGGGGTACTGTTCCTCTCATTTTCCCCCTCTCTCATTTTCTCTCACAGTCCGATCTGGACCGTCCAAATCTTGATCCAACGGTCCTGATCTAAAAAAAAAAATTGTTTTTTTGTCTTTTTCGAAAAAGACAAAACAATTTTTTTTTAAAAAAAAAATCTGGACCATTGGATCAAGATTTGGACAATCCAAATTAGATTGTGAGAGAAAGTGAGAGAGGGAGAAAATTAGAGGATCCTCTCGTATGGGTTGAAGTGGGCACAGAGAGCGTGTAAGTATAGCAGTGAGTGGGTTTTTTGTTTATGCCATGGCATTAAGAAATTGGGAAGACAGAGACAAATGTGTCGTCTACTTGCTGGAAATGGCATTGCATTTGCCAATCAATAACCAACGAATTGGAATCAGCAGAGAGAAGAGAGAGGCAGAGAGAGAGAAAGTGGTTCCTCTTCGCTTCGTTTCATTTTCTCTTTCTCTGTCAGAGAGTCAATTTGTTTCTCTGCGATTATTGCGTTCCCTTTCTCTCTCTCTCTCTCTCTCTCTTTTTCTCGGTGCAGAGTTGAATTTTCTTTGCTCACCATAGTCTTCTTTCTGTCTCAACCTTATGAATTATCTGAACCAGCTCCTTTCTAATTGGATTAACCTTTGTTCACCCTAAACCACCCCATCCTTTTGTATCTATTGCTACTTCCAAGGTTACATTATTGTTCTGTCACACACACAGAACACAAAGGGATGCATAAATCTTTTTGAGGGGAAGGTATGGATGTTAATCAAATGCTGCTATCATTAATACTCCTCGGTCCTACTCATAAGCAACTTTGTTTATGTTTTAGAATTTAAACTACTTCTTTCATTTAATCATTTATTACATATTCTCTTTCATATTTTTTATTTATTCTCTCTCCTATACTTTTCATAAATAGGGGTATATTTAGGGGGGGAATTACATTTTATACATTTATTGTTTATAACTAATTTTAATCGTCAATTTGTTTTTGGGCAATCAAGGTAGTTATTGCTAATAAAAAGGATCGGAGGGAGTAATGTAAAATGTAAAACTATGTTTCCAAATATAAATTCCCAATCACCTATCTTATGCAGGTATGGAGTTCATCCAACAAAGGATTGAAAGAATATAAATTTTTTGACTTCAAAACTCTCTCTTGGGATAAATATTCAAAGACAATGAAATAACAGTCAAGGTTTAAGGCCCTATGGCCATGCATGTTGTAACACACCTACCGGTCTCCCCCTTTCGGGTGACGGGTAGTGTGGGCCCTTAACTTAAACCTCTTTTTTCTTTTTATAATCTTTTACCTTAAAGTTCAATCCCAGGTTATTTACATCTTGTATCAGAGCGTAAGCAACAGAGCACATTCTCGTTTGGACAAACATACTGATAAATTAAAGTGCAGTAGATGGAGGTTATCATCAAGGTATTAGCATACAGTCATCCCAGATAAATTACTCAATGGCCAAAATATTAGTAATACAGTCATCCGAGCAGTCCAAAATAAAGTTCCAATTTTAAAATTACTTCCAGCTCAATTCTGCTCCGCACGCTTACCCTTGTCACCTAGCACCAGCTCAGAAGCACTCCCAAATTCCTTACAAAAGTCTGGGATTCACATTTGAATCCCAGAGTAACCATTAATCTCATATAACAAGTGTATGCAATGCATGTATGTCACCATAACATGGAAAAATATAAATCATACAGCATTCAATATCAAACGCGCAATAACACAAATAAACATACCATATGTAGAGTGTTAATTGCGGAAGGACTAAATGTCCTAAAAACAAACGCAGGACTGCTCGACAAAGCAAGCCCCGGATCCACGGCGCCAGGAAAGATACAGTAGCCGGGCTCTGAACCCAGACCACTCTGAATGCACCCAAACGCATGTCCCTTTTCAGGAGACACGGGTCCACAATCATGGAAAAATCAAACATACAAAGTAACACAAGGCATATGAAGATTAAGGTTACTACCTGTCAGTTGCTCACAAATATCAGTAAGTTTTCCCGGTGTACAATTGGCAAAATTACCCTAAAATAAACAATAATGCAAATAAATCTCCAATAATAATGAATATTTACTTTAATAAATATCTAGCTTCCTTACTAGAAATAAGTCTTTTCCAACTTCTACAATCTCTAAACCATTATTCTCAATTGGAAGTCCATCGTTTGTGAAAACTCCTTTTATTTTCGGTTTGTACAGTAAATTCCAGAATTAGTGACTGAACTTCATAAATTCACAATTAATTCCACAGAACTCCGTTTGGGGTGTTTCAAAAACCCAAATGACCTTTAACATGTCTATTTTCATGTAGTAATATTTTTAATAGCCATAAAATCCAATATCATTCCCAGTTTAATTAATATACTTCGCTGACCACTTGGAACTTCTAGATCTTTATGACCAACTTTGAAAAATCATAACTCTCATTGTACACATCGGATTATGGTGTTCTTTGACTTATTTTAAACTTTAGGATGTGTACCATATGTCCACAAAATTTCATGTTCAAAAGAGATTATTTTCCCTTGATTTGCTTTACTTAAACATTGGTGCATCAACAGCAAAAATAACTGCTACAGTAACACGTGAAAACACTGTTCATTAACGGGATTACTGTAGCAACCTGATGCATTCACCTCTGTTTTAGTTCCAAAAATAGAGTTTCAACATTCTAAAATTCTCTTTATTCCAAACGTATAATAACCACATAGGAAAGAGTCCCAAAACTTACCTTAGTCAAGCTCTTAGTTTGCTGATGGCATACAAACTCTTTCCCCAGTGTTCACTTAAACTCTCGGACTGTCTCTCTGCCTTCTCTGCCACTGATATTCTGACTCACGTTCTCTCTCTCTCTCTCAGATGCCAAAATAAGCAGATGCAAACTATGCAAATGGTTCTGCCTAGATAGATTTAATAACCAATGAGAGGGTACGTGGCCCATAATTCGCTGGACACAAGAGAATTTGTGGAGCATATGCATTATTATGCTGGAGATAAGGTGAGGTATGGAGATTCCATCTATTGCTCCCTTGGTTCTGTCATCCTTTGATATTCACGTGGACAGTGGGGGTTTAGCATGTACAATTATTCTTCTGAAGATAAAATTCTCATGGGGTGTCTTGCAAAATGTTTCACGTAGGACCACTTTAAAATATTAAAATAAGAAAGGGAAGATGATCAATTGGAATTGGAGTGGACCATGGTGTTTTATGCATCTGAATGAGTACGTCAAGACAATATGAAAGTGTTGGAATTATATAATAAACAAATATGGGTGGCTAAACAAATGGGGTATAGTCACATGGTCTACAAAAATAATGGAAGAATTGTGGAGAATCTGCAAGTTGTCTCCTGATAGTGCACCGAATAATATAATAAGGGAATAGTGGAATGTTTATTTAATAATAAAATAGGTATTTCTCTGGAATGTTACATTTCTCCCCCCGTAAAATAAATTTCGTCCTCGAAATTTGCTTTTCTATTTTCCATATTCCTAGACATAAACTCTGGATATCGCTTCTTCATATCCTCAATTGTCTCCCACGTCGCTTCTCTAGGAGATAATCCCTTCCAAACCACCTTCACAGAAGGAATCTTTTTACGCCTGAGCTGCTTCTCCTGATAATCGATAATCTCTTTAGGCTCTACTACGAACGTATGATTATCCTGTACCTCAATATTCTCATACTCAAGGACATGCTCCGGATCTGGTTGATATTTCTTCAGTTGAGAGACATGGAAAACATCATGCAACCTACTCAAATTAGGTGGCAATGCTAACTGATAAGCTACTGGTCCTCGTTTGGCCAAAATCTGAAAAGGTCCAATGTAACGAGGACTTAACTTTTTGCGTTTGATAGCTCTTCCTGCTCCTGTAACAGGAGATATCTTCAAGAACACATGATCACCTACCTCAAACTCGAGAGATCTTCTTCTCTTATCTGCATAACTCTTTTGTCTACTTTGGGCTGCAAGGAGTCTTTTTCGGATTAAATTGATCTTCTCAGACGTCTCATTCACTAGCTCTGGTCCGAACAGCTTCCTCTCCGACAACTCTGTCCAGCAAATAGGTGATCTGCATTTTCTCCCATATAGTGCCTCGTATGGAGCCATCTGTATGCTAGAATGATAACTGTTGTTGTAGGCAAACTCGACTAAATGCAAATGTTGATCCCAACTGCCCTTGAAATCTAAGGCACAGGCTCTCAACATATCTTCCAATGTTTGGATAGTTCTTTCTGACTGTCCATCAGTTTGGGGGTGATAAGCCGTACTAGGTTTTAACCTTGTCCCCATTGCTTCTTGTAACGCTTGCCAGAATCGGGAAGTAAACCGAGGATCTCTGTCAGAGATAATACTCTTAGGTGTACCATGAAGTCTAATTATTTCCCGAATATAAATGTCTGCTAGCTTTTCAGAGGAATAATTGACACTGATAGGAAGAAAATGTGCGGACTTAGTGAGTCGATCAACTATTACCCATATTGCATCCAAATGCCTGATCCTGGGTAAGCCTACTACTAGATCCATAGTTATATGCTCCCATTTCCATTCAGGAATTTCTAATCCCTGCAAAAGTCCAGGAGGACGTTTATGCTCAATCTTGACCTTCTGGCAAGTCAAACATCTAGCCACATACTCTGATATTTCATTCTTCATTCTAGGCCACCAAAATTGTGACTTCAAATTATGATACATCTTGACTGCGCCTGGATGAATTGTGTACCTGCTCTTGTGAGCTTCGTCTAGAATCTTCTGTCTCAAATCACCACTAGACGGTACATAAATTCGTTTCTTGAATCGAATCAAACCGTTCGATGAGATATCGTAATCTATTGCTTCCCCTCGAGTAATTTTCTCTCGAATGGATGTTGCTAGTTTATCCTGCCTTTGTGCTTCTTCTATTTCTGCGCTCAGATTATTCTCCTCTTGACTAACAAGGAGATTAGCCAAATGAACTCTGTAATCCGCATTCCTATTTACAAGGGTTTGGCCTGACACGTTCAAATCTCTGAAATCCTCTAACAATTTATACTCTTGTATCATCATAGATGCTACCTGCACAGTCTTTCGGCTTAACGCATCCGCGACAACATTAGCTTTACCTGGATGGTAATTGATCTCCAAGTCATAGTCTTTTAACAACTCAATCCATCTTCGTTGCCTCATATTGAGCTCTTTCTGATCAAACAGATACTTGAGGCTCTTGTGGTCGCAGTACAGCTCAACAATGGTACCGTACAGATAGTGTCGCCACATTTTCAAAGCAAACACAATCGCCGCAAGCTCCAGATCATGTGTAGGATAGTTCATCTCGTGAGGCTTCAACTGACGAGAGGCATACGCTACAACTCTGCCCTGCTGCATCAGGACACATCCCAATCCCTGTAAACTCGCATCAGTGTAGACCACATAGGTCTGACTCGGATCTGGGATAATTAATACAGGTGCCGTCGTCAACCTCTCCTTCAGTATCCGGAAGCTCTCCTCACAACGATCGTCCCACACAAAAGACTGGTTCTTTCTCAGGAGCTTCGTCAATGGCGATGCTATCCGAGAAAAATTCTGTATGAACCGACGATAATACCCGGCTAATCCCAAGAAACTGCGAATCTCAGTGACAGTTTCAGGTCTTTTCCAGCTCAGTACTGCTTCCACTTTACTAGGGTCTACTGAAACACCGTATTTTGAAACCACATGACCCAAAAATTTAATCTCTTCTAGCCAAAATTCACATTTACTAAGCTTTGCATAGAGTTTCTTCTCTCTTAAAATGCTTAAAACGAGTCGCAAATGTCTTTCATGTTCCTCCCGGTTTTTGGAATATATCAATATGTCATCAATGAACACGACAACGAATTGATCCAGATATGGCCGAAAGATTCTGTTCATATAATCCATAAAGATAGCAGGAGCATTGGTCAAGCCAAACGGCATCACCAGAAACTCGTAATGCCCATACCTGGTTCTAAAAGCTGTCTTCGGAATATCCTCAGCTTTAACTCGCAGCTGATGGTAGCCCGAACGTAAATCAATTTTTGAAAATATACTAGAACCAGATAGTTGATCTAACAAATCATCGATCCTGGGAAGAGGATACTTATTCTTCACTGTCACCTTATTCAATTCCCTGTAGTCAATACAGAGCCTTAAACTGCCATCCTTCTTTTTCACGAATAAGACTGGAGCTCCCCAAGGTGAAACACTGGGGCGAATGAATCCCTTTTCCAGCAATTCCTCGATCTGCTTCTTCAATTCAACCATCTCATTGGGTGCCATACGGTAAGGTGGTTTAGAAATCGGACCTGTACCGGGCATGACTTCAATTGTAAACTCTACTTCTCTCTGTGGTGGCAAACCCATGATATCATCAGGGAACACGTCTGGGAATTCGTTCACCACTGGTATGCCTTCCAGAGAAGGTTCTGATTCTGCCTGTACTGAAAAGAACACTATATACCCTTGGCATCCTTGTTTAATGTATTGCGCCGCCTTCGTAGCTGAAAGAAAACTAAGACTTGTTTTGGCATCGTGACTCTGCTGTTGATCAGGACGTATAATCCTTCTATTGCCGAAGTCCAATACAATATTATTGGCTATTAGCCAATTTAATCCCAAAATCACATCAATACCCCGTAATGGCAGACAGATCAAGTCCACAGTTGACTCGAATCCATCAACCACCACAACACAATTTAAACATACATCTGCAGTCCTAGATTTGACTCCGAGTGGGGTCGACACAATCAAATCATACGGTAATTTATAAATGCTCAAGTTCATACGCTTAGCACAATCATATGCAATAAATGAGTGACTGGCACCAGAATCAAATAATGCATGTAACATAATACCACGGAGTAAGATGGTACCTTGAACTAACTCAGGTGATCTGCGGGCATCATCACGTGTCATAGCAAATACACGGCCCTGATTTTGGGGCCTCTTCTCAACAGCTCGCTGAGGGCACTCACGACTATAATGTCCAGGCTTATGACAAGCATAACAGATTACCTGCCCACTGCAACTAGTACCAAGGTGGGTCTTACCACACTTATTACATAACTGAGGCTCTGCAGGTCTCCTATAATTCTGATGACCAGGTCGAGAAGGTTTCTTGCCATTGCCACGGTTTTTATTCCATGGCCCTTTCCTTTTCTGGGAAGAGCTTCCACGATTAGTGTCACTGTTAGGAGTAGGTCCCCTGGTAGCATATAATTCCCTCAGATTTCGCTCCACAATCCTGCATTCTTCTGCAGCTTGGCTCAATTCATGAAATTGCCTGGCTATAAGCCTTTCTCTGATCTCAAATTTTAGACCACGAACCAAGACATCTGCTAAACTACTTTCAGCCCTAGGGTCCTTATGATAGGTGGAGTAGCGAGACAGACGAGTAAATCTAGCATAATAATCTTCAAAAGATTCGCCATCTCCTTGCTTGATAGTCAAAAATTCTGATTCCTTAATGATACGGATGGAAGGAGGATGGTACTGGTCATTAAACTTCCTTTGGAATAGCTCCCAAGTAATAGGAACATTTTGAGCACGTAGAGTTAGCTCCATATTGCGCCACCATCGATCAGCGTCTCCTTCAAGCTTATAGATAGCCAATTCTGCCTTCCTTTCTTCTGGGCACCCTAGTACTTGAAAAATTTTCTCGAGACGGAGAATCCAATCTTCTGCTGCATCTTGTCTGCCCCGAAAAATTGGTGGCTGTTGTTTACAAAATTCAGATACCCAGTAGACTGTTGCCTCATTATTCTGCTGTCCCATCTGAGACCCTCCCTGATCATTACTATTGTTAGTGTTGTTACCATTCTCCACCTCAGTCTCACGTTCCTCTGAACTCTGGTTTTGACGAGCCCTGATCTCATTTATCTCTGTTTGCATCTCTTGCATCCGGTTCCCTTGCTCTCGGACCAACCCTATTAACTCTTGCAACAAATTATTATTGTTTTGAGGGTTAGGTATTGCTGCCTCTGGCTCTCGCCTAGGCCTTCCAGGTCCTCTCCCTCTTGCCATTATTAAGCTTCATACAACGAAAGAATATATTATTCCCACAAACTATTATCTCAACATATATAACCATGGAATGATAATTAACCTAGCTAATAATTCCTATTCCATTAACCAATGTACTAATATCAGTTTCTTTATTTATCAGTATTGTCCAAACCGTGCTCTGATACCAAAAATTGTAACACACCTACCGGTCTCCCCCTTTCGGGTGACGGGTAGTGTGGGCCCTTAACTTAAACCTCTTTTTTCTTTTTATAATCTTTTACCTTAAAGTTCAATCCCAGGTTATTTACATCTTGTATCAGAGCGTAAGCAACAGAGCACATTCTCGTTTGGACAAACATACTGATAAATTAAAGTGCAGTAGATGGAGGTTATCATCAAGGTATTAGCATACAGTCATCCCAGATAAATTACTCAATGGCCAAAATATTAGTAATACAGTCATCCGATCAGTCCAAAATAAAGTTCCAATTTTAAAATTACTTCCAGCTCAATTCTGCTCCGCACGCTTACCCTTGTCACCTAGCACCAGCTCAGAAGCACTCCCAAATTCCTTACAAAAGTCTGGGATTCACATTTGAATCCCAGAGTAACCATTAATCTCATATAACAAGTGTATGCAATGCATGTATGTCACCATAACATGGAAAAATATAAATCATACAGCATTCAATATCAAACGCGCAATAACACAAATAAACATACCATATGTAGAGTGTTAATTGCGGAAGGACTAAATGTCCTAAAAACAAACGCAGGACTGCTCGACAAAGCAAGCCCCGGATCCACGGCGCCAGGAAAGATACAGTAGCCGGGCTCTGAACCCAGACCACTCTGAATGCACCCAAACGCATGTCCCTTTTCAGGAGACACGGGTCCACAATCATGGAAAAATCAAACATACAAAGTAACACAAGGCATATGAAGATTAAGGTTACTACCTGTCAGTTGCTCACAAATATCAGTAAGTTTTCCCGGTGTACAATTGGCAAAATTACCCTAAAATAAACAATAATGCAAATAAATCTCCAATAATAATAAATATTTACTTTAATAAATATCTAGCTTCCTTACTAGAAATAAGTCTTTTCCAACTTCTACAATCTCTAAACCATTATTCTCAATTGGAAGTCCATCGTTTGTGAAAACTCCTTTTATTTTCGGTTTGTACAGTAAATTCCAGAATTAGTGACTGAACTTCATAAATTCACAATTAATTCCACAGAACTCCGTTTGGGGTGTTTCAAAAACCCAAATGACCTTTAACATGTCTATTTTCATGTAGTAATATTTTTAATAGCCATAAAATCCAATATCATTCCCAGTTTAATTAATATACTTCGCTGACCACTTGGAACTTCTAGATCTTTATGACCAACTTTGAAAAATCATAACTCTCATTGTACACATCGGATTATGGTGTTCTTTGACTTATTTTAAACTTTAGGATGTGTACCATATGTCCACAAAATTTCATGTTCAAAAGAGATTATTTTCCCTTGATTTGCTTTACTTAAACATTGGTGCATCAACAGCAAAAATAACTGCTACAGTAACACGTGAAAACACTGTTCATTAACGGGATTACTGTAGCAACCTGATGCATTCACCTCTGTTTTAGTTCCAAAAATAGAGTTTCAACATTCTAAAATTCTCTTTATTCCAAACGTATAATAACCACATAGGAAAGAGTCCCAAAACTTACCTTAGTCAAGCTCTTAGTTTGCTGATGGCATACAAACTCTTTCCCCAGTGTTCACTTAAACTCTCGGACTGTCTCTCTGCCTTCTCTGCCACTGATATTCTGACTCACGTTCTCTCTCTCTCTCTCAGATGCCAAAATAAGCAGATGCAAACTATGCAAATGGTTCTGCCTAGATAGATTTAATAACCAATGAGAGGGTACGTGGCCCATAATTCGCTGGACACAAGAGAATTTGTGGAGCATATGCATTATTATGCTGGAGATAAGGTGAGGTATGGAGATTCCATCTATTGCTCCCTTGGTTCTGTCATCCTTTGATATTCACGTGGACAGTGGGGGTTTAGCATGTACAATTATTCTTCTGAAGATAAAATTCTCATGGGGTGTCTTGCAAAATGTTTCACGTAGGACCACTTTAAAATATTAAAATAAGAAAGGGAAGATGATCAATTGGAATTGGAGTGGACCATGGTGTTTTATGCATCTGAATGAGTACGTCAAGACAATATGAAAGTGTTGGAATTATATAATAAACAAATATGGGTGGCTAAACAAATGGGGTATAGTCACATGGTCTACAAAAATAATGGAAGAATTGTGGAGAATCTGCAAGTTGTCTCCTGATAGTGCACCGAATAATATAATAAGGGAATAGTGGAATGTTTATTTAATAATAAAATAGGTATTTCTCTGGAATGTTACACATGTAATATTGAAACATGAGGAGAGTTTGAGAGGAAAAGGCAATATAAAGAGCTTTTAAAATGAATCAAGAAAGGATCACCAAGAGGGTGTGATTGCCTTATCAAATATCTCTCATGGTGAGACACGGAACAGAGGCAAGGAATTTAGTTAGAAATATATACACACACATAGATATAGGTTCAGCTTTTTAAAAAATAATAATACGAAATATAATTTAAGGCTAATTAAATTAAACTCATATTTTTGTTGATATACATGATGGGTATATGTGTTGGCAAGGAATAAAAAGATGGGTATATCCAGAAGGTTCATAAGACATTTCTTTATATACTTAAAAATTGGATTAAGTAGTAAATTTGTCTTTGAAATTTTCGCCGCAGAGCAATACTACCCTAGAAATTTTTCTTGTTTCAATGTTATACTGAAAGTTTCAAAACGTAGCAATGTTATCCATTTCTGTTAAAAAGTTAACTGTCAATGTTAGTTTTTTAACTGAATAAGGCAACATTGCCACGTTTTGAAACTTCCGGAGTAACATTGATACAATAAAATCTTTTAAGGTAACATTGCTTTTGGGCCTATACTTTCGGAATGGATTTGCTACTTAACCCTTAAAAATTTAACAAGATTTATAATTATTTAATTTATCATCAATTTTGTATAAAAAAAAATATCATCAATTACTTAATTCATATTTATAAAAAGCAAAAACATCAAGTGAAAGTAAACCTAATTTACAATTCGAGTCACGCATAAAACTATAGTTCTACACAAAATACTGACTCACATATAGATGGAAAACTGATGAACTAGATCCATGTCTTGATTTGGGGCTTCATCATGTATTAGCAAAGTCCCTCGACTAAATTGTGAAATTTAAAATTGTTTTTTTTTTTATTCAGAAAATACCAAAATTACCAAAATAGACTTGAAAAAAAAGTAATGTACAAAATATAATGTTTCCAGTTTCGGAAGTTATGTTATGCCCTCTTTATTTAGAAACCTTCACATCTATCATTACAAAAAGATTGCTACGAAATATAATGTTTCCAGTTTCGGAAGTGTGTTTTTTACGTTCCCTTACAAAATACAAAGTTTCTAGTTTCGGAAGCTTTTTTGCGTTCCTTCGTTGCAAAGTTGAGTCTTGTCTCTCTCATGCGCCACTCTGCTTTTTCTCCTTCGTAGAAGTTGTTTTCTTTTCTCTCTCTTACTAACCCATATTAGCCACGGAATTTACCTACAAAATTACCCACGGAATTCTATAGGTAAAATTTTTCCGACAGAATTTTTTTGTGGGTAAAAATACCGTGGCTAATTAATTTACCAACGGAAAAAAATTCTGTCGGTAAATTACCCACGAATTAGGGACGGAAAAATTCCATTTGTAATTACCCACGGAATTTTCCGTGGGTAATTAGGGACGGAATTCCATGGGTAATTTCCGTGGGTAATTAAGGATGGAATTTCGTGGGTGATTTCTGTGGGTAATTAGGGACAGAATGCCGTGGCTAAATTCCGTGGGTAATCAGGGACGGAATTCTGTGGCTAAATTCCGTGGGTAATCTGGAGAAAATTTTAAAATGGATTCTGTTTGGTCATGTCTATTTTTTTTTTTTAAAAAAAAAATTTTACTTGGAGCAAGAACATCAACATTTTTTTAAGCAATTTTCTTACAATGAAATGCATTGAAATGAGAAAATAAGCATGTTCATATAAATAGAAAACTGAACAAGTTCCAAAAGCACATGTTCATATAAATGTCGCAATTTAAAGTTACTAAAGGGGCAAATAGATGTAAAAAGTCAACAAGTTAGTTTGTACAATAGCAATGAAAATATTCAACCATCATTTTCAGTGTCTTCATTTGCATTGGTAGTAAAGGGAGCCTGATCATTGGCAACAGGGTTAGAGAGATTAGGTAAGTGACTCCCATGCGCTTGCAGTGCTTACATAATCATTTCATTTTGTAGTTTCAAGCTTTTGAGTTATCTCCGTTTGCAATTCTAGATCCACCGTAGAGTTGACGAAAGGAGGTGTGGCAGAAGAACCAATATATTCATTTTCAGATCCAAACCCATAGATTCGACCCTTGTTCATACTACCAGTAACCTCTAACCACAAATTAAGTTCATTTTGATTAGACTGGATAGTACCTCCCTCAGAATTGATAGATTCCTTTCATCTCAAAAATTCATTCTGCAAATGAAGTACATAAAAATAAAGACAACAGAATATATTTCTTTACAAGATGAACAAAAACAAAATTCATTTAACAACATAGTTTGATTTTTAATAAACCTAAAATATTTTTGCCACTTAGTAGTAGCACCCAGATATGTATCACAATGAGGATCAAAGGATTAAAATAAATTGTAACAATCATAAGAATTTACATAGCAAAAACAAAATATGATCAATTATAATGTTTCGACCAAAATGAACTAAAAAAAAAAAGTCTAAAAAAAAAATTTAGAAAATTGTGACAATTGTTTGCTTTTTCTTTCTTGCATTGGTCATACTACAACATAAAGAGGTTGTTTCACATGTATCCAGCAAGGCAGCAATGTCAAACAGAGCACACACATCTGGCGTTATAATTGACAATGTTTGGTTGCATTTATGGGAAAAAGTAAAACATGAGGAAACAGTAAGATGAACCAGCAGAGTTCCTATTAAAATCCACAGCTTGAGAAAATAATGTCTCCAAGTAGATGTGTATGATTGAAGTAAGAAAGCAAAAACCTTAAACAAATGATCATATTGAAAACAAACTTATGAACTAACCCTTCTACCAACAACTTGAACTTCTCCATCTTTGTCACTTTATCTTCTTCTTTACTGATAAGTGATAACAACACGTTCAGCAGTCTTAATTCTCTACAATTCAGAGACAAAGCTTCATTATATTTTTCCCATCTTAAGATAAATTTAACAAATAAAGGAAAGACCGGAAAACACTGTAATGTCTTCATCAAGTATCAAAACCATTGATAAAATCATAAAAACTTGCCTTTACTACAACTGATGGAAGCAAATTGTTTAGATAGTTAAGTTGGAAATCGATTTTACTTCTATCTGCATCTTGGGGTACAATTGCAAGCTTCTTGACATCCAAAACATTAATGTGCTGCAAAACAATAAAAGCTATAAATATAGGAAGCATTGAAGGGTAAGAAAATCATAATCACTAGGGAGATCAATTACCTCTGGCTTCAATTTTAATTTTGGAGCATGCAAAATGGATTCCCTTACAATATTAGCATCTATATTCAATTGTGCAATTCAGATTATTTCCATGTCCAGTGTGATAACAATCGATGCTGATCTTGATGTCATCACAATTTTTATGCCCTTTGCTATCTGTATTGCACAATGTTACAATGCGTTACTGGAACTAAAGAACAGAAAATTGAAGGATAGAATGAAAAGCAGGGGCCCAATTGAGGAGGCATTACAAAATGACGAAAATACAATTATAATGCACTAGCTGGACCATCTCACCATTCAATATTAAGAACAACTTTCAAAGGGCTGTCCAAAATGATCAAAGGGCATTATAATCATCCTTAATTGTATCATAGCAAATATCTCACACAGAACAGTTTATAATAGTGACACCATACCTCTCCTCATGCTTTTGTGTAAAACTAACTGCAGAACAAGCAATCTTCCCTTAAGTGGCCAGAAGAAACATTTTTTTCCTTAAAGAAACAAGCAATTAATATTCAACACTAGATATGGAAGCAAAAGGATCAGCTCAGTGGGCTCAGCTAACTTAGTCACAATAATGATACACAACGTTTTTGATTGAAGGATCTAAGCTAGAAGAAAGAATGAGGAAGGAGAGAAAATGAAAGAGAACTTCCACTCACAAGGCACCAAAGTTAGAAAAGGCATTTAATCAAGTGCTAATCTAATAATTAATTTTGACCATTCATTCCACGTATTGAGAAATCTAAAACTTCAAAAAGGCATCTGCTTCATAAGAATAAGCACGGCTGAGTTGCGTAACTTGCATGATCACTTAAAGAAAATGTATCTAGTTCTAGCTTCCAAAGAACAACCATAAAGAAAAACGCATCTGTAAATGCATATTCATCCAACAAAAGTTTCAATTAAAGAAAGATGATACAAATCAGATAAATGACCCCGTATACAAACACATCGAGCGTAGAATCCAAACGGAACTTCACAAACTCGAATTCGCAAAGCATACACAAATTTCACCAACAAGAAAATATATAATAAAAATGAAATGAAATTCAGCATCACACACGCATGTAATTTCCCACTGATATGCATGTATTCTCTACTAGGGACCCTTTAGTAAATAATAGTAGGGGATAGTGCTCAGAAGTTAGTTATAGGAGAGAGAATTGCTTATGACGTGGCTGGCATGAAAGAATATAACTGCTGTATTAGGTCATTCTTATGTTTTATTTGAATGAAATAGTTCCTTTTTCCTCTTTTGGTATATCATTGGTATCAGAGCCCCTTCTCTGGCCATGTCACCGCCGCCAGAGACGCGATCACAGGACCGACTGGGTGAGCTGGAGCTTCATCTGGACACCATCAACAGCTTGATGCATGCACGACTTGAACAGAGTACCCAGGAAATCGCTGAACTCAAGCAGACGGCCACATGTCTGGAAGAGCTTATGCAGCGACTCGACACCAAGCTTTCTTCCCCACCTCACTCGCCCACCGGGAAGCAAAGTGCCGGCGCCATTGGCCTTGGCGATGGTGGTTCTAGCTCCGTTCTCCACGCACGCATTCCGACGTTTGGGACATTCCAAGAACAACACTATCAGGCTCAACCTCACCAATACCCTTCCTCCTATTTCGTTCCAACCAAACAGAGCAGGGTGGAATTTCCACGATTCGACAGTATTGATTTCCGTGGATGGGCCTACCGTTGCCGGCAATTCTTCGACGTCGATGGCACTTCGCCTAACCAACGCATCTGCCTTTTTAGCATTCATCTGGAGGGGCATGCTTTGCGCTGGCATCAGACCTTCATGCGGCATCGCGCTTTCACTGATATACACTAGGAGGATTATTTCACGCAAATGGAGGCGAAATTCATTGACATCCATGAAGAGCACCCCCTGATC
Organism: Acacia crassicarpa; assembly: GCA_034222035.1. Classification (NCBI taxonomy): domain Eukaryota; kingdom Viridiplantae; phylum Streptophyta; class Magnoliopsida; order Fabales; family Fabaceae; genus Acacia; species Acacia crassicarpa. Next base: position 25,974,039 of record JAWXYG010000010.1, on the reverse strand, counting down.
ACTCTCAAACAGCTTCAACAGGGCGAGGACCTCGTTGCTGAGTATGAACGTAAGTTCGATGAATTGCTGTCGGAAGTGGATATTCTAGAAACCATTGCTTTTGAATCTCTTCATTAGCAGGCTCCGATTAGACATCCGCCAGTTTGTTCTGAGTTTCTCTCCACCAACGCCGGCTAGTGCGATGTGCTCAGCGAGACTACAAAAAGCTACGATCCACATACTCCATAAGCACACTCCTTCTCGTGGTCGAATGATCTCATCACCAGGGTACTCCAACCGCCCACTAGACTCAGGCCCCAAGCTTTCTACAGTGCTGGGCTCAAAACATGGCCGACCAGTTCCAATTCTACAGACCCAGTCAAATCTACCACTCAGCCCGCCAAGTCAACTTCATCCGCGTCCTCCCTTGGCTCTACGACACACTCGCCTTCCTCCTTCTCATCCGAATAAGCTTCACGCCCTACCCGACGCCTCTCCAAGCGTGAGATGGACGAACGAAGGCGAAAGGGGTTGTGCTACTGGTGCCCTGAAAAGTACTCCTCCGGCCACCGGTGTAAGGAGTCCCACCTCTATATGCTCATTATTGACGACGAGGAGGAGCAATTCAAAGATGCACTAGGGGATGCCCAGGGTTCGGCTGACGGTAGTATCAACGCTATCGAAGGGTGTCGCAACACTTCCACCCTGAAGCTTCGGGCATGAATCAAGAACCAGTTGATTATCATCTTGGTCGACACTGGAAGCACACACAACATTCTTGATCTTGCTGTGGCACGACGGTTGGGGTTGAAGATGCAAGAACGTGATCCCATTTGCTTGTCCGTTGTAGATAATCGTCAGGTATGCCTCTCTATGTATTGTCCCCGTCTAAATTGGGAATTGGGTGGTTCGACCTTCTGCTCCGACTTCCTGATTATGAAAATAGGAGGCTATGATGCCATCTTAGGGGTCGACTGGCTTAAGACTCTGGGACAGTTTTCTATGGATATGGACTCCTTGTCGTTTGAATTTCACATTGATGGTTCCCCTGTTGCTGTACACGGGGTGAATGCAGAAGTTCGGTTCTGTTCTGAAGAGGTTGTAAATTGCCGTGAATTTGTGGTAGCCAATGAGTTATACCTCATCGGTACTCCTTCCCAGCTGCAAATTAAATTGGCTAACACCGCCCACCTTACCCATGAGCAACAACTAGAATTGTAGACCCTCTTGGACACCTTTACTGATGTTTTTCAGGAGCCAACTGAGCTACCCCCAACCCAAACTTGTGATCATTCCATCCCTCTCAAAGACTCTACTCCTATAAGTTGCCGGCCTTATAGATATGGTCCAGTCCAGAAAACAGAGATTGAGAACCAGATCCGCTAGATGCTGAAAAGTAGCATTATCTGGGAAAGCTCTAGTGCCTTTGCTGCCCCAGTGGTATTAGTTCAGAAGAAAGAGGGGACTTGGCAGTTTTGTGTTGACTATCGCAGGTTAAACGAAGCCACTATCAAGAACAAATTTCCCATTCCAGTTATTGATGAGCTTCTTGATGAGTTGACAGGCTCTATGTTTTTCTCTAAGCTCGATTTGCGTGTTGGGTATCACCAGATCCGAATGTGGAGTGATGACATTTCTAAGACGGCCTTCCGGACTCATGAAGGTTTATATGAATTCTTGGTCATGCCGTTTGGCCTCACCAATGCTCCGGCAACTTTCCAAGGCCTTATGAATTCGGTTTTCAGACCTTATTTATGCAAATTTATATTGGTCTTCTTCGATGACATCCTGGTTTACAGTCGAGATTTGTCCTCTCATGTACAACATCTGCACGTTGCACTTTCAGTCTTGAGGGAACATCAGTTGTTTGCTAAACCCACTAAATGTATCTTCGCTGCCACTCAAGTTGACTATCTAGGCCACATCATATCTGCCGAGGGGGTTTCAAGCAGATCCAAAAAAACTTGAGGCTATATCTTCTTGGCCAGTGCCGTCATCTCTTCGTGAATTGAGGGGATTTCTTGGTCTTACGGGCTACTATCGCCACTTCATTCGGCATTTTGGTTCCATCAGCCAACCCTTAACTGACTTATTGCGGAAAAATGAGAAGTTCATATGGACTCCAGCGGCTACTAGTGCATTTCAGACGCTCAAAGATGTCATGATGTCACCCCCTGTCCTTGCTCTGCCTAATTTCAGCGACCCTTTTGTCATTGAAACCGATGCCTCTGGTTTTGGACTAGGCGTTGTGTTGTCTCAAAATGGCCACTCCTTGGCCTATGCTAGCAAACTCTTGGCTCCGATAAAGAGATGTTTATCCACCTATGAGCGAGAAATCCTTGCCATTCTCTTTGCTGTTAAGAAATGGCGTTCATACTTGGGCGGTCGAAAATTCTTCATTCGTACAAATCATCTTCCCTTTAAACACTTGCTAGAGCAAAAGGATTTAAACAATCAACAATTTAAATGGTTACACAAGTTATGGGGTTTGCACTACGAGATTTTATACAGGAAGGGTAGCGACAATGTGGTGGCCGATGCCTTGTCTCGCCGACCCGAGGGTTCTAGTTTCGCCATCTCCTCTCCGGTCTCTCCACTATACGACCGTGTTCGTAATTCTTGGCTTCTTGATGCCTCTTTGCAGCAGCTCATTCAGGATCTAGAGCAGAATCCTAATTCTCACACTAAATATACTTGGCAACATCAGCTGCTGAAACGTCAAGGGAAACTGGTTATTGCAGCTGATCGCACTCTTCGTAAGGATCTTCTTACCTATTTCCATGCTGACGGTGCTGCTGGACATTCAGGTATTCATCCCACTTTTAAGCGTCTTGCTTCTGTTTTTTATTGGAAGGGCATGGAAAATGATGTCCGCAATTTTGTTCGTGAGTGTGTTACATGCCAGCGTTTCAAACCTGAATTGATTGCTTCTCCGGGCCTCCTTCAGCCACTTCTTATCCCTGATTATGTTTGGACTGAGTTGTCGATGGATTTTATTAATGGTCTTCCGAATTCATATTCTAAAACCACTATTTTAGTTGTGGTGGATCGTCTTTCTAAGGCTGCTCATTTTATGGCTCTCAAGCACCCTTTTACAGCCGTGGATGTTGCCCTCATTTTCATGGATAATGTCGTCAAGTTACATGGATTCCCTAAATCCATAGTATCCGATCGAGATCCGATTTTTTGTGGCAAGTTTTGGAAGGAGTTATTCCATTTATATGGTGTCAATCTCCACTATTCTTCCGCCTATCACCCTCAAACGGATGGGCAAACGGAAGTCCTCAATCACTGTTTGGAGTGCTATCTCCGCTGCATGACAGGTGATTTTCCCAAGCAATGGACCAAATGGTTGGCTCTTGCTGAATTCTGGTATAACACTAATTATCATTCCGCTATTGGCATGACCCCTTTTGAGGCTATTTATGGAGTGCCCCCTCCTGTCCATCTGCCCTATATTGCTGGTGATTCTCCAAATGATGTGGTCGATCATACTTGTTTATCTCGCGAAGAGGTTTTGCAGCACCTTAAACATCATTTGCTGAAAGCATAGCATCGCATGGTCCAACAGGCCAATAAACATTGTTCTGAGTGCTCGTTTACTACTGGTGACATGGTTTATTTAAAGCTTCATCCCTTCCGGCGGAATTTACTAATAGCTCTTCCCTCCACAAGCTTGCTGCCCGCTATTTTGGGCCCTTTCCGGTTGTTAAGAAGATTGGTCCGGTTGCTTATGAACTTGCCCTTCCTCCTACCACAAGAATGCATCCTGTCTTTCATGTTTCCTTCCTTAAGAAACATGTGGGACCATCTGTTCCAATCACTCAGACCCTACCTCCAGTCGACGCACAAGGTCAATTTGCATTGGAACCATTGGCTGTTTTAGGCCGCAAGCTTGTCCGCCAGCACAACCTCCCTGTTACTCAAGTGCTCATCCATTGGAAATTCACTCAGCCTGAAGATGCTACGTGGGAAAATCTTTCTGATATTCACACTCAGTTTCCTCATTTTTCCACTGTTACAGATGCTACCCATGAAATCCTTGTGGACAAGGGTTCTTTTTAGGGGGGAGTAGTTGATATACATGTATTCTCTACTAGGGACCCTTTAGTAAATAATAGTAGGGGATAGTGCTCAGAAGTTAGTTATAGGAGAGAGAATTGCTTATGACGTGGCTGGCATGAAAGAATATAACTGCTGTATTTGGTCATTCTTACGTTTTATGTGAATGAAATAGTTCCTTTTTCCTCTTTCGGTACATCACCCACGATATTCATCCAACCTCAGGAACTTGATACTGTAGAATTTACAGCTCGAATTGAAACAAAAAGGCGAATCAAACTCTAATTGGCAACATTGCCTCTAATCATCCAAGAGATTGTAATCACTTGTTATTTTAACCCTTTTGGTCTCAACTAGGGTAGCCACAAGCTGGAAGAAAAATTATTTGCACTTACCTGGAAAACTGGCGACGGTCGAGGCAAAGACTAAAAGGGGCAGTGGCGGAGACTGGCTCGGCGGCGGCAGTGGGGAACGGACGGAGCGACCACGGCGACGGCGAGCGCAGAGGGAGGAGGTGAGCGCAGAGGGAGGAGAGGAAGAGACGGTGCGTGTAAAATGAAAGAGGAAGTGGAGAAGAGAAGTGGAAGAAGGCAGTTTGAAGCTTCAGAGAGAGCCTATCGAACAAAAGGGAAAATGTGATTAAGTTAAATGGAGGGAGTTGCGAAATTTTTGGAGGGAGTAAGTCTATGTGAAATTTTTTGGAGGGAGCCAATATCTTTTGTTCACGTCAAGCGATTTTTCGGCAAAACTCGGAAGAGGATCCCCTCATGAGCAGATCCCTCATTTTTTTTCACAGGCAAATCGTGGCTGTCGAAATCCTGATCCAAAGGCCCAGAATAATTTTTTAAAAAACCACGCGCGGTTTTTCTAAAAATTATTCTGGGCCCTTAGATTAGGATTTCGACAGCCAGGATTTGTTGCTGGGGAGAGATGGGCAGAAAAGTGCTTATGAGAAGATCTGGACTTGCAAAACTCATCTTTGATTTTTTTTTAAGCCAACCATATATCTTTGATTTAATATTGTGTGCTTGTTTACAATCTGATTAAACAATTAATATGATTCAATATCATCATCATTAGAGGGATGTGAGTATTTGTGTTTGTAATCCTTACATATATCATCATAAATTATGCCTAATCAAGTTTGCTTCAATCTCATTGCTCTGATTTTTACTCTAGTGTTAATTAATAAGAGTATTTTAAGACTTTTTTTATTTTTTTCCCAACTTAAAGAATTAATTCATGAAATTGTACTCGATTTTAATCAAACTTCGTATTGTTACCAAAACATCATTGTCCATGTCAGTTACATGCCTGCTCTAAGGACATTGATTAGTGTTCAAGAAAAAATAAAGGACATTGATTGAAAATTGACCACCATTTTATGCACTAATATTTCCATTATGGAAAACTTTAAGGATTAAGAATCATGGTTTCTTACATACTAAATAATATATTTAATTTGTTACAAAAATAATATATTTACATTTACATTTTATAATTTTTATATTTCTTCGACGGATTTTAAAATGTAAGCATAATGAGAAATATAATCTCAATAACTTGTATATTAGATAAGGGTCTATACATAAAACATACAAGAGAAGTATTAAGGAGAGCATTAAATGTGATTATGATTTAGCTCATATGATTACAACAATCAAATCTGGGGCAATAATTAGCTCATGTGATTTTGAATATGATCAATTATTTGATTATTTGAATTAGAGTATTTAATCATATATCGCATGGAAGAGGGTAATTAATGAATAAAAGGGAAAGTGTGAAAAAAACAAGAGTAATCAAAGTTTTTTTGCCAGGTAACATAATGGATCATTGTCAACAATGTGTAAAATTGTTAGTCCTTTCAGGAGAAGTCATATAAATATGTGTAACACTTCCTCTTCCTACGCGATAAAGCGATGACCCAACGCTACTACTATGTAAGATTCTTAGATAGATGAAGACAGAGAGACCAGTCTCCATTGTTTTATTTACATATATTAAAAGACTTCAGTCTTTGCAAGTTTGATGTTTAATCTCATGTTAAACATAGATTAGTTAACTAAATTGAAACATAGATATATACACAAACTGACCCACAAACAAAAAGATATCATTATTATAAATTTGAATAGACGTTCACTAAAAAAAAAATAGTGGATTGGTAACAAAATTTTGCCACTAAATTAACTTAATGACTGAATTACATCGTTAATTAATTAGTGAAAGTACATTCAACCACAAAATCATCCAGTTCTGTTGCTAAATTAGATCAATAATCTACTATATACATTTTTTAGTGTTTGGGCCTTTGTATTGTTTTAATTTCTCAAAACATAAAAAATCATCCACGGAATTACCCACGGAATTTCGTTGGTAATTTTTTTAGCCACGGAATTACCCACGGTCCACTTTGATATTTAAGTTGTCCAAGTTAGGACTATGTGCTCCCTATATTTTATTAGGGTTTTTTTTTTTAAAAAAAAAACTTTGATGCCATATGTTGATTATCTTCTCAACATACTTTCATTAATCATGTCACAAAATTTTTGTGCTCATATGCAAATTCAAATAGATAACATTATCATTTATATACTATTATCACAATTGTAAAGAAAATACTTCTTGTACAACAGACGTGGAGATATATAGCCTGTTCTAATTAACCAATAATGAGAGAGTGGCAAGTAATCTTTGATCTACCATCATATCATGCTTTAACCTCTAATGATTTGTACTCCTATTCTAATGGGAATCTTTTTGTAATTAGTTGTTCCTTCTTTCAATTTTATATCTTATCTCACGGTACACTTCACACATATTTGCATGACAAGTGGATGAAGACATCAAATTCTTGTGTATCTACCCAATAATAGCTCATGTGATAAAGTTTGTTTGAATGTATCATAGCATGGCAAGACTGCAAGAGTATCATATAAAAGTGTCAGCGTCTATATAATAATTAAAAGATATAATGATAATATGTATGTAGATGTGAGTTAGAGTTAAAAACAATCATGATTTGACGGTTGTAATTTTGCTGAAAAATATATTTTAAATTACTTTTAAAATAGAATGTGGGAGATTTTGAAGAAGAGAATGTAGGAAATTTAATTAAGAGTATTTTCGTATTTGAAAATTTATATTTTAATAATTGGTCCTTCTAAATAATTACAACTTTTATGGTCCTTCCTAATAAATAGTACTCTCTCTAGGTCCTTCTTTCTAAATTTCCTTTTTTTCAAAAATAAAAAATCACCCACAGAATTAACAACAGAATTCCATGGGTAATTATTTTTTATTTTTTTGATTAAAAAAATGAAAAATCACCCACGGAATTACCGACGGAATTCCGTGGGTGATTATTTTTTATTATTTATTTTTTAAAAAAATTTAAATTACCCACGGAATTACCGACGGAATACCCGTGGGTAATTATTTTTTATTTTTATTAAATAAAAAATTATTAAATTACCCACGAAATTACCTATGGAATTCCATGGGTAATGTAAACCGTCCAATTACCCACGGAATTCCGTGGGTAATATTTTATTTTTTAAAAAATGTTTTTTTATTTTTCCCATGGATTTTCGTTGGTAATCCGTAGGTAATTAGCGACGGAATTTGTTCCGTCTCAGATTCCGTGGGTAATTTCATATTTTTTTGCAGTGGTCTCTTGCTAGCACTTTTCATTCTTTCTCTTCCATCGCATCTCCTCTATAAATTATGCCTATAAACGTTTATCATTGTCATTAGTCACTTCTTGCGTCTCAAAGTAACTAACTACGCGAATTATTTTAAAGGATTAAAAGTGGTTATTAACTCCTAAAATAATAATCCCCTTTTTAATAAAAAATAATTATTCCTTTATTTAATAATAATATTTATTTAATATTATTATTATTTTCTTTGTAATCACTTCTTCGGGTCAAGGGGCTTCTAAGTTAAGGGTTTTTGAGTTGGGGGTTGCTGGGATCTGAGATAGGGTGTTGGAATCTGAGATGGGGTATCAGAATTTGAGGTATCAGAAGCTGAGATAGTGTATTGGTATCAGAGTCCGAGATAGTGTGTCGATATCAGGGATGGGGTATCAGAGTCCGAGATAATGTGTCAGTATCAGGGATGGGGTATCAGAGACTAAGATAGTGTGTTGGTATCAGAGTCTGAGATAGTGTGTCGGTATCAGGGATGGTGTATTAAAGTCTGAGGTAGTGTGTTATATCCCAGTTCGGGCTAATTTGTAGTATCAGCATCCGAGCTAAAGTGGTTGTATCAGAGTTCGAGGTAGTGTGTGGTATCAGTCCAGGCCGAGCTAGTGGGTCGATATTAGGAATGGTGTTGGTATCAGAGTCGAGATAGTGGGTCGGTATCAGAGTACGGGATAGTGCGTTGGTATCAGAGTCTAGGGTAGTGTGTGGTATCAGAGTTCGGGATAGTCTGTGGTATTAGAGTTCTAGATATAGTTCAAAAAAATTCCATATTTAATAGGTCAATTTCAAAAATTCATATATCTCTGGATACAACTCCGAATAAAGCGTGTGACCTATCAAGGTTGCGAAGTTGAGTCCTCTCTCTACGTAGATAGAATTGTCGATGGTGTTGGTGTGTCATCTGACAAATCGCATTTAAGTGGAGTCTAAAGAAGAGAGCAACAAGGTAGCTACAAGTTTGATGCAGTCATGGTGTTCATCCAATCACCTATCTGATGCAGTCATATAGTTCATCCAACCTATCTGATCCGGTTCGACAGTTCCCAGTTGGAACCGATCGGTCTAGTCTAGTTCCGATAATCATGGATACAACACACTACTTGGGACTTTGATATCGACCCACTATCTTAGACTCTGATACCAACACCATCCCTGATACTGAGCCACTAGCTCGGACTCTGATACCACACACTAACCCGCACTCTAATACCACACACTACCTCGTACTCTGATACCCTATCTCTAATATCGATCCACTATCTAGGACTTTGATACCGACCCACTATCTCAAGCTCCACAACACCATCCCTGATACCACACGCTACACCAAACTGTGATACCCGTACACTAGCCCGAACTCTGAAACCACAAACTACCCGAGACTCTGATACCACACACTACCCCAGACTCTGATACCCCATCCCTAATACCGACACACTATCTCAGGTTTTGATACCCCATCTAAGATTCCAACACCTTATCTTAGATCCCAGCGACCCCCAACTTAAAACCCCTTAACCCAGAACCCCCTCGACCCAGAGAAATGATTACAAGAAAATAATAATATTATTAAATAAATATTATTATTATTAGGAAAAAGAATAATCATTATTTATTAAAAAGGGATTTATTATTTTAGGGGTTAATAACCACTTTTAATCCTTTAAAATAATTCGCGTAGTTAGTTAGTTTGGAACACAAGAAGTAACTAATGGCAATAATAAACGTTTATAGGCATACTTTGACACATCTTCTGATCCCAGCATCTTCGGACAAAGTTAAGGATTCAAGTTTGAGGTGGGTAATTGTTATCTTATTAGCTTGTATATTTATGTATTCATGTATGACTGATTATGTTGCTAGATAATTGCATGTGTGTATCCTAGCTATGGATTGAAGCTGCGTGTCTCATAGGGTTGCGGTCCTTGGCCATTAACTACAATTATGGTGTGACTTATTTATTGTAAATTACTCTATGTTGATACATGTGTTATACTGTCTTTTACATTTCATATTTGCATATAAGATTAACTATTTCCCCTGGGGTTCATTCATTTGAACTCTAGACTGCATGAAAGAAACAAGTAGTGGGTCAGGTTCAAGAGGAAAGACGCAGCTGTAAGAGATATAGCAAAAGGGATATTTTGCGATAATATAAGTAGTTGGACTGTAATTAAGTTTATCATTTGTCTATTTTTGGATTATTGTATTAAGATCTCCCTTAGGGATAGATGTTATTCGCGAAAAGTTTATCCTCAATGTTTTCAAACTAGGTTATTTTATGAAAGTTTTTATTCCGCAATTAAGTTATCCAAATCATTTTGATGCCTGTGCACTTAAACTTTGATAAATATAGGTATATTAAGATAGGGCGTCACATCTTCTCTCTCTTGATGAAGTTTGATTGCGATCCCAATGTGAACGTGGAGGCAAGAACTTATGTTATGCCCTCTTTATCTAAAAACCTTCACATCTATCATTACAAAAAGATTAGTACAAAATATAATGTTTCTAGTTTCGGAAGTTTTTTTGCGTTCCTTCGTTGGAAAGTTGAGTCCTCTCTCTCTCTCAGTCTATGTACGTAGATAGATGGAATTGAAAGAATTGTTGGTGGTGTTGGTGTGTCTGTCAAATCACATTTATGTGGAGTCTGAAGAAGAGAGCGACAAGGTAGCTACATGTCTGATGCAGTCATGGTGTTCATCCAATCACCTATCTGATGCAATCATGCAGTTCATCCAACAAAAAGATTGAAAGAATATAAATTGTTTGACCTCAAAACTCTCCCATCTTGGGATAAATATTCAAATTAAGAAAATGAAATGACAGTCAAGGTTTAAGGCCCTATGGCCATGTAAAATTGAAACATGAAGAGAGTTTGAGAGGAAAAGGCAATATAAAGAGTTTTTAAAATGAATCAATAAAGGATCACCAAGAGGGTGTGATTGCCTTATCAAGTATTTGATTTGATGGTGACGGATGAAAAATAGGTAAGGAATTTATGTATATGTATGTATATATAAGAATGAGATATTGTCACTACTATTTTTTGTCACTATCAATGTCACTACCATTTTTTCACCGTTAGATTAGAATTTCATATACCTTTATTAATTCTCTCTCCTATTAAGATTCTGATCTAAAGGTAAAAAGTGGAAGTGGCACTAGTAGTGACAAAAAATGGTAGTGATAATACCATATCCCGTATATATATGTGTGTGTGTGTTTATAGGTTCAACTTTTTTTTAAAAAAAAAACTCTCTCTGGTCCTAATTATAAGACCTAATTGACTTTTTTAGAGAGATTAAGGAAGCTAATTAAATTACTTTAGATTATTTTTTATTTTTCTTCAAACTAATTAGTTTGACTATTAATATATAATCTAAAAATACACTATATATGAAATGACTAAGTAACTTATTTAATTTCCTTAATTTCTCCAAAAAAAAAAATCAACTAAGTCTTATAATTAGAACTGGAGGTAGTAATACGGAATATAATTTAAGGCTAATTAAAATTAAACTCATATTTATGTTGGCATATATAAGATGGGTATATGTGTCGGCAAGGAAAAGTCACATATTCCATTAAAGTGATTATGGACAGTGGCGGACCCAGGTTGTAATGTTTGTGGGTGCACAATTAATAGTAGGATTCGGAGGATTTTTTTTTAAAGGAGGATAAAAGGCAACCCACACCTTCGTAAAATTTAGGATCAGAAATTGAGTTCAATTGAAAAATATTTTTGAGGAAATCAATTTAAATAGAACAATATATTCTAATTCCATGGCATACAGATACTCAGATGTTACACAATCAAATTCCAAAACAACATGCAAGTAAAAATTATTATGATTTCTCATATGTGATAAGATATTAAAAATAGGTAAGAAAGTTGTCCATGCATGAGTTTGAATACAGGATCTACTGTAGGACTGGTGAAATTACCACCATACCACCTAGACAACTTATTGCAAAGTCCCTTCAAAAAAATATATCTCCTTCAAATTTATGGGTGCACTTGCACCCACAAAAACCTATCTGGGTCCACCAATGATTATGGGCCCCACCACACATAAAATAAAGAAATATGTGACTTTTGCTTCATTAAACAATTAGTGTTAGACATACACTTTTAAAAAAATCACATGTGTATTTTTACACCTTAACTCTTCTTTAAATCCAACTCATAAAAATTTTCTATCCTCCCCCTTACCTTTGAAATCCGTAATCCCTCCTAGTTTGACAAACAGCCTGAGTGATCATACATAGATGTGTATCCGAGTATTATTGCAAGTCTTGTGAAAAAGTTTAGAACCCTTGAAACTTATAGCTCCCAGTGGTCAAACACATAAATAAAGAATAAGACCAACGATGAAAATGCAACAAACAAGACAGGAAGTTATATGGAACAATTCAAACCTTGGAGTTGGAACAGACTCCGTAATAGTAGCAGCCGAAGGTCAAAGAAAGCAAAATGACAACTCCAATAACTAGAATACTGGATAGAACTAATAAAGGGTAATGGGAAAAGATTTATATATATATGTACAAGGGCACATCTTAGTAGAGACATTGGCGAACTATGGCCCCCAAAAAAAAAGTTGTTCATAAATTTTTAAAAAAAATTTAATATAATGTAAAAATGTATGTTATCTTATATATTAGACTTGTTAAAATAATTTTATTATACCTTTAGCCCCCCAAATTTTATTAGGGCGAAGCTTTGGATATCGGATGGGCAATCAATATATATATTAATTATCTATATTTAAAATTTTATAGTTTTATAATTTATTTGAAAATAACCAAATATATATTATAAGTAAGTTTAAATAAACAGACGAGATTAAATATTTAAATTTAAATAAAAATTTATAATGATGAAATTAATTAACTAATCAATTTAGCAATATAAAAAAAATTTAAATAATATTTGACATTTTAATAAATAGACAAATTGACCAAGAAAGTAGAAGCAATAAAAGGATAAAGGCAAGTATCCGCAATGGATGCCTCGGTCTAAGTATATATGAATATGTGGAGCTCAATCAAAGGTTATACCGTTAATAGAAATATTCCATCCAATCCTAATTATAAGAATTAGTTGACTTTTTTGTAGAAATTAAGGAAACTAATTAAATTACTTTAAAGTATTTTTATTTTTATTTTTTTCTTCAAACTTATTAGTTCGATTAATAAACTAATATATAATCTAAAAATATTTAACATATGAAATGATTAAGTAACTTATTTAGCTTCCTTAATCTCTCCAAAGAAAGTCAACTAGCTCTTATAATTAGGACTGGAGGTAATAATAAAGAGCCAGCAAGTACAAGAAACCCAAAAAGCTCAAGAACAACACTCAACCTCAAAAATCTTTATGTAACGCCTCAATTTTAACACCCAAAAACTTGGCCAAAGATACAAATTCATTTATATAGGGCCAAAATAAATCCAAAATAATATCAGAGTTTTCAAAATGCGGAAGTCTTATGGTCATGGCAAATAAAATAACATAGCATGAGCTTTCCATATGTGCCTTCCCTGATTTCCCTACTAAATCATTTACCTGAAAAAAAATAAACAAAGTAATCGTAAGATCCAAAGATCCCCGTAACCATTGGTTATTCAGAAATATACATGCAAACCAAGAACGAGAACATATTTATAAATTCACAATAATTAAAATATATGCCTTTATATAAAAACCTTTCACAAAATAGTTCTCGACTCGGTTACCAAAACTCCCTCCCAAAAAGGGTTCCAAAAACATCATAATTTATTTTCCAATAATTCACAAGAGATCTCAATATAAAATATGTCAATGATGAATAGATCACCCTTATTACCCTGACCACCTCTTATAACCGTTGACTGGAGCAATCTAACACATAACTCATCTCTCATCATAACATATCCATTACTCATAACTTCAACATGGCTCCCCTCCTGGTAAAATCACAACCAAGGAGGTGTCATATTTGACTCGGTTAAAAGAAAAGTGATACCAAGGGCTCCAAGAATATCCACTCTCATCAAAACAACATTATCAGATTCCAAATCAAGCCTTCTATAGGCACAATAAATCCCAAAACAGTAAATAAATATACACATATAAATATTTGACAAGTATATAAAAGAATAACCAAGGTTACCTCAATTCCAAGCTTATTTTACCAATACTTCAATACTCTCAATTTACCATCACCAAATAATTCAACCTCAGATCATACCATCATTCTTCATTCCTTCCTTCTCTCTCTCTCTCTTCCTCTCTCTAAATGGCTCTAGGAGTTGTGAAGAATGAAATGAAATGAAAGGTCTATTTATAGTTGGAAAATGGGTCTTTAAGTGTAATTTTCGTCTCTGGGTCGTTTTACGTAATTTTCCCAAAATTATAAAATGGAAACTTTCCCGTGACTTCTTCAGCCGCCTCGTGAACTTTTTTAAAAAAAATTTAATAATATTTTAATATATATTATTTTATTATTATAATATAATATTATTTAAATAATAAATTATTATTGAGTGGGTCCCGCGGCCATTTTTTTCAAAGTCACAAGAAAGTTTGTCACTCACGGGAAAGTTTGCAGAGAATTATTTTGGCCGTGGGTCCCGCATGAATAGTAAATACGTATTTAGGAATAGTAAATACCGTATTTTTAAATAGTAAATACGTATTTGTGAATAGTGAACACTATTCATATTTCACAAATTTCAAGTATTAAATACGTATTTGCGAATAACATATATATATATATATATATTTTTTTTTTAAATACGTATTTGTAAATAGTAAAAACGTATACGTGAATAGTAAATACTATTCACGGGGCCCACAAAATACTGATTTCAAATTTATCACTTTCCAAAAATAGAGCCTACTAGTCTTCCCAAAATAGGTTTATGTTCAAGATATTAGATTCAAAATTCAGGATGTTACATTTCTCCCCTCCTAAAAAAAAATTTTGTCCTCAAAATTCATCATCTTCCGCTGCGCCACTCTGATAAAATATCAAACCTTATTCACAATCTAACCTTAATCACAATCTCAAACTATAAATCCTCAAAAACAATTATAGATATCACAAGGACACTAAATAAGAAAATAGCTAAATAAATTCTAAATCTAACAGGGAAGTGCAAATGTTATGATATTTAATTTGCCACGACCTCTTTTTTTAGAAAACTGTTAGGAAATCAACAAATTGGCCAGAACCATTGCTCTGATACCAAAAATGTAACGCCTCAATTTTAACACCCAAAAACTTGGCCAAAGATACAAATTCATTTATATAGGGCCAAAATAAATCCAAAATAATATCAGAGTCTTCAAAATGCGGAAGTCTTATGGTCATGGCAAATAAAATAACATAGCATGAGCTTTCCATATGTGCCTTCCCTGATTTCCCTACTAAATCATTTACCTGAAAAAAAATAAACAAAGTAATCGTAAGATCCAAAGATCCCCGTAACCATTGGTTATTCAGAAATATACATGCAAACCAAGAACGAGAACATATTTATAAATTCACAATAATTAAAATATATGCCTTTATATAAAAACCTTTCACAAAATAGTTCTCGACTCGGTTACCAAAACTCCCTCCCAAAAAGGGTTCCAAAAACATCATAATTTATTTTCCAATAATTCACAAGAGATCTCAATATAAAATATGTCAATGATGAATAGATCACCCTTATTACCCTGACCACCTCTTATAACCGTTGACTGGAGCAATCTAACACATAACTCATCTCTCATCATAACATATCCATTACTCATAACTTCAACATGGCTCCCCTCCTGGTAAAATCACAACCAAGGAGGTGTCATATTTGACTCGGTTAAAAGAAAAGTGATACCAAGGGCTCCAAGAATATCCACTCTCATCAAAACAACATTATCAGATTCCAAATCAAGCCTTCTATAGGCACAATAAATCCCAAAACAGTAAATAAATATACACATATAAATATTTGACAAGTATATAAAAGAATAACCAAGGTTACCTCAATTCCAAGCTTATTTTACCAATACTTCAATACTCTCAATTTACCATCACCAAATAATTCAACCTCAGATCATACCATCATTCTTCATTCCTTCCTTCTCTCTCTCTCTCTTCCTCTCTCTAAATGGCTCTAGGAGTTGTGAAGAATGAAATGAAATGAAAGGTCTATTTATAGTTGGAAAATGGGTCTTTAAGTGTAATTTTCGTCTCTGGGTCGTTTTACGTAATTTTCCCAAAATTATAAAATGGAAACTTTCCCGTGACTTCTTCAGCCGCCTCGTGAACTTTTTTAAAAAAAATTTAATAATATTTTAATATATATTATTTTATTATTATAATATAATATTATTTAAATAATAAATTATTATTGAGTGGGTCCCGCGGCCATTTTTTTCAAACTTCACGAGAAAGTTTGTCACTCACGGGAAAGTTTGCAGAGAATTATTTTGGCCGTGGGTCCCGCATGAATAGTAAATACGTATTTAGGAATAGTAAATACCGTATTTTTAAATAGTAAATACGTATTTGTGAATAGTGAACACTATTCATATTTCACAAATTTCAAGTATTAAATACGTATTTGCGAATAACATATATATATATATATATATTTTTTAAATACGTATTTGTAAATAGTAAAAACGTATACGTGAATAGTAAATACTATTCACGGGGCCCACAAAATACTGATTTCAAATTTATCACTTTCCAAAAATAGAGCCTACTAGTCTTCCCAAAATAGGTTTATGTTCAAGATATTAGATTCAAAATTCAGGATGTTACACTTTACATGTAGGTATTCCTTCTAAACCATAAACCAATATATTAGTTTATTAATTAAACTAATTAGTTTGAAAAAAAAATAAAAATAAAAATATTCTAAAGTAGTTTAATTAGCTCTCTTAATCTCTCCAAAAAGTCAACTAGGTCTTATAATTAAAATTGGAGGGAGTATAATATTATAGTGTAGTGCAATTAGTAGGGGTAATGTTAGAAGTAACTTAAATTTTAGGACCACTTTATTGACTTTAGCTGTTTTTATTGATTTGTGTGAATTATTAGTTGATGCCTTATAATAAAGACCAGGTAGAGTATTCATTAGATGTTATTCAACTCTTGTTAAAATTACTCTACAAAAAATTTATCCTCCAATAAATATGAAAATATTTAGAACCACCAAAAAGCCAATAGGGTATGATCAAGAAGTTACAGAAGATGATGAAGATTTCCAACGTAAAGTATCCTCAATAAGAAGGATTGTCAAGTGATGATTGGATTGATAGAAGTTAAATATCAAAACTAGAATTGAGATTTATAGAACATATATTTTAATTTTTGAGTCCGTATTTAGTATATGGGAAATGAAAGGAAATGAAGAGGAGAGGTTGGGGTTAAAGACTTGTAATTATCTCTCTCTCTCTTTCTCTAATCTTATCTATTTTCTTTATTAAAATTTTATACCCTGAATTTTCTTTTTAATTTTAAATTCAACTTATCTCACAACTGCAGATTTAAGCCGAACAAACTAAAAGGCCTAATGATTATCAATTTAAATATTTTCTTTTGGATAAAAAGCCCATTTCATTTTGGGCTTTAAACCCATTGTCCTTAATGCTGACCCAATTTTCTCCTTCCTTCTCGTCCCAGATACGCCTCTGGCCTGAGAAGAAGCGCACATCCTTTCACCGCCTTGTCAGCCACCACATTCACTGTAATCAGTGGCGAAGCCACGTTGGTGCATATGTTTGTAAGTACAGACACAAAAATTTTAGAATAGATATATATTTTGAAGGAAATTATCATATGGGAGCACCAGTAGTTTAGTGGTAGGAGTAATAACCCAGCACACTACAATCCCTGGTTCGATTCCTGGCAGTTGCATCATCCTTTTCGTTTTTGCAATTCACATGTCATGTCGCACTCACCGAATAAATACATATTTGACACAACATCTTGCAAAAATGATGAGTGTTTGCATAAATTTACAAGTGAAAACATTCCTGTTTGAAAAAGGACTATTGTTAAATTTCTGAAATCATATAAATTCAAATAATATTAATAATAATTTATTTCTCCAGTCAATTTCTTTTTTCTTTTTTCCTTTTTTTATAGGGAAAAAAATTACAACAAAATACCTACTATATAATTTCACTCTTAATTATAAATAAATCCTAAAAATAAAAATTAGGATATTATAAAAGTCGTTGAGCTCATGAGGTATTAACTCTATTGCAGTTATCCATTCCATATTTCTTAAGAAGCTCCCACATCTATTTGGTTTGGGAAATAAATATTTCATTCTTTTTTTGCTTGATTCGAAGTCCTAAGAAGAAATTTAATTCTCTTATCTCAAACATTTCAAACTCACTTTGAATGATCTTAGAGAACTCCATTCCATATTTCTTAAGAAGCTCTCGTATGTATTTGGTTTGAGAAATAAACATTCTATTCTTCTTTTGCTTGATTCAAGTCCTAAGAAGAAATTTAATTCTCCTATCGTAGATATTTAAAACTCACCTTACATGATCTTAGAGAACTCTTGACAAATTTATGTTGAACATTAAGATTGATGATGAAGATATAATGCAATATTTTTCAGGAAGAAATGAATCGAAGAATGCTTTTGTAATCGTTCTAATGCAATATTAGAACTCCTTCATATTAAGTACAAGCTAAATGATTTTTACCGCTTTGTTTGTCAACGATACAATCTTAATGCATTTAAAACTTTTCTTTAAAAAAAATTTTCGGGGGCAGCCCCAACCAATTGTGCACCCATAAATTCTAAATCCTTGCTCGCTGTAACTGAACACTTCTGTCATCAACTCACCATGTCGAGTGGTGAGACCGGAGGATTTGAAGTGAAGAGAGTGTTTATAGGAGCAGCATGCAACAGAATAGTTAACAACATTTCATGGGGTGCTTGTGGCTTGGTCTCCTTTGGAGCTCAGAACGCCGTCGCTATATACTGTCCCAAGGTCCCTTTCGCTTTCTTAAACTCACTAAGTTCTGATTTTTGGAGACTCTTTGTCGTAAAATTCTGATTGAGAGTCCCTTGCCTTTTCTTCTATTGGGTTTTGACAGAGTGCTCAAATTCTGACTACTCTTCCGGTTTACCGAGCATCTGTGAATTGTACACTTCCTAGTAGCAAGTCTGCATTTAGAGGTAGCCTCTTACTTTCTTTGATTGATTAGAATTCCTTACCTTAGTGCATTTCTACATGATTCCATGCGAATTTCTTCAGTTGGACAAGGAATGGTTTATTTAGCATAACGATGAGATGGGCTATAAATTAAAGGAGAGATCATCAGAAAAATATTTTGAGAGAGAGGGGGGGGGGGGGGGGGGAGCCCGATTTGGTACGCTTTTATTTACAAGTTTGAATTCATTTGATATCGTTATTGCAGTAGAGATCAAAGATCATAAGTAAATTTACTGCCTTAACCTACGAATGTGTACAGATCCACAGTGACTGAGACAATTGGCATGCACAATGGAATAAAAAACTTGATACTTGTTTTTTTTTTTAAATGAAGTTCTTATTGAGCTTTTTCCATGATTTTGCAGCAAAACAGTTAGAACAACACTATTTGCTTGCTGGCGGTGCAGATGGTGCTATTGTTCTCTGGGTAATGTCCCTATCTGATGGAAAGGTGCAGTACGTTCTTTTTTTACCTCTCTTTAGGCGTTATTGACTTGTTTCTAAACTAATCTAGAAAAATCTGGGAAAAGAAGGCAAGGAGTTGGGACTTGTCAATTTTATGCACATATTTCTAGACAGTTTGAAGCCTATATTTACTGTATTTGTGTTTTCTGACGTCTGTCCACAGTGGAGACGTGTCTTACAAATACCACAATCGCACAAGAAAGGTGTTACATGCATTAATGGAATCATGGTTTCTCAAAGCGAGGCAATGTTTGCATCTACTTCTTCAGATGGCACAGTATGTGTATGGCAACTGGTATTTCCAATGGCTAAAGGAGGTAAGGCTTAATTCCTGACAACATAGATGTTTACTGCCACATCTCTTTTACATTGAATTTAACCTTGACGACCTTCCTGCCATCTCAAAGTCTACATGTGGTATCTCATTATCTGATAAATCTCTCTGGCAAGCATACCTTTGAATTTTTCTATGATCTGACAAAATCAGAACAGTTCAGATTTTGGAATTTTATATGGTTAACCATTTCCTCTGTAATGTTCTAAAGTTTGATTGCCTAACTGATGTAGTTATCCACATGCATGAGTGTCCCCAGTGTGTCTTTTGTTTGAATGACGTCAGATTGAATCGTGATAATTTTGAATCAACTGTTTGAATTATTGGAACAGTCTTAAGAAGCCCAACAAAGAGAGAAAAGCAGATGAGTCATTTTGACCAAATAGTAAAATTAGTATTTTAAATAGGTTTTCTGGGATGTGGTTTCTATGTGTCTTGTTTTCTTTTGTCTAGTTTGAGAATCAAATTCATAAATGTAATTATTCATCTCTCAATGTTGAGAAGTTTTCTTTACATTTTAGGTGACTGCGAATTATTGTGTCTGGATTCTTTCTTTGTTGGTCCAAAACCAATGGTAGCTCTATCATTGCCCGAATTGCCTGGAAATAATGGACAAATAGTTCTTACAATGGGAGGATTGGATAATAAGATTCATCTTTATTGTGGGGGGAGGACAGGAAAGGTAGCTATTTAAAAATGTTCTTTAGTTAGTTATATGGAAGTATTACCTGTGTATAAAGACTTTTCTTCTCACATATGAACCCAGCTTGTTCGTGCATGTGAGCTAAAAGGACACACTGATTGGATCCGAAGTTTGGACTTCTCATTGCCCATTAGCACAAAAGGGGAATCAAACAGCATTTTTCTGGTAAGTTCATCTCAGTATAAAGGCATACGAATTTGGAAGATGGCACTACGCAGTTCTTTGTCCAATGGACATGCTATATACAAGAAAGAAGAAATAAGTTTGTCATCCTATATAGCAGGTCCTGTGCTTGTAGATGGTCCATCTTCTTTCCAAATATCTCTGGAATCACTTTTAATTGGACATGAGGATTGGGTATATTCAGTGGAATGGCGACCTCCTTTGGCTTCATCTATGGAGGGGGATTCATATTATCAACCTCAGAGCATCTTATCAGCATCCATGGACAAGGCTATGATGATATGGCAACCTGAAAAGACTTCTGGTATTTGGATGAATGTGGTCACGGTTGGGGAGCTAAGTAATTGTGCTCTGGGGTTCTATGGTGGTCACTGGAGCCCACGTGGAGATTCAATATTAGCACATAGATATGGTGGATCTTTCCATCTCTGGAAAAATGTTGATAATGATTGGCTGCCACAAAGGGTTCCCTCAGGTCATTTTGCATCAGTTACTGATATTGCCTGGGCTAGAGCTGGCGATTATGTTCTGTCTGTCAGTCATGATCAGGTATGTTGCTTGTAGCAAAATCTTGCATAGAACAGTCTACTCTGTAAAATTATCAGCTAAGTGGTTCTTTTTCTGAATGTAATCATAAGTGGACAATTCTATGTTACTTTAAAGATTAAGTAGAGCCATTGTATTGGTAAGTCATCTGAATGTGTTCAGTAGTGTGGCTATTGGTTTGAACCAAAAATAAGTGAACCAGATATTGCCTTTTGCTGTGTCTTAAATTTCAGTCCTTGGAAAAACTGTTTAGCAGAACACTGTTGCACTCAAAAGAGCAGGGAATTGGGTGCCATGGTATATATTCCCACTGCTTGGGTTTTATTTCCTCAGGAAGGACTATATGCTTTATATACTTCAAAAACTTTCCTTCCTTAGGTCCATTTGATGCTTATATTGTGTTTTGCTAAATTTAGGTCTACACGTTATGTAGCTTTTATACATAAACACACACATGCACGCATGTGCGCCTGTTCTAGTTGTTTACTCATATGAAGTAGTTTTGTTCTTATAATTGATGTTGCAAACTATAAAACTTGCAGACAACTAGAATTTATGCTCTGTGGAAAACTGAGGCTTCTCTTCAAAAATCTTGGCATGAGATTGCTCGTCCTCAGGTTCTTGACCATGATTTCAATCGTGTGACAGTTGTCCAAAGTAAGGGAAACCACTGTTTTGTTAGTGGACTGAAGAGAAAGTTGCTAGAGTGCTTGACGCTCCCTCTTCTTTTTTAAAGGCTTTGAATAATTATCTTTCCAGAAGTCTTGTTCTTCTGATGATTTCCAATCAGATGTTCAGATTTTGGGTGCAAATATGTCTGCTCTTGGACTATCTCAGAAACCTATTTATGTTCAAGGTTAGTAATTGTTATGTATTGAGATGTTGTACATTTCAGTCAGTGTCGAAATCATATAGTGGCACTGCTCTTAAGAAAGATAATTTATGATCAACATATGAAGCTGTCAGGAAGAATACACAAGCCGAGCCGGTCATTAGGGAACCAAAATTTTGCAGGATGAAATTGAAGGGACAACAAATTTACCTTTTAACTACTGAAAAATAATCATAAACTAATCCAACTATGCAATTTAGTTACTAGCGCCTTGCTCCATTGCTGTTTGCTTTATTGGCTTCATATGTATTATCATTATAACCTGTGGTCTGACCAAGACATGCTCGACTGAGTGTTGGCACAATTCTGACTTTTGTATCCCAATTTGACCGTGTACAACCCATTTTTGGCATATGAGTCCATACCAGCTTATCCTTATGTAAAGGATGTTCCATCTTAATACTGTCAATGAGATTTAAAATCTCGTTTGGCACCATATTCATAGGGGAGAAAGGTTCCAACACCCATCCATTATTAAGGATTCAACTGGAAAGTTTGGAATTGATTCAACATTCAAGTGAGATTGGAGAGAGTTTCCTAGCAATCCAGGAATCCAGTGATACAGCCATACATTAATTGATTTACCACCTCCAACAAGCCACTGACAATGCTGTTTCAATAGGTCTCGTCCAGATAAGATACATGACTAAATCCAGGAATCCTTGTGGCCTTTGCTAGCTGTCATGAAAGTATCTTTCGGCCTTAGTAAATGTTGATCTCAGAGAATGTTTCCCAAAGGCTCAGGTTTTTCACCTGGAACCCATTGGATCAGACCACCATATGATCTTGGTTGATTTGTGCCACTCACTTATTCAAAGGTCTCTAGGTTCACTAGTTTACCACATGCCTCATGTTCTTTTTCCCTCTTTTTTTTTTTTTTTTTTTTGTAATTATCGTTCCGACCAGCACATTCAAAATGATGCACTGTTTTATTTAGGCCCAAGCCTTTCATGTCCGGGGCAACAAACTATGACCTGATTGCCCATTTCTTTAGTGAACCAACAACCAAAAACAAAAAAATAAATAAAATTGAGGACGTGCCACTCAAGGATTTTGTAGCTCTCAATGATGTCTTACTTGACAAAACGGCATGGAGACTTACCCAAGAAGAAGATTCCCTATGTTTTAAAGTGTTGAGAGGGATCTATTTCCCGAAAGATACTTTCATGACAGCTAGCAAAGGCCACAAGGATTCCTAGATTTGGTCATGTATCTTATCTGGACGAGACCTGTTGAAACAACACTGTCAGTGGCTTGTTGGGGACGGTAAATCAATTAATGCATGGCTGGATCACTGGATTCCTGGATTGCTAGGAAACTCTCTCCAATCTCACTTGAATGTTGAATCGGTTCCAAACTTTCCAGTTGAGTCCTTAATAATGGATGGGTGTTGGAACCTTTCTCCCTTATGAATATGGTGCAAAACGAGATTTTAAATCTCATTAACAGTATTAAGATGGAACATCCTTCACATAAGGATAAGCTAGTATGGCCTTATATGCCAAAAGTGGGTTGTACACGGTCAAATTGGGATACAAAAGTCAGAATATTTGTGCCAACACTCAGCCGAGCATATCTTGGTCAATACCCAAGAACCTCTGGAGATAATAAATAAATCTCATCCCACTAGTTCAGATTGTTTGCGTGAGTTATACAGTGTTAAAAATTCAAACAGTACCAGGGGCCACAGAAATCCAAGTTACATAATTTTTTCCCGAGTTAAGACTACATTATAAAGAAAATCCTAAGCCTATAGTTGTATTAAGACTCATTTGAGGAAACCAAAAAGGGTTGGTCTCTATTTAATATCCAGTTGTGCTTAAAATAAGATTGGCTTTAAATAAAAGGATGCATGTGTTCAACATAAATAGTGGATTGTTTGTTTTATTTTTAAAAGATAACATAAATGAATAGTATTGAGGACGTAGTATGTCCTGAACAATAAAGGTTTGCAGACCACAGGTTATAATGATAATACACATGAAGCCAATAAAGCAAACAGCAATCAAGCAAGATTTCTATCTGCCTTTTAACCAACACCTAATAGACATTATGCCGACAGCTTTTTGTCGCTAAATTTATGGGTTGAGTTTCTCTCGTAATCCTTTTCTCATTATCTCTCATATCTTTAAATCATATCAGTCCAATCAATCACAATACTATCTTAACCTCTCTCAATTCTTTTCAATCAACAACCCAAATGGACTAATGAGGGAAAATGAGAAAAATGATAATGAGAAAAATGATAATGAGAATATTCTGTACCTAAATCTATAGCTTCTTCTCCATTTTGTAAAAATTACAAACATTATGGATCACGTCACAGCCTCGTCAGTTTACTAAAACAGGAATAGTGCCGTGGTCATTTCAAGGAATTGGTGCTGTAATAGGATTCTGGTTTAAGTGAAGATATTTACAAATTTGACTATGTACGTAGATAGATGGAATTGAAAGAATTGTTGGTGGTGTTGGTATGTCTGTCAAATCGCATGCATGTGGAGTCCCGAAGAAGAGAGAGACAAGGTAGCAAGGTAGCTAGGCAGCCGAAATGGGAAGGGCATGCGACGGGCTCGGATGTTGAAGTGACAAAAAATAGTGGTGTGGTGAGGGCTTTCTGTTTTGGGAACCCTAAAATGCCCATTTTTAGACCTCATTTATTCACTTCTTCCCCATTTTTGCCTGTGGCCCCCCACCCCCTCCCTTCCCTCTGCTTTCTCTCCACTCTAGTCTAGGGTGTCCCCATTTATGTTTTTGTTCCTTCATGATTTTTTTTTTTGTTAACAAATAACAACCACTACAAGTTTTTTTTTTTTTAAGTTACCCACGGAATTTTTCAGTTACCCACGAAAAAATTTTGTGGGTAATTCCAAGGCTAATTTCAAGGTTTTTTTTGTTTTTTGTTTTTTTTTGTAGTGGATGTCTCCCCAAACACCGTAACATTTGTAGGAACCAAACCCTATGGTGATAATGTTTAACCCTTTGACCGTTGAACCCATAGAATGATGAGTAAATAAAAGACATTTGCATATAATTAAAGTTGCACATAATGAAGAAGAGTTACACCCAATGAAGATAAGCTAACTCGCTAAAGAATCTAGTAATAAATTTTTCAATAAGGGATTTTTTAGCACTTTTCCCAATCTTTTTTTCCCCCAAGAAACACGTTTTTAACCCAAAAAGCACATTTACATATAAAGCCTATCTCCTAAAAAAAATGATGGCATCCTTCAAAGCATGAATTCAAGTTTGATAACATAATTGTTGAGTCTGATTCTATCTCCGTGGTAAGCTTTTTGACTAATTTGCAGGTGACTGAAGCTGTTGAATCGATGATTTTAGTTCATATTAGTAGATTGTTGAATAGTTCGCATGATGTTCGATTTGTACATGTCTTTAGACACTACTAGAAAAATCATAAATAGCGACAGAATTTGCGACGGAATTTTTTCCGTCGCAAATTCACGAGAAATAGCGACGGAAAAACTAATCCGTCGCTATTTAGCGACGGATTTTGAATCCGTCGCTAATTTTAGCGACGGATTCAAAATCCGTCCCTAAATGGCGTTGGAAAAGGCCACTTATCTTCAGTTAGCGACGGATTTTGAATCCGTTGCTAAATGGCGGCCAAAAGGGCCGCCAATTTTTTTGATTTAGCGACGGATTTTGAATCCGTCGCTAAAATTAGCGACGGATTGATTCAAAATCCGTCGCTAATTTTAGCGACGGATTCAAAATCCGTCCCTAAATGGCGGTGGAAAAGGCCACTTATCTTCAGTTAGCGACGGATTTTGAATCCATCGCTAAAATTAGCAATGGCGGCCAAAAGGGCAGCCAATTTTTTTTGATTTAGCGACGGATTCATAATCCGTCGCTAAAAAGCTGCTTTTTGGCAGCCAATAGGCTGCCAAAAGACAGCTTTTAGCGACGGAATTTAATTCCGTCGCTATTAATGCTTCTGCTTTTTGCGACGAAATTAAATTCCGTCGCAAAAAGCAGTTAATTAGCGACAGAATTTAATTCCGTCGCTAAAAACCCTCAGCTTTTTGCGACGGAATTTAATTCCGTCGCAAAAAGCAATAAATTAGCGACGGAATTTAATTCCGTCGCTAATTTAGACAATTAATTACTCTCAGCTCACCCCTCAGCTCGAAATTTCTCTCCTCCCTCAGCTCCGACGACCGCCTCCAGGTCCACCACACCGAAGCCCCCAGCTCCCATCCGACAACAGCTACCCCACCCCCAGCTCCTCCGCGTCCCAACCCCGCAGCTCCCCCCAGCCCACAGCTCCCCCATCCCCGCAGCTCCCCTTCGTTCGCATCCTTCCTAGCTCACAGCTCCGCCGTAGCTCCGCCGCCCACAGCTTCCCCACCGCCCACAGCTCCCAACCCGTAGCTTCCCCGCCGCCCACAGCTCCCCACCAGTAGCTCCGCCGCCGCCAAAACCCACGGCTAGTCCTCTCCCGACGGTAAGCTCCTCTTTTTTTTTTTTAGTTTTATTTATATATTTATTTATTTATTTATTATAAAAAATTAGTATACATAAAAAATGAAAAAATTAGTTATATTTTTTGCTCGTGAATAAATAGGTTTCAACACTCGTCGTTCTCTAATCATCGATGCTCTTCTCTGCCTTCCGACCACCCTCTCCTTCCGGTAAGCTCCTTTTCATTTTTTTTTTCACCACATTATTTGTTATGAGAAATTATTATAGATAAAAATTGAAAACATTAGTCATATTTATTTCTTATGAATAAATTAGGGTTATAATTTAACTTTATTGTTTATTTAGGTTATAATTATCTCATAAATATGACTAAAAAAGTTAAGCTTGAAAAAAAATTCTAATTGCATTTTAAAATTTGAAATCAATGGTTATTTTATTAAAATAATTTATAAATTGTTAAATTTTATACTAAATACTTATATAAATAATTTGAAATCAATGGTTATTTTATTAAAATAATTTATAAATTGTTAAATTTTATACTAAATGCTTATATAAATAATTTAAGATTTTGAATTTTAAATGATATTTTATTTCTTTTTTAAATAAAAATATACTTGAATGACATTAATGGTATATAAATGATATTGATGTGATAATATATGATTATTTATTAGTTGGTAATGATACATAAATCTAAAAATAGTATGGTGTTCAAATTAGAAAAGTGAAGTGTTGAGAAATAATATTTAGAGATAAGACAATATTTTTTTAAAAAAATATTCTATTTCAATTTTTTATTTGAATCTATCTTTAACAAGTTATACAATAAAGATCGATAATTTAAAAAACAAAATTATAAATATTGTGTTGATAAATAGGTAATTATAAATGCAAAAGATAAAGTTGATTTTGCAAATTATATAAATTTGATTAAGTGTTATTTAATCTTTATATGTTTAGAAACTCCAAAATAGTTATAGTATTCTATTCGTTGTTTGCCCCCTCCACAAGCATGTCCCCATGTTCTGGTGTGCTACCCTCATTCTCTGGTTGCTTGCTGGGATATGTTCTTTGTTCAATGCATGTGTTTGTTTTTCACTTTCTTGATTAAGTGGAAATTTGTTGGCATAAGTGGCTAGTTGTATTGGCTACTTATAATTGTATTTGTGGCAAATTGAGATGTTAATTAGGTTAGTAACTGAAGTAGCTAGGAAGTATGGAAGACAATCACGATAGGAGTTGGATGTACAATCGTCTAACTGGAAGAGAACTAAATCCAGCATTCAGGGCCGGTTTGAACGAGTTTATCCAATTTGCTTTGGCGCATTCAAATAATTCAAGTAGGGAGATCAGGTGTCCGTGTGCCAAATGTAAGTTTTTAAGGTTTAAAAATCCGAGCAGGGTCAAAATTCATTTGTGTCAGAATGGATTCATGAAGGATTATGAGTGTTGGGACTGTCATGGCGAAGTGCGACAGACACCGAGTGGTTATTACGGTGACAGTAGTCATCGAGAAAACCTTAATGCGTATGAGTAGTTGGTTATGGATGCCGCGGGACCGTCCATCGGCAGATATTTTGATCCCGTTAATCATGCCGAATCGTCATACATGGGAGAGGAGACCGGTACACATACTCAACCATCATACATGGGAAAGGATCCTCATCCAGACGCCGATAGGTTCTATAAAATGCTTCAAGAAGTGCAACGTCCGCTATGGGAAGGATGCGAACACTTTGAAAGTAGTGAATATTCATCGCTTTCGGCTACCCTAGCAACACTAAGCTTGAAGACTGATCACCATATGAGTGAGAGGAATTACAACGAAATGATGCAGATCATAAACAAAGTTGTTCCCAAAGACAATAATTTGCCGAAGGATTTTTACCAAGCAAAGAAAAAGGTGAAAGAGCTTGGGCTTGGATGTGAAAAAATCCATTGCTGCCCTAGAGGATGTATGTTGTATTACAAGGATGATGCTGAGCTGATCAATTGTAAATTCTGTGGACATGACAGATATAAAGTTGTGAGGAAAGGAAGGAAAATGACCCGTCAAGTGTTAAGCAAGATGCATTACTTTCCTCTGGTGCCCAGACTTCAGAGATTGTACACATCAGAACAAACAGCTGCTCACATGAGATGGCACCGGGAGCATCACAAGGATGAAAATTTTGTGACGCATCCATCCGACGCTGAAGCTTGGCGTAAATTTGACGAGGCGAACCCTTTCTTTGCTATGGATCCCCGTAATGTCCGTCTTGGTCTATGCTCGGATGGGTTCGCTCCTTTTGATAAATCGGGCAGAAATTATTCCTGTTGGCCTGTCATTGTGACACCGTACAATCTCCCACCTTCTATGTGCATGAGAAGGGTGTTTTTGTTCCTCACCGCGTTAATCCCTGGGCCATCCAACCCCAAAAAGAAGATAGATGTGTACCTCAGGCCTTTGATAGACGAGTTGAAGATGTTGTGGAGTGAAGGGGTTCTAACGTATGATATATCATTGAGTCAGAATTTCACAATGCGTGCTGCCTTAATGTGGACGATAAATGATTTCCCTGCATATGGGATGTTGAGTGGCTGGCAAACGTCGGGAAAGCTTGCATGCCCGGTATGTCTTGAGCAGAACATGGGTTTTAGCTTGGCACACAGTCGCAAAGTCTGTTGGTTTGACAGGCACCGACGATTCCTACCCCCGGACCATCCGTATAGGACAAATAGAAAAGACTTCAAGCGAAATGTGGTTGAACGAGTAGATCAACCTCGTCGTTTAAGTGGCCAAGAAATATGGGACAGGGTCAAGAATATTCAAAGTGTCGAGGAGGGTGCTGCTTCCAACGAACCCGAGGGATATGGTGTTGATCATCATTGGAACAAACGCAGCATCTTCTGGGAATTACCATATTGGAAAGATCAATTGTTAAGACACAACCTGGATGTCATGCACATTGAGAGGAATGTGTTTTGTAATATTTTGTACACCGTGACGGACACGAAAGGCAAGACGAAGGACACAATCAATGCTAGACGGGATATAGAAGCGATTTGTAGAAGGCCTGCTTTGCTTTTGGTGCAGGATGGCAGGGGACGGATTTCCAAACCTAGAGCACCATACACATTAAACAAACAGCAGAATTTGGAATTGTTGCAATGGGTTGAAGAGCTGAAACTCCCGGACGGTTATGCGTCAAACCTGAAAAGATGTGTCAACTTGCATGAGGGGAAGTTATTCGGGATAAAGAGTCATGATTGTCATGTTTTTTTCCAGAGGTTGTTGCCATGGGCCTTCAAAGCATTACCGAACCACATATGGTCTATTCTAGCAGAATTTTCCAGGTTCTTTAGAGAAATTTGTGCTTATGAGCTTAATGTGGAAAACTTACGATACCTGGAGGCGAGCATGCCAATAACACTATGCAAGTTGGAGATCATCTTTCCTCCTAGCATGTTTGACTCAATGGAACATTTACCTGTTCACTTGGCCTACGAAGCAAGAGTAGGAGGTCCCCAACAATATAGGTGGATGTATCCGTTTGAGAGGTAATATATATTTCTTTCGTACAGTTATTTCTTTCGCGCACTTTAGTTTATAGATACCCTCTAATTGTCCATTGTAGGTTTTTACGCACTCTTAAACAAAAAATCAAAAATCCAACCCACGTTGAAGGATCTATCGCTGAAGCGTATCTAGTCGAAGAGGCCACAAAATTTGCTCAATACTATTATCCCCCTGAAATGACATCAATATGGAGACGGGTACCTCGCAACGATGATGGCGGTAATACGAGCGAACAAAAATCAATATTTGATTTTCCAGGCCGAGTTGTGGGAAAACGTTGGAGATCAACTCTTGAAGCAAGAGATAAGCGAGTAGCGGAGTGGTACATTCTAAACAACTGTGAAGAGGCCGCCCCATACTTAAAGTAAGATTTGTTTTCTTTTCACTGTTACGGTAAGTATTATAGTATTAACTTCATTTTTTTGTTGCAGTCATTTTTCTAATTTGGTCCGATCAGAAAATCCTGAAATGTCAGAATCCCAAGTTGATCAATTCACGAACTCTAAGTTCCCAAAATGGTTTCGCTCCTACTTCTTGGAACACCTAGAAAATCCAAATAAAGTGGCATGGAGTTTATCTTATGGAGCTGCATTTAGTGTTAACCGGTGCAACAAATACATAATCAACGGGTATCGATTTTCAACTATTGAAGCGAACGCAGGTACACAATGTTGCAATTATGGTGTATGTTGTCGAGGTGACCAAGTTGACGGGGTGGAGAGTTACTACTACGGGAAGTTAGTCGACATAATTCAGGTGAGTTACCAGTGGGACAAGGTGGTGACACTTTTTAAATGTGAGTGGTTTGATAACAGTCCGCGTGGGACAAAAGTGGACAAACATGGAAATATTGAGATCCACTGGACAAGGAGATATACGGTTGGTTATGACCCATTCATCCTTGCTCAACAGGCGGAACAAGTGTACTATACAGAATACCCCACATCCCGCCAAGGGTGGGTGGGAGTTATTAAAACCAAAGCACGGAATATCATACCTCAGTCGAAAGAGTCGGCAGCAAATGACGGCATGAAGGAACCGTTCCAGGCTGATGTGGAACATGTACTGCCCATAAACATGCCGACGACGATGTACCAAGCAATCTGTTTGATTCTACTGCGAACTTAGAGTTGATTCCTATCCAAGTTGACGATGAGGAATCAGATGATGAGACAGAAGTGATTTCCTCTGATAGCGAATCTGAGTTCGACGACTATGAGACTCCAGAGGAAGCCGTGCAAGCAGATGACGAAGAACGTGAATCATCCGATTGATTTGTGTTAGTTCTTTTGTTTATGACAATTTGTTATACTACATACTCCGTAATTGCGCTACTGTCATATTAAGTAATAAATATCTTATTTTTATATATATTTTCACATAATGTTTGTAAGTGTTCATAGGTATATGGAGCATCCAGCTGGAGGACGTTCAGATGGTGGACGTGGTCGTGGTCGATCCCGACCTCGTCCTATCAGAGGTAGGGGAACGCCATCTGCTCCCTTCGTAGGCATGGGGGGGAGAGGCGCTTCCCCAGAGGTTTCACCATATGAGTCCTCATCTTCACCATCGATTTACCTGTCCACTTCACCGTCACTGTATACGTCCAATTCTCCGTCTTCCTCCAGTGATCCACAGCAAGGGGGACGCCAGGTTTACTTTACCATTTCTGATTGATTTACATATGTGTAGTTTTATTTAACCATCTATGTACAAACTCTTCAATAATTCACATTCCTTTATTCAGCACATTCCGTCGCCTCATAGCCAGGTCGACGAAGGAGGTAGTTCCTCTGATACACCTGTATGGGGAGCGAAAGATCCTGCGACGGGGAAGCTGTGGATCCGTCCTGACGGCACCAAGGGGTGAGTCATACAGCGTTACTAATAACGCTACGATTTTTACCCTTTAGTTTGTATGCTCATATTTGCATCATATCCTCTGTCTACAGATTTGACCCTTATCCCCCGGTGGCTGATATCTTGTCAACCCAAATATTCCGCAATTTCAATGAGCCTTGGGGCACGTGGAAAGAAATTCCTAAGGACACTCAGAATAGATGGTTCGACGAGTTTTTGGTAAGTTAAGTGATTTATAGTTATTAATTTCTTATCCAAATACGAACTGACTAAGTATTTGTAACATTTGGAGCACTAATTGTTCATTATTGATTTTCAGAGTAAGTTTGCGACGTTGCCTGAACATCATAAAGGTCTGAGAAAAGCTTTTAACCATAAGGGAAGCAAGTGGTTGTCTGGGAGATTTCATAAATTGAGAAAGGGTGTGGGCAAGACAGATTGGATTGACCCTGACACTGCAAGCCTATTACTTGCACAGTGGGAGAACGATGAGAAATTTAATAATAGAAGTCGGAAAAGTAAGGAGAATAGGGCCAAGCAGGTGGGACCTTCATATGCTGGCGGGTCCATTCCGTTGAGTGAGCATTGTCGGAAAATTGTGAGTACACATTATTTTCTATTAAAGTATTCAATGTTTTGTACCTTGAAACAATTTGTTAACGATTTTTCATGTGTTTGCAGGCACAGTCTGGGGATGTTCCACCAGAAGAAGTTGAGTGGCGTGCCTTTGAGCAGACCCATACCCGGCAAACTGAAGGGGGTGAGAAGATATGGATTAACGCCAGGGCGGAGCAAGTGGTGGTGGGACATTTATATTGTATTGATTCTTTGTTTCGGACACCAACATGTTTATTTCATTTCACATCGGCTTTTTTTGTGATGTCTTTTTTTGTTTATAGGGCAACTATCTGAGGCTGACTCAGGAGAGAGACTTGCAGAGTGGAACCCAACCCTCATCCTCTCAGTCCGATAACGAGACTTTATTCTTACAGGCTGCGGGTGGATTTAACAGCAAAGGTAGAGTCTTCGGGTTAGGTTCCTATGCCAGCCGACTTAGGGAATCAAAGCGCTCCACATTCAGCAATAGCGAAGGTGTTTCTGCAGGTAAACGTAATACATTTGATACTGATTGTAACATTTTCATTTTCTGGTTCATTTAAATGCAGTGCAAAAAAGATAATTATATTTCCTAATTTTTTGGCAGATGAGTTGATGAGGATGAAGACAACTATCGAGTCGCAAGCAGTTGAGCTGAACGAGACAAAGCAAAAACAAATGAACACAGACATTGAGCTCCACCAGACACAGGAGATGGTTAGACAGATGCAGCGTCAAATCATGGCCCTAATGAAAGACAAGGGTCCGATGCCGCCTCCTGAAGGTGATCCTCCTGCTGATGATGATGATGAGGATGCTGCTGTTTAGATTACTTTTTTAGTACATCTCTGTTGAAACACTATATTTATAATGTATTTTATACTCTGTGTTATGAAGATTCGGTATGTATGTTATATAATTTTTTTAAAATATTTTATTATATAATTTTTAAACAAAATAAAAAAATAAAATAAATAAATTTAAAAGAATAATGGAAAAGAATATAATTATTTTTAAAAGAATATAATTTTCAAAGAAAATTAAAAAAATAATAATAAATTAATTAAAGAAAATAATAAATAATTTTTTTAAAAAAAATAATCAAATTAGCGACGGAAACTGAATCCGTCGCTAATTTGAATTTAGCGAAATTAGCGACGGATTTCAATTCCGTCGCTAATAGCGACGGAATTTAAAATTCCGTCACAATTGCGACCACTTTTTAGCGACGGAAAAAATCCGTCTCAAATTCCGTCGCTAATTCATTTAGCGACGGAATTTGAGGGTTTAGCGACGGATTTTTTCCGTCGCTAAAACCCTTTTTTCTTGTAGTGAGAGAAGCAAATTGTTGTATAGACATGCTTGCAAATATGTGTGTTAGGCAAGGAGATGACTGTATGTTTTTTCACAGACCTCTTTTAGCTGTGATGAGGTATATGTACAGTGACTTTGTGGGTGTTGCACACCCACGGTATGTTTTAATCCAGAAATAATGATGGGCTAAATGCCCCAATGTTATACCCAAAAAAAAAAAAAGTTATTTTTATTTTGAATGGATATGGTTCTTTTTCTCTAAGTGTACGGCACAATTTATAAATATTTGTTTTAAAACCTATCAAAAATCTACATTTATTTAGATTTTAGTAGGTTCAAAACTTACTTATGATTTTTAAGACTTACATTATAAGTAGGCCTGTAAAAAGATTTTAGGCTTGCCTGGCCTCTTAAGCCTGAGCCTAAATGAACTCGAATAGGAAAAATTCAGAGAACATGAAAATAGGAAATGAACAAAAACACAAAAAACATAAAACCCACTAGCGCGAATCAGATCTGACTCAAAAGAATATAGTGAGTTAGAATCAGAGAAAAGGACATTTCAATCCAAAGAGATCTGACAGAAGAAGGACACCGATGAAGAAGCAAGCAGTAATAAACAGAGGAATATACAACGAGATAAGCTGAGGGAGAGAAAAAGAATCAACACTCACAATACAACAAGTTTTGGCTGCAAGGATTGAGGGGTTGGAGTTCAAAAGAGCCAAAATCTGAGTGAAAGAAAGTAACGAACAATAATGAAAGAAAGACAAGAAAGAATGGGAAAGAACGTACCGGTTGGTGTTTTAGACATATGAACGCTCCTCTTAGAGGATGAGAGTAGAGAGAAGAGGAAAAAGGCTTAGAAATGAGAGTCAGAAATCGCTGCTTGACGAGCCGATCTGAATGCTTTTATAACTATTCGCTGCCCATGTTCGACTTCCATGCCGCTGCTTCTTCTGCCCAATCGAAATCGAATATAATATTTCCATTCCAAGAAGAAAGAATTCCGGGTGGGAGAAAAAAAAATCAGCAATGGAAAATTAAATTTGGAAAAATTTCACTCAACTACTACAGTAGCCTGTTAATATTCAATAGCTCCAGAAAATTCTGGAGCTTTATTACAGAACCTTTAACTTAAAATGAAATTAAAATTTATGATGAAAAGACATCAACACCCCTGCTTATTTATTTTCTTAAAAAAAATGCAACATTTTCCGGTGGTCTGAGCCCAATCTCTCCAGCTAAAATATATTGACTTTTAATAAAATAAATAAGCAAGGGTAATGATGTCTTTTTAGTATAAATTTTAATTTCATTTTGCTTCTAACATCTTATAGTGAAGTTTCAGAATTTTCTAAGGGCTATTACATATTAATTGGCTACAGCGGTCTTGATTGAAATTTTTCCAATTAATTGTCGAATTAGGGATGATGATGATTAATTAATATTTAATAATTTCTTTTTCTTTTTCTCACTTTTTATTAGTTTTTTTTTTCCTCCGTTGGAATTCTAATTTGGGAATTTGGGTCTACATTGCATGGCAAAAATTGTCAATGTACTAATACTTGTTTGAAATTTATTTATTTTAATTTACGCAAATAAACAAAGTTATTCAGATTTGGGAGAAGCACAATGAAACTGAAATGATTATTTCTTTTTTCTTTTTTTTTGGGATAAGATTTGGATACCTCAATGCCCTCCTACTAAGGTATTACGTACACCCGTTACAATCCTGACAGAGGATAGCCTCAAGAGCCTCTGAAAGCTAATACACTTCATGGAATCCCCATCCCGATTCAAGTCCTTTTAATGCCAGAAAGTCAGCTGCTTTATTCCCTGACCGAGACACATGCGACACCATAGTTTCCCACTCCATCTGTAGTAGTTGCTTCACCTTGTCTAGAATGTCAGAGTCACGGTGAGAACCCCCTATGCAAGCGAAAGTAATGTAATACACTCCATAGAATCAGATTCCAACCAAACTTTCCGAAAGCCCATAGCCCAAGTAGTTTTGAGGCCCAATAGACAAACCCACACTTCAGCAGTCAACTCATCGCCTCTTTCAATGAGTGAAAGAAACCTCTAAGAAAGGAGCCAAAAGAACTTCGAATGATCCCTCCACAGACTCCCTTATTTGTAGTTCTGGAATAGGCACCATCCACATTCACCTTCACCCAACCGGCATCTGGCCGATGCCAAGACCTACTACTAGTAGTAAGAGTGATGTCGTTAAGTGGCATACCTACTAGACGATTATTCATACTGTTCCGTCTCAAGAACACAGATGTTGGACTTGACTAGGTTGTCAAGCCTAGAGCCTACGTACCCTCTGGAGGGATCAAAGTCCACGTAGTTTGTAGCAAACAAGAAGGCACGTAGCCAGGGGAGTGGGGTGTGTGCTCTGTTTGGCAGAATGTAAATAGAGCATAATATAGAACGTGTGCACCTGTTTAGGGTTTCCTTCTATTTATAGAGGGGTCTGGTGCGCGTATCTCTGCCTTAATGAGCAATATCTTAGATTGAGCCGTCAGGGGCTGATTGGCTGGTGCCATGATTGTCGGAGAATCTCTATTAATGAGATCCTATATTTGTGGGATCTCGGATCCCTTCCTATTCTGGCGTGGATTCTATCCCTAGCGGGATTGGGCCGAAGTCCGGACCTGGGCCTGTTGGGCCGGTCCGTAACAATTGTCCCCCAGCTTGGTCGTTCAGGCTTCTGGACGTCCGAGGTGCTTATTGCCCCCCAGTCCTTGGAGTGGCCGAGGCCCTTTGCCTAGACTGAGTCGGCTCATGGGTGCCGTGACCATCTGCCCGGCATGGGGAAGTGGTCGGCTTATAATGCCCTCGTCCTGCCTAGAATGCCGAGTCCGTCTTGCCCAGGCAGCTAATTGCCCTTCCCGGGTTCCCAATGGCCTCGGTTTTGCGCCCTTTGCCTTTTAGGATTCTCCGGACGCTTTGGGATTTGCTCCTCGCGCACCATCATTGCGGGCTTACAGCTGTCCAGCTTTCATTGGGTGCGTTCTGCAACCGCCGCGCCTTTCCGTTTTTCGAGGTCTGCGTGCATTTATTGCGCTGGCGTCGTGTTGCTCCAATCCCGTCACGTCTGTACGGGAATAGACTGTTGCACCCCTACATTGGCTTTTAAATAGCCCTCTTTCTTCTTCCTTCCACTTTTTCCCGCTACTTCACTCTTTTGCCCAGATTTTTCTCCGGTTTCTTTAGAGTCTTCAGAGGGGATTCTCCTTTGCTCAGAACTTTTGTCGTCTTCCAGTGTTTCAGTTTCTTCCATTTCCTTTACACAGGTATTCCGTTCATCCTCTACCATCTTTTGCTGGTATTTGTCTTTGTTTTACCATTTATTTCTGGAAGCGTCGCATGTATAACTGTTCTTCAAGAATTCTGGGTTTTCCTGGGTTTCTTCTGGGATTCTGTC
This sequence comes from Acacia crassicarpa, assembly GCA_034222035.1. Taxonomy (NCBI): domain Eukaryota; kingdom Viridiplantae; phylum Streptophyta; class Magnoliopsida; order Fabales; family Fabaceae; genus Acacia; species Acacia crassicarpa. The sequence goes on along the minus strand of JAWXYG010000010.1, from coordinate 25,936,729 downwards.
AATATCACCACACCCGAAATTTGCCCCCAAAACTCCCTTAAACACCGGTATCTAACACCGTAGGCCTCTGGTTATGGCGAGAGATGGGAGTGTTCCGCGACCAAGGGCGTCGTTGACGCCGGAGGAGGAAATGCTTCTCCATGCGCGTCTCCCGCGGATGGCTTATTGGGTTCTTGGGGGTGAGCCACCTGCTGGGGGGATCTTGGATCCTTTGCGTCGAGGTGGCGACATGCGTATAGGGCGAGCTGGGGCTCGTCCTTCTTCGGCCAGGGTTTCGGTTCCTATTCCACGTCGCCCTTTTCGGCCTCTTACGCGCGCTCTTCCTCTTGAGTAGCCTGGTCGGGTAGGCTTCTCTTCCAGTTCTAGGGCCCTGGTGGTGATGGCTCAGCCTGTTAATTTTTGTGAGGGCCCTTCCGCCGTCTGCCAGACGTCCGCTCCAGAAGGTTACTTCGGCCCTTGCTGGGATTGCCTTGCGGAGGCTTCGGTGTTGATGGATCGTGAGGCCGAGGCCTCTTCCATTCTCGGTTCTTGCCGTCATTGGTCTGTCCCGGCTGTCCCTCCTCGCGCCCTCGTTCGTCCGAGTCCGGAACCATTTTTGCCTGCTACTGTGTCTTTGCCAGGTATCTCTGCCTTTTTGCTAATACCCGCTTTGTTTATTTTCGTATAGGTTTATTTATGGCTCCAAAATCTGGGTCGTCCAAAAAGCGTTCGGAGGTCGGTGGTTCGGACTCTTCTAGTCCGCCCGAGGCTTTGATTCGTCGATACGGCTGGGTATCACACGACGTGCTGGCTACCCCGTCGCTGATGTCCGAGGAGGACATAGCGCGGTTGAAGGTCCCGGCCATGCCGGGGTGTGTGCTCAGGCGTCCGGAATCCGAGGAGCCTATCTGCGCGACTCGGTCGGAGGGTCAACCAGACTTCTTCTTCTTCTACCGGGATTACTTGACGCGGGTGCAAGTTTCTCTTCCTTTCTCCCACTTCCAAATAGAGGCGTTGCGGCATCTTCGCCTCGCTCCGTCCCAGCTATATCCAAATGGTTGGGCGTATTTGGTGGCCTTCGAGAGGCTTTGTGGCCATTTTTCGCCTCCCATAGCGTGCTCGGCTAACCTTTTCTTTTATTTCTTCGGGCCCTTTACCCCGCCAAAGGGGAGTGACAAGCTGAGGGGGTTGGTGTCCCTCCGGATCAATCCGGAGCGCAAGCTAATGACGCCCTTCTCCGACTCCTTCAAGTGCTTCAAGGGAGCGTTTTTCAAAGTTGAGGCCGTGTCGGGGGGCGGCCGTGGTTCTTGGAAGGAGGCGGTCGTTTCCCCTTGTACTGGGGGGAGGATCATTACAAAGCTAAGGCCATATCCTTCCAGGTTCCGCGGAAGAGTCTTCTACCGGAATCGGCTTCTGCCGTGCCCCGGATTGAGGCCTTGGTAGCTGAGTACGGCGTGCAGCCGGATGGCTTCTATATATCTGCCGAGCCGCAGCCTTCTTCCTGTAGGCTTTTTTAATAGTGTATCGTCTTTCTTTCAATACTGGTTTGTTGAGTTTGTGGATTCTGACATAGTCTGTGTTTCTTTGTTTGCAGCACCTCCATGGACAGCTTGCCGCTCTACGCCCGGTTGTCAAGGGCGGCCGCTCCGTCTTCTAGTCGCCAGAAGAAAAGGGCGGCTTCTTCGACTGCCGGAGCTTCTGATGCCCCAGACCCCAAGAAGTCAAAGGTTACCGCTGCTGAGGGCCCCTCCTCTACCGCTGCTTCTCGGGCAGCTTCCGTTGTGGACACTCCGGCTCTAGAGAGTCCGGAGGCTGCTGCTGCTGTTGATCCTACTCCGGCTCTTGAACTTCAGGCTTCTGAGGGGAAAGAGGCCTCGATTTCTGACAAGGAGATTGAGGCTGAATTCTTCGTTGATGAGCCTTCTGCTTCGACGCTTCCTCTGCCTCCACCTCTCCCGAAGTCTCTTCTTCCTCGAGGCCGTCTATGGCACGATGGGATGGTTCCCGAAGTTGCCTCTGCTTTCCTGCCTCCCCTGCATTTTACTGGTTGTGCCGCGCTTACTCGGCCAGCCCTGGATGAGCTGCACAGAAACCAGGCGGAGCTTTGTCGGGCGCTGGGATACAACCAAGCCTTCATCCTAGTTCGAGAGCTATATGCTCGTTCCCATGCTGACGTCTAGAGGTTGAAGGCGCAGGTGGAGGAGTTGGCTAAGGGCTTGTCTGCGGTAGAGGCTAAGGCCGCGTCTGCCGGGGACCTCAAGGAAGAGCTAGAGGTGGCTGAGGCCAAAGCCAGATCGGCCGAGGAGGAACTGGCGAAGGCTTAGGTCGAGCGAGACGGAGCTCGGGCGGAGTTGGACGGGATGCGGGTGGAGCTGGATGCCGTTCCGACGGAGCGGGATGCCGTGAAGGTTGCAGCGGTACAGGCTGATCAGGAGCTGCAGCTGTCCCAGGAGCAGGCCGATTCGGTGGCCGAGGAGTGAACCCGGGCTCTGAAGGAGAGGTCCGAGAGTCTAGCTGCGGCCACGGCTTTAGAGGAACGGCTGGCTAAGTTGGCGAGGGAGAAGGAGGCGGTTGAGGAGGCCCTTGCTGCTGCGAAGGTGGCCTCCCAGGAGATTACTGACGGTTTAGTGCAGACCGCTGAGGCCTGTTTTAAGCAAGCCTTGCTCCAGATCCGGCACTTCAATCCCGGGGTCGAGCTTCAGGTGGAAGGGTACGATCATCGTGCCTTTGTTAAGGATGACGGGTCCTTCCTTCCCTATGAGCCTCAAACCGCCGAAGACCCTGCCGAGGAGCTGGAGGGGGATGTAGCCGACGCTGAAGGTGTCGAGGCAAATAATGCCGATGTCGGGCCGGGCTCCCAGTCTTAGCTTTATTTTGCTTTTTCCGGGGCGTTGGGGCCCTTGTAATTTTTTTGAATGACTTTGGCCTTGGTGCCATTTTCTACAAACTTTTGCCCAGTAATGAATGATTGCTATTTCTGCCATTCTTTTGCTTATGTATGGCTATGAATGTTTTGAATCTTTATCGTCCATTTACTGTAGTTCCGAGTTTGTTTAGCTACCTTAGGCCAAGAATTTTCTTTCGTCATCCTTCTGCCTCAGTTTGCGTCGGCGTCGGCCGTGTACGTATGAGCTTTGTCGAAGCTTACATGTCGGTCGGCTATATGAGTACGGGTCGTTTCCGGTAACTTAGACAATGGGTCATTTCACTCTTTTGTCTAAGTCTGGGTGTTTGTTGGCCGCATGGGTGTGGGCCATTTGGGTAGTTTAAGCAATGGTAAATTCGCTCTTTTGCCTAAGTTTTAGTGTTTCTCGGCCGCATGGGTGTGGGCCGTCTGCTCTCTACCACACTTAGCGTGCGGGAGGTCGTGGCAAGGTTGTCTTGTTTCAGCCTCGTCAGGCGTAACTAACCGTACTGCCTCGGTCCGGCTTTCAAGTAGCCGGACTCCAACTTTCACTTAGTCGGATTAGATTTAACCGGCGTAAGGGCGAGATCATCACGTGTTTAACCGAGTCTCCATTTGCCTAGGGTCGGACATTTTGACCTGATCAGGGTCGGTATGATGGTCTGCTTGCTTAGCCGAGCGAGCGTTAACGCGTCAATTTCGTGAAAGGCCATGCATGGCGCCTTCGCCGAGCTCTAACCAATGCCTGTCGGAGTACAACGGCCGGTTTTCGTACATCTAGATGTTTTTTGGCTTGGGCCGGGTTTGTAACCTCGGGGCCTTTTACTGGTACCGGGCTTAATAGCCTCGGCTTTCGGTTTCTTGGCCGGGCTTCTTTGCCTCGGTCTTTTTGTTATTGGCCGAGCTTCATGGCTTCGGGTTCATGCTTAAGCTTTGTGCACATTTGTAAATCTCCTCAGTGGGATCCTTTATTGATAGAAAGAAATAGCCCTACGGGGCTTTACAAAGCATCGTAATCAGAAATGACATAACTTGGACTCAAAACGAAAGGAAAACAAATGCGAGGAAAGGAACAATTGTAAAAGCAAACAAACACTGCCGAGAAAGAGTCTAGCTATAGTAGATCTTCAGCTTGTCGGCATTCCATGTTCTTTTGATTGGCTTTCGTGCCAAAGTCTCAAGGGTATATGCTCCTCCGTCGAGCTTTTCCTTAATCCAGTAGGGCCCTTCCCAATTGGCCGCCAGCTTCCCGTCCTTGGCATTCTTGTTGCCTATGTCGGCCCATCGGAGTACCAAGTTGCCTCGATTGAACGACTGGGGTCGGACCTTTCTGTTGTACTTAGCCGCGAGTAGTTGCTTGGCGGCTAGTTCCTGGCAGTGCGTCGTAACCCGGATTTCATCAATGAGGTCCAAGTCAGTCTTCAGGGCGTCGTCGTTTGAATCCTGCCCCTCCTGTCTGGCTCTGACCTTTCTCCAGGACGGCTGTCCGATTTCAACCGGGATCATTGTCTCACATCCATAGGTTAGCCTGTACGAGGTTTCCTGGGTCGAAGACTGTACGCTGGTGCGGTATCCCCACAGGACGCTGTGGAGCTGCTCTGTCCAGTTGGTCTCGGCTTGCAACATTCGTCTCTTGAGTCCGTCCAGGATGATTTTGTTGGCGGCTTCGACCTGGCCGTTTGTCTGGGGGTGCTCCATGGATGAAAAGTGCTGCTTAATGTCCAGGTTGGACATTAGCGCTTGGAATCGATGGTCCATGAACTAGGTGCCATTGTCCGTGACGACCTCGGCTGGTATCCCGAATCGAGAAATGATGTTGTGCCGGAAAAATTTAATGACTCTGGTCGAGGTTATGGTGGCGAGTGGCTCTGCTTCAATCCACTTGGTGAAGTAGTCTACCGCGACTATGAGCCACCTGCATTGCCCCTGTGCCAATCGGAATGGTCCGAGGATGTCCATGCCCCATTTGTAGAAGGGCCAGGGGGCTGGCATTCCTTTTAATTCTGAGGGTGACGGCCATATTATCCTGGCATGCTTCTGGCAACTGTAGCAAGTTTTGGCTTTTTCCATGGCGTCATGGTTCATGGTAGGCCAATAATAACCGGCGCGCAGTGCCTTTCTAGTGAGGGCCTTGCCCCCCATGTGATGGCCGTTGGCGCCTTCATGTAGCTCGGCCAGCAAGTACTTCACCTCGGATTCGCCGAGGCACCTCATCATAGGGCAATGGAGCCCTTTCCTATATAGTTGGTCGTCTACCATGGCGTAGAGGGCGGCTTCTCTGATTAGCTTCTTGACCTCGGTGGTGTCAGTGGGGATGATTCCCCTTTCGAGGTAGTCTTCTATTGGCTTCCTCTAGTCGAGGCTTGCTGAGATAGCCATGATGCAGCTCGGCTCGGTCAGATTTTGCTGGATCACGGTCCTGTGGTTATCCGGCCCCTTAGTGCTGGCGAGCTTAGAGAGGATGTCGGCTTGAGCATTCTCTTCTCTGGGTATATGGGAAACCGTCACCTCCTCGAATTCGGCCATGAGTTCTTTGGCTTTGTTCAGGTACTTTGCCATTAGTGGGCCTTTCGCTTGGTAGGTGCCGTCTACCTGAGCAGCGACGAGCTGCGAGTTGGTTAAAACCTTTACTCGCTGGGCGCCATTGTCCTTGGCCTGAAGCAGTCCGGCTAGAAGGGCCTCGTACTCGGCCTGGTTGTTGGAGGTCTGGAACTTCAATTGCAGAGAGTGCTCGGTGGCTACCCCCTGCGGGCTTTCTACGATGACTCCTGCACCGCTGCCCTTTGCGTTGGACGACCCATCAACATAGACCTTCCAAATCCCATCATTTATAGTGGCCGGGGTAAGTTCTCGGATGAAGTCCGCGAGTGCTTGTGACTTAATCGCCTGGCGGGCTTCGAATGTGATATCGAACTCGGAGAGTTCTATGGCCCAGTTGGTCATTCTCCCGGCCAAGTCAGGTTTGTGTAGAACCTGTCTGATTGACTGGCTGGTTCGGACTACGATCCGATGTCCCTGGAAATAAGGCCGGAGTCTTCGTGCCGCGGTAAGCAGGGCGAAGGCCACTTTTTCCAGTTTCTGATACCGGAGCTCAGAGCTTTGTACGGCCTTGCTGATGAAGTATATCGGCCTTTGCCCGATCTCGGACTCCTTTACTAGGGCGGCGCTTACGGCTTCATCGCCGATTGAGAGGTAGAGGAATAAGGTTTCTCCGGGGTCCGGCTTAGTGAGTACCGGCGGGGTTGCCAAATATCTCTTGATTTCTGAGAAGGCAGCGTCACAGTCTGGGTTCCAGCCGCCTCGGGTCTCCTTCTTCAGCAACTTAAAGAGAGGTAGGGCTTTCTCGGCCAACTTTGGTAGAAACCGCGACAGGGCGGCTAGTCAACCTGTTAGCTGCTGTACCTCCTTCTTGGTTCTTGGGCGCTGCATGTCGAGCACGGCCTTACACTTGTCCGGGTTGGCTTCGATTCCTCGGTGGGTCAGCATGAAGCCTAAGAATTTCCCAGCCGGAACTCCGAAGGCACATTTGGCCAGGTTCAACCTGATACGATGTTTTCTTAACTTGTCAAATGTCTGCTCTAGGTCCTGTATGTGGCCTTCCGGGAGTTTCGACTTGACGATCATGTCGTCTATGTAGACCTCTATGTTGCGCCCGATCTGATCCTCGAAGACCCGGTTCATCATCCTCTGGTAGGTGGCCCCGGCATTCTTCAGTCCGAAGGGCATGATATTGTAGCAGTAATTCGCCTTATCAATCATAAAGGCGGTCTTTTCTTGGTCGTCTGGGTGCATGGCGATCTGGTTATAACCGGAAGGCATCCATGAAGGAGAGGAGTTGGTACCCGGCCGAGTTGTCCACAAGCTTATCAATGTTAGGCATCGAGTAGAAGTCTTTTGGGCAGGCCTTATTGAGGTTTGTGTAGTCGACGCACACTCTCCATTTGCCGCTGGGTTTGAGGACCATGACCACATTGGAAAGCCAAGTGGTGTACTGCACCTCTCGGATGAAGCCGGCCGTCAGGAGCTCCTCGATGTGGTCCTCGAGGGCCTTCTGTCTGTTGTCCGCGATGTTCCTCTTCTTCTACGCCACGGGTCTTGACCCCGGCCATATGCCAAGCTTGTGGCAGCAGAAGTGGGGGTCGATGCCGGGTACCTCGACTGCGGTCCAGGCGAAGATGTCTTGGTTCTGCCGTAGGAATTGAATCATAAGAGCCTTTAGGCCGTCCTCCATATCCCGGCCGATTTTAGCGGTCTTGGATGGGTCCTCACCTAGCACTATTTCCTCCAATGCTCCTTCTGGCTCCGACCTCGGATTATCCTGTTCTCGGAGGTCGAGTTCTACCATGTTGACTTGCTGCCGCGGGCGCTCGTCTGGGCCGGCTTCGGCTACTTGCTCATTGGATCCGAGCCGTGGTGGAGATGAGGGTCCTCCTTCCTCGACTCGGAGAGCTTCAAAGTAGCATTGCCTCGACTCTTTCTGGTCTCCGGACACCACCACCACCTGGTTCTTATCATTGACCATCTTCAGTTTCTGATGTTTGGTGGATACCAATATATCCCAGTTGTAGATCGTTGGTCTGCCCAAGATGATGTTGTAGGGGGACCGGAAGTTGGCGACTACAAATCTTACCCGTTCAGATTTGAAGGCTTCTTTAGTGCCGAGGGTCAATCTGAGGTCAATGTAGCCTTTTGGGAAGGATTGCTCGCCATTAAAACCGACCAATGTGGTCTTGCACGGCTTGAGATCCTCTGGGTCGAGGTGCATCCTTTTACAGGCGTCCCAACTTATTATGTCGGCCGAACTTCCTGCATCCACGAAAATTCTTTAAACACAGCAATTAACCAAAGTTCCAGTGATTACCAGTCCGTCTAGATGCCCGGGTATGATGTCTTTCAGCTCTTCATCGGTGAAGGTCAGGGTCGGCGGCCGAGGCTTCTTTGAATCTTCTTTGAATTTAGGGTGGTCTCGGACGGTTAATACCTCGCGGAGGTATTTCTTCCGCTGGCTAATGGTGTCTCCTCCTCCACCGAATCCTCCGCTGACGACGTTGCACTGGAATTCTACGTCAGGGAACTCGTCATCCGAGGCCACGTTTTGCTTCTTCCCCGGATTTCAGGGCTCCTTGGGCGGACTTCTGGAGCGGCCGTGGTCGTTGTGTTTCCCGCTCGTCCTTCCTTGGGTCTTGATCACGTACTGACGCAGCTTTCCGTCCCTCACGAACTTCTCAATAGCGTCGCGGAGGTCATAGCACTCGTCGGTCGTGTGGCCGTTGTAGTCGTGGAACTTGCAGAACTTGGAACGGTCCGTGTTGGAGCGTCCTCTGATAGGCCTCGGCCTGTCCACCCACTTCATCTCGGTTTGGGCTACCTCTTTCCATACCTGGGACCGAGGGACATTCAACAGGGTGTAGCTGTCATATTTACCCTTTGCCTCGGATCGGTCTGGCCTGGCACGACCTTCTCGGTTCCGCCTTCTGGAGTCGGTCTTTGTCCCCCTTGGCCGTTCTTCATCACTGTGTGGACTCTTCCTAGTCCGTTTTGGTTCATCGGCATTGGTTGCCTCCATTTGTTCCATCTCTAGGTACTTCTTCGCCTCGGTGTAGAACTCAGTCAAGGTGTACACTAGGTTCTTGCATAGGTGACGAGCCAGCCGGGATGACAGGTCTAGTCCATTGACTAGGCAGTGTATGTGAATGTCCTCAGTCAATGTCCGTACTTGCATGGCCACGTCGCGGAACCGGTCCAGGTACTTCTGCAGGGCCTCACCTTTCTTTTGTCGCACTTTGTTCAGGGTGAATATGGTCTTTGGCTGCTTCTTGCTGGTGGCGAAGTGTAGCTCGAACTTGCGTCCGAGGTCTTCATAGCTCCGGATGGAGTTGTCCGGAAGAGAGTTCAGCCATCTGTGTGCAGGTCCGTCGAGGGTGGCCGCGAAGAGACGCTGGATGACCGGGCCCGTGATCTGCCGGACCCACATGAGCTTTTCAAATGTGATCAAGTGGTTGCGTGGATCTTGGGTTCCATCGTACTTCGGCAAGTCGGCCAGGTCAAAATGCTTCGGGTAGCGGGCTGTTGCCGCTTCTCTTGAAAATGGGGATCTGCTGGATTCTGATAGGTACGTCACTCGATACTCCCGGGGAGATCCGTGTCGAGGTGATCTGTGGGCCCGGGGAGTTCTATCCTCCACGCGGGGCTCTCCTCGGTCTCGGTCCTCTCTTGCAGGCCGATCGGTGCGGTTAAGACCAACACCGTGGTTCTCTCCATTTCCTGGAGACCGGGGTCTGCCTCGTTCTGCGCTCGTTCTCCGCCCCGGCTCGCCGTTGTCTCAGCACGTGTCTCTCGGCTCAGAGTTGCTCGAGGAACTGCTGTCATCCACCGGGGCTCTCCTTCCACGCCTTAGATTCCTGTGGCGGCCCCTCTCGTGGCGGTCCTTCTCGAGTGCTTCCTGGATCATCTTTCCGAAGGCTTCAAAGTCGGCCCGCCTCTGCAGGTCATCTCGTTTTTCCTTGTTCTCCAATCGCCGCAAGAACGATTCCTGCGTTCTCCGCATCATGCGGACGTCTGCATCGACTGCCTGGACATCGCGCGTTGGAACCGGTGTGAGAGCTCCTAGTGGTTGCTGGTCCTCCACTGAAGGGGTGGTTGCCGTGTCGGTGACACGCCCTTCGGGGGTGAGTTCTCGCCGCGGTTGGTCCTGCGGCTGATCCAGCGGTGGTTGGCTTGGCTGGGGGTCTCCTCCCACTGGCTAGGGGTTTCTACTGTGGCTTCTAATGCTCACCATCAGTAGTCACGGGGATTGAAGTTTACAGTCCCCACGGTCGGCGCCAATGTTCCGTCTCAAGAACACAGATGTTGGACTTGACTAGGTTGTCAAGCCTAGAGCCTACATACCCTCTGGAGGGATCAAAGTCCACGTAGTTCGTAGCAAACAGGAAGGCACGTAGCCAGGGGAGTGGGGTGTGTGCTCTGTGTGGCAGAATGTAAATAGAGCATAATATAGAATGTGTGCACCTGTTTAGGGTTTCCTTCTATTTATAGAGTGGTCTGGTGCGCGTATCTCTGCCTTAATGAGCAATATCTTAGATTGAGCCGTCAGGGGCTGATTGGCTGGTGCCATAATTGTCGGAGAATCTCTATTAATGAGATCCTATATTTGTGGGATCTCGGATCCCTTCCTATTCTGGCGTGGATTCTATCCCTAACGGGATTGGGCCGAGGTCCGGACCTGGGCCTGTTGGGCCGGTCCGTAACACATACTATTCCTGCTCTCCAACATCGCATTCGTGCTAGCAATGATGCTACTATGGGGGGTGAACTGCTTCTCAAACACAAATATGTTTCTCCGCTTCCAGATCCACCAGCATAGTATAGTGAATCAGGATGCCCATTCCTTGTCCGCATTGCTTCTACCACTGATGTTCCACCATATCCACTCTGATAAAGGCTTGTTACAGAATGTGCGCCACTTGTCCGGGGGCACCACTTTGCTCCATAGGGAACGTGAGTGTGTACAATCCCTAAACACATGAATAGTATCCTTGCACCATGCTCCACATAGGGTACAACTCTGGTCGTTCGTCAGTCCATCCCTAAATACATGAATAGTATCCTCACACCATGTATTGCCATCCCACCGGCTGCGACTTGACTTTTACCTCATGAGACGCTGAAAACCAAAAACCACTTTGACACTTTGGTCGCTTTTTAGCCCGCACAATTTGGTTAATCTCCCTAATGGGTTTCTACCACGTGGCACTTGTTCACAGGAATTATCTACTACTACCTCCGGTCCTAATTATAAAACATAGTTGACTTTGTTTGGAGAGATTAAGGAAGCTAAATAAGTTACTTAATCATTTTATATGTTGTATGTCTTTAGATTATATATTAATTTATTAGTCAAGTTAATTACTTTGAAGAAAAAAATATAAAGAAAAATACTCTAAATTAATTTAATTAGCTTCCTTAATTTTTCCAAAAAAGTCAACTATATCTTATAATTAGTACCGGAGGGAGTATCAATTTTAGGGTACGGAGTATAAAATAAATAAAAAAAATGAAATATGCGTGCAATTTCTAAAATATTTGTTTTTTTGTTGAAACAATAGAGTTTGATGGAGAAAGTTCTTTGTTTTTGGTGAAACTTAGGTGGAGAAAAGTTATTAGGATTCAAATACAATTCACATCGTCGTAATATTTTTTTTGCCGGAAAATCGTCGTAATAGATTGTTGTCCCGAAAAATCTTCACAATGTATTAAAAATATATTTAAGGTAAAAATCTCATATAAAGTTACTTAAAATAAAAAGAATTTCTAAATCGAGTTGGTAAATTCAACAAATCATTAATTAAGTCATCAACCCAATTTAGGATTTCAAAATCTGTGTAAAATAACTTCAATTCAATGCCTCTCCTCACTTTTTTGTTAGCCTTTCTTCTCTCCCCTCTTAAAAGAGTATTATTGCTTTATGACTTTATATAAAAGGATAATTAAGAATAATTCAAATATATCATGCTATAATAGTATTATTGATATCAAATAAATATATTTTAATTGAAAGTCAATTAATTGTATTAATGATAAAAAAATGAATGTGAGGTTTTTTTTTAAAAAAAAAAAGTTGTTATTTTTATCATGTGAGATAAAAGGGGGAAAAAACATATCACATGCCAACTTCACCATTTACAAAATTGAATTGAAATAAAAATCCTTTTTACTAATATTAACCTAAACCAGAATAACTTTCCTTAACATATAAATGTGAGTTTTTAGATAGTAATTTAGTTAATATTTCAATTTTAATTCTTTAGTATAAATCAATAATATTATTTATCTTTTTTAAAAAGCGATGTTTAAATTTCATATACTTCTATGGATATTTCAAAAAAAAAAAAATGTAAAATGCACTTAATATTTGATAAAACGGTTTACATCAATGTAAAAATTTTCAAAAAAAAAAAACATATGTGTGTGTGAAAAATATAGAAAAATTCATACTTAATTAATATATTTACCAAGTACGTCCTTTTTATAGTGACATATATTATAAGTTTTCTTTAAGAAAATTGTTCATCTTAATAAAATGAACTCTTTGCTGAAAGTATTGTAGGTTTTTATTCTTATGATGATATACTTAATATAATTGAACCAATCACATTTTGTTATATTAAAATTAATTTTGATATATACATAGGAAATATAAGTTAGGGAGTAATAAAATTTATTAATGAGGAGAGAGGAGAGGGTATTAAATTTATTTTACTCATATTTTAAAAGGGATAGGATATTGTTACAACCTTTTTTTTGTTACAACCAATGTTACTACCACTTTTCCACCGTTAGATCAGAATCTTAATAGGAGAGAGAAATTATATAGGTAAATGAGATTCTGATCTAACGGTGGAAAAGTAGTAGTAACATTGGTTGTAACAAAAAAAAAAGGTTGTAACAATATCCTATACCATTTTAAAATCCTAAATTGTGTTAATAACTCAATTAAAGATTTATTGAATTTACCAACTCGATTTAGAATTTTTCTATTTTAAGTAGCCTTATATGGGATTTTCCCTATAATTAACTTAGATATTATTTCTTATTTTGTTTTTGAAATAAGAACACAAAATTTATTTAAGGGAAAATTATAATAAAGGACCCAAGAAAAATATTTATTAAGAAAGACCATAAAAATAGTAATTACTTTGAAAGACCAGGAATTAAAACGTTAAAATAGAAAGACTAAATTACCCTTAATTATATTTCTTATAATCTCTCTAATTAGATTGATGGATAATCACAAATAGAAACCAAATTAGAATCTACTAAGTTAGTACTGTACCAAAATCACACCTCCCATCTATGTTTTTCTCATGATATGAATCTGTGATTGAGGAAGGAAAGAATTTTTATCAAGAAGATTTGGCTAATAACGCGACGATGCCATTGTTCTCATATGGGTCTTCATGGTGCAATTGGACGTAGCAATGACCATGTTTGGGTCTGAAGTAACAAAGGAGGAGGAAGAGATGATTGGTGAAATACAGGAGGTCATGCTTTTTCTGATTAGATTTAAGTGATTCCAATCATTTCACCTATTAGTCTCGGAAGTGAAATATGAATGCAAAAGAATTAATTTGGAAATTTTAATTTGTTTGATCAGAGAGATTCACAGCAACCTCACATTCATTTGATTGTTCCTCTCCTTCTCGTCTAACTACCCACCATAATGGAGTTTTTTCCTCAAACTAAGATTTATATCAAAGAAGAAAAACAATTTGGTAAAAATTCTTGACCCTAACTGGGAGATGATTTTGATGTAGCAAAAACGTAAACTTAACATATTTTGATTTGGTTTCTATTTATTATTATCCATCAATCACTCCAAATTCTAATTTAATTGGAGAGAATATAGGAAATTTGGTTAAGGGCAATTTAGTCTTTATATTTTAATGTTTTAATTTCTGTTCCTTTAAAATAATTACCATTTTTATAGTCCTTCTTAATAAATATTATTTTTTATAGGTCATTTATTATAATTTTCCCATTATTTAATTTGTGGATTTAATTATAGCCTTGTTTGTAAAATAAGGAAATAAGCTTTTATTGATTGGCAATTTGGCATCACATGTGTATTCCTTTATAAAAATTACTCGTTCCCTTTTAATATTCATATTTTTAGTTACCTGAAAAATTATGGACGTTATTGATTAAGTTTAAAGTTGATCTTGTGTGGTTTACAAAAGAACGTTGACAAATACTAATTATAAAGTGCTGATTTTTTGTGTGCCTTTTTTATAGACATTTTTTGAGGAAAAAATGGGAAATAAATGTGATCCATCATCTTTAATTCAATCCAACAATTAAGATATGGAATAATTCATCATATTAAATTCAATCAACTAATCAAGAAGTGAATTTAATGTGGCTTAGTTGATAAGTAGTGTACCTATTACCTAAAACCCCTTTCTTAGTGTATAAGCTGAAGATTCCTAAGGCAATTAGGGCTAGGAATTTTCAGCCCACCAAGGCTATAAAAGGGGGAGGGTTGGAAGTTTTTTCAAACATCCTTATGCTCTCTAAATTTCAGTCTTTATCAAAGGTTTAAAGAGGAAAAGGTGTTATCCTTAAAAAGGTAAGGTTCTAATCTTATTCATCCTATCTTAATCCTAAGAAACCACAATCTTCTTGATAAGAGAAAAACCCAAAGAAACCAAACCTCAACCTTGTCTTCGTCTAGCAAACATCCAAGGAGCGAGAGGTTTCAAGAGAAGGATTCTCGTTGCAACCTGCGAATTGCAGAATCAGAGTACGAGGTGCATGTGGTGCATGATCACATGTAGCTACCTTGTCTCTCTCTTCTTCAGACTTCACATGCATACGATTTGACAGACACACCAACACCACCAACAATTCTTTCAATTCCATCTATCTATGTACATAGACTAAGAGAGAGAGAGGACTCAACTTTGCAACGAATGAATGCAAAAAAACTTTCGAAACTGGAAACATTATATTTTGTACTAATCTTTTTTTAATGATATATGTGAATGTTTTTAAATAAAGAGGGCATAACATAAGTCCCAATTTCTTAATGCCATAGCATAAACAAAAAACCCACTCACTGCTATGTTTGCACGCTCCATGTGCCCAGTCCAACCCACCTACACATATCTAAAATATTTTGGTTTTGGCCTTATTTGATATGTGTAGGTGGGTAAAAACCTTCACATCTATCATTACAAAAAAAATTAGTACAAAATATAATGTTTTCAGTTTCGGAAGTTTTTTTTGTGTTCCTTCATTGCAAAGTTGAGTCCTCTCTCTCTCTCTCAGAGTCTATGTACGTAGATAGATGGAATTGAAAGAATTGTTGGTGGTGTTGGTGTGTCTATCAAATCGCATTTATGTGGAGTCTGAAGAAGAGAGCGACAAGGTAGCTACATGTAGCTACATGTCTGTCATGGTGTTTATCCAATCACCAATTTGATGCATACATGTCTGTCATGGTGTTTATCCAATCACCAATTTGATGCAGTCATGCAGTTCATCCAACAAAAGATTGAAATGACAGTAGGTTTAAGGCCCTATGGCCATGTAAAATTGAAACATGAAGAGAGGTTGAGAGGAAAAGACAATATAAAGAGCTTTTAAAATGAATCAATAAAGAATCACCAAGAGGCCTTATCATCAAGAGGGCGTGATTGCCTTATCAAATATTTGATGGTAAAGGACGGAAAAGAGGTAAGGAATTTATGTATATGAGTCTATATATATATATATAGGTTCAGCTTTTAAAAAAATAATACTCCCTCTGGTCCTAATTATAAGATCTAATTGACTTTTTTAGAGAGATTAAGGAAGCTAATTAAATTACTTTAGAGTATTTTTATATTTATTTTTGGTTAAAGTATACTTTTAGTCCTTTAAGTTTTATATAAGGTAAACTTTTAGTCCCTTAACTTCATAAAGTATACTTTTGGTCCTAAAATTCTAACACCGTTAATATTACTAACGGTCACTGACGCAGCGGACTCAAGTAATAATTAATAGCATTTAATTACACAAATCTTATATATTTTCAATTTACCCATATCTTAAATTTAAGCCTAATAACATATAATTGTAAAATCATCACTTAAATTTACATCATTATCATTTGAATTTGCATTTTCTGTTAGCAAAATTAACGGTGTTAGAATTATAGGATTAAAAGTATACTTTATAAAGTTAAGGAACCAAAAGTATACCTCATGTAAACTTAAAGACTAAAAGTATACTTTAGCCTTTTTTTTTTCCTTCAAACTAATTAGTTTGACTAATAAACTAATATATAATCTAAAATATACAAGATATGAAATGACTAAGTAACTTATTTAGTTTTTTTAATTTTTCCAAAAAAAAGTCAACTAGGTCTTATAATTAAGACCGGAGGTAGTAATGCGGAATATAATTTAAGGCTCATTAAAATTAAACTCATATTTTTGTTGGCATATATAAGATGGGTATATGTGTCGGCAAGGAAAAGTCACATATTCTATTGAAGTGATTGTAGGCCCTATCACACATAAAGAAATATGTGACTTTTGCTTCATTTTTGTAATCACATAGTCATTTTTATACCTAAAAAAACACTTAGTATGAGACACACTTTTAAAAAAATCACATGTGTATTTTTACACCTTAACCCTTCTTTAAATCCAACTCATAAAAATTTTCTATCCTCGCCCTTACCTTTCAAATCCCTAATTCCTCCTAGTATGACAAACAGCCCGAGTGAACATAGATAGATGTGTATCCGAGTATTGCAAGTCTTGTGAAAAAGTTTAGAACCCTTGAAACTTATAGCTCCCAGTGGTCAAACACATAAATAACGAATAAGACCAACAATGAAAATGCAACAAACAAGACAGGAACTTATATGGAACAATTCAAACCTTGGAGTTAGAACAGACTCCGTAGTAGTAGCAGCCAAAGGTCAAAGAAAGCAAAATGACAACTCCAAAATACTGAATAGAACTAATAAAGGGTAATGGGAAAATATTTCTATATATATGTACAAGGGCGGATGTTAGTAGAGACCAGGGACGGAACTAGGAATTAAAATTAGGAGGGGCGAAATTTATAAAATAAAACCTAGATGTTTATAAAATTATACTTCGCCCTATAATAATTTCAATGTTTTCATTTTAGTCTTTTTATTAAACACTCAATGAGGACTAAAGTGAAAAAAACTGAAAATTTTATGAGGCTGTAGTATAATTTCCAAAAAATTTGGGTTGGATTCTGTAATTTTAGGGGAGCGGGGGTCACCCCTAACCCCCCACTAGGTCCGTCCCTGGTAGAGACATTGGGGAACTATACCCCCCCTCCCCCCAAAAAAAAATTGTTCATAATTTTTTTAAAAAAATTTAATATAATGTAAAAATGTATGTTATCTTATATATTAGACTTGTTAAAATAATTTTATTATACCTTTGGCCCCCCAAATATATTTTTTTAAAATTAGTTAATGAGTACACATTTGGCTCCCCAAATATTTATTCCAAGGTCCGTCATTGTATATGTATATATCATAACATCATTTTATTTTATCTTAATAATACAATGTTTTCATCTATTTTAAAAACATATTTTAGTTAAAGCTTTATTCCTCATCATGCTAAATCCCTAATTCATCTTTTAACATTAATACACACACACTAACGGGGGTTGGCACAAGTGATAAGCGGCTTGTGACCTTTAAACAAGGTTTTGAGTTCAAGCCTTGTAAATGCAAAACAGCTCCGTTGAGAGTCTCAGGTTGAATCCTGATTTGTCAGGGTAAAGGTCTAGATATCGGATGGGCAACCAAATAAATAAATAAATAAATATATATATATATATATATATATATATATATATATATATATATTATATTTAAAATTTTATAGTTTTATAATTTATTTGAAAATCTATGTGTGTGTGATTGTAAAACATTTTAACCACATATATATTATAAGTAAGTTTAAATAAACAGACGAGATTAAATATTTAAATTTAAACAAAATTTTATAATGATGAAATTAATTAACTTTGTAACACGAAAATCAATTTAGCAATATAAAAAAGAATTTAAATAATATTTAACATTTTAATAAATAGACAAATTGGCTAAGAAAGTAGAAGCAATAAAAGTATATGAATATGTGGAGCTCAATCAAGGGTTATGCCGTTAATAGAAATGAGCTTATACTATCCCGTGATGTAAGGGTGATAGTACTTCATAGGTTACTACGTACGAGGATAGTGATTCAAAAACTGATTGTGGAATGTTATCAGGAAAAAAATTCCAACATAAACAAAAAACTAAATAAAAACAACATCTAATCAAGATAATCATAGATACTTATATATCAAAAAGATATAATCATAGATATTTTATTAATCTTCTCAATGAAATAAAAGGCATAGAGCATACACTCCCCGTGAGTGTCTCTTTTTATATATTCTCTCCCCAATAGACATTTATACAATCCTTTTTCTCTCAAAATACAATCAATTCTCTTCTGAACAATAGAATTTTTACTAAAAAAGGAAAAGCAAAATTAAAAGGGAAAAGAATTATATTGATAAACATTTGTCTATGTTATAATTAGTATATTTATTATCTATATATATCTTCCCCTTTACCATTTAATCAAATAAGTATAGGGAAAATCTCATATAAAGCTACTTAAAATAGAAAAATTCTAAATTAGGTTGGTAAATTCAATAAATCTTTAATTGAGTCAATAACCCAATTTAGGAATTTAAAATGTGGGTAAAATAACTTTAATACCCTCCCCTCTCTCCTCATTAATGAGTTTTATTAGTCCATAACTTATGTTTCCCATGTATATATCAAACTTAATTTTAATACAACAAAATATGATTATTTAAATATATTAAGTATATCATCATAAGAATAAACACTACAATATTTTCAGCAAAGAATTCATTTTATTAGCATGACAAATTTTTTTAAAGAAAACTTATGATATATGTCACTATAAAAAGGACATATTTTGGTAAATATATTAATTAAGTGTGAATTTTTCTATATTTTTCACACACATATATATAGGTTTTTTTTTTTTTGGAAATTTTTATATCGATGCAAACCATTTTATGAAATTTTAAGTGCATTTTAGATCTTTTTTCTGAAATATCCATAGAAGTATATGAAACTTAAACGTCGCTCTTTTAAAAAGATAAATAATATTACTGATTTATATTAAATAATTAAAAAATTAAAATTGAAATATTAACTAAATTGGTATCTCAAAACTCACATTTATGTGTTAAGGAAAATTATTCTGGTTTAGATTAATATTAGTAAAAATGACTTTTATTTCAATTCAATTTTGCAAAGGTGAAGTTGGCATGAGATATGAATTCTTTTTTTATTTTATTTTATGTTTTTATATCATCCGATAAAAATAAAAACTCTCTCTTTTTTTAAAAAAAAAAATCACCTTTATTTTTTTTATCATTAATACAATTAATTGACTTTCAATTAAAATATATTTAATTGATATCAATGATACTATTATGGCATGACATACTTGAATTATTTTTTATTATCCTTTTATATAATGTCATAAAGCAATAATACTCTTTTAAGAGGGGAGAGAAGAAAGGCTGGCGGAAAAGAGATGAGGGGCATTAAAGTTATTTTACACGAATTTTGAAATCTTAAATTGGGTTGATGATTTAATTAATGATTTGTTGAATTTATCAACCTGATTTAAAATTTTCCTATTTTAAATAGCTTTATATGGGATTTTCCCATAAGTATAACAGAAATATTCTAAAAATCTTCATAAGAAATATATCATAAATTTTGAAATCACTTGATTATTTTAATAAATAAGTGAATAGTTAGTGCTATTGAAGGTTAGAATAAAAGCCCCAAGAACATCAATTATATGACCATGGTAATTTTATCCTTAATTTATAGTTATGTCCTCTTGCTTAAGCAAAAATTTTTTGTGATTATCAAGGGAAGAAATCTCAGCATATTTTCATTTAATTCATTATTAAATTTAATATATAAGCCAAAAAAAAAAGTCTAGTAAAAGCCCCAAGAATAATTACCTATGCGAGGTCACAAAGCTAATCAAAATGCCATTCAAATCTTAATTATTTTACATATGGGATTCATCAAAAGTTGGTGTGATTTCATGGATACTAAAGAAAAAGTGAATTTACAAAAATGCAATAGGACAATTTCCTAGAAGTTTGCAATCTTACACGCCACTTCCTTTGGTTTAAATAAAATAAAATAAAACTTTAGTTCTGCCTTCATATGCCCTGTACTACATCTGCCTTGGAATCCTCATCGAGTATCAAGAAGTATAACATCCACTTGCACCAAAAAAATTTAGCTCAGCTTCTTCTACTCGAAGGAATAAAAGAATGACAAATACATTCTGACCCTATGCAACTTTTCAAAAAGTGGATTCAAGAAGACAGGGAAATTGCTCAGTAACAGGTATAATCTTGTATGAACCTACAAGGCAATAAGAAGAAAGTCATCAAACTAAAACAATCAGAAATAATAGTGGAATCAAAGATGAAATAGAATAGTATAAAAGAAAGTCAAATTAGAAAGTAAAAACATAGGAAACATACAGGTAGTAAGTGAATAGACTCGGAGATTTCATATTGATCATGCCTATAAAATTTAGGTGCACTTCATATGATGTTCTTGTCTGCTAGGAATCTCACTAAATACAGATATGGCTCCTACCTAGCATGTATATATTATTCTTTACAAAAGAATATTGGAAAAGGACATTGTCATAGCAGAGAAACTCCGTAAAAAAGGAATTTGATAAAACTAATAATGACCAAATGAATAGCTTCTACATAAAGAAAAGAGAAGTTGGAGAAAACTAATCAAAGAAATAGACTCCTACATAAAGAAAAGGTAGAAAGAAGTTGGGAACAACTTTGTAATAAAGATTTTTAACTAATCAAAGAAATAGGAACAACTTTGTCTGGTGCACAAGTGCAGTAACTATCTAAGTTCTAAGATCTTCCATGCTCCTCTTTTGAAACGTTGTACCTTACCCTACCACCGCTCAATTAATATTTTTTGTAGATAATAATTACTGACAAAAATTAACCTCCACTTGTATGATCACTTACCAAAAAATAGAGACTCACTAAAAAGGAAATGGTGCAATGACTTTGCTTTTGTCTTGCAAATTGCTGCATTTATACAGTAGGCATGTTTCATCCTAACAACCCTTTCAAATATATAACATCCTGAACACATACAACACAATCCAGAGTAAGGCACCCTTTTCTATGTTGAATCACTCATCCTTTAGCAAAATGGGAAGAACACATTGACCTTTAAAAGACAACATCTTTGCACGATCTACTAAGGATTCAGACAAGAATTATTGAAACCAAAAAAAGAAAAAATAGAATTCAGAAAAGCTGATAAAGATATAAAGGACCATGCCAATAGGAGAACTAACATCTGAGGAGGGGATTTGCATATAAGAAATTGACACAGTTCAAACACATATGAGCTTTCATTTTCATTTGACTCAAGTATGAAACAAAGATCATAAAGTGACCCCAAAGAGCTTAAACAACAATACAAAAACATGCCAGCCAAGTCAGCTTTAGGATAGAAGCATGAAAATTGCTACATAAGAAGCTTGTACCTTTGGCTTTAGCTATACATTTGGTTTCAGCTGTGCTGCAATGAAATGATAGCCAAACAAAATTAAGCAACGAATTATAAATAATTCTTTTTTTTTTTTTAGTAAAACCATGTCATTAATAAAATATATACAAAGAAATTAACATATAGAAACAACAAAATATCAAGCCAAAGCTATTGTTGGAATAATGTCTTCTAATCGATTAACATTCATATAGGTGCTCATTCTTTCAACGTTAGCTTATATGGAGGCATAACGGAGCTTGTACTTCATTACTTCAATTAAAATTGATGTCATTATAGATCATCTTAATGTTATGCCTATCATTTTAACCTAAAAAAATATTGATTTGAATTAATTATCAACTACAATTTAATTATATACTTTTTTGAAAGACTAAACATAGATAAGAAAAGTTACAAGATGATTTTTTAAATAGCATGTGCTATCCAAAGAGCTTATAAATAATATCATAATGGATTATAACATATTTTGCCATTCTACTAAATCGGAACAATGCACTTCTTGTATTAATTACATTTTACTAATAAAGAAAATGAAATATTAGGTTAAACCCATTTATACTGATAAAGAAAATGAAAAGCTGGAAACAATTAACACACTGTCATAATGCCTCTACATCAATAAGCATTGAACTCAATAAGTTGTTTGAATGTACATCAATAAGCATTGAACTCAATAAGCCACACACCATCATTCTTCAACCTAAAAAGTAAACGGACCATGAATATCAAATATTTATTATACCACCGAGAAGTTACATACATCAACATCACAAGATATATTGGTCAAAACATAATAAAAAGTATTCCCAGTAAATTATCAATATAATAAGGGATAGGTTATTCTACCTACTCCTACTTTACCTACCTTTGCCTACCCCCTTTAGAACCGTTAGATTATGAGATCATCCAACGGCAGAGAATTAAGTCATAAAACCCTATTGTTTTCCCCTTTCCCCCTCTCTCCCACGGCTTCGCAGACTCCTCCGAAGGAAACGTCGATTAGTGCAGAACCCATCTGAATCCAACCCCGATTACTCTCTTTCAGATTCTCCTCTCTCTAATCTCTACTTTCCCTCCCAATTCCCCTCCTTAAATCGTTAGGACGCCTGGAAAGTGTAAACCCAAAGCAGCATCGAGACCAAGAGGGTTTGACATCTCTTACGCATCCTTCTTAATTCCATGATCGATGCTATTAAAAAAGCTCCGGAGAATCTCTCAGGTTTACCATAAAAGGGGGGAAACGTTTCTTGAGAATTTGATCTCCATCTCCAGTCGCGAACCCTAGAACTCCATAGAGCTTTCGTCATTCCACTTGTTCAGGTACCTTCATCATATTGGAAATAGGTCTAACTGGACGCAAGAGTTATACAAGGATAAGCTCGTACAGCACAACTTTTTTTTTTTTAAGGTTTCTAAATTATATCAATGCCATCGTGCTAGCATGTTAAATTAGATTCTTAAAATGTTTGGAATTGATAAATTGCATTTTGATACACATTTTTTGCCTGTCACTTTTAGCTTAATAGTTCTAGATAATTAGCAATCCCGACGGGTTATAATTCAGAGCTCTCCTTCTACGAGGAAGCAAAATCTTCATTGTTGAATTCAAGAAGGTTTGAAGCTCAATCAAGTTTCTGCCTTTTCATGTGTGTATGAAGCTGATCTAAAAAGAAATACTTTTTCCATACCATATTTACCAGTGAATTGAATGATGTCGACGTTAAGTGTTAGTAAGTCACTGTTGATGACCACGCGCAAAAGTGAAAAAAATTCCAAGTCAAAATCAAAGGGTACATATATTTTATATATTATATGAGTATTATTATATATATATCAGGCCAATAGATAAGTAGGAGTGAAGTCATTTTCAAAAGAACTATGGCTTCTGCAAGATGCTGCACTTGCTGCTCCTCATTGCTCACTTGAGACTCGAGAGAGAGTTTTAGAGGAGAGGCCCCACACAAGTCTTAAACACGTAGGTAGCCCCACTTGTGCATATACATGTGTGTGTGTGTTATCTTGTTATACTTCTTTTGACCTTAGGGCGTTTAGGGTCTTACAGTGACCCGCCATATGTCCTGGTGGAAGGAGAACCCACCTGGGATTGATAGTGGGAATTGGGAAGGTTCTGTGCAATGGATTTTTTTTGTGAGTTAGCTAATGAATTGAATTGTAAGGTGATTAGGTAAAGCGACAAAAGACAAACCACATGTGAATTACTAAAGCAAGATTAAGAATCCTATGCTTTATTTGTATGGCCCCTGCTTATTCCACTTCCTTGTTACATAAAATTTGCTGATTTAATTTTTTTTTTTCCCCAGATGGATGATACAGGGAGTAATTTTACAAAACTTAGAGATATTGATGAGGATCCAACAGATTGCATTGACTTTAGTGATGAGACTGAGTATGAAATGCCTCATCAAATGGAAGAGCACTTGCAAAATGACTTAATTAATAGTATGCCGAATGACATTCCGTTGACACCGACAAAGAATATTGATATTTCAATTGAGGTTGGAATGGAATTTTCTAAAAGGAAAGATGTAATAGACTTGTACAAAGCATTTGGCATGACAAAGGGTTTCGGAGTCCGAGCACGACAAACCAAGAAGAAATACATCAAGCTAACATGTGCTAGAGAAGGTTATCCAACACCGAAGACAATCAATGTTGGTGAAGTATGTGAAATCAAATCGAGGAATACGTCATCATCACGCATAGGGTGTAAAGCTTGTCTTAAGGCTTCTATCAATGGAAAAACAAACATGTGGAAAATTACATGCTTTGACGACAACCATAATCATGCTTTGGTTACTCCGAAGAGTGTTCCATATATAAGATCATATAGGCAAATGCCTAGTATTGCTAGATCATTAGTTGAAAAATTCAGTGAGTCAGGCTTGCCCACTGGAAAGGTGGCCACCATCTTTAGAGGCCATGATTTATTGTTTGATAGTCGAGATTGTTATAATCATATGAAAAATGTTAGGAGGAAAATATATGACACTGGAGATGCACAAGCTGTGGTACATTATTGTAATAGACAACAATCAATGAATCCAAATTTCTTCTATTCGATCAAGTATGACGATGATGATCGTATGGAAAGCTTTTTTTGGATTGATGCGAGGTCCAGACATTCCTATGAACTTTTTGGAGATGTCATCACTTTTGACACGACATATAGGACTAACAAATATGCATTGCCTTTTGGACCCTTTGTTGGTGTGAATAACCATTTGCAATCAATCTTGTTTGGTTGTGCTTTATTAAAAGATGAAACAGAGGATACTTTTGTGTGGCTATTTGAGGAATGGCTTCGAGCAATGAATGGAAAACATCCAGGCGCAATAATTACTGACCAGGTATAATCAATCTAGTTCCATATTTTGAATTATTTCATATATTAGTGATAGCATACTTACACATGTAGTTGAACTTACAGGATAAGGCAATTACCAATGCAGTATCCAAAGTTTTTCCAAACACCAAACATCGATTTTGTATGTGGCATATTATGAGAAAGTTTCCAGAGAAGTTGTCCCATGTGTACCAAGACCATGGGTCTTTCAAGAAGGAATTTAATGATTGTATTTATAACTCCAATAGCATTCAAGAATTTGAAGATAACTGGCATCGTCTTATTGTTGAGTATCGTCTTATTAAGAATGAGTGGATGCATTCACTTTATTCAATTAGATCCTCTTGGATACCAATATTTAACCGTTCCACTTTTTTTGCCGGTATGCACACTACTCAGCACAGTGAAAGCATCAATGCATTCTTTGATGATTTTGTTACATCTGGAACTACATTGAAGGAATTTGTGGAGAAATACAACCAAGCTGTAGATACTCGCTACGAATCATTGAAAAAGCAAAATTTTGAGTCCATGCACAAAGAAAGGCGCTTGCAATTCAATATGCTATTGGAGGAGCATGCGTCAAAAGTGTATACACGTGCAATTTATGTCAAGTTTGTTAATGAGCTCTCTCATATCCTAAGTTTCTCCAAGGAAAAACTTAAAATTGATGGTGAATGGGTTACTTATCGAGTTTTTAATAGAAGAGACTTAAAAGATTCAGCAACAGTTGAGATGAAGTTGGAAAGTAGAGAAGCTAAGTGTTCATGTCTTTATTTTGAGTTTATTGGAATCCTATGTCGGCATGTTCTTGCTATTTTTTTTGTTGAAAATGTTGAGCAGATACCGCTACACTTCATTTTGCAACGTTGGTGCAAGGATGGAAATGATGTGCTTGTTAGTTCTCTGATGGTTTTGATGATTGTCAACAACTACAAACAATTGAAGAGGTTTTGCTCTTAAGTGTCAAAACTCTGGTTAAGAGCAAACCTCGAGGTTGGGTTTGTAACCTCGAGGTTTGAACTTACAGAAGCTTTAAAAATCAAGTGATTCGAATGTTGCAAAACTTGGTTTCACAAGTTATATGTGAAACCTCGAGGTTGAGAAGTCAACCTCGAGGTTCTGGTTCATTTGGAAAACCCAAGTTTCTTCATTATCACGTGTAACCTCGAGTATGCAAAGCAAACCTCAAGGTTCAACTCATACAGAAAGGTCATGTTGTTCATCAAGCACATGAACCTCGAGGTCCATGTTTCAACCTCGAGGTTGGACACTTTGTTTTGAAACTTAAGCTCGATGAAAACACCTTTGACCTCGAGTATGATGTTGCAACCTCGAGTTTCATCACTTACAGAGAGCACACTGGTTTTCAAAGTATTGAAAACCTCGAGGTTAACATTGTAACCTCGAGGCTGGGCTTTATGTTTAACTTTGAACTTTGCACTTTCAAAGAGCCAACCTCGAGTACAGATGTACAACCTCGAGGTTGTCGGGCTCCAGTGAAAACTGAAGGTTTGAAACAAACTTCAAACCTCGAGGTTACCTTTGGAACCTCAAGGTTTGCAGGTTAATGAGATTTATCAGAAGGTTTCTTCTCAAGAGAAACCTCGAGGTTCACTTTGCAACCTCGAGGTTGAATGATTTTAAAACGAAGGTTTGCCTGAGGATTTCAGGCCAACCTCGAGGTTGGATGAACTAACCTCGAGGTTAGTGACCGTTGAAGCTTTTTCAAATTTGTGAAATCTGCTATAACTTGTTGTTTGATCTAATTGCTTTCATAAATCATTCACTCATGATCCCAGATATGTTTAACAAGTTTGTTGAGTGTTTTTCAGTTAGCACAGATCAAGATTATTGAAGATTTGTGAGAAAAAGCAAAAAGGTGAACAGTGCATTTAATGCACCTGCACAATCTCATCTACTTTCGGCTAATCCATCTGAGCACGCCTTGTTAACGTTAAAGAATGCTTACTACATCAAGTAAAGTTAATTCCAACGGGCAGAAACTCAGAGATCCACATCAGACTTCATTAAGACTTGGATTAGCAGAAGTTTAGAGAGAGAAGATGACCAGAACTTAAGCAAATCACTTCCAACGGTTGGAATCATCTCACAACGGTCATTTAATGTTCTCTACCTATAAATAGAGAGCATTAACTTCTTCTCAAGCTGATACAACTACTTAGAGCGAAAATTTATTGAGTCATTTATTGTATCAAGCTTTCATCTGTATTGTATCATTTTGATACTTAGTTCTTCAGTGTTTATCCTATCAGCTCTGTAAGAGAGTCAAATACTTGTAAATCATTTATTGATTGAGATAACTACAAGTCAGGGGACTTGGTAGTTGGGGTGTATTGATTACAACTTGTAAGGGGGAGTGTGTTCTAGTGAGAGAACAACTCTTAGTACAGAGTGTGTAATCAATATTGTTGAGTTAGTGGATTGAAAATCCCAAGTGAGGCTTGGGGACTGGATGTAGGTCAGAGAAAGGACCGAACCAGTATAAATCGCTGTGTGCAAAGCTCTTCTCTCTATCTCCTCTGTTCTGCTCTGTTCTGAGAGTGTAAAAACAGAACCAGTTTGCAAAATTTTTAATATACCCAATTCACCCCCCCTCTTGGGTATAAAGCTCCTCTTTCATTTGGTATCAGAGCAAGGTCTTCTCAGAAGAGTTTAACCACTCGAGAAGGATCACTATGGAAGGAATTCTTCCTGATGGAGCTTCAATCAACAGACCTCCCGGTTTCGATGGCGAACACTACTCTTTCTGGAAAGCAAAATTTCGTGTGTTCGTAATGGCTACAGAATATGGATTGTGGAGAGTATTTGAAACTGGAGATTATGTACCAGTTAAGGTTGAAGGAGGCATCACTGTTCCAAAGACCGAAGCTGAGTTCAACGATGATGATAAGAAGAATATTACTCTCAATAGCAAGGCCATCCTGATGCTTCAAAGTGCTCTTAGCCAAAAAGAGTTCTTTCGCATTTGCAATCTGTCAACAGCTAAGGAGATGTGGAAAGCACTAGAGATTGCATATGAAGGAACTTCTGGAATCAAGGAAAACCGGATTAATATTCTAACCACTGAATATGACTTGTTGCGGATGAAGCAAGGAGAAAGCATTGGAGAGTTTCAGCTCAGATATACCCATTTGACAAATCAACTGGCTGCTCTAGGAAAGATCTTTGATCAAGGGTCTCAAGTAAGAAAGATTCTTAATATTCTGACCAAAGATTGGGAAGCAAAGGTCACAGCTATCGAAGAGGCTCGTGGAGAGTCGATGTCGTCAGTTGCAGCTTTGTTTGGTAGCTTATCTGAATATGAGAGCAAGTTGAAGTTCAAGAAGGAATTAGAAGATGTCAATGGTGGCAACAATCGCAACAAGGGAGTGGCTCTGAATGCGGAAAAGGATGAGGAAGATGAGGACGAGGATGAAGAGATTGGCATGATGGTCCGGAGATTCAAGAAGTTTTATAAAAGAGATCAAGGCTTCAAGAAATTTCAGAAAGGAAGTTCGAGTTATGAATCAAAGAAGCCTATCATCTGCTATGAATGCGAGAAGCCCGGACACATCAAGGCAGAATGCCCTCAGCTGAAAAACCAAGAGAAAGAAAAGAAGAAATTCAAGAAATACAAAAAGAAGGCATATGTGTCAGCTATATGGGGAGATAGTTCATCGGATGAGGATGAAGCTGAAGAGGATGAAAGTGAAAAAGCCAACATATGCCTGGTTGCTGAGGAAGAAGAACAACCTAGTGAAATAAATGAGGTATATGAATCTCTTCCTTCCTATGATGAATTGTTTGCTGAATACAATGTTGTTCAAAAGGAGTTTGAAAAACTTGCAGACAAGTATATGTCTTTGAAAAGAAAAAATTCCTTTCTTGAACTGCAAATTGAAAACCTCTCTTCTCCTCAATCTCTGATTTGTGATGAATGCTCTATCCTAGAGAAAAAGAATTCACAACTTACAAAAGCACTTGAGAAATTCACTAAGGGAAGTGAAATGCTCAATGTAATTTTGAAACAACAACGTTTTACAAACGATAGATCGGGCATTGGTTATAGACCAGACTTTGATAAGAAGAAAGGAAAGAAAAAGAATGGACAAAAATCCTATATGAATTATTTCACTAAATCTGTTCATTCCTCAAATCCTTTTGCACATTGTACATATTGCAATAGGAAGGGTCATTCTACTTCATCTTGTTTTCATCGAAAAGAAAGAAAAGCTAAACCTGTAGGAAATTATGTCTGGGTACCAAAAGGAACATATGTTCCCAAGGTGCATGCTAACCCCAAAGGACCCAAGAAAAGATGGGTACCTAAAACTTGACCTCTGGTAATCTGCAGGTATGTCTTAGAGCATCAAGGCCGAACAAGTGGTACATTGATAGTGGATGCTCAAGACACATGACTGGAGACAAATCAAAGTTTTTATCAATAAAGCCAAAAGATGGAGGTAGAGTCACATTTGGAGGTGATCAATCCGGGAAAATCGCTGGCATTGGTGAGATAGGCAACAATGAAGGCCCACTCATTAAAGACGTCTACCTTGTAGAAGGATTGTGTCATAATCTCCTAAGTGTGAGCCAAAGCACCGATAAGGGTAATTTGGTAATATTTGACTCTGATGAATGCTTTATTGTTAAAAAGGATTTGATCTCCATAAATGATTTGAAAAATAAAGCTTTATTTAGAGCACCTAGAGATGGAAACTGTTATACTTTGAACCTCTCTAGCAATGCTTCTACTTCTGAAAATTGTTTTGTAAGTAACTTGAATGAGAGTTGGCTATGGCATAAGCGATTAGCTCATGTCAATATGTATCAACTTGACAAGTTATTGAAAAAGGATTTGGTTATTGGCATTCCCAAACTGAATTTCAAAAATGATATGATTTGTGATGCTTGTCAAAAGGGAAAACAGACCAAATCTTCTTTTAAAGCTAAAAATGAGATTTCAACAAACAGACCTCTTCAACTTCTTCACATGGATCTAGTTGGACCAGCTAGAGTGAAAAGTCTTGGTGGAAACTTATACACTTTGGTCATTGTCGATGATTTCTCTAGATTTACGTGGACAATATTTTTATCTTCTAAAGATGAAACCTTTGATCAGTTTGTTTCATTTGCCAAGAAGGTCCAAAACGAGAAAGGGTTCTCAATTTCAGGAATACGAACTGATCATGGTGGAGAGTTCAAAAATCAAGCCTTTGCTGAGTTCTGTGATAGTATGGGGATTGATCACAACTTTTCAGCACCAAGAACACCACAACAAAATGGTGTTGTGGAGAGAAAGAATAGAGTACTCACTGAAATGGCTAGAGCAATGTTGAACGAGTACATCACTTCGCAAGTGTTTTGGGCTGATGCCATGAGTACGGCTTGCTACGTCTCCAATAGAGCATACTTGAGAAAGAAGCTGAATAAGACTCCATACGAACTCTACAAAGGAAGAAAGCCAAACCTCAGTCACCTTCGTGTCTTCGGTTGTAAGTGCTATGTGCACAATAACGGTAAAGACAATCTTGGTAAATTCGATCCTAAAGCTGATTTAGCTATCTTTATTGGTTATTCTAATAGGAGTAAAGCATATAGAGTCTTTAATACTAGAACTAAGATTGTTGAGGAATCTATACATGTTGTATTTTGTGAATCTGAATCTGATAAATCCTTGGATGATGAAGAGGAGATTATTTTCAAAAACAAATTCTTTTCGAAAAATGCTTCTACTCCTTCTGAAAATTCTGAAAACATTTTTGAGGCTAATCCTGAAAGCAATTTAGAAAATGCTGATCAGTCTCAACCTAGAGCTTGGAGATTTATAAGGAATCATCCTTTAGACCAAGTTATAGGTGATGTAAATCAAGGAGTTAGGACCAGAAATAGTACCTTGAATGAAGTTACATTTTCTGCATTTATTTCTCATATAGAGCCCTCTAAAATAGAAGAAGCCCTTTCAGACAATGATTGGGTGATTGCTATGCAAGAGGAGCTACATCAATTTGATAGAAATCAAGTTTGGGACTTGGTGCCTAGACCCAAAGACCATCCGGTAATTGGGACAAAATGGGTATTCAAGAACAAACGTGATGAGTCAGCCATCATTGTGCGTAACAAGGCTAGATTAGTGGCCAAAGGTTACAATCAAGAAGAAGGAATAGACTATGAAGAGACTTATGCTCCAGTAGCTAGATTGGAAGCAATAAGAGTTCTTCTAGCATTTGCATGCACAAAAGGCTTTAAACTCTATCAAATGGATGTCAAAAGTGCTTTTCTAAATGGTTTCATTCAAGAGGAGGTGTATGTTGAACAACCTCCAGGTTTTGAAAATGATCAATTTCCGGATCATGTTTTTAGACTTAAGAAAGCCTTGTATGGTCTTAAGCAAGCTCCTAGAGCTTGGTATGAAAGATTGAGTCAATTCTTACTCAATCAAGGATTTATCAGAGGAAAGGCTGATACAACATTGTTTATCAAGAAAAATAAATTAAATGAGATTTTAATCGTACAGATATATGTTGATGATATTATTTTCGGTGCTACTAATGATTCTTTGTGTGAGGAATTTTCCAAGTCTATGCAAGGTGAATTTGAGATGTCAATGATGGGAGAGCTTAATTACTTCCTTGGGCTGCAAATCAAGCAACGTAAAGATGGGATATTCATATCTCAAACAAAGTATCTGAATGATTTGCTGAAGAAGTTTGGAATGGACAAGTGCAATGGGGCTGACACACCAATGAGCACAACTACTTCTTTGGATGCTGATGAAGAGGGCAAGGACTTTAACATCACCAAGTATAGAGGAATGATTGGATCATTGCTCTATCTCACTGCAAGTCGCCCGGACATTCAATTCAGTGTTGGAATGTGTGCTCGGTTCCAATCCGCACCCAAAGAGTCTCATGCTGAACACGTGAAGAGAATATTCAGATATCTATCTGATACAAAGACTCTTGGGCTATGGTTTCCTAAAGGTCAGCCGGAGCATCTTGTGGCATATTCAGATTCGGATCATGCTGGCTATAAGACGGATAGAAAGAGTACAAGTGGGCAATGCGAATTCTTTGGCAACTCACTTGTCTCTTGGTTTAGCAAGAAGCAAACTACCGTGGCGGTGTCCTCAACAGAAGCTGAATATGTGGCTGCCTCAAGTTGCTGTGCTCAAGTGTTGTGGCTGAAGCAACAACTTGCTGATTTAGGAGTGCACTTAAAGGAGATTCCAATACTATGTGATAACACTAGCACAATAAGCTTGGCCAAGAATCCCGTGCAACATACAAGAACCAAGCATATTGATGTGAGACATCATTTCATCCGGGATCATGTCCAGAAGAGAGATGTGAAAGTGATGTTCATCCCAACTCATCTTCAATTGGCAGACATTTTCACCAAACCATTAGCCAAGGACCCATTCACATTCATAAGAAGAGAATTGGGAATGGTAAATCCCAATGAGTTGTAAGTAATTCTTGTCTACTTTTATATTAAAATATGGTTTTGATGATTATAGATCACTAACTTTAGCATCGGAGTACATAGACAATCTTATGCAGGACTTAGGTTTGCTGTCAAAGGGGCAAACCTCGAGGTTCAGTAGTCAACCTCGAGGTTGGAAGAGTGTCAAAAGGTTCAAGATATCTGATAGATGGAACCTCGAGGCTCAAAAGCTAACCTCGAGGTTATCGGGGCAAACTGTCAAAATTGAGAATGCTTAAAAGCTGGAACCTCGAGTATGGGATTAGAACCTCGAGGTTGGTAGCAAACAGAAGAGACATCTCATCTATCAGACAGTCGAACCTCGAGGTTCTGGAGGCAACCTCGAGGTTGGAGGTAAGAATTACAAAGGTTAGTGAATTTTTATTCATCTAACCTCGAGGCTGAGATGTCAACCTCGAGGTTGATCGCAGAGTTTAGTGAACTTTTGTTCATCTAACCTCGAGGCTGAGAAGTCAACCTCGAGGTTGAGAGCGTGTCTATATATATGCTGCTGTGAAATTTCATTTTTACTGAACCCTAACCTCGAGTTCACTCTTTCTCTCTCGTCACTTCCTCTTCCAATCTTCATCTTTCTGCACATTTCTTCCACTCTCTGTCCACAAATGGCCTCGAAATCTCCTTCCCAGTCAGAATCTTCCTCCCATTCGAACAATGAGACAGAATCTTGGTCTCCCTCTCCACCTCCAAAACGTCAACCTTCCCCAGAACCTCAAGCAACCAAGCCTGTGAGGAAGAAGACTCGGTCTCTTCGCTTGCGCTCTGGGGTTGATAAGCACATCCCAGGGATGCCCATTGATCCTCCTCCATCTCCTCCTCCGAAGAGCAAACCGAAGGGCATTTCCATCAAAGAGCCCAGTCAAGCTGAGTCTAAAAAGAGGAAAGTGCCTGAAACAACCGGTAAAGGGAAAGAGAAAATAGGAGAAAAGGCCAAGAAGGCAAGGACCAAGCATCCCTCAAAGCCTCAAGTTCAATCTACCTCTCAGGCCTCACAGCAAAAGAAGTTGGAGAAATTTGCTGTCAATGCAATTGAGGATATCCGGGATATCAGATCACCCCCAGAAGGATTCGTCACTGCTGCTTCATCCTTCTCCTCCAAGGAAGAAAATGATAAGTATAGAGAAATTTATCTCCCAAAAGTCTTTTGTGCTTCAGTTGCAATAAACCTTGAAAGTTTCTATAAAGAGTGCAACTTAGATCTTTCACCTTGGATAAAACAATATGAACCTTTTGTTTCCATATACTGTCCCTATACCCCTAGTTTGGTTAGGATGTTTTACTTCAAGATGAGGGATAGTAGTACATTGGATGATGATGGTGATCTGCTAGAAGAGTCAGTATCCACTGTAGTCAGAGGTGTTGAATTCTCATTGACTGCTGAGAAGATCAATAAAATTTTGAAAATCAAAAACCCACCTCCTGTTCCTGAGTTTTCATATACCAATCAAGAGGTGTATGAAACTCTCATCCCAGGCAAACCCTTCCCTCGTGACCAAGCCATTAAGCTTTCATTCAAACCAAGTGACATGCCTCCTGTGCATAGAATCCTTTGGTACATATATTCTAGGAATTTCATTCCTAAGGCTGGGAACTACACTCACTTCACATCACTAGACTACAGACCCTTCACTGCATTTGTGAAGAAAGTTCCTTTCAACATTGGGGATTGGCTGCTCCAAGGGATGAAGAGTTTCAGATTTGCCAAGAAGGAATTGACACACATACCTTATCCTTCTCTAATCTCTGTGATACTTTTCTATCACAAAATCTGGTATGTAGGGTCAACTGATACGCTTGAATACCCTCTCTATTTTGGCAAACATCAGATCAACCTCATGAAGATCAAGCTTGATACAGAGGGTACAGCACAGTCTCAGGCATCTCAAGCTCCTGAGGAAGCACAGTCAGCTCCTCCACCTTCTCAGGCTCCTATACCAGATGATCTGATGGGGCAGATCAGACAGATAGTGGATCAAGCCCTAATCTCCCACAGAGCTATCATGAAGACTGAAGTTGATGTATTGCGGGCTGACATCAAGATGGGACTTATGGATGTCATAGTTGCACAGACTGAGGCAATGTCCCATCTGTACAAGCTAAAGGAGGAAATGGATCAAAGGTTTACTGACTTGAACTCTTCTTTGGATGTCTCTCTCACTGCTGCATCTGATGCCAGAGACAAAGCTGACATGCTTCTCAGACATTTTGGCCTTGGCTCCTCATCCACTCATGGCCCCTCATCTGTTCCAGTTCCTGATGTGGCTTCTGACTTACCTTCTGCTGATGCAGCCTCTGATCCCCGTCCTGATATTCATGATGGCCCTAGCTCATCACTTCCTGACCCATCTTCACCTCCCTCTCCTGCTGAGTCTCCTGCTCTCTCACCCCATCACTCACCTCCCTCTCACTCCTTCTCATTTCCTAGCCCTCCACACACATCTCCATCTCATACCACTCCTGTTGCTCAGTCTCAACCTTCACCCACTACCCCTTCTACAGAGATTCTCATTCCACCATTTCTATCTCCACCTACCCCCTCTACTGAAATCTTCCCCACACCTTCTCCCTTTGCCCATCCTTCTCTTCTTGATCCCACATTTGATCCTACCACTGCTATGGTGCTTTACCAGCCTCCTCTTGTTATTCTCGACCCAGAGTATGTTGATGACGATGACAAAGGGGGAGAGACAAGCAATGAGTGAGGACTAGAGTCTAGGGATCTAGTTTTTGTCTGCAGCAGCATGTGTATTTTCATGTTTTTTTTTGTACTGTCTGTATTGTGTTTTTTTAATTGAATTCCATTGTATTTTGTATAAATTTGTTGAAAAATTTCACGCTTCTGCTTATCTCTGAGAATATATGACTCTTTATCTAAGAACTCTACTTGTGCAAAAATCAGTTTTTCAAACACTCTGATAATCTCACTGATAATCTTTTAAATGTTTAAAGAGGTATTGCTTGTAGATGTTGTCATCATCAAAAAGGGGGAGAATGTTAGTTCTCTGATGGTTTTGATGATTGTCAACAACTACAAACAATTGAAGAGGTTTTGCTCTTAAGTGTCAAAACTCTGGTTAAGAGCAAACCTCGAGGTTGGGTTTGTAACCTCGAGGTTTGAACTTACAGAAGCTTTAAAAATCAAGTGATTCGAATGTTGCAAAACTTGGTTTCACAAGTTATATGTGAAACCTCGAGGTTGAGAAGTCAACCTCGAGGTTCTGGTTCATTTGGAAAACCCAAGTTTCTTCATTATCACGTGTAACCTCGAGTATGCAAAGCAAACCTCAAGGTTCAACTCATACAGAAAGGTCATGTTGTTCATCAAGCACATGAACCTCGAGGTCCATGTTTCAACCTCGAGGTTGGACACTTTGTTTTGAAACTTAAGCTCGATGAAAACACCTTTGACCTCGAGTATGATGTTGCAACCTCGAGTTTCATCACTTACAGAGAGCACACTGGTTTTCAAAGTATTGAAAACCTCGAGGTTAACATTGTAACCTCGAGGCTGGGCTTTATGTTTAACTTTGAACTTTGCACTTTCAAAGAGCCAACCTCGAGTACAGATGTACAACCTCGAGGTTGTCGGGCTCCAGTGAAAACTGAAGGTTTGAAACAAACTTCAAACCTCGAGGTTACCTTTGGAACCTCAAGGTTTGCAGGTTAATGAGATTTATCAGAAGGTTTCTTCTCAAGAGAAACCTCGAGGTTCACTTTGCAACCTCGAGGTTGAATGATTTTAAAACGAAGGTTTGCCTGAGGATTTCAGGCCAACCTCGAGGTTGGATGAACTAACATCGAGGTTAGTGACCGTTGAAGCTTTTTCAAATTTGTGAAATCTGCTATAACTTGTTGTTTGATCTAATTGCTTTCATAAATCATTCACTCATGATCCCAGATATGTTTAACAAGTTTGTTGAGTGTTTTTCAGTTAGCACAGATCAAGATTATTGAAGATTTGTGAGAAAAAGCAAAAAGGTGAACAGTGCATTTAATGCACCTGCACAATCTCATCTACTTTCGGCTAATCCATCTGAGCACGCCTTGTTAACGTTAAAGAATGCTTACTACATCAAGTAAAGTTAATTCCAACGGGCAGAAACTCAGAGATCCACATCAGACTTCATTAAGACTTGGATTAGCAGAAGTTTAGAGAGAGAAGATGACCAGAACTTAAGCAAATCACTTCCAACGGTTGGAATCATCTCACAACGGTCATTTAATGTTCTCTACCTATAAATAGAGAGCATTAACTTCTTCTCAAGCTGATACAACTACTTAGAGCGAAAATTTATTGAGTCATTTATTGTATCAAGCTTTCATCTGTATTGTATCATTTTGATACTTAGTTCTTCAGTGTTTATCCTATCAGCTCTGTAAGAGAGTCAAATACTTGTAAATCATTTATTGATTGAGATAACTACAAGTCAGGGGACTTGGTAGTTGGGGTGTATTGATTACAACTTGTAAGGGGGAGTGTGTTCTAGTGAGAGAACAACTCTTAGTACAGAGTGTGTAATCAATATTGTTGAGTTAGTGGATTGAAAATCCCAAGTGAGGCTTGGGGACTGGATGTAGGTCAGAGAAAGGACCGAACCAGTATAAATCGCTGTGTGCAAAGCTCTTCTCTCTATCTCCTCTGTTCTGCTCTGTTCTGAGAGTGTAAAAACAGAACCAGTTTGCAAAATTTTTAATATACCCAATTCACCCCCCCTCTTGGGTATAAAGCTCCTCTTTCAGTGCTAAGTAAAGACAAAGAAATGAGTTTATTTAATGGAGATGGATTGGTTCATAGCCTTCATCTGAGTTCTAAATGTCAAAGACTTATTGAGCTTGCACAGAGGTCAGATGAAGCATTTAAATTTATTTCTGATGGTCTTGATGCTCTTACTACATCTGCAGAAAAGTTTCCAATATATGGAGAGAGTACACAACTTGAGGATATTGACGTTCAGCACTTGAATTCTCAACTTGAAGAGTCTTCTATGATGAACTTGAAGGATCCCAACATGTCCCAGACGAAAGGCCGAAAAAGGATTCGTAGCGGAATTGAAGAAGCGTCAAAGCAAACCAATATTTGCGGACATTGCAAAAAACGAGGACATAATAAGCGCACCTGCAAAGAAATTAATATGCATTGATTGTTGATTGTTTTTTTTTTTTTTTTTGTGGATTATAATACAGTTTAAATCAAATGGTGGATTGTAATACCCTTTTTTTTTTTTTTGGGATTAAGTTCTTTATTTATAAAATTTTTGTCATGGTTTCTGTTATTTATTTATAGATTGTTTTGTTAGGGTTAATACAAGAATACAATTATTGAAAGAAAATAATCAATTTTATTGATATGATAATTGCTTTATTACAAGTCTGGGATGATTACAATGAAATAGGTACATTGAACTAAAGGAAAATTACAAATTACAAGTGATTCCTGTAACTAAAAGCTGGTTTAGGCATTGAAAGAGAAAACACATTCTGTTCCTGCTTTTAATGGATTGTTTGCTCCATGGTGGCGAGATGATGCACGTGGGGTTTGTATTGGAATTACAAGGTTTACAAGCAAGGCTCACATTGCTAGAGCTGTCCTTAAGAGCATGTGTTTTCAAGTGAAAGATGTCTTGGATTCAATGAAGAAAGATTCTGAGGAAACCGATAAAGATAAGAAAGAAAAAGACGCATTGTTGCAGATTCAGGTTTGGGTTTATTTCTTCAATTATTTATTCAGTTATGCAGACAGACTCACTGCCCGCCTCTTTTTTTCACGTGCCTTGTCTTTTATGTCACAAATGGAGCTTCATTATAGATTCTGACTGAAATTTTATTTCATGTTCATTTTTGCGTCTCCATGCTACATATGATCAGGTTTATTTTGTAATATACTAATATCTGGATCCCTGTAAAATTATAAATGTTAAAGAATAATGCCGAGAAGTTGTGTCATGTTCAGCTACTATGCGGAATATCTTGTCTCATAAATTACTGAAAATCTTTTTAGCAACAGTTTGATGCAAATATACTATAATGGACACTTCTGATGCTGCATTCTGTTAATTAGTAAATCTTTTATTATAATGTTCTACCGGCCGACTTGGTTGTTGGATATATCTTCAATTTTGTTACACCTGACTACACTGCATAAAAAAGTCAACAGACAATAATAATATCACAAGTACTACAAGGAATGAGAAAAGATGAAGAAATTACTCCTCAATCAAGGTTGCTGGCCGTTTTGCAGATGGGTCAGCAGAAACATGTTTAAACACAGATCTAGATCCTAGGTTCCGCGTAGCGGTCTGTAGAAAACTCAGATGTAATTGATCAGATGAAGGAAAAACTATCTTTAATGAATATATCAAGACAGGCATCCTCCCACTACAACCTCCAGTTTCGGAATCAACGATCTGAATACGACAAATAATATACGGATGTTCAACTTCTATAACTCAGCATCACACCAACTTTTTTTCAGACTAAACATCTCACACTTAGCCAAACTTCGGGGAAGAAAAACACAAGAATAAGGATAAACCATTTTGCCATACGTTCACAATTGTGCTATAATGAATATCAGGGAACCAGATCAGCACCAATTCAATCAAGGGAAATAAGGTTTTTATACGTAAGATTTTGACAAAATTACTGAGAACTCCGATAAAACTCACCAGCGCCATGACTACAGGAAAAAAAATGCGCCGCCTTATTCAATATCTGATAAAAGAAAACAAAGAGCAACAAATAAGCCAATACCCAGAAATAAAACAACATTGAATCCAAAAGAAAAGATAGATGTATAAGGAAATTCAGCTCGTGAAAGGAGGCAAATTCTCATCAAAATACAATATCTGGCATAGATCTCAAGGCCGCCTCTTGCACCTACAATGAAAATGATCTCTTGTAAACCAATAAGCAAATCATAAAAGAATTAGGAAGTACCAAAAGCATCGATGCATGACACTGTGTGTGTTCACCTTCAACCAGATAAAGCTAACAAAAAATATGGAATTGCTGATGAACAAGTGGAATGACGAAAGCTCTGTGGAGTTCTAGGGTTCGCGACTGGAGATGGAGATCAAATTCTCAAGAAACGTTTCCCCCCTTTTTATGGTAAACCTGAGAGATTCTCCGGAGCTTTTTTAATAGCGTCGATCATGGAATTAAGAAGGATGCGTAAGAGATGTCAAACCCTCTTGGTCTCGATGCTGCTTTGGGTTTACACTTTCCAGGCGTCCTAACGATTTAAGGAGGGGAATTGGGAGGGAAGTAGAGATTAGAGAGAGGAGAATCTGAAAGAGAGTAATCGGGGTTGGATTCAGATGGGTTCTGCACTAATCGATGTTTCCTTCGGAGGAGTCTGCGAAGCCGTGGGAGAGAGGGGGAAAAGGGAAAACAATAGGGTTTTATGGCTTAATTCTCTGCCGTTGGATGATCTCATAATCTAACGGTTTTAAAGGGGGTAGGCAAAGGTAGGTAAAGTAGGAGTAGGTAGAATAACCTATCCCTACTTAATATAATTGAATGAATCATATTTTGTTATATTAAAATTAATTTTGATATATACATAGGAAATATAAGTTAGGGAGTAATAAAATTTATTAATGAGGAGAGAGGTGAGGGTATTAAATTTATTTTACTTATATTTTAAAATCCTAAATTGGGTTAATGACTCAATTAAAGATTTATTGAATTTACCAATCCGATTTAGAATTATTATTTTTTATATTTTAAGTAGCTTTACATGGGATTTTTCCTATAATTAACTTAGATATTATTTCTTATTGTGTTTTAAAAATAATAACGCAAAATTTATTTAATTTGCGTATTTAATTATAGCCTTGTCTGTAAAATAAGGAAATAAGCTTTTATTGATTGGCAATTTGGCATCACATGTGCATTTCTTTATAAAAATTACTCGTTCCCTTTTAATATTCATATTTTTAGTTATCTAAAAAATTATGGACGTTATTGATCAAGTTTAAAGTTGATCTTGTGTCGTTTACAAAAGAACATTGACAAATACTAATTATTAAATAATTTTTCTCAATATTTTTTTGGTAAGATTTTCTCTCCTTTTAAATGACTATAAACTGTAGCCTATAAATTAGTCTTTGACGAGATTTAAACACAATTTAAGAGTAATTTTTTTTCTTAATCTTAAGAAACCATAATCTTCTTGAAATTAAAAGAGGAAAACCCAAAGAAACCAAACCTCAACCTTATCTTCGCCTAACAAACATCTAAGGAGCAGGAGGTTTCAAGAGAAGGATTCTCGTTGCAATCGGAGGATAGCTGTGTGGATCAAGTTAGATGACATCAACAACATTGAGGTTTTCAAGTGATCTAATATAATCCTAATTTCCAATAGTCGTATTATTAAGTTGTCCTAATTCTCAATAGTTGTTTTCTATGACTGGGTGCAAAAAATATTTCAAAAAGCAGCATATAATTTAAATCTAAATAAATACAATATATAAAAAAAAATAAAAAATTCCAGGGAATACAACACTTTAAATTATGGGAGAATTCTATATAAAGACGGTTGAAATATGAAAATCTTATATAAGGTTAGTAAACTCAACAAATCTTAAATTGGGTCATTGAACTAATTTAAAATATTTAAATGTTAATTATTTTCCAATAATATCCCTAACCATAGTGGGAAGAAAAGAGAAAAGCAAAAGCAAAAGCAAGAAGGGTGTGCATGACAACCATTCTGTTGCCCAGCACTGTTTCTGAGATGAAACAGTTTTTCCTAATTCTGTGCTTTGGAAGAGTTCTGAGAATCAGAATTACGTTTGTTAACCCATTTTATTTTTACTCAGAGAATCAGAATTACGTTTGTTAACACATTTTTCCTCCTCTTGTTTGAGAGTTAAAAAAATAGTAAGGGAGAAAGATGAAGGATTAATGAGTTATTTTTACCATTTTGTCCTTTTCTTTAACAATTAATATAATTATTATACTTTACAAATAAACTTAAATTTAAATTTCTTAAAAAAATTATTTATGTAATTTTTATATTCAAAAAATTATTTATGTGGCGATGACGATGGCGGTGGCAGTGGCGGGGGGCGGTGGTGGTGGGAGCGGTGGCGGTGGGGGCGGCGTCGGTGGGGGGGTGGTGGTGGCGACGGTGGTGGGAGCGGCGGTGGTGGCGGCAGTGGCAGTGGTGGTGGTGGTGGGGCGATGGGGCGGTGGCGGTGGCGGTGACGGTGGCGGTGGCGGCTGAGGCGAGGTGGTGGTGGCATCGGTGGTGGTGGTGGTGGTGGGGCGGTGGCAGTGGTGGTGGGGCGGTGGTGGTGGTGGCGACGGTGGTGGGGCGGTGGTGGTGGGGCAGCGATGGTGTTGGGGGTGGCAACGGCGGTGGTGGGGGTGGTGAACGAGAGTAAATTTCTGCTTGAATTGAAGGAAAAATAAATTCTGATTTTTTGCCCTGGAATAGAGAAGCCAAAATTTTTAGCTTTTTTTTTTTTACTCCCTAGCATAAAAAATAAACTGGTTCATCCCGGGAGCAAGAAAAAAAAACCGGATTTACCGAACACAATTCCCATCCATTTTTATTCTGGGGCATAGAAATTAGGAAAAAAGTCATTTTGAGAGTGTTACCATGCACACCCGAAGTCCTCAAATCAAGAAGTAAAATCCCCAAAACTGTGATCATTATCACAAGGAATCCATGGGATCTTCAATTTCTAATACAGGGTCTGGTCAAAAGGGGCTTCTATTTCACAAACCCTCCTCCTCCTCCTCATTATCTTCAATACACAAAGAAACAGTAATCGAGCACTTGAAGGACTCACTTTCTTCCGCGTCTTGTTGTCGTCCCCCGCGGCGGCGGTGATGACGCATACTCTTTATTCATCACCTGTAACAACACCGGAGTAAACTTAGTTCATGCCATGACAGAGAACACTACATTGCTGACATCCTTGACCCAACTTATGTTCCTCCAATTGTCTCCTCTTTTTTTCCAACAGGTAATATCAAGTGCTTTGAAGGGAATCGGGTTCCATTAATGGTGGTTCAGCTGAGGAGCAGGGAAACCAAGCATTGAAAATTGCACCATGGTAGTGACGGATCTTGAGTTTTAGGGGTTTAGAATCAACAAAGAAAAAAAAGATCAGATGACCCTGATAAACAAAACAACGTCTTTGTTGGCCGAGAAGAAAAATGGGTTCGTTTATTTCATAGCTTTCTCCTGAAAGAGAAAGAGCACCAGAAGAAATCTCTATTATTAATTAGGCGAGGATCATAGTGTGTGGGGGTTGAAATTGGCAAGTTATCAACCAAAATAGCTCTGTAGGTAGCTATGTGATACAAAACTAGAGTATCCAGCCCCATCCTCCATATTTTGGCATAAAGTAATTTAACCCAAATTTTAAATCTCTAATTGTGTCACATAACTTAATTAATAATTTGTTAAGTTTAATAACCCAAATTAGAATTTAGGTAATTCAATAGTCTTTATATGAAATTTTCCCTTAAATTATTATTCAATTAAGATATGAATTTAATTAAATATGATTTGGATTTTTCAATTTAAGTTTGGATTGGGCATTTCTTGCAAGTATTTAAATTAAGGTTAGACTTTTATAAAATACTGATTTTTAGTATGCCATTTTGATGGACGTCTTTTGAGGAAAAAAAGGGAAATAAATGTGATCGATAATCTTAAATTCAATCCAACAATTAAGATATGAATATGATTCATCATATTAAATTAAATCAATCAATCAAGATGTGAATTTAATGTGA
This sequence comes from Acacia crassicarpa, assembly GCA_034222035.1. NCBI lineage: Eukaryota > Viridiplantae > Streptophyta > Magnoliopsida > Fabales > Fabaceae > Acacia > Acacia crassicarpa. Next base: position 25,894,000 of record JAWXYG010000010.1, on the reverse strand, counting down.
CTTGGTTGACAAGTAGTAGACCTATTACCTAAAACCCTTTTCTTAGTGTATAAGCTGAAAATTCTTAAGGCAATTAGAGTTAGGAATTTTCAGCCCACCAAGGCTATAAAATGGGGAGGATTGGATGTTTTTTCAAACATCCTTATGCTCTCTAAATTTCGGCCTTTACCAAAGGTTTAGAGAGAAAAAGGTGCCATCCAAAAAAGGGTAAGGTTCTAACCTTATTCATTCTATCTTTAACTAAATCCTAAGAAACCACAATCTTCTTGAAAAGAGAAAAACCCAAAGAAACCATGATCACTGACCTTCCATCCATCTTCTTGGAAAGAGAAACACCCAAAGAAACCATGATCGATCACTGACCTCCCATCCAGCTTTAGCTTTAGAGACCATGGAGGAATAGTTTTTTTAAATGCGCAATCAAAAATCAATGCCCGCAAAATAGATGTTTAGGAAGTGGTCATAGATGTTCTAATCACAAAAAAGATTTAAGGAAAAACTCATGTATTTAAGGAAAAACTCATGTGGGTAAGTGGTCGTAGAAAAGTTGGTGGTATATTTTAGTTTAACCTTGGTTGTTATTTGTTAACAAAAAAATCATGAAGGAACAAAAACATAAATGGGAACACCCTAGACTAGAGTGGAGAGAAAGCAGAGGGAAGGGAGGGGGTGGGGGCCACAGGCAAAAATGGGGAAGAAGTGAATAAATGAGGTCCAAAAATGGGCATTTAAGGGTTCCCAAAACAGAAAGCCCTCACCACTGCACTATTTTTTGTCACTTCAACATCCGAGCCCGTCACATCCCCTTCCCATTTCGGCTGACTAGCTACCTCGTCTCTCTCTTCTTCAGACTCCACATGCATGCGATTTGACAGACATACCAACACCACCAACAATTCTTTCAATTCCATCTATCTACGTACATAGTCAAATTTGTAAATATCTTCACTTAAACCAGAATCCTATTACTGCACCAATTCCTTGAAATGACCACGGCACTATTCCAAAATAAGTTTAGGATAAAAGTCGGATTAGAGTCTTATATTAAGGACAAAATCTAAATGCCAACTAAAATTAGAATATTATATTAAGGACTAAATCTATTTACCAACTAACTTTTATATTAAGGATTAAAGATAGTAACGAGATTATCTGAGGTGGTTTGTAATACTTTTACCGTAGAGAGATCAGTGTAAATCGTGTTGCAAAATTCAAGTTAAAGTCTGCTGCTACTCATAAGAGTTTTGTTAATGCATCGTCAAAATGAATATGGCCTAAACTCACCTAAATCAATTGATCCAAGTCTGATTTCAATTATTCTGTAAGCTGAAAAGCGAAAATGGAGAGAAGACAAAACTAGAGACATCGTCTTATCACTTCTCAATGGATATACGAGAAAAAAGAGTGCAAAAAGAATGGGCAAATATCATAAGGATTATAATACTCTTATCGATATACTCCCTCCTGTCGAAAAGTTTAGGGCATTTTTTTACCAAAAATATATAACTCACTACAAAAAGCCGATAACACTAAATTCTTTTTTTATAAAAACTATAAATTATTTTCCTATCACCCTCCCTCGCTGGCACTTTTCATTCTTTCTCTCACTCACCGATAAGAATACAAAGGGATGCATAAATCTCTTTAAGGGGGAAGGTATGGATGTTGACCAAATGCAACTATCGTTAACACTCTTTCTGTTATATTCATAAGCAATTTTCTCTTTTTTAGGGTTAGTTTTTAACATAAAAAATATTTTTATCTCAAAATTTGAAATATTTTTTTCCTTTTCTATCTCTATTAAATGCATATATTTATATTATTGAGCTACCAATTCTCTTTCATTTAATTATTTATTACACATTCTCTCTCATATACTCTTCATAAATAGGGGAATATTTTAAAAAAATATTATATTTTTTACATATTTATTGTGTATAACTGATTTTAATCGCCAGTTTGTTTTTGCAGTAATGGTTGCTTACAAAAAGGATCAGGGGAGTAATGTAAAATGTAAAACTATGTTTTCAAATAAAAATTCCCAATCACCTATCTTATGCAATCATGGAGTTCATCCAACTAAATAACGAAAGAATATAAAATGTTTGACTTCAAAACTCTCTCTTGGGATAAATATTCAAAGACATTAATATAACAGTCAAGGTTAAGGAAACATGAGGAGAGTTTGAGAGGAAAAGGAAATATAAAGAGCTTTTAAAATGATAAATCTTTGATGGTGAGGCAAGGAATTTAGTCAGAAACCACTGCTGGAAAAAACGGTTTTTGCGACGGAAAAAATCCGTCGCAAAACCAATTTGCAACCAATTTTGGTGGCAATTGCAACGGAATCTAAAATTTCCATCGCAAATGCCACTTTTTGCGACGGATAAAAAATCCGTCGCAAATTTGAATTTTGCAACGGATTAGTTGCGACGGATTTATATCCATCGCAAAACTCAAATTTGCGACGGATTCAGAATCCATTGCAAAATTTATTAATTTTTTTAAAAAATTATGAATTATGAATTATTAATTAATTAATTATTTTTTTTGTTTTAATTTTCTTTGAAAATTATATTCTTTTCCATTATTCTTTTAAAATTTATTTATTTTATTTTTTTAATTTTGTTTAAAAATTATATAATAAAATATTTAAAAAAAAGTTATATAACATAAAAACCGAATTTTCATAACATAGAGTTTTACATAGAAAAGACAATATAAATATAGTGTTTCAACAGAGATGTACTAAAAAAGTAGTCTAAACAATAGCATTGTCATCATCATCAGCAGGATCACTATCAGGAGCCGGCATTGGACCCTTGTCTTTCATTAGGGACCTGATTTGAAGCTGCATCTGCCTAACCATCTCGCGTGTCTTGTGGAGCTCATTGGCTGTCTCCATTTGTTGTTGCTTTGTCTGGTTCAGCTCAGCTGCTTGCTCCTCCACCAATGTCACCAACGACTTCATCTTCTTCAACTCATCTGCCAAAACATTAGGAAATATAATAATCTTTTTTGCACTTGATTTAAATGGACCAGAGAATGAAAATGTAACAATCAATATCAAATGTATTACGTTTACTTGCAGAAACACCTTCACTGCTGGATGTGGAGCGCTTTGTTTGCCTAAGTCGGCTGGCAGAGGAACCTAACCCGAAGACTCTACCTTTGCTGTTAAATCCACCTGCAGCCTCAAAGAATAGAGTCTCGTTATCGGACTGAGAGGATGAGGGGTCAGTTCGACTCTGTGAGTCTCTCTCCTGTGCCAGCCTCAGATAGGTGTCCTATAAACAAAAAAAAATACATCACAAAAAAGGCCATGTGAAATGAAATAAACATGTTGGTGTGCAAAACAAAGAATCAATGCAATATAAATGTCTCACCGCCAGTTGCTCCGACCTGGCGTTAATCCAGGTCTTCTCACCCCCTTTAGTCTGCCGGGTATGGGTCCGCTCAAAGGCACACCACTCAACATCTTCTGGAGGAACATCCCCAGACAGTGCCTGCAAACACATGAAAAATCGTTAACAAATTGTTTCAAAGTACAAAACATTGAATACTTTAATAGAAAATAACGTGTACTCACAATTTTCGACTATGCTCACTCAGTGAAATGGAGCCACCAGCATATGAAGGTCCCACCTGCTTGGCCCTATTCTGCTTACTTTTCTGACTTCTATTATTAAATTTCTCATCGTTGGCCCAATTTTGAAGTAATAGGCCTGCAGTCTCAGGGTCAATCCAATCTTGCTTGCCTATATCCTTTCTCAATTTATGACATCTCTCATTCAACCACCGGCTTCCCTTATGGTTAAAAGCTTTTTTCAGATTTTGACGATGTTCAGGCAACGTCATAAACTTATCCTGAAAATCAATAATAAACAATTAGTGCTCCAAATGATAAAAATACTTAATCAGTTTGTATTTGGATAAGAAATTAATAACTATAAATCACTTAACTTACCAAAAACTCGTCGAACCATCTATTCCGAGTCAGCTTAGGAATGTCTGTCCACTTGCCCCAAGGCTCATTGAAATTACGGAATATTTGGGTTGACATGACATTAGCCACCTGAATATAAGGCACAAATCTGTAGACAGAGGATATGATGCAAATATGAGCATACAAACTAAATTCCATGCTTTGGTTTTAATAACTCCCACCCACTCTTGGCGGGATGTGGGGTATAATGTATAGTAAACTTGTTCCGCCTGTTGAGCAAGGATGAATGGGTCATAACCAATCGTATATCTCCTTGTCCAATAGATCTCAATATTTCCATGTTTGTCTACTTTTGTCCCACGCGGACTATTATCAAACCACTCACATTTAAAAAGTGTCACCACCTTGTCCCACTGGTAACTTAGCTGAATTATGTCGACTAACTTTCCGTAGTAGTAACTCTCCACCCCGTCAACTTGGTCACCTCGACAACATACACCATAATTGCAACATTGTGTACCTGCATTCGCTTCAACAATTGAAAATCGATACCCGTTGATTATATATTTGTTGCACCGAGTAACACTAATTGCAGCTCCATAAGATAAACTCCATGCCACTTGATTGGGATCTTCTGGGTGTTCCAAGAAGTAGGAGCGAAACCATTTTGGGAACTTAGAGTTCGTGAATTGGTCAACTTGGGATTCCGACATTTCAGGATGTTCCGATCGGACCAAATTAGAAAAATGACTACAACAAAAAAATGAAGTTAATACTATAATACTTACCGTAACAGTGAAAAGAAAACAAATCTTACTTTAAGTATGGGGCGGCCTCTTCACAGTTGTTTACAATGTACCACTCCGCTACTCGCTTATCTCTTGGTTCAAGAGTTGATCTCCAACGTTTTCCCACGACTCAGCCTGGAAAATCAAATATTGATTTTTGATCGCTCGTATTACCGCCATCATCGTTGCGAGGTACCCCTCTCCATCTTGATGTCATTTTAGGGGGATAATAGTATTGCGCAAATTTTGTGGCCTCTTCGACTAGATACGCTTCAGCGATAGATCCTTCAACGTGGGTTGGATTTTTGATTTTTTGTTTAAGAGTGCGTAAAAACCTACAATGGACAATTAGAGGGTATTTATAAACTAAAGTGCGCGAAAGAAATAACTGCACGAAAGAAATATATATATTACCTCTCAAACGGATACATCCACCTATATTGTTGGGGACCTCCTACTCTTGCTTCGTAGGCCAAGTGAATAGGTAAATGTTCCATTGAGTCAAACATGCTAAGAGGAAACACGATCTCTAACTTGCATAGTGTTATTGGCATGCTCGCCTCCAGGTGCCGTAAGTTTTCCACATTAAGCTCATAAGCACAAATTTCTCTAAAGAACCTGGAAAATTCTGCTAGAATAGACCATATGTGGTTCGGTAATGCTTTGAAGGCCCATGGCAACAACCTCTGGAAAAAAACATGACAATCATGACTCTTCATCCCGAATAACTTCCCCTCGTGCAAGTTGACACATCTTTTCAGGTTTGACGCATAACCGTCCGGGAGTTTCAGCTCTTCAACCCATTGCAACAATTCCAAATTCTGCTGTTTGTTTAATGTGTACGGTGCTCTAGGTTTGGAAATCCGTCCCCTGCCATCCTGCACCAAATGCAAAGCAGGCCTTCTACAAATCGCTTCTATATCCCGTCTAGCATTGATTGTGTCCTTCATCTTGCCTTTCGTGTCCATCACGGTGTACAAAATATTGCAAAACACATTCCTCTCAATGTGCATGACATCCAGGTTGTGTCTTAACAATTGATCTTTCCAATATGGTAATTCCCAGAAGATGCTGCGTTTGTTCCAATGATGATCAACACCATATCCCTCGGGTTCGTTGGAAGCAGCACCCTCCTCGACACTTTGAATATTCTTGACCCTGTCCCATATTTCTTGGCCACTTAAACGACGAGGTTGATCTACTCGTTCAACCACATTTCGCTTGAAGTCTTTTCTATTTGTCCTATACGGATGGTCCGGGGGTAGGAATCGTCGGTGCCTGTCAAACCAACAGACTTTGCGACTGTGTGCCAAGCTAAAACCCATGTTCTGCTCAAGACATACCGGGCATGCAAGCTTTCCCGACGTTTGCCAGCCACTCAACATCCCATATGCAGGGAAATCATTTATCGTCCACATTAAGGCAGCACGCATTGTGAAATTCTGACTCAATGATATATCATACGTTAGAACCCCTTCACTCCACAACATCTTCAACTCGTCTATCAAAGGCCTGAGGTACACATCTATCTTCTTTTTGGGGTTGGATGGCCCAGGGATTAACGCGTTAAGGAACAAAAACTCCCTTCTCATGCACATAGAAGGTGGGAGATTGTACGGTGTCACAATGACAGGCCAACAGGAATAATTTCTGCCCGATTTATCAAAAGGAGCGAACCCATCCGAGCATAGACCAAGACGGACATTACGGGGATCCATAGCAAAGAAAGGGTTCGCCTCGTCAAATTTATGCCAAGCTTCGGCGTCGGATGGATGCGTCACAAAATTTTCATCCCTGTGATGCTCCCGGTGCCATCTCATGTGAGCAGCTGTTTGTTCTGATGCGTACAATCTCTGAAGTCTGGGCACCAGAGGAAAGTAATGCATCTTGCTTAACACTTGACGGGTCATTTTCCTTCCTTTCCTCACAACTTTATGTCTGTCATGTCCACAGAATTTACAATTGATCAGCTCAGCATCATCCTTGTAATACAACATACATCCTCTAGGGCAGCAATGGATTTTTTCACATCCAAGCCCAAGCTCTTTCACCTTTTTCTTTGCTTGGTAAAAATCCTTCGGCAAATTATTGTCTTTGGGAACAACTTTGTTTATGATCTGCATCATTTCGTTGTAATTCCTCTCACTCATATGGTGATCAGTCTTCAAGCTTAGTGTTGCTAGGGTAGCCGAAAGCGATGAATATTCACTACTTTCAAAGTGTTCGCATCCTTCCCATAGCGGACGTTGCGCTTCTTGAAGCATTTTATAGAACCTATCGGCGTCTGGATGAGGATCCTCTCCCATGTATGATGGTTGAGTATGTGTACCGCTCTCCTCTCCCATGTATGACGATTCGACATGATTAACGGGATCAAAATATCTTCCGATGGACGGTCCCACGGCATCCATAACCAACTGCTCATACGCATTAAGGTTTTCTCGATGACTACTGTCCCCGTAATAACCACTCGGTGTCTGTCGGACTTCGCCATGACATTCCCAACACTCATAATCCTTCATGAATCCATTTTGACACAAATGAATTTTGACCCTGCTCGGATTTTTGAACCTTAAATACTTACATTTGGCACACGGACACCTGATCTCCCTACTTGAATTATTTGAATGCGCCAAAGCAAATTGGATAAACTCGTTCAAACCCACCCTGAATGCCGGATTTAGTTCTCTTCCAGTTAGACGATTGTACATCGAACTCCTATTGTGATTGTCTTCCATACTTCTAGCTAGTTTAGTTACTAACCTAATTAACATCTCAATTTGCCACAAATACAATTATAAGGAGCCAATACAACTAGTCACTTATGCCAACAAATTGCCACTTAATCAAGAAAGTGAAAAACAAACACATGCATTGAACAAAGAACATATCCCAGCAAGCAACCAGAGAATGAGGGTAGCACACCAGAACATGGGGACATGCTTGTGGAGGGGGCAAACAACGAATAGAATACTATAAGTATTTTGGAGTTTCTAACATATAAAGATTAAATAAGACTTAATCAAATTTATGTAATTTGCAAAATCAACTTTATCTTTTGTATTTATAATTACCTATTTATCAACACAATATTTATAATTTTGTTTTTTAAATTATCGATCTTTATTGTATAACTTGTTAAAGATAGATTCAAATAAAAAATTGAAATAGAATATTTTTTAAAAAAATTATTGTCTTATCCCTAAATATTATTTCTCAACACTTCACTTTTCTAATTTGAACACCATACTATTTCTAGATTTATGTATCATTACCAACTAATAAATAATCATATATTATCACACCAATATCATTTATATACCATTAATGTCATTCATGTATATTTTTATTTAAAAAAGAAATAAAATATCATTTAAAATTCAAAATCTTAAATTATTTTTACAGTCTACAACATAATAAAATAACCATTGATTTCAAATTTTAAAATGCAACATAATCTTAAATTATTTATATAAGTATTTAGTATAAAATTTAACAATTTATAAATTATTTTAATAAAATAACCATTGATTTCAAATTTTAAAATGCAATTAGAATTTTTTTTTCAAGCTTAACTTTTTTAGTTATATTTATAAGATAATTATAACCTAAATAAACAATAAAGTTAAATTATAACCCTAATTTATTCATGAGAAATAAATATGACTAATGTTTTCAATTTTTATCTATAATAATTTCTCATAACAAATAATGTGGTGAAAAAAAAATGAAAGGGAGCTTACCGGAAGGAGAGGGTGTTTGGAAGGCAAAGAAGAGCACCGGTGATTAGAGAACGACGAGTGTCGAAACCTATTTATTCATGAGCAAAAAATATGACTAATTTTGTCATTTTTTATGTATACTAATTTTTTATAATAAAGAAATAAATAAATATATAAATAAAATTAAGAAAAAAAAAAGAGAGAAAGGAGCTTACCGTCTTTGGGGAGAGGAGTAGTTGTGGATAAGCTACGGGTGGGGAGCTGTGGGCGGCGGGGAAGCTAGGGGGTGGGGAGCTTTGGACGGCGGAGGAGCTATGGGCCGGTGGGGGGAATTATTGAGCCGGCGGAGCTGTGGAGCAACAAAGGGGGAGTTGCGAGGATGGGGGAGCTGTGGGCTTGGGGGAGCTGCGGGGTTGGGACGCGGAGGAGCTGGGGGTGGGGTAGCTGTTGTCGGATGGGAGCTGGGGGCTTCGGTGTGGTGGACCGGGAGCTGGAGGCGGTCGTCGGAGCTGAGGGAGGAGAGAAGCTACGGTTTCGAGCTGAGGGGTGAACTGGTTTTGAGCTGAGGGTAATTAATTTTCGAAATTAAATTCTGTCGCTAATTTATTGCTTTTTGTGACGGAATTTAATTCCGTTGCAAAAAGCTGAGGGTTTCTTAGCGACGGAATTAAATTCCGTCGCTAATTTATTGCTTTTTGCGACGGAATTTAGCTGAGGGTTTCTTAGCGACAGAATTTTCTTCCGTCGCTAATTTATTGCTTTTTGCGACGGAATTTAATTCCGTCGCAAAAAGCTGAGGGTTTCTTGAGCTGACTTTTGGCAGCTTTTTGGCGACGGATTTTGAATCCGTCGCTAAATTTAGCGACGGATACAGAATCCGTCGCAAACTCAAAAAAGATGGTGGCCTTTTTTGTCGCCATTTAGAGACGGATTTTGAATCCATCACTAAACTTGGCGACAGATTTTGAATCCGTCGTTAACTCAAGAAAATGGTAGCCTTTTTTGCCGCCATTTAGCGACGGATTTTTAATCCGTCGTTATTTTCACTATTTTGCGACGGAATTTGGTTTCCATCACAAAATTCCCTGAATTTGCGACGGAAAATTTTCCGTCGCAAATTCCGTCGCTGTTTCACTTTTTTTTTAACAGTGATATAAGACTTAATCAAATTTATATAATCTGCAAAATCAACTTTATCTTTTGTATTTATAATTACCTATTTATCTAAACAATATTTATAATTTTGTTTTTTAAATTATCGATCTTTATTGTATAACTTGTTAAAGATAGATTCAAATAAAAAATTGAAATGGAATTTTTTAAAAAAAATTATTGCCTTATCCCTAAATATTATTTCTCAACACTTCATTTTTCTAATTTCAACACCATACTATTTATAGATTTATGTATCATTACCAACTAATAAAATTAACAATTTACAAATTATTTTAATAAAAGAACCATTGATTTGAAATTTTAAAATGCAATTGGTATTTTTTTTCATGTATACTTTTTTAGTTATATTTATAAGATAATTATAACCTAAATAAACAATAATCTTAAATTATAACCTATTTATTCATGAGTAATAAATATGACTAATTTTTTCAATTTTTATATACATTAATTTCTCATGATAAATAAAGTGGTGAAAAAAAAAAAGAACAAAAGCAAGGCAGCTTACCGGATGGGGAGGGTAGCCGAACGGCGGAGAAGAACACCGGCGGCGACTGTCGAGACCTATTTATTCATGAGCAAAAAAAATGACTAATTTTTTCCTTTTCTATCTATACTAATTTCTCATAATAAATAAATAAATAATTTAAAAATAATTTAAAAAAATAAAGAACTTATCGTCGGTGGGGGAGCTGTGGGGGGTCGGGGCGCGGCTAAGGGCTTGGGGGAGGGAAGCTGTGGGGGACGGGGAAGCTGTGGGCGGGGGAGGCGAGCTGTGGGGGTGGAGGGCGGGGCAGGTGAGCTATGGGGGGCGGGGGAGCTGTGGGCGGGGGAGACGAGCTATGGGGATGGAAGGCGGGGGAGCTGTGGGAAGGAGAGAAGCTATAGGGGAGGTGAGCTGTGGGGGTGGACGGCGAGCTGGGGTGGGGGAGCGGTGGACGACGAGCTGGGGGCGAGGGAGCGGCGACGGCGAGCTGGGGGCGGCTGAGAGTTGGGGGAGTGAGCTGTGGGTTCGATTGAAAAGAGGAGGAAGAGGATTTAATTGATGGATTTTGCGACAGAATAATTTTCCGTCGCAAAATCGCTTTTTGCGACGGAATACAATTTCCGTCGCAAGAAGCTTTTTAGCGACGGATTTAAGATCTGTCGCTAAAAAGCTGCACCTGGCAACCTTATGGCTGCCAGTTAGCGACGGATTCTTTATCCGTCACTAACTCGCAAAACTGGCAGCCTTTTTGGCCGCCAGTTCGCGACGGATTTTAAATTGAATCTGTCGCTAAAAGGCGGGACTGGCAGCCTTTTTGGCCGCCAGTTAACAATCCGTCACTAAACTAATTTTAGCGACGGATTACAATCCGTCGCTAATTTTAGCGACGGATACTTAATCCGTCGCTAAAATTAGTTTAGCGACGGATCACAAATCCATCGCTAATTCTTTAATTTTGCGACGGAATTTTTTTCCCGTCGCAAAATTTCGTGAATTTGTGACGAAAAATTTTCCGTCGCAAATTCCGTCGCTGTTTTGTATTTTTCTAGTAGTGAACATTGAGAATGATGCATGTGTGTGTGAAAACTCTCTCTTGGGATAAACATTCAAAGACAATAATATAACAGTCAAGCTTTAAGGCCCTATAATAATAATACGGAATATAATTTAAGGCTCATTAAAAGTAAACTCATATTTTTGTTGACATATAAAAGATGGATATAGGTTTTGGTAAGGAAGAAAAAGATGGGTATATTTAGAAGGTTCATAAGATATCTCTTTATATATTTAAAAATTTAATAAAATTTTTTAATTATTTAATTTATCATCAGTTACTTAATTCATATTTATATAAAGCAAAAACGTCAAGTAGAAGTAAAACCTAATTCACCGTTCGAGCCACGCTTAAAGTTCTAGCAAAATATTGATTCACATATAGAACTGATGAACTCGATTCATGTCTTGGCTTGGGGCTTCATCATGTATTAGCAAAGCCCCTTGACTAACCTATGTGTGAAATTAATTTTAATCAACATATGTTTTTTTTAATTATTATTCAGAAAAAATCTAAATACGCTTTTATAAAAAGGCTAAAGTATACATTTGTTCCTTTATGTTTGCTTCTAGTATCATTTTAGTCCCTTAAGTTTGTAAGCACATTTGATCCCTTAATATTAACACCGTTAGTCTGACTTAACGGAAAATATTGACCCAACAATTTTAAGCGATGACTGTGCAATTAAATGCTGACCAAGCTTACTTATATGTTAGTATTTTAATAAGTTAATATTTTAAATCCTATTAATTTAAAAAAAAACAATTAATCTTTACGGACTGTTTTGTGGTTTTTCACAAATTGTGAAGATTAAATATTTTTTTTGTCGAAGAAAATTAAATATTTTTCAATTAATAGGATTTAAAATATTAATTTATTAAAATACTAACATATAAGCATGCTGAGTCAGCATTTAATTGCATAGTCATCGCTTAAAATTGTTGAGTCAGTATTTTCTTTTAAGTCAGACTAACGGTATTAGCATTAATGGATCAAACGTTCACTTTACAAACTTAAGGGATTAAAATAATAATAGAGGCAAATATAAAGGAACAAATGTATACTTTAGCTTTTAAAAAAGGTAGACCTTCACACCCGGAGGCGAGAGAACCTGTGGCTCCCATCAACGTAATGGGAAAGAACCATAAATGATCGGTAACGAATCTAGAAAAAAATTCATCCATTTCTTCATTCTGCAATCATCTTCTTCAAAAACACAAATCCTCCATAACAATCCTAATTAAACTAATAACAACCTTTGTAATCATTTTAATTTTGACAATGACAGAAACAAAGAGACAAAACAACTCAAATCCATTTTAAATCAAATATTCCAAAGTTCCATTAGAGGCCCAAAGCAATTTAAAGAGTGGAAATACCAAATTAGAGTCATAAATTCTGCAATTTCACCAACAACTAAACTAACCGCCAAAAATGTGAAATGAAGATTGATAAATTACCATTAAAAATAAATTGAAAAAAAAAAAGATAAAAGGGAATAAGGGGAATGTTAAAGGTGGAATCCAGACTCGTCATTATGCGACGTTGCATGTAGAATAAAACATGGAAAGAGAAGATGAGCTAAAACTATAGCATAAACCTCGTCCCCCAAATAGCTATAAAAGACAGAAGCTCAAAATCGGTGTTTATATAAACCAACACCTACTTCTTCACGTTCTGGTGTCCCCCACTATTCATAGTTTATCCGAGTTGTTACCCCTTAAAATATGTATATAATAATTTGTGTTTAGAATTTAAGTTGCTTCACAATGTTTAACATGTGGTCATAATTCTGATATTCCAGATGTATCATCGAGGACATTTTAGAAAGACATCTAGTGGATATTAAGAAGTAATCACCTAAATTTTGGAAATGTTTGAAGGGTTTTGTTTCTTTTGCCACCCTTTTATATTCATGCAAGTTTGTTGAAGTTATCTAACCCATTGATGAAGTTGGGGAAATCTCTACCGTTCAACCCATCGAGGCACCAACAGATTAAATTTGAACATATGGAAAGAAGATCTTTCAACAAGTGAGCTTTAGCAAGCAAGTATGATCTTAATATCAATATTTTTTTAATTATACAGTGTTACCATCTATTTTAAGAACATATATTTTAGTGTATGTAAAGCTTTATTCCTCATCATGTTAGATCCCTAACTTATCTTTTAACATTAATATAGTATTTATTGATTATCTATATTTAAATTTTTAACTATAATATATTTATATAAGGATCTCAAAATTATATTATTTTATAATTTTATAATTTATTTGAAAATATATATGTGTGTGATGGTAAAACATTTTAATCACATATGTTTAAAAGATTATATTATAAGTAAGTTTAAATAAATAGACAAGATTAAATATTTAAATTTAAATAAAAATTTGTAATGTGAAATTAATTAAATTTGTACATGAAAATCAATTTAGCAATATGAAAAATAATTTAAAAATATTTAACATTTTAATAGATAGACAAATTGGCCAAGAAAGTAGAAGGAGTAAAAGGATAAAGGCAAGTATCCGCAATTTATGCCTCAGTCTAACTATCTGAATACCTGGAGCTTAATCAAAGGCTATAATGGTAGTGAAAACGTAGATTTTACCTCAAAACGAAAGGAGAATGAAAAATCGTAAAACGTAAAATCGTAACGTAGAAAAATCGTAAAAAGAAACATAAAAGCGTTTGGAAAATTATTAAAATCGTTTTAATAAAAAAAATTCGTAAAAACGTAAAATCACAGTGATAAATCGAGTTTTTAATTACCATGGGCCTATATGCCGTTAATAGAAAAATAATAAAGAACCAACAAGTAATAGCTCAAGAACAACACTCCACCTCAACAATTTCTACATATAGGTCTTCCTTTCAAACTAAAAGGCCTAATGATTCTCGATTTAAATATTTTCTTTTGAATAAAAAGCCCATTTCATTTTGGGCTTTAAACCCATTTCCTTAATGCTGACCCAATTCTCTTCTTCCTTCTCGTCCCAGGTGCTCTTCTGGCCTGAGAAGAAGCGCACATCCTTTCGCCGCCTTGTCAGCCACCACACTCGCTCTAACTGAAAACTTCTGTCACCAACTCACCATGTCGATTGGTGAGAGCGGAGGATTTGAAGTGAAGAGAGTGTTTATTGGAGCAGGATGCAACAGAATAGTCAACAACGTTTCATGGGGTGCTTGTGGCTTGGTCTCCTTTGGAGCTCAGAACGCCGTCGCTATATACTGTCCCAAGGTCCCTCTCATTTTCTTAAACTCACTAAGTTCTGATTTTCGGAGACTCTTTGTCGTAAACTTCTGATTGAGAGTCCCTTTCTTTTTCTTCTATTGGGTTTTGACAGAGCGCTCAAATTCTGACTACTCTTCCGGCCAACCGAGCCTCTGTGAATTGTACACACTGGCTTCCCAGTAGCAAGTTTGCATTTAGAGGTAGCCTCTTGCTTTCTTTTATTGATTAGAATTCCTTAACTCAGTGTATTTCTACATGATTCCATGAGAATTTCTTCAGTTAGTTGTACATGGAATGGTCTATTTAGCATGACAATGAGATGGGCTATAAATTAAGGGAGAAATCATCAGAAAAATATTTTGAGAGAGTGAGAGAGGAGGCAGATGTTTGGAGGCGTGAAGATATTTAAATCTTCATCCTTTATCTTCCTCTTCCAAACTGATTCTTCTAAGCGGATTTGGTACGCTTTTGTTTACAAGTTTGAATTCATTTGATATCGTTATTGCATCAGAGATCAAACATCATAAGCAAATTTACTGCCTTAACCCACGAATCTGTGCAGATTCACAGTGACATAGACAATTGGCATGCACAGTGGAATAAAAAAATTCATACTTGTTTTTTTAATCTAGTTCTTATTGAGCTTTTTCCATGATTTTGCAGCAAAACAGTTAGAGCAACATTATCTGCTCGCTGGCGATGCAGATGGTGCTATTGTTCTCTGGGAAATGTCCCTATCTGATGGAAAGGTGCACTACGTTATTATTTGAATCTCTTTAGGCGTTAATTACTTGTTTCTAAACTTATTTAGATAATTCTGGGAAAAGAAGGCAAGGAGTAGGGACTTACAATTTTATCAGATATTTCTAGACAGTTTGAAGCGTATATTTACTGTTATCTGTTTTTTCTGACGTCTGTCCACAGTGGAGACGTGTCTTACAAATACCACTATCACACAAGAAAGGTGTTACATGCGTTAATGGAATCATGGTTTCTCAAACCGAGGCGATGTTTGCATCTACTTCTTCAGATGGCACAATATGTCTATGGCAACTGGTACTTCCAATGGCTAAAGGAGGTAAGGCTTAATTCCTGACAACAGCCTGTCTAGGTTAGTGATGGGAGAAGTGACGTATTTTTTATCTGACTTTTCTAGAAGTAAGATAGGAAAAAATCAAATTGTAAATATGATTTGTATTTGAATTGATGATGACAGAAGTGGTTTTTTTTTTTTTTTTCCAAATAGAGACGTGTTTGGGTTATTATTTGAAAAGTCAGTTGCTATGGAAAATAACTGAAAAGGATATGAATCTTATTGAATACTCTTTTCGGTCCTAGATATAAGATAAAGTTGACATTTTTTGAGAGATTAAGAAAGCTAATTAAGTTACTTAAGAGTATTTTTATTCTTATTTTTCCCCAAACTAGTTAGTTTGACTAATAAACTAATACAAAATCCCTCCAAAAAAGTCAATTATATCTTATATCTAGGATTATGTAGGATCAGAGGGAGTTCTTCACGCTCAACGCTCTTTAGAGGCTCCATTTTGCAGCTTATACATAGAAGTAGCTTTTTAGGATAAGGCCATGTACTCTAACGCTAAGCCAAACACCTATAAATGTTGTATATCATTATCCGATAAATCTCTCCGGCAAGCATATCTTTGAACATTTCTATGATCTGACAAATTCAGAACAGTTCAGATTTTGGAATTTAATATGGTTAACCTTTTCCTTTGTTACATTCTGAAGTTTGATTGCCTAGCTGATGTAGTTATCCACATGCATGGGTTTTCCCAATGTGTCTTTTGTCTGAATGACGTTAGTTTGAATTGTGATAATTTGGAAACAACGGTTTGAACTATTGAAACAAGTTTTAAGAAGCCCAACAAAAAGAGGAGTGCAGATGAGTCATTTTGACCAAATAGTAAAATTACTATTTTAAATGGGTTTTTTGGGATGCGGTTTCTATTTTTCTTGTTTTTTTTGTCTAGTTTGAGAATCAAATACATAATTATTCATTTCTCAATGTTTAGAAGTTTTCTTTACATTTTAGGTGACTGCGAATTATTGTGTCTGGATTCTTTCTCTGTTGGTCCTAAACCAATGGTAGCTCTAGCATTGGCCGAATTGCCTGGAAATAATGGACAAATAGTTCTTGCAATGGGAGGATTGGATAATAAGATTCATCTTTATTGTGGGGGGAGGACAGGAAAGGTAGTTATTTAAAAATGTTCTTTAGTTAGTTATATGGAAGTATTACCTGTGTATAAAGACTTTTCTTCTCACATATGAACCCAGCTTGTTCGTGCATGTGAGCTAAAAGGACATACAGATTGGATCCGAAGTTTGGACTTCTCATTGCCTGTTAGCACAAAAGGGGAATCAAGCAGCATTTTTCTGGTAAGTTCATCTCAGGATAAAGGCATACGAATTTGGAAGATGGCACTACGCAGTTCTTTGTCTGATGGACATGCTATATACAAGAAAGAAGAAATAAGTTTGTCATCCTATATAGAAGGTCCTGTGCTTGTAGCTGGTCCGTATTCTTTCCAAATATCTCTGGAATCACTTTTAATTGGACATGAGGATTGGGTATATTCAGTGGAATGGCAACCACCTTTGGCTTCATCTATGGAGGGGGATTCATATTATCAACCTCAGAGCATCTTGTCAGCATCCATGGACAAGGCTATGATGATATGGCAGCCTGAAAAGACTTCTGGTATTTGGATGAATGTGGTTACGGTTGGGGAACTAAGCCATTGTGCTCTGGGGTTCTATGGTGGTCACTGGAGCCCGCATGGAGATTCAATATTAGCACATGGATATGGTGGATCTTTCCATCTCTGGAAAAATGTTGATAATGATAATTGGCTACCACAAAGGGTTCCCTCAGGTCATTTTGCATCAGTGACTGATATTGCCTGGGCTAGATCTGGCGATTATGTTCTGTCTGTCAGTCATGATCAGGTATGTTGCCTGTAGCAAAATCTTGCACAAAACTGTCTACTCTGTAAAATTAACAGCTAAGTGGTTCTTTTCCTGAAGGTAATTGTAAGTGGACAATTCTGTTTTACTTTAAAGATTAAGTAGAGCCATTGTATTTGGTAAGTGATCTGAATGTGTTCAGTAGTGTGGCTATTGGTTTGAACCAAAAATAAGTGAACCAGATATTGCCTTTTGCTGTGTTTTAAATATCAATCTTTGGAAAAACTGTTTAGCAGAACCAAAACTCCAAAAACTGTTGCACCCAAAAGCAGGGAATTGGGTCCCATGGTATATATTCCCACTGCTTGGATTTTATTTCCTCAGGAAAGACTATCTGCTTGTCATTGACTAATTACTAATATATACTTAAAAGCTTTCCTTCCTTAGGTCCATTTGATGCTTATAACCGTGTTTTGCTAAATTTAGGTCTACACGTTATGTATCTTTTATACATAAACACAAACATGCACGCATGTGTGCGTGTTCTAATTGTTTACTCATATGAAGTAGTTTTGTTCTTATAATTGATGTTGCAAACTATAAAACTCGCAGACAACTAGAATTTATGCTCCGTGGAAAACTGAGGCTTCTCTTCAAACAGGGGAATCTTGGCATGAGATTGCTCGTCCTCAGGTTCATGGCCATGATTTCAATTGTGTGACAATTGTCCAAAGTAAGGGAAACCATCGTTTCGTTAGTGGAGCTGAAGAGAAAGTTGCTAGAGTGTTTGAAGCTCCCTCTTCTTTTTTAAAGACTTTGAATAATTCCTCTTTGCAGAAGTCTTGTTCTTCTGATGATTTCCAATCAGATGTTCAGATTTTGGGTGCAAATATGTCTGCTCTTGGGCTATCACAGAAACCTATTTATGTTCAAGGTTAGTAATTTTTATGTATTGCGATGTTGTGCATTTCAGTCAGTGTTGAAATCATATAGTGGCAATGCTGTTTCTCTGGTTCAATTAATTTCTATATGGCTCTTCTACTAGTGATAATTCAGTTAGGTAGTGTCTAAATCGGAGATGAAAATAATACTCTCTTATGATGTGATTTATTCCAATGGAAAGGTTACAATATATAGACTTAGAGAGAGAAATTAGGGGAGAGAAAATAAGGGATTACAATCAACAAACTAGGAAACTTTCCTAAAACTGAAAAATCAATCTAGATCCTAAAATCAAGGGATTTGATCAAGATCTATAATCAAGGGATTTTCTAACAGGTAGGATTTTGGTTTAAAGTTGATCAATATAAAAAAGCAGGAAATAAGATCAATGCACTGTTCAAGACTATGAAAGAATGTTCATAAAGGAAATGCTAGTTTGTGACCCAGGTAATTAATTCATTGGATTATTTGGTGAATTTTGATGTGTGCTAGTCCCTTTAGTCTTTATTTCCCCTTTTCTGGTGCCAAATAGTCCCTTTAGTTTAATTTTTCAATATTCACCTGGAGCTTAAAATACTCAAATAATGTGTTTCTGGAAGGGATGCTTACCTAGTGTCTGACCCAAATCCTATCTTAACAGTTAGGATGTTTGCCTGACCAATCTGTTTTGACATTGATAACTGCTCAAATTTTCTTCTGTTCCCCATTCTATCTTATGTCAGCTCCTGGAAAACTGGATATCTGAATATTTCTTTGTGAGTTGTGAAGCACATTGACATTATCATTTGACAACTTTTCTTATAAATTATCATGCTGTGTGTTAGATGTGTGTCTACAGCTTTCTGACCCTTACTTGAGCCTGTGTCAAGTCCTTTAGTCATTGTACTGCCTGAGGACCTTCTGAGATCCATCCTCGCTCTGTTTCATGTTTATTGAACCAGTTATCAATTTTGGACTGGGGTTGTGCGCACTTGGGAAACCAACTGCCATATTAGCTATTAGGTGCACAACTACCTTTTAGCCATCCTACAAGTATTATATATAGGGCTTGTTGCTTTCATGGTTGTTGGCCTTTCTCTACTCTTTGATATAAGACTACCCAAGGGTAGGCAGTAGTAGGTTTGACAGTCAAGAATGGAAAACTTGAATCACATCTTTCTATTTTTTTTCTTGTTGAAATAGAAGTTGACAGTCATATGAAACCTTTGTTGTAGTGTCTCTATAATTTTATAGTTTGATGGGCTATTCTCCAATGCAGCTGTACATGAAACCACCGAGAGAAATGGGATTGATGGTATTGACTCCCTTGAGACTATTCCTGATGCAATGCCAACAGTGTTCACTGAGCCTCCAATTGAAGATCAACTGGCTTGGCATACACTTTGGCCTGAATCGCACAAACTCTATGGTCATGGGAATGAAATATTTTCTTTATGCTGTGACCATGGAGGTGAGCTCGTTGCTTCCTCATGTAAGGTACATGGTGCTATTCTTGATGTACAATTATTTTTAGGGTAAAGGAGCAAAATAACCAACAAACTATTACCTGAAGAGCGCCTAGCACAATTAACTAATGAGTGGACCTTAAATACCAACAAACTTTTTAAAATGTTGACTTAGCACAAAAACGTTAAATGGATCAATAACGTCCGTTAGTGTGTGTGGATTAAGTTCAAGATCCAGCCGCTGTTCAAGAGGTTCCAGATCGAGATTTAGCAGCAGCGGTCCCAGCATGGAATCTATCTAAATCTTAGGTTGTCGAACTTAGGACTCTTCTTCCCAAAAGTTCCGAAGGACAGGCCGGCATTGCCTTTTTGTCTTCCTTGGGCCTACTATTGGTTCAACAGAAAAAAGGTCATATGCTCAAACTGTTGCTTTCATTCTTGCCCCTGTGTGGTAAGATGCAGTAGAGAACAGCACTACAAAGAAGCGCGCAAGCAACTTCGATTCACTTTCCAGACTAGGGGAACTTCGCTAACCGGAGGAAAGAGACTTTTGCTTAAACCTAAACAAGGGAATAGCATAGATCTGCTTCTCTTGACTACAAAGTTGCTGTTGCTATTTTCTCTGACCGGCTGACCCCTGTTCTTGCATACCGATGTCTAGTTAAGGAAGATGACCAGGAGGCTCCCAGCCTTCTTTTTGAATCTGTGGAGCTTATGTGATTCACTAGGTGAGGCCGGATCGATTCTCCTCTGCCGAGCATGCTTACAATGATGGGAAGGAACGGCTACAAAAGCTAGTGTCAAAGATTAAAAGAAAATGAGCCTACTAATGTATTCAATAATTTAAATATGATTTTGAAGTGAAATTAATTTGAATTTTCAATTTGTAGCCCAAAGCTATCTCCAGGTTTTGTGAACTTGCATACCCAACGTTTTGATCCTCCTTTAAAGAAGTTGAATATGACAAGCGAAGAATACAAGGCGGTAGTACTTCGAGCGAAAGAACAGGGGATATATTCCTGATTGTATTGAGTCAACATTTTGAGCACAAAACGTTTATAGTCCGTATACATTTACGCTGAGTCACTCCACTAACAGACATTGCTGATGCATTAACGTTTTTGTGCTAAATTAACATTTTAAAAAGTTTGTTGGTATTTAAGGTCCACTCATTAGTTAATTGTGCTAGGCGCTCTTCAGATAATAGTTTGTTGGCTATTTTGCTCCTTTACCCTTATTTTTATTTGACTAAAAGATACTCCCTTCGGTCCTAAATATAAAGTTCTCTTGCGTAATTTGTTGAAACCAAAAAAAGTAGGTGAGTTGATTAGTTATAATTAATATGTAGAGAACCTCACTTAAAAACATTTTTTTAAAAAAAAAAAAAACCCTAACATTTAATGTTTAAAATTTATTGCCCAGAGATAAAATTGCCCCAATAAAGCCTAAACCCTTCTTATAGGAAAGAAAACTTCAATGTGGGAGACAAGAGCGAATGAGACCTGATGTATAGGACTAAACCAAAACCCTCAAAGGACATGCCTGGTATGATACTTGAAGTTCTCATAAAACGACACATGTGGTGATGTTTTGTGAAAGTTGACAAAACTTAGGAGTGAAATGTGAGGTTGCCTTGTTTTTTAAGTGGTTTGAGGTACCTCCTAAACTTGATTTAATGACACCTCAAATGATGCCCAACATCCAAGATACCAGGGTCGAGATGACGGTGGACCAAACACACCTTTCATAATTTATGGTATTAGATGGACTGTAGTTTTTATCTTCATTTTGACGTTCTTTTTGTTTCTGGATGCACACACATACACTTGAACGCAAATGTTGGTGAAACCTACCGTTATCTTCACTTTGATTTTTTTATTAGTGCTACTTTTACATGATAATTTATTAATTATTGTTTGTGTTTTGTCCTTTGCAGGCTCAATCCGCAAATGTGGCAGAGATATGGCTTTGGTTAGTGGGCTCATGGAAAGCCGTAGGCCGCCTGCATTCTCACATCTTAACAGTGACACAGTTGGAATTCTCATATGATGATAATTATCTTTTGAGTGTTTCAAGAGATCGCCATTTCTCTGTGTTTAGAATCACAAGAACAGGTACCTGATCATCGCGACCATCTATAGCATCAGCATATGCATGAGCATGAATAATGTTTGTTACTCATAAAGAAAAAAAAATAAAAAGAGCATTTTCCTAATAATTTGGACTCTGGCAAGTCAAGAAATTTCCCAAGGGATGAAATTCCCAGTATGTTCACTATGGGATGAGATTTTCAAAGCGTATCATGTGAACATTTTCAGACTGACTATAAATTATTGATTGCTTTTTTATTGATTCCTTTTTAAAAAAAAAAAAAAATTTCTCATGTCTGAATTCTAATGGTGGATCTTGTAAGAAACCCCTAAAAATTGCACTTTTTACCCCTTACCCTATGAACTGAAGTACCTCAGTGCTACGAGAGCTGTCAGTTTCCTCTGTAACTAATGCTGCAAGTCAACAGAAATCTCAGTCACTAGTGGTTTGCAGGCACAGGTGAAATAAGCTACAATCTTCTCACTAAGCAAGAGGGACACAAACGTATCATCTGGTCATGTTCTTGGAATCCACAAGGCCATGAATTCGCAACAGGTTCCCGGGATAAGACGGTGAAAATCTGGGCTGTGCAGGGGGAATCTATGGTTAAGCAGCTTATGACTCTGCCTCAGTTTCACAGTAGCGTAACAGCAGTATCTTGGGTCAGTCCTAACAATCGGAGAAATGATGGACTTCTTGCTGTTGGGATGGAATCTGGTCTAATAGAGCTCTGGAACCTGTCATTCTCTCAAACAAATCTGGGTGCTTCTCTTGCTGTGCGCATGGATGCTCTTTTGTGCCATGTCTCTTCTGTGAACCGTCTGTCATGGAGGAAGAAGAGAGAAGATGAAAAGAGTATGAAACTGGCTTCTTGTGGAGCTGATCATTGTGTGAGAGTGTTTGAAGTAACTACTGATTAATCTGATAAGCCTGTAGAATGAAAATGTTATTCATAGCTATGACTTAGAAGAAAATGAGTTTGATGTATTGTGTGAAAGTCGACTGAAAATTAAGGGCAGAAGTCTCAATTTTCTACCTCCTGCCTTAATATGATTATTGTATGTGCCAAGTTTTGTTTTTGTCTTTTAGTTTGTTGTACCAAAATTTAGATGAGTTTGATTCTTGAGGGATCGGTAGCTTCGAGGCATATTTTATGGTTTGAGAAGTATTGATGAAGGTACTTCCAAGTCAAATTCTTATTAATTGAAAGCTTAAATTTATTATATTATGAAGTATATATGCATTTCATATCTATTCAGTAGAAGAAAATATCTGTGGCATAAGTGGATTTAAAAAAAAAAATAGAGTGGGTGAAAAAAATTTATAAAACAACAACATTAACAAACAACGCACGAAAGAAAGTTTTCGAGGGAAGTTGAAATATATCGTCGTGTTATTAGGCTGGCTGGCGGGCAATATGAGGCACGAAGTTAAATTCTATCCGTTTTTGGGAAAAAGTCGAAAAACACTAAGGTTCTATGAACATTTTCTAAAGGGAAAATCTCATTTAAAAAAAAAAAAATCACACTAAGGTTCTTTTGTCGAACATTGGAGGTGCGATGACACCTTGAAGGACCGGAGGAGTAATACAGATCACAAAGACAAGACTCCATAAAAGATCATCAATGAAAGAACCAAAGCCCATAATTTTCACAATAAGACCACTTCTTAAGGTAAGTTTTAATACCAAACACATTTTTCACGAAGAAGCGTACAGATAAAAGGGAACAACACTGACTAGACTAAGTTGACCCTCAAAGACAAGACACAGATAAACTCAGTTGGAAAGAGAACAACAAAAAAACGTAATTAAGAAGAATCTTGAAAGTGACACTGTTGAGGGAATCATTGATTCTGTATTCCATTTCATGTTTATCCTATTAATATTAATCACCCCTTCAAAGCAATCTCTTTTTTTTTTGTTTAAAAGTGGAGGACTAATCATATAGATCAGTCAGTACAACAAACAAGTCTGGCTCTAGCCATTTCAAATGCAAACCAAATATTAGCACCAAACAAAAGCATAAAAGGGCGAAAGAATTTTTTGCAAGCTGCCCCTTGGCAATTCCAAACCATCAGCTGTACCAGCATGGAAAAAGGTTAATTTCAAATATTAGCACCAGACCCCGAGGGGCCATTATCATACCCTTGCAGAGCCGACATCTTCGGTGGAGATCCTCCCAAGTCTGGATGTATTTCTTTTGGGGTTTCTAGTTCCATCCGAATAGCGTCTAGGGCATCCTTTGAGATGTGAGCAGCTTGTTTTTTCTTCCGAACCTTCAGAGAACGCGTTGAACTTGATTGTAATTTTATTCCCTGTGCCACAGGCTTTTTACCGGAATAAGAACTCCCCATGTTTTCCTTCGTTTGACTTCCATCAACCATGGTCGCCTCCTGCGTTTTGGTTGGCTGCATTGTGCTATTCAAAACCTGCAAACTCACATCGTGGAGTGCCAACCTGGTTCTCTCGATCTTCACAACCTTATGCTTACTCCCATCCAAAGACGACTCTTGCTCAACTACAGTGAAACCAGTGTCCCTAAGTTTTC
Organism: Acacia crassicarpa; assembly: GCA_034222035.1. NCBI lineage: Eukaryota > Viridiplantae > Streptophyta > Magnoliopsida > Fabales > Fabaceae > Acacia > Acacia crassicarpa. Next base: position 25,869,632 of record JAWXYG010000010.1, on the reverse strand, counting down.
CATTTTGGGCCTGTTGCCCAGGTTTGCTTCCCCCTTGTGTAGTCGTCTTTGATACCGCGGTTGTCAGTGCCTGTGCCGAGCCATCTGCCATTGTTCTTTCCTTGGAAACATGTCCACCTACCAGACCCATAGATGAGGCTTCTCGATGGTGGGCCTCAGTTTGCGGTGGATCAGCCACACTCTTAGCTGGGCTGGCCACGACTTCTTTCTTCCTGTAGACTTGCGTATGTTGTGTCATCAGCCCTCCAGACTTGTGTTTGGCTGGCTTTTGGGCCTCACTAGGCTCCTGTGATCCTTGACTAAAGCCGTTATTTCCTCCTTCGCCATTGATGTTTTGCGTAGAGTCAGCCGTCATATCATCCTCCTCAAACAAAACGTTATATCGAGATCCTTCAATAATTTGAGGTCCCACCACCTTAGTTGTCTTACCCCAATTCTGTTTGTTACCTTTTTTGGGATACTTCACCTGCATCCACGATCCAAACTGCGAGGACGAGGGTTCCGGTGGCCCATCCACGACGGCTTTCTCTTTAGGCTGACACTGGGGTGGGCTAGATGCTGTCTTCCCGGGGTGGGTACTGGCAATGGAAAATTGGGTCCGAGTCTTGCATCGCTCCTTCAGATGTCCATATAGGCCACATTCAAAGCATATCAGTGGCATGCCTTCATATTCAATGCCATACTTTGTCCCATCGACCATGATCCATGGAACTAACGGCTGCAGTAGATCCATCAGGATAGCAAGACGAGCGTACTTTCCTCGACCTCTTGTTTCCGTCATATAATCAATCTTAACAACTTCCCCCAATAACGATCCGATTGCTCTTAACGTACTCTTGTGATAATATCTAAACGATAGTCCAGGAATCCTCACCCAGGCTACCACCTTGGAAACAGTAGACGTCCTAGCATCAAATTCTAGGGACCAAGGCTGCACCGTTAAATATGCCCCAAATATCATCCAAGGACCATCTGTAAGGACTTTCAAATAATCCTCTTCCAAATCGAAGGTAGCCAGGTAGAAGTTGCCTTCCATGTCTACTAACCTGAATGAACCCTTCAAGTGCCACATCACTCGCGTGCGGGATAGCAGATCATGATACGTGATAGTCCTTCCCAGTAGTTTGAGTATCACCGATCGCTCCATCCCTTTACTCAAAGTTGCCTTGATGGCTTCTGAAAAGGCTATGGCCGGGACTTCGCCTTCCTTGCTAATCTGGAAATCCGTCTCACTAAGTTCGATCTCCATCTGATGTTGTACTCCCATGCCAGGCCCATCTAAGTTGAGCAGCTTGGTTCGATACGACACCCCCTTCGCCTCTGGTTTATCAGCCATCTCAGCATCCATCCCCTCTGGTTGACAATCAGTGCCATTTCCATCCTCTAATGGCCGTATGCGGACCTTCTTGGTCGACCGTAAGGAATCCTCCAGGTTGGGAGGAGAAGCATCTTTCATGAGCAGTTCCATTCAGATGCAAATGAAAAGATGAACAGATCTTAGGAGGACGAGGAGATCCGGCGAAGGACGAGAAGATCCGGCGAAACGACGAGTAGATCCGGAGAAAGGCGAGTAGATCCGGCGAAAGACAAAGAGATCAGGCGAGATCCAGCAATTTTTTCGCAAGTCATGCTTTGAAGGATACCATCATTTTTTTTAGGAGATAGGCTTTATACGTAAATGTGCTTTTTGGGTTTAAAACGTGTTTCTTAGGAGGAAAAAGAATGGGAAAATTGTTAAAAAATCTCTCATTGCAAAATCTATTACTAGATTCTTTAGCGAGTTAGCTTATCTTCATTGGGTACAACTCTTCAGTTATGTACAACTATAACTATATGCAAATGTCATTTGTTTACCCATCATCATATGGGTTTAGCGGTTAAAGGGTAGGACATTCTCACCGTAAGAAGTGCTATGCCTCTTGTCAATTGAAAGTCAAGGGTTTTGTTGGCCTTCCATTGGATCGTTAATGAGTTCAATCCTCTTCCTAAAGTTTATTAGTGTTTATCAAAAAATGTGTTTTGTTTGCACTAGGTAAAGATATGTTATATAGATAAATGAGAGTTGTATCCTTTGAAAATATATTGCATTTGGATCCTTAAACAATTTCAAATGGCTTTGAACAATACATTTTGTAATTTGTGATTTTTCAGCAATTTTATCATAAAGAAATCATGTTCATTTGCTAATAGGGAAACTACCGATTGCAAATAAATTATAAATATCGATTCAAACTACTATAAATTTAGGAGTATCAATTGCAAATAAAACATTTATGTTTTAAATGTATGCTAGAAGAAAAGTTTGAAATTTTGGTTGACATTGTGGTGTATGGTACATACTTTGAATTATTGAAGAAATGAAGGTGTTTGATGCACGAGGGAGAAGAATGGAGATAGAGTGGGCTCCATGTCCCTGTCCACGATGGTGTGGCGTGACGTGACAATATCAACTTCTCTTGTGCCTAGTGGCGGTGGGACCCCAAGATGGTTTTACAAAATGGACCTCAATTATTTTGGCCATGATAACATTATTAATAAATGATACTCCTCGGATCATTAATATAAAATTTATTTAAATAATTTAGATAAAACAACAAAATTAGTTAAATTAGTTACTCCTTCTAATCTTTTATATATGACCCAGTTAATTTTTTCTTAAAGAAATTAAGGAAACTAAATAAATTACTTAATCATAATATATGTTATATATCATTAGATTATACATCAGTTTATATGTTAAGTAAATTAATTTAGAGAAAAATGATAAATATAAATACTTTAAAATAATTCATTTAGTTTTAGCTTTCTTAATCTCTTCAAAAAAAAAGTCAACTGGGTCATATATTATGGACTGAATAAAATATTTGTAAAAAAATGTGTGTTGGCATCATTAAAGTTCGCGGGTCAGATTCAGATTAGTCGGAGTGAAGCCCTAGTAAACCGGGTGAGCAACCCCCAAAAGAAAAAAAAAAGTTCCTTCTTAAATATTAAAACTACCCTTTGATATAACCTATTTTAATATGGGGGTAGTTTATGGGGAAATGATAAATACTTCTACGTATCTATTTAAAGGGCAAAAAAAGAAGAAATTTTTTTGTCATATTATAGGGGATGGAGAGAGAAATTTTATATGAGAGTACAATTTTGCCCTTCATTTATCATAATATTGACTTTTTTTCCTCATAGGGTATAATACATAGTAAATAGGGATAGTGTTAGGAAGTTGTTGAATTTTATGAAAGAATTAATAAAGTTTAAGGTCTTTGAGCAAAAAAATAAAAATAAAAGTTTAAGGTTCTCTTAGTTTATTTGAAACATACTAGAAGTGCTCTATAAATAAAACGTAAGGAACATTGGAGGCAAAATGGACTAAGGTCTTATATTTATTACCAGATCCAACCCTTAACTATCATTTATATTTATGACCAAATTTAACTCCTAACTAGTTTTTATATTAGGCATCAAACGTGTGTGTGTGATCTATTAAAGTTTGTAAAATGGACATTTTCCAAATTGAATTGAAGTTTGACAAAAGCTACCCTAATTTGCATTTACAAATATGACTTTTAATGTGTATTTTCTGTTTTGTAAATTGAATATGAAAAGTAGTTAAATGTCAGTTATGATAAATTTCTATAAACGTGCAAAAATGAAAGCCAAGACATATAGTCTAAAGTGTTATGTTTGTCTCAACCAATCAAACTTCCACAAGGTTAAAGTGGTTTTATTACTAATTCAAAAATAATTTATTAATGTGTTAATTTTTGAGAGACAAGTAAATGTTGAAGCTTAAGGTTGCTCCTAACTTTGTGAGTCATAAGAGCCCCACACCTTATTGTGTCATGTTTGAAGCTTTGCCAGCAGCATCACACCCACTTGTTAATTGGGGTACTGATGTAGTTGTTAATTGGGTTGATTTAGTTGTTAAAAATAGATTCTGAAATTCCAGAAAAGACCCAAGGTGAGTTGTTAATGGGGCTGATATAGTTGTTAGCGGGGTACTGATATAGTTGTTAACTGGGCTGATTTAGTTGTTAATGCGAAAAATTTTTAACAACTAAATCAGTCCAGTTAACAACTATATCAGTACCCCGCTAACAACTATATCAGCTCCATTAACAACTCACCTTGGGCCTTTTCTGGAATTTCATAATCTTGGGCCATTTTTTGAATTTTCAGAGTCTTTGGGCCTTTTTTCGCATTTTTTTGGTAATATGGGCCCTGAACAAGATTTTCCCATTGAAGTTTGACAAAAGATACCCTAATTTGCATTTACAAATATGACTTTTAAAGTGTATTTTCTGTTTTGTAAATTGAATATGAAAAGTAGTTAAATGTCAATTATGATAAATTTCTATAAACTTGCAAAAATGAAAGCCAAGACATATAGTCTAAAGTGTTATGTTTGTCTCATCCAATCAAGGTTAAAGTGGTTTTATTACTAATTCAAAAATAATTTATTCATGTGTTAATTTTTGAGAGACATGTAAATGTTGAAGCTTAAGGTTGCTCCTAACTTTGTGAGTCATAAGAGCCCCACACCTTATTGTGTCATGTTTGAAGCTTTGCCAGCAGCATCACACCCACTTGTTACAATAACTTTTGACAAATTAAAAAGTTTTGACTAGTTTAAACTATTTTTTCTTAATTCATATCATTCGATTAATTCTTTTGATATAAAAAAGAGGAGAGGAGGATTTTTTAAATAATAATAATAATAATAATCAGATGGACTATAATAACCTAATAGTTACATGCATAATTCAACCCACAAACCCTTATTTATAAGAAAATATTTATGCCACTTGGCTGAGAGGAGGGGTATTGGTATTAAAAATTAACAAGTCAATGACCAGATCACAAATTAAATATTAGGTAAGTAAATACTATTAAAATCAACAACTCTATAAAATAATCAATACCAGATTTCTCATAAGGTACGACACCAAGATTATTAATTACCCCAATAGCAAAAGATAAAAGGGTTAAGGTGCAAAAATACCAACGAACTATTTGTCCAGGTGCAGCCAACACAATGAACTCTTTTTTAGACCAAAAATACAAAAGAACTCTTGAATTGGTTAGATTAGCACAATTCACTCACACCAAAAGTGATGGCGTTAGTATCTCCTTGAAGATGTCCACGTGGCTGGCTATTGAACTGAAAGTCAATATCATCTTTCAATCCATCTCTCTCGCTTCGCCTCTCTCCTTTCACCTTCATCAGCGCCGGTGAGATTCTCCCATCACCACACTACCACCACCTCCATTCCTTCACCTTCTCAACATCACCGGAGAGCTCCACTGCAATACGCGATCGAGGAGGGAAAGGCGAAACTAATTTGGAAAGCGATCCCCCACTTTACTCCCAGCGAAGAGCGCCGCCACCTCCTGCATCACCGAACCCTAATCCGAAAATCGGGGTTAATCCAAGTGGTGGTTTGTCTGTTGTTTCAAAGAAATTTCATCGAGACATCCAGGAACGGTCAAGAAACTTATTGCGTTGCTTCATCGAGTTTTTCATCTCACCAGGTTTGAATTCACGATGCAACACCATTCTGGGTTTTTCATCTCTGGTTGCCTTGCACGATTCTGGTAAGATTCTTGGTGATCCGACTTTGCTTCTTGGTCACCTGATTTTGTCGTCAGATTTTGGGTTCTGCAATGTTCTGTTCATCACTTGACTCTGGTTCTTGTCGCATGATTATCAGTCATCGACTGATTCAAGTTTGTTTCAACTCTACCGTCGCAAACGTTCTACTATCGGATTCTAAGAATCTTGCTGCTCGTCGGAATTCTGGAAACAATATGCCTCTTCGATTTTTGGGTTTTGAATTGTAGTTGTTCGAATTTGGGTGTTAGAAATTTTTGCCTTTCCTAACTGTCATTAAAATTCCGATTGGCCACTGGTTTTGGTTCGACGGAGGTGGTAGCTTAAACTGATGGTCGGTGGCTATGTTCTCTTCCCTCTCATCTGTGATGGTCGGTAGCTGAAACTGATGAAAGAGTAGCTGTGAGAGCATCTCCGGCGATGTGAAGGCCAGCCAGCCACGTGGATTCACATTCTTATCTTTCAATCCTCTCACCAGCCAGCCACGTGGACATCTTCAAGGGGGATACTAACGCCGTCACTTTCGGTGTGAGTGAATTGTGCTAATTTAACCAATTCAAGAGTTCTTTTGTATTTTTGGTCCAAAAAAGAGTTCATTGTGTTGGCTGCACCTGGACAAATAGTTCGTTGGTATTTTTGCACTTTAACCCAAGATAAAATAAAATTTCTAGTAAACTATCTTAATTATAAGGGCGGTTTGATATGAGGAATTTGAAAGGAAGGGAAAATTCTAATCAGTTGAATTTTTAAAAAAAAAAATGGAAAAGTGTGATTGCAAACTTTTAATACCAAGATGTAAAATGAAAGAAGAAAAATAATTGAAGGTTTCTAACCTCACTTTAATTTTTGTATCCAATTCATAAAACTTTTCACTCCCTCTCCAATAAATCCTTTCGTACCAAACTGCCCTAAGGAAGGCGCACGATCCACTAAATTTTTTTTTTTTTTTTGGGGCTCAAAACCCACTAATAATTCATGTCTGTAAAAGAAAGACATGATGTCCGCACGCAATGCGTGAGTGGTGAAGGAAGGATAGGGCTAAATAAGCAAGCATTTTGACCAAGACATTTATCAAAACAGCCGCAATAAATGGTCAAGTGGGCAGCCAAATACCACTTTGAGGTTACACGTTTCCCTTTGGTTGCTTGTTTTCACTTCTTTCGGAACGACAATGACCAATTTTAACAACCAGAAACCACTTGGATCTTCTTTCCTCTTTGCCAGGTAATCCACCACAAGCCTCACAGTCACAGCATTACTTTCTATAATCACTAAACAATGAATCTAAATAAACTTGCACTTAATGTCACGTGAGCTAACATGCTTCTTGTGTAAGCAAGTTTTTTATAACCCTTTGGCTCATCCGGTCTCTGGCGCTTTTTTCTGAATCCTATGACTTGCGATCAGATTGCTTCTCCCCAAAAATCTTTTTGAATAAAGTGGGATTCAAACTCAGTTCACCCACTTCCTAATCTAGTTGCACTACCACTACACCAAGCACCCTTGGCTTGTGTTGAGCAAGTTTGATATGTATCTATCTTAAAGTTCACTGTACGTAAAAATTCTCCATCTCAACAATTTTGGCAGTTCATGGTTTTCGGGGGTTTCTGATGTTGGTTTGTGTTAGTACCAACAACCATTATAATCAACGTTGTATTCACGGAAAAGCAATGAGAAATGGCTCAAAATGAAGCGCACAAGGAATTGAAGGTCATTTAAAAAGGAAACCATATAATTGAATCCCTGGATAAAGTTGTAATCTGCTGCTTGAAATGCCAAAATAAAACGAACAGCGATTCTTATGCGGTTTCAACTAGGCACACCTCTTGATAATTATTCAAGGGTTAGTTTCCATCAAAGATTGGTCCAATTCAAACTTGGCAACGGCAAAACCATTGAGTTGGCAGAAATGTATGATTCCCTATTGAAAACAAAAATGACCAATGAAAAAGTCTAATAAACGTGACTAATTAATTGTGTAGCCAAGGGCAAATTTAAGGTCCAGGATACTATAGGGACCAGGGACTGGCTCCATCGGAGCACATTAGGTGCTGAGCTCATCCATTACCATAGGTGCTCATCCGCCAAAATGATGTCGTTTTGGTTAGGCGCTCATCCACCAAAACAACATCGTTTTGCGGGATGAGCCCCTAAGATCATATAGATATGATGGACACCAAATTCGGGCCCCTAGCTGCATACCCATTGTAATTATCAATGGGAGAAGGATTTGCAAAAGGAAAGTATTACTAATCTATAGCTTAGGAACCATAAAATACAGAAAAGAACCAAGGAACAATGCCTGCTAATTTACACAACAATAATTCATGAATCAATATTTGGACTTGACAAAACAATTTTGAAAGTTTGACCTTTTACAGTATAACCCTGGACTTATCAATTTCTATAAATTATGACAGAGAAGAAAAGGTACAAGATGAGATGAGTTTTTAATAATCTATCACAAATACAAACCCACAAGCAGGTACCAATAACACATCAGAAACAGAAAAAATAAAGGGAAAAAAATATATCAAACCCATTTTTCTTCAAAATTGTTTCTTTACTTGAGACTGACTTACTGTGGCTGTGATGTTCTTATATGCTGCTTCATGCTGTCTGAGGGAGGCTGGGCAGAAACTTCTGGATGTACAGCTGCACCCGTCATAGTTTGGTATTGCGAAGGCATTGTGGGTGCCAGAGGCTGAGAGAAGTATATCTGGGTGTGAGCAGGATCGGCATACTCAAAAGCATAACCAGCCGGGGCAGCAGAATTGGCGGCAGCAGCCTGAGATGGATGATACTGGGAATAGGCAACAAATTGCTGCTGATTCTGATCAGAAGCAACTTGAACCACTTGAGGGGTGACGGAAATTGCCGTTCTATATGCACCTGCGGTCATTTCAGATTTTGGCACTGGAGCATTTCTCATGGCATTGTAGGCCGCAGATGGCGGAACCATTGTAGGGTTTGATGTAGTTTGGGCATGGCTAGAAGAAATTGCTGTAGCAGCTTCGCTGACATTAGGTTGCTGTGCAGACAAGTTGTAAGGTTGGGTCTGTCGGGTGGGAACATAGTAAATCTGATATTGCTGTTCAAGCTGATGATGATGCTGGGGATGAAACTGCTGCTGAGAAGGATACATAGGGTAGAATGTAGGGAGTGGTGCGGCCCCAGAAGGAGCATGGTGAATGAAACGTGTGCCATGTATAAATTGTTGCTGTTGTTGTTCGAATTGAGGCTGCAACACATATCCTGCTTCCTGTACTTGTTGCTGTGTTCCATGTATAAATTGGTGCTGCTGCTGAGGTGGTTGCTGCTGTTGCTGTTGTTCAAATTGAGGCTGCAACACATATCCTGCTTCCTGTACTTGTTGCTGTGTTCCATGTATAAATTGGTGCTGCTGCTGAGGTGGTTGTTGCTGTTGCTGTTGCTGTTGATCGAATTGTTGTTGCAAAACATATCCCTGTTCCAATACTTGTTGCTGCATTTGGATCCGTCCATGAGAATCAGACATTGTAAGTTTCGGATCAACTGGATTACTAGGAACCCTTGTAGTAGCTCCAGAGGGAATTTGGAGCTGGGCTTGGTCTTGATAGACCATAGGTTTTGGGCGCAACATTGCATTTGTCATACTACTGTCACTGAAGAATTTAAACAAGCAATCAGCAAGATGCACCTAAGACAGAAACCTCTAACGAATAACCTATGAATATGATCAAACCAAATTAAAAAGAAACACAACCCAATGACATAAAAATAAGCATGCAACGCCACAAAACCAGATGGACAAAATGAGAAACGCAGAAAAAAGAGGAAAGGGATTTGAAGGTACCTTGAAACTGAATCTGGAGAAGGCAAATCAGCACCTCCAGTTGGCTTCTGCTGCAATTGCGTATGCACAATCTGAGGCTGAGGCACCGCCTGTGGCTGCGGTGTCGGAGGTTTCCTAAAACCCCCAGGGACTCCATGGTCTGATCTCTCATCATCAGAGACAACCCGATTCTGGTATTCGCCGGTAAGGACCGAGGAGCCAATAGGCACACCGGTCACAGCCGGGATGGTGGATGCCGGCATAGTAGGAGGCGAAGACATCAGAAAACCCTCATCCTGCTTCTGTCCGCCACCAATACCCATTTGAGCAAGCTGATCCTCAATTCCCACCGCCTTCTGATCCTGCACCCTCGCTCCACCACCACTACCATCATCAACATGAACCCGAATTGGCGGCAAATTCGCCATTGAAGGCGATGAAGAAGTGGACCCAAATGAAGATGTGGTTTCCAGCATAGGCGAATCGGGCACAGAGTGAACATCCTGGCCCTGCTGCTTCACACTCTTGCCATTTCCAAAAGATCCAGAACCCAGAGCCTCGATATCTTTCGAACCCCCATCCAGATTGCCAGCACCAACCTCATCATCAAAACCCATCAACAAATTAACGGAACCAGAATCCGAAAACCCTCTATTGAGCATACCGAGAAACCAATCCTCTGTCTTCGCCGAGCTATTAATTACGGGAATCGACTGCGTCAAATCGGGTTTCACCGGGAACAAGAAGAGGCGGATTCTAGAGGGTTTCACTGACGAAGTAGAAATTCGATCGTACTCGTCGATCATGTTATCGAGGTCTTCATCGGTGGTAACAGAAATTAGAGAATCGAGGTCTTCAGTGGGAAGCAAGTATTTGAGAGTGAAAGGACGGCCGTTGAGGAAGGTTTTAGAGAGACGAGAGGAAAGGTCAGAGAGAGAGGTGTGGCGTTCAACGACAACAATACGCGTTTCTCCACCGACGTAACAGAGGGACTTATCGTGGGGACGAGGGATGATGTGGCCGCCGAAGCTGCACATAAAGCGAAGCTTGGCGGAAGCGGCGGCAGCGGCGGCCGAAGGGACAGATTCATCCAAGGAATCAGTGTTCCGGGAGCGAGGAGAGGAGTCTACGGAGTCGGGATAGTTGGGATGAGAGGGTGGGGCGGAGGAGAGGGGTGGGGCGGCGGAGGGAACCTCCATGGGCGGTGGCGGAGGGAGAACAGGTCTGGGGGAGGTTTTGAGGGGTGCTTGCTGCTGAGTGCTGACTCCTTGGCAGGAGGGAGGGAGAGAGAAGAAAAAGAGAGTGAACGACGTGGAATTTTGACGTTATTAAGTTAAAGCCAATACACAGCTGGCCCTCCCATGCACTTTTTTTTTAAAAAAAAAAAATTACTTATATGATCTCTTTAAAATATTAAATTATATATTAGGGAAAATTATAATAAAGGACCTAAGAAAAATAATATTTATTAAGAATGACCATAAAAAGTGGTAATTATTTTAAAGAACCAAAAATTAAAATATTAAAATAAAAGGACTAATTATCCTTAGTCAGATTTCCTATCTTCTCATTAACTAAATCTGGAATGATTTTTTCTTACATGAGAATCTAGAGTAATTGATGGATAATAATAAATAGATATCAATTCAAATAATTCTTTTTCCATTGTAAAATCACAAATAGATATCAATTCAAATAATTCTTTTTCTATCGTAGAATCACTCAAGATTATTATGTTAGAGAAAAAATAGAAAATATGGAGCTTTTTATTGTTATAACGAAAGGAAAGAGAGATTTAATTTCTTTAACCACGTTCTTCTCTTTTGATGGGGTTTTTTTGAGTTAAGAGTCTTTTGCTTTATTTTCTGTTTCTCTGAGAATGGAACAACTGGTAATATTGAATGAATATCAGGTACTTTTGGTTGCCTCAGCACAAAAAATCTCAGGTCTAACACAATAGATGGTTGCACAACGCACGAGGCTTCTTCTGCCACAACCATAAAAAGCTCCACATTTGCTATCTTTTCTCTAGCATAATAATCTGGAGTGATTCTGCGATAGGAAAAAAATTATTTGAATTAATATCTATTTATTATTATATATTAATTACTTTAGATTCCCATGTAAGAAAAAATCATTCCATATTCAGTTAATGAGAAGATAAGAAGAAAAAATCATTCCAGATTTAATTAATGAGAAGATAAGAAATCTGATTAAGGATAATTTAGTCCTTTTATTTTAATATTTTAATTTTTGGTCCTTTAAAATAATTACCACTTTTTATGATCTTTCTTAATAAATATTATTTTTCTTAGGTCCTTCATTATAATTTTTCCTATATATTAATTGATTTAACTTAAATTAGATTAGCTTGTAAAAAATAAAAATTGATATAATTTTTTTGGTCAAGTTCACCCTAGTAACGTTGGCAAAGAAAAATATTATTGATATTAATATTATTTATTTTAGGTAAAAACTGGAGCAAAACGCCAAATTAACCTTTATTCATTAACAATATTGGTATTCATATTATTAATTATTAAAGATTCCTTAATATATTTGCATAAATGAGCATTTATTAACTGAAATCACGAAAAACATGGAAGACGTGTATGTTTGCTAATACTCTCTCCATTCATCCGTAACCCGGCAACATGAATTAAAGTGGCAGTTAAGGATCATGAACCTTTATGACAAAAATACCCCGCATGTTTCCTTGTAAAAATTGTAACCTACAAAAATACCTCTATTCCTTCTTGAGGAAAAAAAAACCTCTATTCCTTATTAAAAAAAAAAAAAACCCCTCCATTAGCTCTATTTATGAGGAGATACGTAATAAGAGAATGGTTAAGGAAATTATTATGATAAAAAGGATTGTAGAAAAGTGAAAAAGAAAATTAATAGTGTAATAAAGATTATTGATTCATAGTTTTTTTTTAAAAAAAAAAAAGTATCTCTTCCTATTCTTTTTTATAAGAGCCCAAAATTTGAATTGTCTTGATACTTTTTATAAGACTCCGACAAGAGCTATCTAAACATTTAATGAGTTTTTTATATTTGGCTAAAGTATACTTTTAGTCCTTTAAGTTTACATAAAGTATACTTTTAATCCCTTAATTTTATAAAATATACTTTTGGTCCCAAAATTCTAACACCGTTAATACTGCTAATGGAAAATGCTAATGCGGGGAACTCAAATGATGACGAATAACACTTAATTACACAAATTTTACATATTCTTCAATTTACCCATACTTCAAATTTAAGCCTAATAGTATTTAATTATAAAATCATCACTTAAATTTACACCGTTATCACTTGAGTTTGCATTTTCCGTTAGCAAAACTAACGGTGTTAAAATCTTAAGACCAAAAGTATACTTTATGAAATTAAGGGACCAAAAGTATACTTCATGTAAACTTAAAGGACTAAAAGTATACTTTAGCCTTTATATTTTTACCCCCTTATTAATTTATGTATTGGATTAATTAAAATATTATTAATATATTTACTTCATTTCTTTCTCATACATGCCCGTATAAATAAAGGCATACTTATAAAACACAGTTCATTTTAGACATACTTATTATTTCTAATTTTTATTACTTTCTTAAATCGTGTATTTCAATTATTGAGCACTTATAACAATTATAATGAACTCAACCCAGGACCTGAAGCCTTACAATCGTGGTAGTTAAAATCTCGATTTATCACTGCGATGTTACATTTTTACGATTTTTTTTTCATTAAAACGTTTTTACTAATTTTCCAAACACTTTCATTTTTTTACGTTACGATTTTACGTTTTACGATTTTTTATTCATCTTCCGATTTTACGTAAAATCTCGATTTTAACTACCTTACTTGCAATCAATACAAGATGGGAGCTCTACTCTAGGCCTCCAGCCTTCCATCCAAGCAAATAAGATTCAAGTCTGTTAAATTAAAAACTAAATGAAATCTGCAAGCAGTCTAAAACATGGTAAATAAAATCATTCAGGAAGAAGGGCACTCGCCATGGCAAACACACTACTCGCTAGGGTGAGAATTACAGAACCTAAAATCTCATACACGAAAATAAGTTATAATATCCCACCTAAATATATGATTGAATCCTAATGGTAGAAAACATAAAATATGAATCACACAAATTGAGAGTAGTAACTTACGACGAACCCAATGCATTACCTGAAGCTCCTGCTGTATTGTCCTAACCTGAAAAATGTTAATTATGAAAAGCGCGAGCATGGTAGTTAAAAACTCGATTTATCACTGCAATTTTACGTTTTTACGATTTTTTTCATTAAAATGATTTTACTAATTTTCCAAACACTTTTAAGTTTTTACGATTTTACTACGTTACGATTTTTCATTCTCCTTCCGTTTTCAGGTAAAGTCAACGTTTTCACTACCATGAGCGCGAGAATGTGAGATCGACATCTCAATAACTAAATCACAACCTAAAACATAATTAGTGTGTGCTTGTGCGGGCCAAGTGGACAATTTGCAAGTACTGAATGCAATAAAGACAGTATAATGACAATAAAATACTCCCTCTAATCATAATTATAAGAGCTAGTTGATTTTTTTTGTAGAGATAAGGAAGCTAATTAAATTACTTTAGAATATTTTTTTTCCTTCAAACTAATTAGTTTGACTAATAAACTAATATATAATTTAAGGATACACAACAAATGAAATAATTAAGTAACTTATTTAGTTTCCTTAATCTTTCCAAAGAAAGTCAATTAGCTCTTATAATTAAGACCGGAGGAGGTAGTATCTAATATCCAACATACAATAAATATTCGTCCATTATATTTAAGTGTTGAATTCGAACCTTATCTCCTTCGATTTACCAACTTAAATCCATAGGCTGGTCTCCCTTGTGACTTGGAACTTTCACCAGCTCTCCAGTGTGTGATACGAACCAAACAAAGTACCGTAGAGCACATAGCATGCCATGGATTACCTCACCTTTTCCTTTGTGAGGTGTTGTAATTCCAATATTATCACTTAATAAAAGCCAATCATTATATACCATATAGTGGCGTACCACATGTCAGAAAAATACTCGGACTTCTTCCATATCTCCTCACTTTATCATTAATTATCCTTAATTAGATCACGGTATATCGATATCATATTCTTCCTTCTATAATCATAAATAGTTATCACAATTATATCATATAACGTTCTCGCTACTGCAAAACGTGTGTGTCTACATACATATATGTATGTATACATAGACATACTTATGTATATCTATATCTGTGTACACACACATATATAGATACATTCATACACACACACAGTGGCGGAGCCAGCATTTTTTATTTGTGTCCGCACAATTAGTATGGGGTATTCTGCCCCCAAAAATTTTTTTTTTTGAAGAAAAATTTTAAATGCATTTAAAAACAAAAGAATATAAATAAGAAAAGAAAACTTTGAAAAGTTTGAAATTGAGATGTTTGTGGTGGTTGATAGGATTCTTGGATAGTTAAAATTGAAATACTAGTTAAAACTTGCTCACTTTGAGATTCAGGTTCTATATTTATGGGTTTTAGACGTTTGAAATAAGATTGTATTGTTGACATTTTCTGGAAACAAAACAATAAAAGAAGTTGAAACAAAATAGAAAAAAATTTGGATTCATTGAGGGAAAAAAAATAGTACAAGAAAATCATAACCCAAAGCACACGTTCACACCACCACGCATACAGATGACAAACTAGTCTTTTAGCCAAAAAAGAAATAATAATAATTAAAGAACAAACTCATAAACCGACAAAAATAGATGAAGCTTCAAAACAAAACACAGGGTCACAACTCACACAAAAACCGACAAATAATCAGCAAATCACAATGGCGGAGCAAAAAAACCAGTCCCACAACACGCATAAACCGACAGCAAAGCAAGAAAACCAGTCTCACAACACGCATAAACCGACAGCAAAAAGAGATTAGGAAGCTGAGAAAGTAGAGACAGATCATAGAGGTTCATATTTCAAATCGTACCTATCGTCTATCCCAGACAAATGAAGCCGAAAGCTCAGATCTGGACTTGGCGGCGAAGAGCTTAGGGCGAACAGGTTAATTCTCAAAAGCTCTTCTTTTCTTCGGCCTTCCACAAATCTACGGCCTTTTCTGTTTCTTTTTTTTTTTTTTTTGATAACATCTCTTAGCTGGATATTTCCATCTTTCAATTGCTATTTTCCTGGCAGAGAGAATGGCGAAGATCTTGGAATGGATTTTTTTTCATTTATTAAAAAATAAAATTTCATTTATTAAAAAAAAAATCCCAAAATGACCGTCTGCACCTGCGTTCGACGGCTACCCTGTAGCTCCGCCACTGCACACACACATATATATATATATATGTTAGAGTGACACAAGGCAGTTTTATAAAGCCCTAAAGTTAGATATAATAATATCTCTAGTAGAGCCGTCAAAACGGGTTTAGCCCATCGGGCCGGCTCGTTTAACCCTGGCCTTTTAAGGGCCAGGCCTAAAAAATGAAAGAGAGAGGTGAAGTTTGGCCCTGCAAGGCCAAGGGCTTTTATGAGCCGGCCCTGCAGGACTACAGGCTAACCTATTAGGCCCGTCATTTTTTTAAAAAAATGTTGAAAAACTGAAGTGTGTGTAACCCTAAAAAAGCAAAATTCCATAGTCCACCATGAATTTGGACACGTTTCAGTCGCAGCTTCCTTTTTCAATCCCAATCACCATGAATTTAATGTTGCAAATAACACATTTCTTCAATTAACCAAGACTAGCTTGCTGAAATGGCAAAAATTAAAAACCCTCATTTATGAAAAAAAAATATTTTTAATTCTCTTTGATTGAAAAGCAAATTCATTTACAATACACAGAATTTCTTTGTTCAGGCAACATTGTGTTTAGATATATGGCACTAACTTGTACAACAAAAAATCCTAAACAGCAAACTTGGGAGATTGTAATTTTGAATGCATTCTCCAAAAATCGTGAGGATAGTAATCCATAAGAATTAAGAAGTTCAACAAATGAGAGGAAATACTCTCTTGAAAAACAATTTCTTTGATATATTTTCCTAACAAAATCCTGAACTGAGTTGGAATATATATAATGTTCATGTCTTATAACAATGTAGAGTCTTAAAAATTTTAAACTAATATATTAATATTGTTATTGACTACTCCTCCGATCCTTACACTATAAACTATGTTCATGTCCCATCCACTCTGCCGTCTCTGCTCAGTCCCCTCCACTCCTCGTCTCCTCCTCGATCGCAACTCTTCTCAGCTCTCGTGTCTCACCAACCATAATTTATGTATATTAGTGTTATGCTTTTTATATTTTATGTAAGTTATTTGAGAACATAATTTGTTTTTTATTATGAATTCGTGAATGCTTATTTGTTGGATGTGTTTTTTGATATAAATGTTGACAACATTTATTTGATAAATTAGATGATTTATGTTGTAATTTAGAGCTTTAATTGTTGTAATTTACTAATTATATTTCTTTGAAAAATACGGAGGAAAAATAATTAAAATTTGGAATAGTAATTTCTGGGTCCTGCGGAACGGCCTTAGCCCTGGTGCTCTTGAACCGGGCTTTAAAAAACAGGTGTTTTTCTTACTCCGGGTCCTGGAGGGCTGGTCCTGTTAGGCCCTGGCCCTTCACAGGCCAGCCCTGATGGACCGAACTGGCCCTGATTGACAGCTCTAATCTCTAGTTCAACAGACTGCAAACACCTAGTAACTATACTTCAAGAAGGAATCTAGTTACCTCAGGTGCCACGATTACCAAAAGTTACCATCAGCAATTCTGTAAGTCAATACCAGAGTCAATAGAAAGTCAAAAGATAACATATTTACTCTAATAAAACTTCTCGTGAATTCAATCGGTGTAATAATTTAATACCAGAATTAATATAGAGTCAAAATATAATATATTTACTCTAATTGAAATTTTCTCAGCTCAAAAGATAATTTATTCACTCTAATTAAATTTCTCGCAGCTCAAAAAGATAATTTATTTACTCTAATTATACTTCTCGCGGCTCTAAAGGTTTCTCACTATTCTCTACTAGAGCTCCTTAGAAGAGTTACTTAGACTAACTTAAAAGGATTATTAGATGATAACTTCTTCGACAAGAACTCTCATTATCTCGAAGAGTTCCCAAAACCTTCTCATAATAGTTTTAGAGTAATAAAACTATTATCAAATTAGGCTTATATATATATATAGAGAGAGAGAGAGAGAGACGAATTTGGTTAGAAAAGAGTTTTCTAAAAATATTGACTTCCCCCCAATTGAGATCCCAAAGCCTCTCTAGATGGTCTAAGATTAAAATTCTCTAGGTGGCTTAGAACTATCTCACAAGGTTTAATAGATTTTTTTGAAGGAACGAAATCTTAGAAATCGCCTAAATAATGATAGTTCCTTCTATATATATATATATATATATATATATATATAAATATAAAAAGCAGGTCCTCTATTAGGTGAGTAGAAATTAAGTTCAATCCACCCAAAAATGAAGGTCCTCATATGGGGCCACTTTTGAGATTGTTTTGTACCTTTTTGACATTTTATTTGCCTCCAATTGAAATTTTTTTGGTACTCTACCAATTCAAGTCCAATCTTTCATGTAAATCATACCTTTTAAATGACTATTTTATCCTCGTCTAAGTCTCTAAAATTCAAGATATTACCGGACACACTTAAAAAAATGCTTTATATTTTGGTAGATGAATAACAAAATATTTTAGGATGTTGGATACAATTGTAAAAATATTTTAAGATGTGGATGTACTGAAAATTACTTTAAGATATGTGATACATCTAGAAAAATAGTTTAAGTTGTTAGACGCATCTTAACCCTTTATTAAATATCCATTTGATCCTTTTATTAATATAATTTAACCCCCTCACCCTTTTTTTTTTGTGTCAAAAAACCCCCCTCACCCAGGGGAGAAGGGATTTGGCTTGTGTCCTATGCAACCTTCCATCCGCTGCACTGCAAACGGTGCCGTTTGGCACCAACCACACACACTGATCCTTAAATATATATATATATATATATATATATATATATATATATAAGGCATTGCTAGGTAATAGAAAGATAATTCGGAATACTGAATGGTACTGAAAAAATCCTTCATAATCTTAAAAACTTATTTTAGGATCTTAAAAAAATATTTCAGAGTACAGAATGACACTAAAAGGATACTTCAGGATACTAACAGATAGTTTAAAAAATTATTTTGGATCTTGAAAAATTCTTTTAGGATCCAAAAAAAAATATCATAAACTATATTTTTAATAGCAGTAAGTATTTAATTATTTTTCAAGATCCAAAAATAATTTTTCTAACTATCAGCCAATACCCTGAAGTATCATTTTAGTATTAGTCTGTACTTTGAAATAGTTTTTTAAGATCCTAAAATAAGTTTTAAGATTATGAAGGATTTTTTCAGTACGATTCAATATCCCAAATTATCTTTTTGGTACCCAGCAATGCCTGTTTTTTTTTTTTTAAAGGATCAGTGTGTGTGGTTGGTGCCAAACGGCATCGTTTGCAGTGCAGCGGATGAAGAGCTGAATAGGACACAAGCCAAATCCAGGGAGAAGACCCCCACATCTATCACAACCCTTATTTTAGCCACTAAGGGCATGGAACAGTATATGATCTCCTTTATGAGAGCAGGGTTATGGTGTCCAAAAAAAAAAAAAAATCTTGGCACCCATTTAATTATTTTCAATGAAGCTTAGGGAAAAATTTTAATGCCTTTGATTTAAAAAATTGAAAAAATAGTGTTATAAAATTTAAATTTTTTTAAAAAAGATTTAAGGTAAAATAGTAATAAAAATTAATTAAAATCTCTTAACTACTCTTCTCCAAAAATGTTAAATCAAACTCATTAAAATCCCTCCTCCCCAAAAAAAAAATGTCCCTCATTCCAAACAACCCGATAAAAATTGCCTTAATATATATAATTAACATGAGAGTTTGAAAAGGATCTATAAATTTGAAAGACAAAGTAAATTGAAATGTTATATTTAATACTCTTTCTATCCTAATTATAAGACATTTTTATCAAATTTTAGAAAGATTAAAGATAAAAATTAAATTAATTAATTGTACTCATTTTCTTAAAATACTCGTATACATACAAACTTTATTAACCAATTATCATGCCCATTACAACATTGTTACGAGGATAGCCCTCAAACCTAGAAAAACAGTAGTACTACCTTCGGTTCTAATTATAAGACATAATTGACTTTGTTTAGAAAGATTAAGGAAGCTAAATAAGTTACTTAATCATTTTATATGTTGTGTATCTTTAAATTATGTATTAGTTTATTAGTCAAACTAATTAATTTGAAGGAAAAAATACTCTAAAGTAATTTAATTAGCTTCCTTAATTTCTCCAAAAAAAATTAACTATATCTTATAATTAGGACTAAATAGAGTATTAGGTATGGATCCCAAACAAACCCCATCACTAGGCTGAGAACGTGCACTTTGAGGTAGGTAGGTAGGATAAAATTCACATCACCTACCCACTTTCACATTCCTACACACTGTTACTTATTGTTATAACTGCAAAATCTTGTGAATTCTTTTTTTTTTTTTTTTGTCAAGATAAAATCATTTTTTTAAGGGAAATTAAGCTGCCTTTACTTTTCAATTAAAATGTGGGACTAATTTAGTTTTACACAGTCTCTCTTAGTTAAAACTTTTCAGTCACTCACACTTCTTATATAAATGTTTGCTGTGTTTCCTTTGTCCAAAAGTCATTATTGATAACAAATTAACAATGACTTGAGAAATGAATACACCATGTTAAATTCGTGGTTTTCTTGTTTGGGTTTTTTTTTTTCCCCTATTTGCCACTTTTTAAATAATTAATTACCATTTTACCACTGTTTTCAAAATATTTCCCAATGTGCCACTATTTAGTCGACTGAACCAAGGTTTAATTGACTAAAACGTGGGGAACTGATTTTTTTTTAAATGTCCCCGATATTTAGTCGACTAACCCAAATGAGTTAGTCGACTAAATATCGACCAGGGTTTTTTAAAAAAAAAAATACGCCGACATTTAGTACTAACCTACTTGGTTGACTGCTTTGAAATCTTTTGCCAATCTAAGAACATCAAGGTACGAATTAATTAAGTTAATTCTCATATTCCAAATGCATTATTTTAAACAATCATTATTTATGGATAATTTTAAACATATCCAGAATAATAATTTGTAAAAATAATTTTATATGAAAGTTCAAGCACAACATCTTAAACTTCTCAATTATTGTTTTAAACAAATGTGTTTTTTTCATTAAATAATTATGTTTTTGGATGATTGTTCTCCATTACTCTCATTTAATATTACCTTGGGCCCTTAATATAAAGAGTGAGTTGACTTTTTTTTTTGAAGAGATTAAGAAAGTTAAATAAATTACTTGATCATAGCATATATTGTGTATCATTAAATTATATATCAGATTATAAGATATTAATTTTTCCCACAAAAAAAAGTTAATAAGGTCTTAATACGAATACAACTATTAATTTTTTTAAAGTTAAAATGGTAGGTCTCGCAATCAACAAAGATAAGATTTTTGTTTTGGTGAGAATCAACCATAATATTTGATTATTTCCTTAATGTTAGGAATGAATATCTAAATATTTAATTAATATTTACTGATTAAATTCAATTCCAAACATGTAAATCTAAACAAACAATAACTCCTGGAATCTTGGATCAAATTGACCGCTTCAAACAAAAACCAAGGAAAAAAAAATTAAAGAAAATGTAAACTACATTTTATTGCATTCAACTAAGCATAAATAAATAATAGTTATATAATTAGTACCATTATTAATTGATTTTAAAACCATGTCTTCGAGATATAACTGATATGTGCTGTTGTGGTGTAGAAAATATTGGTTTTTGACTGGCTACGAAGATTTTTAAAATAAACCAGCCAACAAACTCCCAACAAACCAGCCAATAAACTAGCCAATGAAAGCACAAAACGGAAACAAGCAAATGGATTTGGCATTAACACAAAAACTACGGTGGAAATCACAAAATGGAGATGAAAACATATCAATCACGAGGCAAATGCCACTAGATTGAAGTTTCCTCTGCAACCCACTAACGGATTCAGCAACGATTTAGTCAGAAAAACAGAGGGGGAGAGGTTTGGGGAGAAATTTAGTCGATTAGAGTTCCATTAAGCCACCGTGGGGGGTTTTTAAAAAACCCCTCTGCCGACATTTAGTCAACTAACTCACTTGGGTTAGTCGACTAAATATCGGGGGCATTTTTTTAAAAAAAAATCAGTTCCCCGCGTTTTAGTCGAATAAATCTCAGTTTAGTCGACTAAATGGTGGCACATTGGGAAATATTTTGAAAATAGTGGCAAAATTGTAATTAATTATTTAAAAAAGTGGGAAAAAAGCCTTCTTGTTTGTATTAAATTGCCCAAAATTATTTTATTAAAAAATAGTAGAATTGAGATGTACATGAAATTAATGAATTATAAACATTACTTACTTTATAGAATACATAGGTGCATTATTTATTATTGTGTTTAATTATTATTGAGAAATTAGCAATAGAGGTATTTTATGAAAACGTTGTCTTATAATTAGATCCAAAACCAACTTCTAAATATTGTCCTACAATTAAGACCAGAGGGATTACTAAAATAAAGGGTTAAATTTGCTCTTAGGAAAAACTTCTAAGGCATATTTGCTTCATTTTTGTAAATTTCTGGGGTAAAATGATACCAAAGAAAACTTTCAGATGCTGAATGCTCATTGACAGATACTTTCATGACAAAAATTGTATTTAACCCTAAAATAAACTTATCTACTAATTCTTATATGAGCAGGAGAGAGTAATATTTTGCATATATTATGTGATTTGGTTTTATTGTTATGCTTTTTCCCTAGGATTTGAAATGTTGAGAAGGGCTAACTTGAAGAAGTGAGAGTGTGGAGTGTTGACACGGTGCATCATAGGAGCGTTTGCCAGCTACTTGAGTGGTTGGACTCCATTGGTTAGCTTACTTTCTTAAAAAACAATTATTCTTTAATTTATCATTATTTGTTACAAGAAGGGATGTGTTCATTGTGGCTGCGGGAAGAAGGAGGACGCAACGTGGTCATTGGTCAATGATATGGGTATCTTTGGCAAAACTGAAAAACCTTATCTCCTTTCGCAATTGGGACCTCTTTTTAAAAAACATTTTGTATATAAAAATTTGAAAAAATATATTTTTTGATAAATTTCAAGTATATTTATTATTTTAATAATTATTATTTAATGATCTGTATTAAAAAAAAGTATTGCTATCCGTGCGTTGTATGAGAAAGTTTATATACTTATATATAGTATTTTGAGCGTTATATACTTATATATAGTATTTTGAGCTTTCAAAATTTTTGTAAATACAGCAAGACAATTTATGTTTTTTTTTTTTTGGACAAATGACAATTTATGGTTATAAAGCATTACTTTGTAAGGTATGTAATATTTATTATATAATTTAGTATGATTGGGCAATTTTTTATTATATGCACAATAAGCAATATTTATGTGTAATCTTAATAAATCATGTAATTATTTTATAATCATATATTTTAAATTACCCGTATATTTTTATACTGAAAATCTCAAATATATTGTTTGTTGATAATTATTGAAAAGATCAATGTTGATTGTTGAAAACTCTTATCACGAGAGTAAAATAGGGAAACATCATTTTACCAAAAAAAAAAAAAAGGAAACATCATTGCTTTAAGAAGAAAGAAACAACCATTAGGGGAAAAAAAACAAAACAAAACAATGCTAGTCAATGAGAATATAATAAAACCATTGAAAACCAACAACACTCTCCCATGTGAATTAGTGTTTGGTTTTTTGGTCTAAATCAAGGAGTTATTTTAATTTAAAATTATAGTTTTTTTTTGGCCGGAAAACATGATAAATACTAGGGGATTTAGTTTGGATTTATTAATGAATAAATTGTATTTATTGATGATTGTTTATTATTTATTTTTAAAATTTCTCCAAAATCTTTTGGTTAAGTAATCATACTTAAAAAATGATTTGATTATTTGTTAAATTTCATTTATCATAGAGGGAT
This sequence comes from Acacia crassicarpa, assembly GCA_034222035.1. Classification (NCBI taxonomy): domain Eukaryota; kingdom Viridiplantae; phylum Streptophyta; class Magnoliopsida; order Fabales; family Fabaceae; genus Acacia; species Acacia crassicarpa. The sequence continues at coordinate 25,846,047 of JAWXYG010000010.1, read as the reverse complement.
AAGTTATTCTGCCTACTTTACATACCCTTCGATATCATTAGATTATTATCACATCTAGGGGCAGACCCAGGAATTTTTTTAAAGGGGGGCGAAAATAAAAAAAGCTAAATCAGACTTAATATACAAAAAATTGAAATTAAAGAAATATATTTCTAATGAAGCAAGATCAATTTCTTTAACTACCTTTTTATTTTCAAATTTCAATTCTAAAAGACTTTGAATAAGAAGTTTTAGTATTTGACAATTCAACATTATAAGTAAATGAGGACAAAAACTCACTATTCTTTCTCTTAAAATAAGTATCAATGGTAGCACTTATCTTAATAATAATCACCTATAGAATATGATTAACACTTTTCACATACCATAATAATCCTCTTCAGAGAGTGTGTTAATATATATAAAATAAGTGTGTGCTGTGTCTTAATATATAAATACAACAATATGTATCTCCTCTATTTATATATTTTTTGAAAGATTTTTTTTTGGGGGGGCCACCCCGAGCCCCCCTCAGTCCGCCTATGATCACCCCCCCCCCCCCAAAAAAAAAACAAACAAAAAATCCCCATCCCCAAACTAACATGAACACATCCCTTACAAAAAGTAGAGAAGTATAACCCCATAAGCCTCTGGGTGTGACAATAATAGAAAAACAAGGCCAACCAAATGTAATACTCCCTCCTTCAATCCTAATTATAAGACCTAGTTGATTTTTTTTAGAGAGATTAAAGAAGCTAATTAAATTAATTTAGAGTATTTTTTATTTTTATTTTTTTCTTCAAACGAATTAGTTTGACTAATAAATTCATATATTATCTAAAGATATACAACATATGAAATGATTAAGTATCTTATCTAGCCTCTTTAATTTTTCCAGAAAAAAAAATCAACTAGGTCTTATAATTCAGACCGAAGAGAGTAACACAATATAAATATCAAAAGAAGATAAAAAAGGGAACACAGAAAAAAAGAATAACGGTATATAGTCAGAGAAAAATCAAACCTAAACAAATTGAGACGATGAGGATGACGAAAGAAACCTAACAGCAAGATTGGATTTCGTTATTTAGATTTGGGCGACAATAAGCAATGGAAGGGAACGAATTTCTTTTTTTTTTTTTTATTTTTTCAATTATTGAGTTTGTTAGGGTTTCCCTCACCGGTGGGGAATTTGATACGGACCGATCGAGGAAAGAAAACATTCTTAAAAAATACCTTATCAACTTCAAAATCCTAGAAAAATACCCTTTTCAAATTGTTCTTTGGGAAGATATTTTTACAAAGGATGTGTTGAGAGAGAAAGGGAGGGAGGCAATGGAAGAGAGGGAGGAGTAAAAAGGTTTATTTTTATTCCTCAAATCTTTACCATTCAATAAGATTATAATCTAATGATATTGAGAAAGGTAAGTAAAGATAGGTAAAATAATAGATCCCATTATATAATGATCAAATTTTACTTGAAATATTTAACGATTTTTTCTTTAAAAAGAATTTGAACCTTCTTCATCTTTTCTTTGTCCAAAAAAAAAAGGAAATATTCATTTTTTTTTTTTTGCTACAGATGTTGGGAGGGGGAATCGAAGTATCGAAACAAGGATCGGGGAGATATTAAACATCTCAATATCACTTGCAGTGTCACTGCACTGCGAGGAATCGTGGTAATTTTCCATATTCATGATGTCAAGTATAAAACGCGTTTCTTTGGGCCAAAACATGAAGCGTGTTTGGGATTTAAATATCTCGCTCGCGTGGCCGTCATCTTAAGTTTGCGGCGCTAAGAAGGGACGCCGTTTTGTAACCGCCACGACACCTGAAGACAGTACGTTTCGCGAGGGAACAGAGAATCTAGGAACTTCTGATTCTGATCCACACTCAACATTTTTCTTCTTTAAATAAATATATATATATATATATATTAATTCTTTAAATTTACATAAAGTACATATTTGGTTCATTAACTTTATAAAGTACTCCCTCCGGTCCTAATTATAAGGCATAGTTGACTTTGTTTGGAGAGATTAAGGAAGCTAAATAAGTTACTTAATCATTTTGCATGTTGTATATCTTTAGATTATATATTAGTATATGAGTCAAACTAATTACTTTGAAGAAAAAAATAAAAAGAAAAATACTCTAAGTTAATTTAATTAGCTTCCTTAATTTCTCCAAAAAAGTCAACTATGTCTTATAATTAGGACCGGAGGGAGTATATTGTTGATCTATAATATTAATACCATTAATGTTGTGAAAACACTGACGCAGCAAACCAAAGTGATAATTATGTAAATTTAAGCCATCATCACTATGTAATTAAATGATATTAATCTTAAATTTAAAATATATTTAAATTTTAAAAAAATCTAGTAAAACAGTCAATATCAATACCTCGATTGTATATTTGTATTTAAAAAATTAGTTTAATAACCAAAAGAACAAAACCTCAACTTTTTTTTGTAGTGATTTGTTGATTCATTTTAATTTAATAATCTAAATATATTTTCTTAAAAATTAAATATTTTTATTAGCTGCACAATTATCATTTAAATTTGTTGCATTCAAAATCTCCTTTAGCAACATTAACTTAGAAATATATGGCTAAAAGTATATTTTTATAAAGTGAAAGGACAAAAAATTTATCTCGTGTAAAACTTAAAGGATTAAAAGTATATATTTGGCTTTACTTTTTTTAAGGAAAATATACTTCTCATCTTGTAGGAGAAGTGTATCGTCATGTCATAGATACTTCAATTTCCGTGGTTAAGTTTTTTTTTTTAATAAAAAAGATGTGGATCCCACCATTTCATGTGTGTGTAGGAATCTTCTTCTTCTCATACAACTTAAGAAGTGTAAACCCCTTTTTTTAAATTACTACAGAGTAAAAAGTAAGTGAATAAGTAATGCTCCCATATTTTATGGTTTTTTGATGGATTAAGGCTTATTTAGAGATGATATGAACAATGGCGGATCTTAGGATAAATGTTTGGGGGGCCAAATGTATACTCATTAATTAATTAAGAAAAAAATATTTGGGGGCCAAATGTATAAATTTTTAGGTCAAATATATAAATTTTATGGAAAAAAATCCATTTTATATTAAATATTTAGAACTTTTTTTTTTGGGAGCCATAGCCCTCTAGCCCTTAAAAAGCTTCACCTCTAGATATGAAGTATTTTTTTTCATGTGTGTTTATCGTTCCAAAATGGTAATGTTTTCTGCAAAAAGCCAGATGGCTGTGATCACAAGGTGGTGGCCGGAACATGATGATAAGGCAAGACCAAAGGAAAAAGAAGGCAATACGGATAAGACCGGCGAGACCAAGGAGAACGGCCACCGGGACAAGCATGGAAAAACAGGGGAACGACAAGAAATGTATCAGAATCATAAAAATAAACAGCTTACAAATCGTTTTGTTGTAATCTGTGGGAAATAAAGTAAGGAATAAACTTTTTTGAGAAAATAATGATGGATATTTGGGAAAAACAAACAGTTGAGCAATATTCTTAACCATGTTCTGCGGGTATAATTATTATTTACTTTTAATGGATATTTTTTTAAATGGAATAATGTCAAATCATAGTTGTACTCGAAAGGATGTTCATTTTGAAATATAGGGGAGAATCTAATATAAATCCAATCGGAATTTATTTTTAACAAATTTTTTTTTTTTGAAAAGTATAGGTAAGCCGAGGCTTGAAGAGAATAGATAAGAACTAGACTATGATAATCTAGCCCTCAAAACAACAACCTAAGTGCTAGAATAGTAGCGGCAGGCCAACTGGTCTTTCAAAGTCATTTCAAAACAGCCTCTTGAAATCCTCGAAATTAGAGTTACATCGTCGTTTGCCAGGGCAACATGCCCTTCCTTGACCAAGTAATCAGCACAAGCTATATTTTCTCTCGGGGTGTAAAGAAGCTTGACATTCCAATATCGGAAGAGAAAGTCTCTGATCTCGCCAATGATGTCTCGCAAAGGATGCTTAACATGACATCCGTCTCTCATGAGAATGTTGATGGCATCAAGTGAATCAGAATAGAGAAGGAGCTGCTGAAGCCCTAATTGTGCGGCCGTTTTCAAATCCAGTAGGATGGCATAAAGCTCAGCCTTGATAACAGAGCGAAGACCAATGGATTTATAGAACCCCATCAACCAGTGCCCTTGAGAATCTCTGATCACACCCCTACAAGCTGCTTGGAATTGGTGTCGAACTGATCCGTCAACATCAATATAGACCACATTTTCTGGAGGGGGTCCAAGATTTTTAACAAATTTTTGATCTGGCCAAAAACTGTAATTAGAGATTTTTGAATATTGTTAAGGTCATCCCTTATCTCCTAAGTCATCTTTATCGACTAATTCAATTTTATCTTTGCTCTCTCTTTTTAAATTATGATTATTAGTGTATTAATTAAAAGCCAAAGAATTCAACTCCGTGATTTAATATGTGATTTAAAAATGGAATAGGGATATCAATGTTCCTTAATTTCCCTTTAAAAGAAAGGACAACAGATTTCTTTATCTTATATATAGAATCAATGTTAAAGAAATGGAATAAATGAAATTCCCCAACCAACGTATACGAAGGTTTTTGATGAAACAGAAGAATAAATCCACCCATATATTTTTATATTTATATAATATCTTGGTTTGACAAAAATATTTACTGCAAGTATATAGGATATATACAAATTTGAATGGTAAATATTTTTTAAAAAATTATATTGTATATATAGATAAGTATTAGTTTGTTTTATTGAAAAAAAATAAATCATAAAAACAACTAAAAATAAAGAGCAGATCTTAAATAAATCCCATTGAATTAATAAAAAATGGGCCACATTTACATTCAATTTTCCTTTTTAATTATAGGAGGGCGTTCTTGTTTTTTAATAATATTCAAATATTTCTAATTAGGCCGAGTGTTAAAAGTATAACCCTAAATTTAAATTATAATATTTTAATCAGATTTACAAATGATTCTCCCAAATCAAATCTTTTACTATTAATGAATCATATCTCTAAAGAAAATGTTGTGACTAGGGGCCAAAAGAATAGCAGAGAATTTTCAATGTTTTATTTATTATTTCTTTGCTTTAATTATCATTTTTCCCATTACCCAAGGAATAAAGTTAAGATAAGATGATATTGTGGAACCCACACAGATATATATATGCTGATACTTTGTTTTTATCTCTATCTCCATTTCATTAAAATAACTGGATGAAAAATCTTAAGACACCATTATAAGATAAAGTAACTCGGCCAATATATATATATATATATGTGGTAAAGTTATTATGGATCATGATTCTATAATTTAATATGTAAGGAAGAGACAACGTAGGATAAATGTTATCAAATTAATGCACCAAACCAGTCCTTAAATTTTCAGAACCAAACAAGCTCTCGTGAGAGCACTTCAAGTTTATTATTATTATTATTATTATTAATTTTTGAAGTCTTTCCCCCTCTTCTGATTTTTGGGACCAAGTTTTTTTTTATACACATAATAGGAGGTAGGGTTCGAACCCTGGACATGGGGGAGGAGAGCAAAACTCCCATGTCGGCCAAGTTTTATTCCCTCCTATTTTATTCAATAATAATACAAGTGATTTTTTTCTTTAGGAAAAAAAACATGAGGTTAAATGAGCAAACCCATTTATTTTTCTTATGGCTCTCCTGTTTAAAGTATAAATCGTCTTGTATAAAAAAAAATAAAAATTAAAAAAAGGTCCAAATAGTCTTGAAATCTTTTTTTTTTTTTTTATTGGTCAAATAGTCTTGAAATCATGTAAACCTCAAGCTCAACCTTTGGGTTAAACATGCAAGCTTAACCGGCTAGACCAATTTTTCGGGCGTACCATGAAATTTCTAACCAAAAGTCGTCATTGGGTTCAATTGGCGTGGGGTTGGTCTTTCTCACATTTAGAGAGGGGGTTCAATTCCTGTGTTGGTCAAGGTGCTGGGGGAGGCATCCTAGGGGTCTAGGAAGTAATGGTAACGCTGTTAGAGGTGGAAGCATGTGTATTCTCTGGCCAGTATCCCCTATGGACTGGGCTTCAAGCGCCTTGCCCTTGGACTGTGGGTGAACTCAACCCTTTTCCTAAAATTTTTTATATCAAAAAAGTCAATAATGTCCTTAATTTTGTACAGAAAAAGTTCTTTTACTTTTTGATTTTTATAGTTTTGACTCAATTATAACTTAATCTTAAAACTCTAACTTGGTGCATCTCAATTCTTATAGGCTAAATTGAAACTCTATCTCTAAACTTTAACTCACAAAAATTTAGTCCATATAGTTTTAATCATTTAAAATTGTAGTCTTTAAATTTCATTAAATATATAATTTTTCTATATAGGGACTAATATTTTGCTCAAACCATGGAAATTGAGTTACCTTCAAATCAAATTTCAAGAAGTGCGTTATAACTTAAATAGGTGAAATTTATAGGGATTGAGCTACACCAAAACTTATCAAGTTATTTTATAATTTGAGAAAAGTTTGGCAATTTATTAATCTTTTGTGCTTAAATTATTTCCAACCCTTCTCTTTTATGTTCTACCAAACATATATTTTCTATATTTTATTTTTATAGTTATGTATTCTATATACTTATCTCCACTATTCCATTCTCATATTCATTCTTACTTCTATTGTATCAAAAATCAGGCCTCACAAGCAAACAAGTAAGTTGGTTCCACCGGTAGAAAGTAGCTAGTTTAGGTCACCATGAAGAGGACAAAATTTCAAATTCAAATTTGTGACGCTCCATTATGAAAGAGCTTATTACCAGCTAAGTAAACTCATATTTAAATATCTTCCTCTAATTGTAGCAAAAAAAAAAAAAATATATATATATATATATATATATATATCTTCCTCTAATTTATGGGCTATTTATAACCATGTTGGATCAGACTTTTCTTTCAAAATCTGGCCCAGTAGGCTGATCTCAAAAGCAAAGAAGCCCACATTCACCCGCCAATGCTCACTGCTTCGCATAACACCCCCCCCCCCCCAAAAAAAAAAAACCTTCTTTCACCTTATCTAACTAAAATCTTAAACGTCTGAAGGTAACGGACGACTCGTCCTGCCCAACATCGGTATAACCTAAAAGGAAGAGAAATTTCCCCTGCCCTTGGATAATAGGTAAATCCAACCCTTTTCCTAAAATTTTTGTATTAAAAAAAAAACTAAAATCTCAAACACCCATTGCCCTTGGGTTTAACTAGTGAATGGGTCGGACTCTCTAGCTAAAAGGGAGGGGGTTTGATCCTGAAGTTGGTCAAGGCACTGGAAGAGTTATCTTAGGGGTCTACGAAACAGTGGAAACGTTAGAAAGAAATGGAAATATGTGTATTCTCTAACTCAGTATATCCTGTGGACTAGGCTCGAAGCACCTTACCCTTAGACTGACTGTAGGTGAGTTCAACGCCTTTCCTAAAATTATATATATATATATATATATATATATATATATATATATATATATATATATATATATATATATATATAACTAAAATCTCAAACAGAGGAATTATAACTTTACAAATTAATCGTTACACAAGTCAATTACAGAGATAATAAAATTATACAATAAATAATTATATAACTATTTTAAAGCTAAAAATCACTTACTGAGATATTTGATAAGTGTTGTGGTAAGATTTAAATCTATACATGAGTTATCATTGACCATACTGATACTTATTAGAGGCATATTGTAACTAGTAACTACCCATGGGAATTACATGAACTCAAAACTCATGAAATAACCTACTTCTAAATTTATTTTAAATGAGATCATTTATAATTTATAGGTAATGTTGTATGATATTTGAGGGGGAAGTATAAAAGTGCTGACTATATATTATGAACGATTGGGATTGGGATTTAGTTTGACGTAATGCGGTGTCAAATTCTATAACAATTAAGAAAATGTGAAACAATTGAGACGAAAATTGTAAAATGATACCAATACTCTATCTTTTTTTTTAATAAGAGTTCGATAACTAAATTACACAGTTGAATAAAACAGTTAAAATTAGTTAAAAATAATAAATATTTTCTCCAAATATTCTCTCATTTATAAGGGGGCAATAAAAGAAAATGGTTAGGAGAATGTAATACAACAAAAAGTTAATGTAATATATTATTTTCTTCAGTTCTAAATATAAGACCTAATTAAATTTTTTTGGGAGAAATTAAAGAAGTTAAATAAGTTACTTAATCCAATTATATGTTGTGTAAGATTAAATTATATTAGTTTATAAGTTAGATAAATTAGTTTGGAAAAAAAATACTTTAAAATAATTTAATTAGTTTATTTAATCTCCAAAAAAATTTAATTGATTTTTGTATTTAAGATTATAAGTAGTGTATAATTAATGAGACACAACTAACAAGTTGTTAATTAATGTAGTAAGCGACCTCACTTAAAAAAAAAAAAAAAAAGAGAATACAAGTTCAAATCTCAAGAAGCTACTTACTAAAAGATATAAAAACCCTTTACGTTTTAAGCTTCAAGATGAGAAATCCTTAATTAAAAAAATGACGGGCAAAAATTTGGAAAAAAAAAAATCTTATCAATTATTTAGTCCATTTTAAGATTCTTTTAAAAGGATCACAATTCAAATTTTTGGCTCTTGCGAAAAGAACAAGAGGGAGTATTTACTATTAAAAATGATTCTTCTGTTTTTTTATTTGTTTTTGCTGCAATAATTAAATATGATTCAATTAGAACCTAATGTGAATTAGTTAATTGTTAAACCAAATCCGCTTCTTTTTTTTTTTTTCCTTTTTTTTTTAAAATAAGTTAAACCAGATCCACTTTTGCGAGTGATTATGATTCCACCAACTAACATGGGATAAGTTTGGTAGGCATTTAATAATGTTTTGACACCAAGCTAGTGGCTGTGTCATAAATTTCTGGCAAAAAAAGATGCGTCATAAATTAAAGGGTAATTGATTTCTCCACTTATTGAAGATAATCCAAAATTACGTTGTTTTGGATTAATGAAGAGTATTTCTATAATTTTGTTTATTTTTTTATCATATGAATTTTATCAAAACAACTTTCATTAATTTACCTAATATTACAAACACACCATTCATTAATCTAAAACGACGTAGTTTTGGGGTCACTGGAGATAACTTTATCTCTAGTGACTGGAGAAATAATTTTCCCTAAATTAAATTATGATGATGAGTTCGTGTAAATAACAATGTGTCTTAAATTTAAATTTTATATATATTCTTACGCAACTACTTATATTCGATATTATCAGCTATATGATTTGAACTTGTCACCTAAATTTGGTGATTACTCTTCTAATATTTTTCATATATTGATCAATCTGTTTATTAATATCTCTTCTCATGTTTTATCTGTCAACAAGGTTCCTGCACTGATCAACAAATCGGTTGAGACTGTGGTTTAAATAGGGGTTATAACACTAGATTAGAGAAGTCATAATTAAAATAATGCTTAGATAAAAATGTACTCCTTCCGGTCCTAATTATAAGAGCTAGTTGACTTTTTTGGAGAAATTAAGGAAGCTAATTAAATTACTTTAGAATATTTTTATTTTTATTTTTTTCTTCAAACTAATTAATTTAACTAATAAACTAATATATAATCTAAGGATATACAACATATCAAATGGTTAAATAACTTATTTAGCTTCCTTAACTCCTCCAAAGAAAATCAACTAGCTCTTATAATTAGGACCGGAGGTAGTATTAATTTATAAATATATAAAACATTCATAAATATCCCATCATGCTCAACTAGGAAAAGAAAATGATCCAGTTGACCCATCTAAACCCTTCGAACGGGCTATTTTGATACCATGCTTGTAAATAAAATATGCAAATTAAATTTTTGGTCATGAACTTTTTTTTGTCACCGACAGAAAATGATCCCTCTCAAGATATTGAAGGATACGAGTAAAAATATGCAAATTAGTTTTCCTACACATCCATGCTTGTGTATACTTTTGAACTTAATTAATATAAGCAATGGAGGGAAGAGCAAGGAATGAATGATGTGTGAATTATATCCTTTGGGTCTTTAATATAAGATATATTTAAGGAGTTGGTCTTTATTCTAGATATAAAACATAATTTTTATATTTGTCAATATTTCCTTGATTTATCTTATTGATGCTCAACTCCCTTAATAATAATTAAGAAAATGAGGGAATAAGGGAATTAAAGGAGACAAGTAGAGCGTTATAGGGATTCGGCTTTGATCCTTTGAGGCTCCCATCCGCCGCTATCCATTGCATCTAAACGGCGCCATTTTGGCTTCAAAAAACTGAAGATGCATCTTTTTTTTTTTTTAAGAAAAATATTTAAGATATTAATTAGTACTAAAAATATACTTCAAATCCCTAAAATCATCATCAAGGAAGTAGTCTAGGTCGGCCTGTAACCTCTATTGATATTCCTAATAAAGCAACAACACCTTGTTTAGCATTTATAACTACTAAACAACCTTTTAAAGTATGTACAAGTAACTATAAATTTGAATCTCGAAAAGTACATTTGTTGGGAAAGATAAAAACCTTTTGCGTTTGACAAATGCATGAGGTTGAGTGGTGGCCCCCCTTTTGGCAACCCCAACATCACCAACCTCAAGTGATGGTTGTACATTTGACAAAGCATAGTTAAATTTAAAGTATCTTTTTAGTATCAATCAGTGCTTTTAAATATATTTTCAAAAAAAAGGTGCAGCTTCAATTTTTTGAAGCCAAAACGACACTGTGCAGATGTAGCAGATAGGGGTATCAAAGGACCAAAGTTGGATTCGTGTTATAGACAATAGATAACATACTCACCAATTTAAGTAATTTTTTAATTTACTTATATTAGATAAATATATCTTATGTTAAAGAGACTTGAGATATAAATTATAGTTTGTAATCAACTATGGTAAAAGTGTATTTGTTTTGGTGAGGAAAGTCATAGCATAAACCAATGTGGAACAAGAGATGGGACACCACTGGGCCTCCAATCTGTCCTATCCTCACCAAATTTTCTTGTCTTCTTGTTAACTTCGTTTTCTCACTATTAAACGTGGGAATGTATTAATATGCGAACTTTTGTAATTTCACCTTATTTTTAATTAAGTTGTTACCATTCTTTTTATTATATCTTTTATACTTCCTCTTGTTTTGATAAGTTACAATTTGTCAAATGGTTTGCTATTTTTTATAAGCTACTCTACCATTTAGAAATATATGAACATTTGATGCATTTCTTATTTTTTCCCCTATTTGATTATTGGAATATCATTTCTGCATTTGATGCAAATAAATATACCTGCAGCGACCACATACGACATCATTTCCTCCTTTTTCTTTTAATTAATCAATCTGAAAACCGAATGGGGCAAAGGATTTGACAAAAAAAAAAGGTAGTGAACCACGGATGACAGAAAAAGGACATTTCATAGACCGGCGTCACTGAAATGGAAGGTATGTTGATCATAATTTCCAAGTCAAAATCAGAACAGTTGCCAGATCAAAAGAACATACATATAGCTGAAATTTCATACAGCTTACCTTCTAACAATCACAAAACCTTTCCAATCGAAAAAAATATCAAACTCGACATACACCGAACAACAAGATCTTCAAACACGCAAAACATACCAACAGTACGTACAATGATGAGAACACTCACCGGCATCGTGAGACAATTGCAATGAAAGATCTCCGGCGACCAAGAAGAGCCGCAAAAATTACCAGGCAAGTCGGAACTATTTGTAGCAGAGAGTCTAGGGAGAAGCGAGGTCAACGACGAAGAACAAGAAGAAGAAAATGGCATCAAGATCGAGCTGTCACGGCCTTGGACTTGATAACCCAAATACCGTGCCGGCCTTAGCTTGATTACCCCTCTCAATCTTGCCAAGTCAGCTGAATCCCCTCGAGTAGGCAAGGAAAGGCAAGGAACACAAGAGAACTCTTAGAGAGAGAAAGAACTCAGAGAGAGAAGCTCTTGAAACACAAATGCTTGAAGACTCTTGGATGTGTAACAAATGAGGAGGGCACCCCTATTTATAGCCTACCACCTCCGCAATGAACGGCCTAGATCGAAAACATCCTACGGCTACAATCGGTTCTCCAGAACCTTCCCTACAAATATCAAGATATTTACAAGTATCGCCTGTGTAAGCGCTTACCTTAGCGCTCTCTAGAATTCTCCACACAATTATAATATTATCTACATATTTACAACACATAGACTTGAGCATGTAAGCATTCCTGTAACGCCCTGTCTGCGTCTTCGTGCCGCCTGCATGTCCAAGTCTAAACCTCGAACCATAGAGAGTGCCTTGTGCACGCAAAATATCCAGCGTTCCCTATTGTGTGTGACAGAGCGCTCTTTGGTTTTTGGGAGAGTTTGAAACACATGCCAGGGGTCAGATTCGCACGTGAGAGTATAGTGAAATGCAATCTTAACGAGAAGTTTTCAGGATTTTTATGCGGAGTTGGACTATACAGGACGACTTATTATAGTTATGACATTGATTAATTAAAAAAAAAAAAGGGAGGAGAACGATGTCGCTTGTGGTTGCTGCAGGTATATTTATCTGCATCAAATGTAGAAATAATATCCCCTTTGATTATATGTGTCCATTATATAAGCTTCAAATTAAATAACTAAATTACATAAATAAAAAGTTAGTTAAAATTTGTTAAATACAATAAATATATAAAAATGCAATTTATAGAGGTGAGTGAAAAAAGACATGAATGAGAATGAGTAGAAAAAGGGTTAAGGGGCAATTCTATCCCAAAAGTGTCAAAAATGGAATAATTTTTTCTTGATTCTTATCTTAGTTAATTTTGACTGTTAGTTGACTAAATATATTAAGCTAAAAATATTCTCATGTCATTCACGTTATTCTTGTTGAGGTGTAAATTTATGTTAAAAGTTCATGTGTTATTTACTTCATATTTTTCTTAAAGTTAGAATAAAAACATTTAGGACAAATTTACACTCTAATAAAAATAATGTGGATAACATGTAGACTGCTACCTCAATATATTTTTATTAACTAACAATTAAAATTAACCAAGATAACGACCGGGGAAAAACTGTTCCATTTTTTTACACGTTTGAGGTAAAATTACTCCCTGAAAAACTACTTACGAGGAAAAATTGCTTCTTAGTAAAAACTTCCAAAACAAAAATGTCTCTTAACCCTAGAAAAAAATTTGTGAGACACTTTTAATTAATTATATGTGAGAATGTAAAAAATGCATTAAATGTTTAGACATATATTAAGTCTAGCTTATACAAAAGACCAAACTCATTCAAAATATTGAAGCTTATATTAAGAAGAGGTGGAGCATTGATTATTTATTCTCTCCTCTTTACTCCACTCTCTCGTTACCTTTTCCTATAGCCATACATGACCTTTCATGTTTTCCCCCTCTATTCTTCACGCACTTTCTATATTTGGAAAGTAATATATATTACACATTTATTAACTTTAATCAATTTTTACCAATTTATTAATCTACGTAATTAAATTATCTATAATTTATGGAAAAAGACTCAAGGGAGTAGTTTTCTCAATTATAGATATTAGTTTCTATAGTCATAATTTGTTAGTAATTTGTAAGTGAAATTATGTTAGTAACTATTGACATGGCTTTCATTCAGCATTCATATGGATTAATTTTGTCAGATAAAAGTAAAATCAATCCGTTATACATTATATAAAGATGCAAGGAGATGGTAATGTATGAGTATAACAATATTTTATATATATATATATATATATATATATATATATATATATATATATATATATATGTTGATAATAAATACATTTTATTTTTTTGAATAAAATAATTTTATTTCTTAAAAAATATCTTTTTTATTTTGTATTCTGTGACAACTTATATATGACTTAGTTAGCATTATATTTACGTTATCCTCAAGAATTACAAGGATCTGATTGAGAATGAGATGAAATTATAGAGACAGATAGATTAAATTTCCCTATATTCTTCAATAGTTTCTTTTAAAACATATAATAGGAAAAATAACATATCTTGAATCAATATACAAAATAAGAAAAAAAAAAGACACTCGTTTCACCGCAAATTCACCATAAAAGAAAGATTTTACTTCAAAAGGATTCATTTCAAACTATATATCACTTTCAAAATTAAGGAAGGGAGATTAACTTATTAAATATAGGGTTACGGTGTTAAAATAACCTTCAACTTTTATCGAAAGTGCAACAATAACCATAGACTATTTTTTGGAGCAAAAGTAACCATAAACTTTCAAAATTGGGGAAAGACCGTTAAACCCAACTAACTTCCATTTATTACAATAGGGAAAATTAATCTTCTAACCCTTAAAGTTTTAACTTACTTATAACTTAGTCCATGAACTTATGACTCACATACAACTCAATTCTTAATGTTTCTGAGTTATCTTATATGGCAAAAAATGTTAAAAGTACTGTTAAAAATTGTTTAGATGGATTTTATACATTTTTTTTTTAAAAAAAAACCAATGTCCTTGTCCCCATTGAATCGAATCCTTCTCCACTTTTGTTTTCTAGAAATCTCGTTAGGCATTCACGGCGTCCATGATAAATCCTTTAGAAGCTCTTTTCAAGCATAAGGTGAGATCGGTTTTCTTATATTAAAGGGCCTTCAAAATTACGAGCATCATGTAAAGGATGATCTATAGTTCCATTTGTTAGTTCTCATACTATTGTTTTGATGATAACAAATCTGATATACAAAGAAGGTTGACTGATGATTCAAGCCACTCGAGTGATAGAACTATATTTGAACTAAATTTGAATCAACAAGTCACTCGAGTAAATATTCTTTACTTGGAGTGATCAAAGAAGATCACTTGAGTGGAAGTGGATGCACTCGAATGATGTATCTTCACTCCCAAGACTTCTACAAGTCACATGATAAAATTCTGAAGTTATACAAGCTCACTTGAGTGATTGAATAAACACTCGAGTGAGTCAGCATCACTTGCAAGTGACTTGCAAAGATTTTGAAAGTTGGAGCAGATTACTCGAGTGATGGTTTTAAGCACTCAAGTGATATGCTCAAGATCATTCGAGTGAATTAGTGATCACTTGAGTGATGATGATAACTTACAAGTTTCAATAAGGCACTGCCAGATGAGCCAAGAGTGATGTGATCTTAACAGAAAATCACTCAAGTGATCCTGAGAATCACTTGAGTGATCCGAGATCACTTGTAAATGTATACAAGTAATCCATAAATTTACTCGAGTCACCTAATAGTGTTGAAGCATGTTCCAAGCAACAGAAAATCACTCAAGTTATATTTCAAGCACTAGAGTGATGAGTTTTTCTACAAAATTTCACTACCAATCATAAAGTTCATCTAAACACTCGAGTTACTCTATGATAACTCAAGTGACAAGGTATCACTTGAGTGATCCTGAATCACACTTGAGTGCATATTCATTGTCTTTTTGAACATCTCAATAATTTTAATACTTATGATGAACATTATATTAAACTTGATAATCACTTATACTACTTCTCAATATTACTAATTCTCATTTATGTTTCAGCTGATTAAAACTTGAATTAACTTTGAAAGCAACAAAAACAAAAATCTATCAGAGCATTAAATGCAAAGCATAGCAGAACAGAGGGATTGTGTAACATCCTGAATTTTGGACCTAAAGACTTGAAAACTAGCCTATTTTTGGAGGACTACTAGGCTCTACTTTTGAAAATGGCGAATTTTGAAACGGTATTTTGTGGGACGTGAATAGTATTTACTATTCACATATACGTATTTACTATTCACAAATACGTATTCACTTTTTATAAATACAGTATTTAATCGATATTTTGAGAAATATGAAAAGTATTTACTATTTACAAATACGTATTCACTATTCAAAAATACGGTATTTACTATTCCTAAATACGTATTCACTATTTGAAAATACGTATTTACTATTCATGCGGGACCCACGTCAAATTATTTCTCCTCTGCCGACAGAAGTCTCGTGAGTTTTGAAAAATTTTGCGCGCGGGACCCACTCAATAATAAT
The DNA here is from genome assembly GCA_034222035.1 of Acacia crassicarpa. NCBI lineage: Eukaryota > Viridiplantae > Streptophyta > Magnoliopsida > Fabales > Fabaceae > Acacia > Acacia crassicarpa. The sequence goes on along the minus strand of JAWXYG010000010.1, from coordinate 25,829,955 downwards.
ATTATTATAATATAATATCTTATACTTTGGAAAACAATAGAAATAAAATTATTTCTAATAAACCGTGAATTAGGTTTTTAAAGTAAGGGTATATTATAAATAAGTGAATTTTTATCTCAGAGTGGGTTATCTCCGAAGTCATTTCCGTAATCGGCGGAATGATTATTTGAGATAGGTTGAACCGATATTTTGAATTAGGACAGATAGTGGAACCTGTAGGAAATAAATCGTAACTCAAAATCCTTGAACTAAGTAGTAAACAACTGGACATATTATGAATCAGTGAATTTTTGTCTAGAAGTTGGTGTCACCCGAAGTAATTTCTGTAACCGTCAGTGTCCGACTTAAAATCTTCGGCAGGTTACGGAATACCCTAAATAGGATCAAAAATTTAGTTGACCCAGATATTTCTGAAGAGGAAAAATAGAACTTCAAGGCTGTGCTTCCGGATTCTTGAGAATTTCTAATATAACGCGATTAGAACACCGATCAGGGAATCTTTATAGGATAAATGCAAAAGAGTAAGAAAGTGTCATCGTCATGATGACGTCATCGATGACGTCATCGATGACGTAAGCAAATGGATTGGACGGTTGAGATGAAGCCATGTTTAAAGTCAAGATCCAACAGCCAAAATCTGACCTGATAAAGTATGAATAGTGTCATGCTTTTTCACTATAAATAGAGGCTTCATTTCTTCATTTTCTTCACACCAAACTCAGAGAACAATAGTTGAGTTTAAGAGAAGAGTGAGAATTCTTAGAGTTAGAGAGAGAGTTTAGAGTAAAGTTCTTGAAGCTGGAGAGAATGAGCAGGAACTTCAAGGGTAAGTTCTTTGGTCTCTAGTCTTAATATTTGGTAGTTTCTTTTGGTAATTATAGTAGAAATGCCAGATAGAGTTTTTCTGAGTATGCTCTGTGGCTGCAGCTTAGTCTGATCTGTCACATCAGAAAAGAATTATCCTTGGACAGTAAATATTATTTACTGGCACAGTAAAAAATATTTACCGGCACGGTAAAAATATTTTTACTGGTACTATTCACATGAATAGTGAATATCCAACATAGTTTCCGCAAATGCTGAAAATTAATGGTCACTGATAAAAATGATATTATAGGATATCCGAGGATTCTGGAGTCAGATTCAAAGGAAGTTTGGGGATACGTGAATAGTGCCGTATACGTGAATAGTGCCGTATACATGAATAGTACCGTATACATGAATAGTAAATTACTATTCACACCGAACGAAGGTACGGACGCGTACTGTAACCTTAACTCTGATGCTTATGGTATGCTTATATGTGATAGATAGTCTGAAATTCTGTTTTTGAAAATTGATCATACACATACAACTTGATACGGGTTATAGTCTTGATAACGCCGTTATGTTTTCCTAGCGCTGAGGACACGGATGTACACCGTGGCACTGGTGAATAGTGCAGACTATAATAACATGCATATTGCAGTGGCTGTGTTATGTTATTATGTGAATATATGAATAATGTATGTGATTATTGCTGTTTTGACATGAATATCTGTCATACATATTTGATACATAAGCATGAGGTTAACCGTTACCTGAGGTTCAATGGGTATTGAACCTCAGCTCTTACTGTAGTTTCAGGATTTTCGGAGTGAACAGAAACAGAAACAAGGGTAAGCAGCAGGCAGAAGGACTTGCTGGAGAAAGTCCTGTAGATATGTATAGTCTTTCGAACTCTTTGTATCAACAAACCAGTACACCACAGTGATTGAATATCAGTTACTTTGTATTTAAAATCATTTCGTTGCTCAACTCTGGTTAAATTATTTTGAACTCTGATCAAATAATTTCGAAAATGCTTTAGAAAAGTTGGGGTGTTACAGATTGCGTTTGGAGCATTTAATAAAAGGAAAGGGAAGAGAAAGCAACAAAACATTGAATTTCATCCATGGCTACAATTTGTATCTAACAGACAAATTTGAATGCTCACAACAGTCATTAATGAAGCATTCAAGTCGAAGCATTAATTAAGCCAACGACAAACATTCTGTATATTTATTGCTCAGTTATTCTCTGATATCTTCTGATATTCGATTTGTTCTTCAATGTTTATCTATAACTCCGTGAGAGAGATTACCAACCTTGTTCAATTCTTGTAAAGAAAATCTCAAAGTAGTGAGACTCTAAGTGTAGTTGTCAACTTACAAAGTGTAAGGAGAAATGAGTGTCTTGTTGAGGAACTCTCTTGTACTGTGGTGTCAAGAACCTGTCGAATCTTGAAAAGATAGTGGAAATCTCAAAGGCGTTATGAGGATTGGGTGTAGGTCAAGTAGTTAAGGTCGAACCAGTATAAACTCCAGTGTACACTTCAATGATATTTCTTTAACTCTTATCTCATGATTAAGTTGATAATTGCATTTGTTTTTAAATTTTTAATATCACCTAAGTCACCCTCTCTTAGGTGAAACGTTGGCACTAACACCATTTATTATTAAAAGGATAGATTGTGCACTAGGTATATTGTGAAGTGAGTGTGCTTATACTTTTTCTAATCTCATCCTCTTCCAAGCACTATTTATCTTTTATCATTGAAAAATTAAGAAATCTCTTTTTCCACAATGATTTTTCCTTGCATATTTGGGTGCTTTATAAGAGTTGAAAGTATCATAATTGGATACCTTTCCTCTAATCTGAGTTGTCCACTGCCCTTTGGTGCTTTATAAGGATCTGTCATGGACACTGCGGTTGCCTAGCTAGAATTCTGGGACATAGGGGCGGAGGGAGATACGACACTGTTTTTATTTTTATTTTATTTTTTCATTTATGTAAAATCTACTTAAGCAATTTTTAACAATATTTTAACATTTTTTTGCTACACAAGATGACTCAAAAACATCAGGGACTGAGTTACAAGCAAATCAAAAGTTTAGAGACTCAGTTATAAAAAAGGTCAAAACTTTAAGGCACAAAAGATTAATTTTTGTTATTGTAATAAATGGAAGTTAGTTGACTTTAACTGTTTTCCCTCAATTTTAAAAGTTTATTGCTACTTTTGCCCCAAAAAGTTAGTTTATGGTTACTATTACACTTTTGATAAAAGTTGAAAGTTCTAAACCTTAACCCTTAAATATATCTTAAGTTGAAAGAATTTTTTAACTTTGCACTTTTTTAAAAAAATTTTGATCAAGGATTTCCATCTCGAGACTTAGAGGGTAATGGTTCTCACATCTTCCAATAAGTGTATTTTTTAGGATTTAAACTTGTGTTCTCCTTCTTATAAAGGTGAGACCCTTTACCAGCTCAACCAAGAACTTGTTGGTAACTTTGCACTAATTTAAATCTGTCAAACCCCTCTCCTCTTTCATAATATCTAATATGTACAACTAATAAACAGGTGGAAAATTAAAAAACATGATAATTAATAATTATCTAAGTAACATAGATTATGAATCAAGCTTTGATTTAAAAAAATGCCTTATATTTTGGACGGATCGAAGGGAGTACAAAGAAATGAGGGGTCTATTTTTAGACAAAAGTATACATTTGATACTTTAACTTTATACAAAAGTTTCGTTTAGTCCATTATTTTTTTAAAAAAAAAAAATCAGTCCTGTAATCCTAACATCACTAGTCTGATTTTTTTTAGTAATAATCACTATTATTTTGAAAAGTGAACTTAATATGTCATCACTGAAAAGGATTTTTCAACATTTAAAACATCAATAACAACATTTTTTTTATTAACATTATTAGTGCTTAAGGACTAAAAATCATCTTGTAAAATTAAGGGGTCAAAAAATAAAACATCATATGACGAAGTTAAAGGACTAAATATATACTTTTATATTTTTAAAAAATAATATTTGGTTGTTACTCCAATTATCAATCTACCATTCTGATTCTAATTATAAGTTTATTTTGACCAAAAAATTTGGTCCTATTTATAAGTTTCCTTTCAAGATAATAAATGAGATTGTAATAATTTTACTCATATTAATTGTATAAATAAAAAGAGAGAGGGAAGAAAAAGTTGAAACATATTCATTTAAAAATAAGAGCAAAGTTAAAAATTTACCTCGTAATTATCAAGCTAATATCTTTCATTGGTATATGTGATTCAGTAAAAAAAAAAAAGATTTATAAATAGCATCATATAGAAATTGGCACTCCATTATTATAAAGTGAAAACTACTTACACTTAGCCATATAATTTTAGTCTAATAAATAATTGAGTGATGACACACAATGTGGAAATTATTGGGTAGTGGTGGGACTAAGTACCTTTATCCTTATCAACATCTAAAAACCAGCGGATATTATTGATTATGCTTTTGTGTTTTAGACAACCACGTTGGAATTGTCAACGCTTCAATTATGTTCATTTTATAGAGTTATTATATTCAAATTCATGATTAATACTTTTTATAGATAAGAATTTAGCATTACTGAATTTGAAATGCTTTAGTTGTTACCACCCATCCCAACGGGAGCAGATTTTCTCAATATTTTATCTCTTCTCATCTCTTAGTATTTTTTTTATTATAGTCATCTAAATATTAATCTAAATGTTTAGAGAGAGATGTCTTTACTTTTTAAATTTTCATATCTACCACGTATGGCAGATGATGTGTTTTTTTTTAAACGCTTAGATTAATATTTGGACGATCAGAACATAAAAATTACTGTATGAGGGATTTTGAGAAACATGCCATTGAAAAAAATCTAGATCTCTATCCAACATTGCAGTTGGAGTTGTTTGTGATTAATAATAGTACGAGTACTATTTATGTTGGTGATCTATGAGTTAAAAATAAATAATAAAAAAGGGAAAATCTCATATAAAGTTGCTTGAAATAGGAAAATTCTAAATTAGGTTGGTAAATTCAATGAATCCTTAATTAAGTTATCAACCCAATTTAGAATTTCAAAATTTAGATTAAATGACGTTATTGCCCTCTCATAGTTTCCTTTCTCATCTTAAAAGGATTTCAATACTTTTTAATTTATTTTTACAATAAGTGTAAATATATATAAACATTAATATATAATAAAATAAAATATGATTAACTTAGATCAAATAATTTTTTGTGTGTGGAAGAATGATCAGGAATAATTCAAAAAAAAAAAGTATCAGCTCCAATATTAATTAAATGTTTTCTAGTTGAACATTAGAATAAAAAAATTATTTTTTACTTGATTTTTTGTACATTGATAAAAAATGTTAATATAAAAATAAATTGTTTGATATAGCAAAATAAATATCAAAGATTTTCATTAATGATTTTTCAAAAGAAAAGATATTTATTAATGTAAAAAAATAAGGGAAAATCTCATATAAAGTTACTTAAAATGGAGAAATTCTAAATTAAGTTGTTAAATCCAACAATTCCCTAGTTAAGCTATAGACTCAATTTAGGATTTTAAAATAGAGGTAAATTAACTTTAGTACACCCTCCTAATTTTCTCTATCATTTTTTCCTCTTTAAGGAATTTAATTGCTCTTTAACTTCTTTTTTTTTGATATATAGGCGATAGGGAATGGGGGGGATCGAACCCAGTACAAGGGGGTGGGGAGACTACTCCCAATACCACTGCACTACTAGTAGTGCCGGTAATTGCTCTTTAACTTTGTCTTTTAATAAATGTGCATATATATTAACATTAAGACATAATAAAATAAAATATGATTTATTTAAATCAAAGGAGTTTTTGTATTCAGGAAGAATGATTTATTGGTTTGAGTGAAAAATAAAATGCATAACACTGTTATCAATTAAATGTTTTTATTAAATATTTTAAATAAAATTTTATTTTTGAACGAACTAAAATTAGTTTTTTGTCAATTAAAAAAATTAATCATGCAATTTTACTTATGTAATATATATGTTGTTTTTTTTTAACGCTAATAAATATCTTTTATTTGAAAAAATCATTAATGAAAATCTTTGATTTGTAGTTTGCTATATCAAACAACTTTTTTTCTCAATGAACAAAAAATCAAGTAAAAAATGATTTTTTTTTATTCTAATGTTCAATTAGAAAACATTTAATTAATATTGGGGTTGATATCTTTTTTTTTTTGAATTATTCCTGATCATTCTTACACACACAAAAAATTATTTGATCTAAGTTAATCCTATTTTATTTTATTATATATTAATGTTTATATATATATATATATATACACTTATTGTAAAAATAAGTTAAAAAGTATTGAAACCTTTTTAAGATGAGAGAGAGGAGACTATGAAAGGGCAGTAACGTCATTTAATCTAAATTTTGAAATTCTTAATTGGGTCGATAACTTAATTAATAATTTATTGAATTTACTAACCCAATTTAAAATTTTCCTATTTTAAGCAGCTTTATATGGGATTTTCCCAATAAAAAATGTCTCTAAAGTCTTATATAAGTTTTATTTGAAAGATCTTGTTAGCTTTGCCTATGTGTTAAATAGATAATTATACGGAAAAATATGATAATTAATGTCGCATTAAATATTTTAAAAGGAAAACACAGGGAAAATAAATTTGAAAAGAAAAACAAGAAAAAAAGAAATTGCTTGGGAAAAACAAACAGATGGAATGATAATTTTATATACGTTAAAAAAAAACAAAAAACAAGTCAATCCCTCTATTATTACCGTCGTAGTTAACCTAAGTCGTGCAACGCTTATTTAATCATGTGCAACATACAGTGGCGGAACTAGACAATTATTTGAACCGGGCCAAAAAATAAATATATTGAACTATTTACTAAATAATATACCATAACATTAAAAATACAAATAAATGATAATTGACAATTATAAATTAAAAGATAACATAGTAAATAAAAATTTTATGATGTTTAGAAGGTGACTCATTAGAAAGTGCATCACTTTCAGAAATTATTTTCTTAGAAATATCACTTTCTGAAGTTATTTTCTTATTAAAGAACACATCTGTACTTTTCTGTTTATCCTTACTTATCTTTTTCAACCTACAAAAATTTGGTGACCCAGAATATATATTTATATCAGTGTTAATTAGTATCTTATGTCACTAAATATTAATTCTTATAGTACTACTCAATCCACAAAATTAACACTTAAATGCATATCTCACTTACCTCAAAACAAAGTAATTGGAGAAAATAAAAGAAATATAATATGAACCCAAAAAATATTTCAAAAAAAAAATACAAAATTGATTTAATTTCAGCTAAGCAAATAACCTATTATAATCTATTTTTTAAAGAGAAATTCATTATAAAATCATAAAACAAACAAATAATAAATCCAAACCGATTAAAATTAGCCATTAATCACCTTCTACATATATATAGTCTTCTATTGTCAAAACTCACGATTCTCTCGAAATCATAACCCCAAAATTTTCACTAATCACACAATATTACCCTCATTAGAAATATAAAAATACATAGAATAACTTTTACAAAAGGAGTGGGGTAAAAAGAAGTGATTTTGAGTACCTATTTAGTCTTTAAAATGAAAATGAACAGCACCATATATAAGATGATACAAATATTTTCAATAGGTATCTCAAACAAAAATTTTACTTTCCTCTCACATTCCAAAAAAAAAAAGATTATAGAAAAAATAAGAGATTAGCTGAGGCCAAATTAGTGGCCAAAAGAAAATATTATATAATACATATATAAAAATACATAAGATAAGAAAAGACCAGTTGGGGCAGCTGGCCATAACGTGGCTCCGCCACTGGCAACATATACTTGGTTATATGTCAATGTGTTTTATTTAAGAGGAAAACACAAATATCATTGTTATCAAACTCGTAAGTTGACTCTTCGAGTTTACCATTTTTATGTTTATAACTTACAAAAACAAGTCGAGTTAATGGTATAAACTCGTGCTAGTTGTAAACTCGTTAAACTCGAGTTTATATATTGAGTTTACCGTTTTTACGTTTTTAACTCATGAAACTGTGTTAACTTACTCTTAAACTTATTTTAACTTTTTGGATTTAATCATGCTCAATGGCTTTATATAGAAATTTCTTTATTAAATAGAATAAATGATGAATGTTGATAGATTTAATTTCAATCATTTGGATTTAAAATATATTTAAATCAAATTGTTGTCATTTTTATATTTTAATTATTTAATTATACACTAGTAATATTTATCTAATAATAATTATAAACTCCTACGAATTTACGATTCAAATTCACGATAAGAGTTTACGTTACTGTCATGAATTTGTTTAAACTCGTAAGTTTGACAACCTTATAAATATGAGTTACATAGTTAAAGATGAGTTACACTTATCCCAACCTATTTTGGACGCAAAACGGAATATATTTTACACATAATCAAAAATGTGTTACACTTAATTAAAGAAAAGTTGCACCTTTTTAAGATCTGAGTCTTTAAACAAATTTTAGACATATTTAGGCAATAAATATTATAACGACGGAATTCTTTCAGCAATTTACTATAATTAAATAAACTTTTAGCCGCTATATTTGCAAATGAAACCCTAAAATAATATAGTCAATGCCTTTTTCGTGTACACATTCATAAATAAAAAATTATGCTCAAGAAGTCATAAACTTGTCGGCTTCAAAGAATGAGATGATTGGTTAAGATTTTGATTCTTTGACCGTCTGAAAAAAATATTATTATTATTTCTTTCATATAAAACAACAAAAATATGATAAAAAGAAGACTAAACTATAGGCACCTATGAGGTGAAATTATTAGGACGTGGTAAAGGACTTCTAAGGTCTTATTAAAAATAAAGTAAAATTACAGGGAGTCGTCCTTTTATTTATTCTACAATAATTCATATTCATTTTTATCAAACAATTATAATTATATAAAAAAAAGAAAAAAATGATCCAAAAAAATCACTTAAATTTTAAAATTTTATTAATAAAAAAAGTAATAAGATTAAGGTAAAAGATTTCTCCTGTCACTGGAGACAGAGTTATCTCCAGCAACCCTAAAACTACGTCGTTTTGAATTAATGAAGGATGTATTTATAATTTCAGGTGAATTAATGAAGAGTATAAATACATAAACACCTTTCATTAATTCACCTGAATTTACAAACACACTCTTCATTAATTTAAAATGACTAGTTTTAGGATTACTGGAATAACTCTATCTCCAGTGATAGGAGAAATATTTTTCCCTAAGATTAATAAAAAAAATAAAGTAATTAACGGCTTATTTTGTTAAGAGATAACTTATTTGAAATTTGAAAATTTAAGTGGTAATTTTTTGAATTAAAAAAGAAAAGAGAAAAAAAAAACGAGGAGTCGTTATTTCGGTCAAGAGCGAAATGTGACACGCGATCGCTCAATAAAGTAAACAGCCACTCCGCGCCAAATCATTCTTGCTTCGAACCTGGGAAGTTGAAACTTCCTTCTCCTTCTCTCTTTTCGTGCATTCATTCACTGGTGACTGGTAAATTCTTCTTCTTCTTCACAGAGTGGAAAAGATTCTGGGAAATTTTCTTATTTTTTCTTTTTTAATTTTGAAAATGGGATATTATTTTCCTTGGGCTCCACTCCTTTGCGTTTTTAACTTTCTTTTTCGTTCTGGTTCGGATAATTTCTCACTCATTCACTCACTCTCATTCTCTCTCTCTCTCCCTCTACACGGAACAATGAACCTCTTTTGCCCTTCCCTTTCACTGTCGGCTAATCTCAGCGTCGTTGTGTTATAGGCATAATTATTTGAAATTTTGTGACTGCGCTCATAAACTGCCTCGTTTTTATGGCGTGGAAGGATGTACTGGCATCTCGATTTTCGTTTGGAAGATTCTTGGCCTTGTTTAAGGTTAGTGATTAGTGAAATGCTTTCTAGTTTTCTTTTCGTTTTGTTGATTAGGTAAGGAGTGGTTTAACTCCATGAATTAATTCTTCAACAATTATCCAATTTCGTTGGGTGCTATTTAAAAAATAATAATAATAAAAATCAGTTAATTATGTAATTCATCTTCCTAATCTTTAGCGGGTTGATGAACTTGGCGTGCACTGTAATATTTTAGAGCGGAATTTTATACCGAAATAGAGCTTTACAGTTTTGCAAAATGCAAAGGTTTTTGTATATAGCAGTTTGAATTGTCACGTTTTGGTAGAATTAATTTTCCGATACTGGTTTAGCCTGCATAAACCGCACGCTCTTCAATTTTAATTTTTTTATTGATTCACATATTCACCAGAGTATAGTAGCAGAGTTTTGCAATTTGAACAGAATTCTGGAAATTACTGCATCATTGGTATAAGTGTGAAAGCGTGTCTGCTATTATAACCTAAATTGGACATGTGTGAAGCAGGGTGTCTTCTTCAATTAGAAGAGGAAATAACAGGTGAGTGTATAGAGGTCAATTAATAAGACTACTAAAGCCATCTTGGAAGTGTTTGAGATCTCAGTACGGGAAATGCTTTTGAGTTTTTACATTGTCCCGACCTGGTAATTAGAAGATTCCTTTCCAATGTCACTGTCTGCCCTTGTTTTTTCACAGCTGGGATGCCAAGTTGATCCTGCGGCTCACACTATCCAATCTCATGGAGCTTCACTTGCAAGAAATCACTTGCAAGACTGGCTTATATTGCTTCTTCTTTTGGTGATAGAGGTCGTTCTGTATGCCATTCATCCATTTTATCGCTTTGTTGGACGAGACATGATGGAAGACCTCAAGTATCCCATGAAAGATAACACAGTGCCAGTGTGGGCTGTTCCTGTAAGTTTTATTCTTTATCTGAAAAATTTAAGACTTTAATTCTGAAACCTTTGTTCTCTTGTCATGGGATCTGTTCTCTTGGGTCTATATGTTTATTCTGCATAAGATTCATCCATTTTATTGCGTCAATTTAAGGTGTAATGATTATAATCATTTTTTATAGTTCTCCATTGAAAACTGCTTGATTTGATGCTTTATTAATTATCATGATAAAGGAACAAATTACTGGAATCTAGTCACCTACCTTGTTTGTTTCTAACACTTCTCTTTTTTAGCAACTTGTTAACCTCAGTTGTTGCAAGAAGCAGAGCGAATTTTGATATTTTCTCTCTCTTAATGGTCAGCTCTATGCAGTTTTGTTGCCCATTGCTGTTTTCCTTTTCTTCTATATGCGTAGGAGAGATGTTTATGATTTGCACCACAGTATTTTAGGTAAATTTTCTTTGCACTTTCATATGCGTACATCAGTACTTAAAAGTTTTTGAAGAATTATGCAAACGCAGTTAGTAATGTACTTCATCGCTAGCAGGTCTCCTATTTGCGGTGCTGGTCACTGCAGTCCTGACTGATGCAATAAAAGATGCAGTTGGCCGGCCTAGACCTGACTTCTTTTGGCGTTGCTTTCCTGATGGGGTAGAGGCAAGTATCATCTATTGCAAATTGATTGTATTTTTAATATCAAGATCAATATAATCAACATAAACTATATTACGTGGAAGAAGCCATATTGTGCACTAATCATAAACAGTATGACTTATTTTGAGTTTCATGTAAATGCAATGAATACCTTTTTCTTTTTAAATGAACGAGGGCCCGTTTGGGTGGGCTTTTAAAAAAAATGTTTTTTTTTGTAGTGCTTTTTTCTAAGCCCCAAATTGGATCTTAAAAAAAAAGCAGCATTTTGTTTTTTTTTTTTTGTGACTTTTGTTTTTTCAAAAAAAATATAATAAAAACACATAAATTAATTTTTAAAAAAAGCATTTTTTTGCATTAAAAAAGTGTTTTTTTTTTTTTTTTAAAAAAAAGCCCGTTTAGTGTCAAGCCTTGTAGAGGATAAAGCTAACTCTTAGGAGCAACATGCTTGATGCACATGTTAGACAACGAAAGATTCAAATAACCTAAGGATGGTGTCTGCATCATTTGAAACTCTATGACCATGTGATGTTCAAATAACCATGGTGAATTCGACTAACCAGTCACTACAAGAATTGGTTTCCTTATACCAAAAAACATGGTCAAAAGTGACTGTCCAATCTCTCAAAGTTTACTTCTTAATTTCAGTAGGAGTATTGATTCAAAGGTACATGGAACACACTATAGTACTTATATATACCTCATTTTCTCTCATTAAATGATTTGGAATTCACCAAAAATGTTTTGAACAGAGAGATTGAGAGGTTTAAGATCAGGCGGACTTGTGGCCAATTTTTGTGTAAATGACAACAAAAATTTTCTTTTCTTAATATCGGTTGTTCTTTTGCATATTCTGATCTTCTTTAACTCTGATTGCTGAATGTTTTCAGCAAACTATCAGTAGTATGTAAACTGTCTATCTTTTTATTTTTATTTTTTTACGGAAAATGTGGGCCTAAGCCCAGCTTAGCAATTTAAAACATGGGGGAACAGTTCCCCATGTAGTCAATTCATATAATATGCGGTAATCTGCTTTGGAAGGTGGTCATATAATCATTGTCTTCTTGATTATCCCTACAGGTTTACAATAAATTGGGAGGTGTGGTGTGTCATGGAAAAGTTAGTGATATAAAAGAAGGACACAAGAGTTTCCCAAGCGGCCATACATCTTGTGAGCAATAATATTTCAATTATAGTTTTTTTAATCGCTAATTAACTGATATGGTGAACATTTTGTAACCATATTTCACTTTTACCTTTTTCATTTTGATAATAGAGGATCAAAGAGTGGCAATCTAATATAGTTTTACCCAGTAACTGCTACTATTCATAATATAGGTTAAGTTCGTAACTCATGCTGATTAATTGTTTTTTGCTCCATCGTTTTATTCTACTAGTTCGTTAGTAGGCAAATATATTTAATGCATGAACCTCTGGTCTAATGAAATTCAGTTCTGCAGGGTCGTTTGCAGGCTTAGGTTTTCTTTCTTTGTACCTATCTGGAAAGATTAAAGCATTTGATCGGAGAGGCCATGTGGCAAGGCTATGCATTGTTGTTCTTCCTCTTCTTGTTGCTTCTCTAGTTGGTGTCTCTCGGGTAGATGACTATTGGCACCATTGGCAAGATGTATTTGCTGGAGGTCTTCTAGGTCTCTTTCTACTCTAATTACCTTGCAACAAAAATAATTTGGGTATTATATCAATATCAGAACTCTTTTAGATTATGGAAGAAGAAATAAATTATCGCCTCTTTGTATGTTTCTTACAGGGCTTGTTGTGGCAACCTTCTGCTACCGACAGTTCTTTCCACCCCCTTACAATGATGATGGTAATACGTTTATCTATGTTCTTTTTGACATCTTGATTTTAACAACCACCCTCTATGAGTTTTAAATTATCAAGTCAGAGTTTCGTTGGCCATGTCTGAGGCATATCTGATCATATCATGTTCTTATCCAGACATGGTTCAATCAGTACATTGGACAAAGTCAATACTAAACATGTCCATATTAATTAACTATACCTCTAATGTTTAGTAATAAATGTGCCACTTCTCCTCTTCGTAATTCACTAAACCACAGTAATACAGTATCTTGATTTTTTGTCTTGAAGAGCACTTTGTTATCATCTAAATACAAAGAATAGATGTTTCTGTGTTCAGATCCTCATTGGTAGTCCCTGTCTGGTTCTTGCCGGTTCTTTTCCATTCTATACTAAAATTTAGAAGCATGCAAATTTTAGCTCATAAGGAACTATGTCTATGAGTGACTTGTTTTCCAAATCTGTGCATTTAAGAACTGCTGTGGTTCCTTCTTGCTTATTTTAAACCTGCTGATATTTGCAGGGTGGGGAACATATGCATATTTCCAAGCAATGGAGGAGGAATCGCGATTGAATGCAAATAGGAATACCCAGAATAATAATGCAGTAGGAGGTCAGCAGGACGTCGAGGCCGGGATTGTGAATGCAGAAGCAAGGCGACATCGTACTGATGCCTTCACTCATGTCCCTCTGGATATTCATAGCCCGACTTTGGAGGCCATGGAGCTTGAACGCAAGTGATGATCCATCCCATCATGTACAGCTTTTGGTACTTTGCCTTCATATTTTCCACTGGCTTTGGTTGCTTTTTTCTATGTACACATGTATATATGAGGTCTTCTAAAAGCACTCAATTATAGTATTTGTTTTAGCTGCCAAATGGCATTTAGCTTCAGGTTAACTAGTTTTTCATGTTAATTAAAGTCCAAAGACTGCTATGCAGAGGAATAAAAAAATATAGTAGCTTTAGCTACTAACTAGTAAGTAGTAATCTGCGTTTGTATTTGCCCAAGATTAAGGTCAATAAAATTTGTTTTCTTCTGTCTCCTCGTAACGCGATGGTACTAGGATCAACCTTAGGAGTTGGACTTCCCCCTTGTCCAGGGTTCGAGCCCTGCCTCCCCCTCCCCCTCCCCCCCACTGGCTGTATCAAATAAAAAAAAAAAAACTCTCATTCCTCTCTTTTCTTTCATGTGTTAACGATTTAATGGTGAAAGTTTGAAAAGATGGTAGACTCATTAGTGATGGCAGTTGCAGCTGCCTCCTATTTTAGTTGTAATTATTGATAATGATTTAAATGATCCCATGTTGCAAGGTGCAATCTCTACTGCCACTAAGTTCACACTCTGTATAGCGATTGCGAATTTGCCACTGGTAAAAGTAACGAAGGGGAACTAATCAAACCATTTAATCGTCAATATATCTAGACACACACACACCCACACCCACACAATTTCTAATTTAAATTATAGAATTTATATGAGTAAAAAAAAACTATTCTCTTGTCGAATATATATAGTTTTGAAATATTAACGCGTATAACATAAATCAAATCATTATTTAAAGTACAAATTAGCCCCTTTTTTAAAGTTCAAGTGAATAAGCCATTGTCCAAGCCCAAATAAATCAAACCATTTTATGAAATTTAACTCTAAAAAAAGATTATATAAACTAAATATTTTTAGTATCATTAACAATATAAAAAGATCAATAATATTAGCAATATAGGAATATATATATATATATATATATATACATATATATATATATTAAATAAAAGGGTCTAATCGGAAAAGCTTGTTAGGCCTTCGATCCATTAGGGTTGGCTTGTTTAAGCTCTTAGCCCATTAGGGCCGGCTCTTATAGGAACATTTTTCCCTTTTGGAGGTTAAAATCTTGAGCCTAGCCTTCTAAATGGACAGGCTTGACAGGCACATGTTTTCTTGGTTTTATTTACACATGATTGTGGTTTAGTCGATGAGCGTTAGTTGCTCATTGATTTGATGAGCACCAATGTGGACTCCAGTTTTTTTTTTTTTTTTTGGATTATAAGGCGGCAGATACTAATGGCCTGAATTACAACGAGTGGGATCAAACCTACGACCTCTCACTAATTGAGGAGTACTCATACCACTAGGCTACAAAACCTTTGGTCTAGTATATTCTAGTTAGTATTTTTTTAAAAAAAGGCTATAAAAAGAATTAAAAAGATGGTGAAGTGTTAGTATCCGTTATCTTAATCCTATTTCTCACTAGCATCTAGTTCCATTTAGTATGCTAATCTTATTTACGATATAGGGTGCTTGATGTAACATAAATAAGATTAAGAGTGTTTAATGCAACTAAAAATAATATCAAGGTATTAGATGTTATTTTTACCCTTAAAAAAAATAAAGGAAAAATTGCTTTTAAAAAAATTCATTATTAATTCGTAAAATTAACAAAAATGACATTACAACGAGCAGAGTGGGTGAGAATTGAGATGGAACTTAAAGCAAGCAACCTCATACTAAGAATATTCAATGGTTGATGCTTTGTGGCTATTTATGTCGGGCTCTATGTTTGGGTATCTCCATGTGGCATGTGGTCAAGTGTTTGGTTCTTTACAGGATAGGAGGGTAGTGCGGGCTAATGATAGCTTTTTAGGGCATGTTTGGATAAGGACCTTCTGGAGAATTGTACTTCCCATGCAGATGCTAAAGGATTTTTTAGGACATAATGGAAAGATGCTAGAGGATAGTTCACCAGAAACTGGCAAATAATATTTCGGCATTGCTTTTGAGAGAACCTTATTGTAATGGAATATTATCTTACCAAATTGTCTTTTACCTAAAACCAGAGTGTTCTGGTATAGAACACAGATGTCCAGCCTTAGGCTGATGCTTTAATCTTGGATTAGTAGGCTTAGCCTAAATATCTATGGAGGAGATATTCAAGAGAATTTAGGATCACTGTGCACTAAATAGGCTTTCGCCAGAGGGGGTGGTGTGTGTGCATAGTATGACAGAAAATAAATATCTAAGAGTTAGAACGTGTGCACCTTAGGATTAGGTCTCTGTATTTATAGAGTCTACCGTAAGCAGGATATCTCGGCTCTGCGTGATCTTTGGTGCGAGTATCTAGGGAAGTATCCCGTGTAGATATTAGACGGGATACTCCTATATTGTTGTTGGATAGGATTTCCCTACAACGTAGGATCTCCCTACATTATAGGTGTGTGCTGATATCTGATATATCCTCAGTTGGGCCCTCTTGACATTGGACCTTAATACATATCCGTAACACAGAGTTTTTGTATCTTTGATCAACTACCTCTAAAGATCCTAGCCTCTTTTATTTTCTGTTTTTGTTGTTCTTGTTAGTTTTGATTATGTAATTTAGGTTTTCAGTAATTCATTTAAAAAAATTAATAAAAATGAAGGAGAGTAAAAACTAAAAGACTAAAGAATATGTTTAGTTTTTTATGTTTGTATTAAGTTTCACGTTAGTCCCTTAATCTTACTAACAAAAAATGCTGACTTAGCGAGTGACTTAGCAATTAAACGCTGATTGAGTGTGAATGACTAAGCAATTGAACCTTGTAATATATTAATATGTTTATATTCTGAATTGTGTAAACTGGAAAAGATTTTAAAAACCAAAATTTTATTTTTTTGCAAATAGTTCCACGGTTTCACATCAACAACTCATTCGTGGCTGGCTTATCTCTGAAACTGCCAACATCTTATCCTCTTAGGGCTTGTTTGGTTTGAGGGAGAGGGAGAGAGAATTTTTTCCTCTCCTTTTTATTAAATAGCCCATGGAAACTTTTCAACATTCTAAAAATATATTCTCAACAAAAAAGAATATTATTGTCATTAATGATAATTTGATCAAAATCCTCCCCTCCCACTGCCTCCCCTCAAACCAAACAGGCCCTTAGTTTTAGGAACATCCATATTTGACTACACATGCTTGAGGTCATCACCAATGGAAGCAAAGTCAAGTTGGAGACAAAAGTCCCCTAAAATCAATTGCATGCTTTCTCCATTCTATTTTCTGCTTTAAAGTGAAATTTAACGTAAATATAAATGACTAAATGTATATTTTAGTCAAACTAAAACGTAAGAGCTTTTATTGCCTTCATCGTTAAGCCAAGGTTTTAAATCAGCAAAAGCATATCAAGAAGAACCATTGACTTTGAATTATGTTAATCAAAATGTATATATTTAGATAATTCTCCACCAGGTGCATCTTCTTGGTACTCACATTTCAACGCTTTTGTTAATTATTAATGGTTTGCGTAATTAGGTCACCCATCAATCTCACCATGAAATTAGCACTTTCCATAAATCACACGCGCCCAGTTGTTATATACTCCTTCTCGGTTCTCATTATAAGACACCAACTAGCTTTTCTCACAAACCAATAAAAATTGTTAAAGTCAATAAAGTTGTCCTATAATTTAAGTAACTTCCAATATTATCCCTACTAATTGCACTAAACTTTAATATTATATTAATTATTACTCTCACTCACAACCCTCATTAATTAGGGGCAGACATGGAAACAAATAATTAATGTTTATTGGGAACAAGCAAGTACCTTATAAAAAAAACTAAATAAAATTACTAATTGGTGCCTTATAATAATAATCAGAGGGAGTACATGCGTGACAATATTAGAAATCCAAGATATGCCCAATAAGGGCATGGTTTGAATTGAATTGCCCACCAAGGGCAAATCAGCATTAAAAAAAAGAAAAGAAATCCAAGATATATTATAAAAATAAAGTCTGAAATACCTATATTAATACCCTTTTTTTTTTTAACTGATAAACCTAAATGAGTACTACGTCCATTTCTCTTTAATAAGAAATAAATATTTTCCTTATAAAATACACATTAATTTTTCTTGAGATAAAGGAAAATATATTTTTTTTATGAAAATGAAAAAATTTTGCTCTTATTTTTTCATTATGAAAAATAACGGAGGAGGCAGTATATAATAAAGCATTGCATTTAAAAAAGACAATGCATAGGTTAATGATACTAAATTTTCGCAAGGGAATATGGAGGATAGAATGTATTATCTATGACCTTTCGTAGTTAAAATATTTGAAAATACGTATATTTTTATATTTATCTTTTTTTTTTTTTGCTCAGTTAGATTTATCTATTTCAAAATTAAATAATTTATGTGTTTAAATACGTATAAAGCATTGCATTTAAATAATTGTTGTGTGAGGATGCAATGGGTATTGGCCGTGTGCGTCTTGTTTGTTCGACTTCCTGATTAGCTTCAATCAATCCCCTGTGTAAAAAAAAAAAAAAAAATCGAAAGATTTTTTTAAAAAACAAAATTGCGAAGATGACTCGGTGGGGTTGACTGGAAGAAGAACTTTCTTTTCAAAATCACTCCATATTTTTAGAGAAAATAGTAATTTTAACGTGCTGTTTACTGACCACGTTGCTGCAAAGCAAGATAAGAAGTTTTGACGGTGGTTAAAAAAAAAAAAAAAAAAAAAAAAGAGGGGTTAAGTGGGCTGGGCAAAATAGTAACCTGCTGGAGTGGTAGATATTTCATCTCGCTCCCCACCAACCCCGTAACGGTCGAGTTGGACTTGTAGTTGAAGAAGACGATCTAAGAATATAAGCTAGAGAGAGAATTCAAGTCCAATCATAATACTGGTCTTTATTATAAGGCACCAACCAATAATTGTATTTAATCATTTTTATAAGACATTTACTTGTTTCCAAATGACATTAATTTTTTTTTCCATGTGTGCCCATAATTAAAAAGAATATAGAATGAGAGTAATAATTAATATAATGTTAGAGTTTAGTACAATTAGTAGGGGTAATATTAGAAGTTATTTAAATTTTAGGATAACTTTATTGACTTTAACTATTTTTATTGATACAGTCAGAGTATTCTCTCGAGAACATGGGAATGCAAGCAAAGCTCAACAAGAGAAATAAAATTTTCCTTGAACAAAGTTCTTATTCATTCAAAATATTCTTCATCTTAAAGATAGTACATAATAAAGTATTTATAAGCTAAGACTCTTCAAAAACACTAATGTGAAAACTCTAGTTGATAACCCAAGCCCAATATAAGTTATTTGAGCCTGAAATACTAACTAAACAAAATGCACCAAAAATATGTGCAAAAATTCAATGAAAAATAGGAAAATCAAAAGACCCTCTATAATACTATAACTTGCTAGTCAAGATAGAATAATCTAGATGATACACACTTCCTAGATGATCCCATCATTAATGAGATAGACCTTAGTTGACTGTACTAATTGATGAAATACAAAATAGCCAAGTCTTTTACCTTCAAGAAGCAATCAATACAAAATAGGAAATTCATTAAAGCAAATAGAATCCTAATCAACTCCATATAAGACCATTCTTGATGCTACTTGGATCTTCCAAATGGGTCTTCATTTTACTATTCACCTTCAAAAATAGGGGTGGGAATAGGCTGGGCCCCTCTCAGACAGTCTGCAGCCTAGCCTGTTTAGAGTCTGGTTTGGTTTGGCTTGTTTGTTAAAAAGGTCATATCAAGACCTATTTAAAAGCCTAAATATCTAAACAGGCAAGACTTATTTTATTAAGGTCTGATCTGTTTACACATTAAATAAATATAGTTATACTTATATCATATAAATAACATAATATTTATTATTTTTCATTTTTATATTCGACTAAAAGCTTACATTTATATAGGTTTTGATAGGTTTAAAGTGTATAAAGCCTATTTATGGTCTTCAAGGTCTACAATATGAAAAAGGTCTACATTATAAGTAGGCCTATAAAAAAGCTTTAAGCTCGACCATGCCTTATGAAAGCTCAGGTTTGAGTCTAAAAAAAAGCCTGCATTTAAGCTCAGGCCCAGGCTTAAGCCTTCTACCCCATTACAAACTCAAGTCTGTTTAGTTAAAGCCTGACCTGACCTAGCCTATTTCCATCCCTATTCATAAACATGTATGGGCCTTTGAAGCATCCATTTGGGCTTGAATATGGTTGAATCATGTTCTGGAACTCCCATGGTCCATTACACAATGCATTTGGGCCCCTATTTGAAAGATCATTGCACCATTGGACTCCTCCATGCACATATAGTTGTATTGGGCATTTAAAAACGTGGGAATTGATTTCAAATGCTCCTTTTAGGCTCTCAAAACGTGATCTTGTCTTTCTTAGCATCCAAGTGTGCATAAACCAATGTCTCACATTTCATTGTGGCTTTGGAGTGCCCTATCACATGTCATGGCAAGCACCACATATGTAATTGTCCATGTCATCATCTAAGTAATATTATCCGTGGAAGCATTTTCAAGATATCCCATATGTTCAGTTAGAATTTATTTTAATTAATATTGTTTAAATGTTTGAATTATTGTTTCCGCAATCTTAGGATAATAGAATCAGATCTTAGGAATTTAAATTTGATATTCAAATTATCCGATGTATTACCTCTGATTTTAAATATAAAACATAATTTATAGTGTATGTTCAAATTATCTGATGTACTATTAGGGTATCCTAACAAATCATATTCCCTCTCTTTATGTATTACCGATTTACTGTAACCTTCACTTGAGAAATAAGAGAAATTATTGATTCTCAGCCAAATAAGTTCAATTAGAATTTCCAGAAACAACATGAACATAATACTTACCAATTGGAGGAATCTTGCAACTCAAGTTATGGATCCTTTCAAGAACATGGGAGGGATCTTGAATCCTATGAGTCATATTAGGATACTCTAATTTAAGAAGATGTTGGGCCTTGTTTTGAATTAGGAATCTTTTCTTTCTCTCATGCACCCTAACATAAATGACAACATCATGATATCAAAAAAAAAAAAAAGACAACATCAACTCTTTGTGCAGCTCCAAAATATCCTAAAGCAACAACAAAATCCATATAACAAGAAAGCCTCTTTGCCACAACATTCATATAATGAATGCACCTATGAACAACAAAATTCATGTAACAATCAAAGTTCAAAGAGTTCATGGTATCTTAGAGGTAGCAAATAATGAGAAAATTAAGGGTGATGACTAAGGTATTTTAAAAAATACATATTATATCAACTAACTAAACTAATTTTCTTAGTCCAATCAAATCAGTAAATATGTCTTATATTAAGGACAGAAGGAATAGCTCCATAGATACATAATCCCCCCCCCCAAAAAAAAAGGCTAAAATTTGGAATGACCTTAGTCGTTCCCTATCATGTTTTCTCAACCCAAAAAAAAAAAATCATCATTTCATAACATTTGTAATTTTTCTTTTGTCTCGGTTTCTTTGTGATACTTTGATGGTTGTTTAATATAATACCTTCAGTCCTAAATATAAAATAAAATTTATAGTATCATTTGCACTGCAAACTTTGTTCTACCATTAGAATCGGAGGAAGTATCATTTTTTGGGGGTTTTTTTTTTTGTTTTTTTTTAAAACCCTACCAATCAGCGTAAATATTTCCCCAGCCCACCAACTTATTTGTTCTTATTGAAAAAAGTCAAAAACCACACAAAACAAGGAGTAAGTAAAACATATGTATAATATAATAGTATCCATACAAAACAAGGAGTAAGTAAAATCTATGTATAATATAATAATACTACGTATTTTTTTTTCCAATTTCACCCTCCATTTAATCCCATACTATTTGAAATATTATATTAACTATCTTTAATTTAGTATTAGAAACAAATAGTAATCCTATTGAAATTTGGAACATGATATACAAGGAAAGAATGAAAATTCGTATCAGAAAAAATAAATAGGAACAGAGTAAGTATCAACTAACAAACATGATTTTCTTTGTTGCATACGAGGTAATTAAAAATGCATTACAATAATAAATTGAGGGATTAAAATAAAAGATGAATACTTAACAATAACACTAAAAATATATTATTAATCTCGAGTTTTATATGCATAATGATAGAAAAGAAATCTCAATCCCTCTCCTCCACAGAATGAGAGGCTATGGTGTGAAACCAAACCAAGAAAAAAAAAAAAAAAAACCCCAACACAAATTTGGATAAGCTTTTATTAAATTAAATGATTATGTGTTGTACGAGATTATAATATGTGAGGGTAATTTTGTCTTATAAAGCTTAAAATGTTCAAAATAAGCTGATAAAAACTAAGGCATGACCCCTTGATTATTATTATTTTTAAGATAGACACAAGTATTCTAGTATTATTGAAGGTAGTTGGAAACACGGTTGCTAAACGCGTCTTTATAATAGGATTAGTTCCTCTTCGCTTCCTTTTCCTCTATTTCCTTCGACATTTTTATTATTCACTGTTAGATTTAACTTTCAACTAGTTAGACTTAATATATTTTAAAAAGTTAATAAAAAATTTCAATAAATCTATAAAAACATAATCTGTTTAGATCAATTTTTTAATGATTTAAACTTTATTTATATATTTTTGGTTATTTGATATTATAATAATAATTTTATAGAACAGATGTTAAATCTCAATTGTTTAAAATTCATTGATATAGATTAAAAAAAAAGTGGAAGGAAATGAAAAGTAGACGAAGTGGATGGTTATTTTCTCTTTAAACCCTTGGAAAAATCCCTGAGAAAATGTCAAAAAAATTCTGATGTAAAAAAGTTTTATTAACAACTCCTTCATTAAAACGCTTTACGATTTTACGTTTTATTTTTCATTAAAATGATTTTACTAATTTTCCAATCGTTTTTAAGTTTTTATAATTTTTTTACGATTTTACGTTTTACGATTTTTCATTCTCCTTCCGTTTTTAAGTAAAATCTACGTTTTCACTACTACTCCCTCCGGTCCTAATTATAAGGCATAGTTGACTTTTTTGGAAAAATTAAGGAAGCTAATTAAATTACTTTAGATTATTTTTATTTTTATTTTTTTCTTCAAACTAATTAATTTAACTAATAAACTAATATATAATCTAAAGATGCACAAAATATGAAATGATTAAGTAACTTATTTAATTTTCTTAATATCTCCAAAGAAAGTCAACTATGCCTTATAATTAGGACCGGAGGGAGTATGTTCTTGATCTCTTGGGACCTTAAAGAGAGAGAGATATATATATATATATATATATATATATATATATATATATATTGGTGAAAACCTTAAAGAGATTTCCCTAAACTCTTTGAAGGCCATTTACTCGGGTCTGCATTATTTGGGTATGGGCTTGTCTGGGGACGGCATGACCCAGTCATGTGACCATATGCTTCCTTAGTTTTTGACTTTTTGTTTTTTCGGCCAGACTTCCTTAATCATTAATCATTATCTTGTACCAATGAGGGTTGGCTCAAGTGGTAAGCGGCTTGTGTCGCTTAAGTAAGGCCTCGAGTTTGAGCTTTGTGAATGCAAAAAACCTCTGCTGGGAGACTCTCCCACCATAGTCAGGTACGCGACGTGGGATGGATCCGAATTAGTCAGGGCGAAGCTCCAGCGAACTGGGTGGGCAACAAAAAAAAATCATTATCTTGTTAATTATTCAATCGTTCTCAAATTGTTCATATTCAAGTTTAGAATTGAATTTGGCCCCTGTTCAGTTTAATTGTTAAAAAAAAAAATGTGGTGTTTATTGGAAAATACTACTACCTCCGGTCCTAATTACAAGAGCTAGTTGACTTTTTTTTGGAGAAATTAAGGAAGTTAAATAAGTTACTTAATCATTTCATATGTTAAATATTCTTAGATTATATATTAGTTTATGGGGTTTACTTTTCTCATGTTTCATGAAAAAAAGAAGATTCATACACACATATAAAATAGTGGGATCCACACATATATATAATGCTAATTATATATATGCGGGTCCCACCATTTTATGTGTGTGTAGCATGAGAAAACATTTCTCCTAATGAGAAATGTTTTTCCCTTAGTTTATTAGTCAAACTAATAAGTTTGAAGAAAAAAATAAAAATACTTTAAAGTAATTTAATTAGTTTCCTTAATCTCTCCAAAAAAGTTAACTAGCTCTTATAATTAAGATCGGAGGGAGTACTAATTAGTTAATACTTAAATGTTCATAAAATCAATTAAAGTTCTAGTGTTATATTATCATTATATCTAAATAAATACGATTGAATAGCTTGTTGTTGTTGTTGTTGGTTTTTTTTTTTGGGTTGCTCAAAGCTTGTTGTTATTTTATGTTGAATTGTTCATTAATCTCTCAACTTTCATATATCTCTGAAGAAATACACGTGTTAGTCCGCCTATAGATCTCTAAACTTGACACGTTAGCCTTTTTAGTTATTTGTAGTTTCATAACTTATCTAGTTTTAAATTGACATTATTACATGTTAAATTCAACCTTATAAAAAACGCGTCAATTCAATGTAGAGATATATTTAGAAACATTTTTCAAAACATCTAGATAAGAATATGTTGCACACATCTCAGCTGTCACCTGGCTCTTTAAACTAAATAATACTCCACCCAAAGACTTAAAACACGTATTATAAGAGCTATTTGAATTTTTTTGGGAGAAATTAAGGAAGCTAATTAAATTATTTTAGAGTATCTTTATTTTTATTTTTTTTCTTCAAATTATTCAATTTAACTAATAAACTAATATATAATTTAAGGATACACAACATATAAAATGATTAAGTAACTTATTTAGCTTCCTTAATTTCTTCGAAAGAAAGTCAACTAGCTCTTATCAAATTGTTTTTAGATGATTCTCCACTAGGTGCAGCTTCTGGGGTATGAACATTTCAACGCATTTTTAATTCCTAGTTTTGCATAATTTGACCATCGATCTCACTATTAAATTACCATTTTTATAATCATACGTGCCCAGTTGTTATAGACGTACGTGCCAATATTAGAGATCCAAGATATATTTATAAATTATTTGACCAAAAAAAAAAGGTGAGTATATTACAAATTTAAAGTCTGAGTGTATAAATCAATACTTCTAACATCTTAGTGTCTCGATAATGAGATTTTTTTGGACAATGATAATGAGATTGTTTCACTTTGAAGAACAATAGTGTCTTGTTCTTGAAATTATCCGTTTTCGGGCTTATGAGGTTTCAAAAAGTATCAAAAGAGGAATATATATTCTTACCATGATCATTTGTTTCCCTCCACACCCGACAGAGACTTCTCAATACACCTTTTCCTTTTATAAGGAATATATATTTACTTTTTCAATACAAAAATTAGGTTAATTTAATTAATATGTAGGTAGATAGAACAATTTTTTTTTCCAAATAATATTATTAAAGAAATGGCATGAAAAATATGAGAATATTTTTCTCATCTAAAATAAGTACGTGAGTGAAAAAAAAGAAAGTAATGAATATTAAAATAAAGGGTCATATTCTCACTCAAACAAATTAATAACTAAAAAGTTTTACAACAAGTTAGCATCATTTAATGACAAAATTGAATGGATAAAATGACTACAGGTTATAGGAAGATGATATTCTCATAATCTTTTTTTTCTCCTCCTCTTTTTCTTAGAATCTCATCTTCACTCTCATATTAAAAAAAAAAATGAATGATTCAGATTTAATATTTTCTAAGAATATTATTATAGATTTTTATAATTTAAACTTTTTTAAATTTTGTTTGTATTATATTTATGAATTGTGTAGATAAGATTTTAATAATTTAAATTTATTTATTTATGTTCAAAATTACAGTTTTATAAAATATCAAATCTGAACCATTCAATTTTTTAAGGAAAAATGATAGAAAAAAAATTGAAATTACAAAATCTCATACCATGTATTTTTCATAAAATGAGTTGTGAATTTTTTTTTTATCAAGTATTGTTATTACCTTATCAATTTTTAGTAATAAACCTAAATTAAGATTTTGCGATTTTAAAATTCCTTTTCTATTATTTTTCCCATTTTCTAATCTGATCGTGGAGGGAGATTATGAGAAGAAAAGTAGATAAATGATTCCAAGAGAACCCAAACCCTAGTTTGCATGCTCACTAGTTGCAAGATTTTTTTTATTGATTAGATTACTTATAGGATACACAATAATTTTCTCAAGATAAAGAAAAGTTCATTTTTTTTACAATGAAAAAAAGTACTCATTTTTTTAGTAAATGATCAAATGATATTAATATAAAAGGTACTTTACAATTAAATTACTAAAAAGGAAAAAGAACAAATACAAGAAAATAAATAAAATATTTGTTCATTATACTCTCATAATGAATGAAATTATACTCAGTTGTTCCTTGTAAACAATTACGGAGGAGGGAGTATATAATAAAGTATCATTACCTCCGTCCTAATTATAAGAACACTTTCGTAGTGTAAATTGTACTACGAAAGTGTTCTTATAATTAGAATTGGAGAGAGTAAATTATAAAAAGACAATGTATATATAGGTTCGTGATTGACTAAATTTACTCAAGCGAATGGGGAGGATGGAATGTATATATTTTTATATTTTAAAATCAAATTTTTGTATGTTAAAAACTATATTTTAAGAAACAAGTAAAAAATCAAAAAAATATATGTTTAATATTTGTGTATGCTTAAAAAATTAAAATAAAATTATTTTTTAAATTTGTGAAAAGGGAAAATAGGATAAGATAATACTAGGAAGAAAAACTCTAAAAAATGGTAATTAAGAAAAAAAACTATTTTTTTTTTATAATTTTACCTCCTAATTTTCTTTCTCTCTATTATTTTCTCTATCCAAACATAGAGGTAGGCTTGAATGAGAAAACCATAATAAAGTTTACCTGATGAAGTTGCTTTGTAGTGAGGGGTGAAGGATAGCGACAGAAAGATTATTATTGATGGAATGTGGTAGGAATTAATTAATGATGGAATTAAGCTGTGATTATGTATCCACTTACAAAAGAGTTTTATTAAAATATAGGGTAAATGTGTGTAAATATTCTTACACTTTTACGAAAAGTGCATCAAGTACCATATATGTTTTTAATATGCAAATGTACCCATTAATATTTAAAATAAATGAAAAAAAAATTATGCCACCATAAAAATAACCTAATAAAAGTCATTTTCTTTGGTGGGCTCATGATATTGTCATGAAAGTACTAAACAGGGGCGGACCTTGGCACAAATATTTGGGGGGCCACTAGTTACTCTTCATCGTCTTTGAAGAGCTAGCTACCATTGTTCATTGTTCGTGCTTATTTTTCAGACTGTGAGCGAAAATCAGAGATTAGAAAGGGGGTGTTCGGGAACTACTCATCACCTTCATGGGAGGACTAGAGGACTGTGGAAGCCATTAAGGACCAAAATCACCATTGTGAGCTGAATCATAACTAAAGGAGGAGAGAATGTTGATTTTTAAGGACTAGTAATTAGAAAATCATAAAAACGAGGTGAAGGAGGAGAAGTAGATGCAAAGAACCCTCCTGGTTGCATGTGTGCTTTCTTTCAGTTCTTTGATTTTCATCCTCTCCACTTTCCCATTCAACAGCAGCAACCTTCTTTCAAGCTTCTCTTTGACAACGCAGAAGACCAGAGTATCCCAAAAGGTATTCTTCTTCTAAGTACTCTTCAATGATGTTGTTGGTCTCAGCTCTCAACTCCACTTTCGTTTCTAGAGTTCTAGTTTATAGTATTTTTGCCCACTTCATAGATTAGTTTGTTGATTTAAATTGGAACTCGAGAAGAGGATGCAAATTAAAATGATCACAAGAGCTAAGGGAGGAAATGGGGTCCGGTTTCTCTCACAGTCACCCCCTCCCCATCCCTCCCAGGCACATCTAGACCGTCGAAAACTGGATTCAACGGTCCAGATTATTTTTTTTTATCCTTTTCGAAAAAGACAAAAAACAAATTTTTTTTTTAATTTGGACCGTTGGATTAAGATTTGGACGGCCCAGATCTGACTGTGAGAGATGGACAGAAAAATTGAAAGGGAGAAAATCCTCTCCCGAGGAAATGAGAGTGATCTTTCATCAGAAATCAGTAACTCTTCATGTACAAAAATACCAACTTTGGTTGCAACTTGCAAGATTGATGGGCTTAGATCTTCTTCTAGATGCTCAATCCTCTTCTTCTTCATCATCATCATGTAATCTACTCCGTGTATGCTCAAATTGTTGGATTCAAACTTGGTCCCCCCTTAATTGCACACCTCCCTTCTTTGTTTTCTAAACAATTCCTATATCCATTAAGATCCGTCTATGGTACTACATGCCCCAACTGAAGGGATAACGTTGCCAATGTAGCCATAAACTTTTATTTAAAATGAAAATGGCACAACTGTTAGCAAAGCTTATACTCTCTTTTAGCTCCTTTTTAAAATATGGGGGCGCCAAAAAACACACAAGCACTATTTGGTTAAAAGAAGCGTGTCATTGAAATATTTTAATTAAGAGAATGACTTTATATTCGACAAGAGAATATTCATCATGATAACATGAATATCCATTTGATAACTTTGCTGAGCCAAATAATCAGCACAACAATTGACTTCTTTTGACATGAGATCAAAAATGACAGTTCAATCATACATTAGGAGGCGTCAAAATCAAGTACCATTATATTTAATAGGGTCATATCGGACGCCATCGAATATTACTTGGGTATAGGTTTGAACGGGCTTAGAGAAAGGTAGCTTTTGTTCACAAGGCTGAGGAAAAAGTAAGGGTATTTAACCCTCTACACTCAAATCAAGCATATGGTGTTTGATATAATTTGTATAAAAGTTTATGGCTAATTTTACATTTTTACTTCTTTTGAGTTGATGGTATTTTAGTACTTTTATAATAACAGTGTGAGTCTCACTACTTTTAGTAGTGTTTAGCTATTAGGTTATGTTAATATGGTGTGGGCAACCAAAAAAAAAAAAAAAACGGTTATTTGAATATAGTTGTCACTTTTACTCTCTTTTAAATGTTCATGGGTAATTTTGTATGTCCAAGATATGTGATATTTAGTGCACCTTAAGTCAAAGTATTTAGCAATTTTTTTTTGTAAATAAATTTTAGAAAAGGGGCTGTGCTCACCTACAGTCCAAGGACAGGGCGCTTAGAGCCTAGTCCACAGAGGATACTGGTCAGAGAGTACACATGTATCCACCTCTATCAGCGTTACCACTACTTCCTAGATCTTTAGGATGCCTCCCCTAGCGTCTTGACCATCGCAGGGATCGAACCCCTTCCCTTAAGGTGAGGAAGTCTGACCCCCACGCCAATTGAACCCAAAGACAAAGCGTAAGTCCGACCTCCGCCTCTATTTTTACGCATTTACCATAAAATATACTATGTCATACTTTGGGCCAAAAAATTCTATAGGCAACGAGGATAGGTAGGCTTGTGGTCCATTATTCGGTTACCTTTCTTTGAATTGAATTTTGTTATTGTTTCTCTAATCCACTGAATTCCTTGGAGAATTCCTCCAAACAAGCAACGTATCTTAACTGCTTTTTTCTTTTCAACGTATAATCGTTTTTCCTTTGCCCAAAAAATGCCCTCTCCCATTTCTTGTATTTTTTATATTGATATCCTCCCTCCGCTTATCTGAAGCACCCATCATCGGGATCTCCCACCACCGGCTGTCTCCACCTGCATCTCCGCCACACTGCTGGATTCTTCCCTTATCTCCGCCACAATCAAAACCCACACCTAAATATGATAACACCCATTGTTTATGTCATATGACTACCTAAGAAATTAGGTGTTCAAATTCTAAAAATAGCCTCTTTGTTTGCTTGGATAAGCCTTTGTAGTTTGTACATTTAACCTAGGTCTCACATGGTAAGAATCTTGTTCACTGAATTGTCTTTTTCTTAATTTTCTTAATAAATTTATATGTCAATGTCATAAGTTTTTCTTGAACAACTCTCTCATTCTTCATGGTATTTTTATTCATTTAAATTTTGAAAAATGATGTGTTGAATTAGAGAATCTTTAAGGAAAAATAATTAATGTGAATGTGATAAGAGAAAATCAAGGTATATTAAAGTCCAAACAAATGAAGTTATTAATAAGGCTATATATGTCGAATCAGAAGCACTATTCAGGCCGAAAAAAGCTCTCCAATTTCTCTTATACATAGAAACAAAAAGAGCAATTAAATTATGGGAAATACACTTTTTATATTGTAAGAGAAGTGTATTCTCATGTCATAAATACAAAAAGATATGGGTCCCACCATTTCCATATTTGATTTTTTTAATAAAAAAATATAGGTCCCACTATTTCATGTGTGTGTATAAATTTTCTTCTTCTCATGCAACATGAGAAGTGTAAACCCCTTAAATTAAAGGGTTAATATAAGGGAAAAAGACAAATAAATACCATTTGAATTTGTAAAACCCCCAGAAGCCCGCCGAATTTGTTAAAAGACTAAGAGGTGACAAAGACTTTTGAGGGTTATGCAAATTCATGAAAAATGACCCTAATGCCCTTCCTCTCTTCCTCTTTCTCCTTCGTCTATCTCTGAACCTCTCTCTGAACCAGTTCAGCTCGCCCACCTTTGCCGCCGTCTACCTTCGTCGTTGACGCCAACGCTGCACCCTCCACCTTGGATGTCGCACCCACTGGCATCAATGAAAAAGAAAAAAAAAACTGAAACACGAAACATTAAATTTTTTTCATCAGTCGATCCAGAAAAAATTGGAAGAAGAAGGCGTGAAAGAAGGAAGGAAGGAGGGAAGAAGAAAATGAAGGAAGGAAGGAGGAAGAAGGAAGAAGAGGAAAAAAAAAAAAAGGAGTCTGAAAGTGGAGTCCACTATCAGTGCACTCCTTTCTTTCATTAACATTCATTTACAAATAAACCATCACCATTTACAAATGTTTCTGGGGCTTTTCCATTTTGCATCTGAATTATAAAACACAAACAAAATGCATTATTATAAAATAACCACCGCCATTTACAAATAAACCATCGCCATTTACAAATGTTTCTAGGGCTTTTCCATTTTTGAATCTGAATTACAAAACACAAATAAAATGCATTATTACAAAATAACCATCGCCATTTACAAATAAACCATCACCATTTACAAATAAACTATCGCCATTTACAAATGTTTCTAGGGTTTTTCTATTCTTGAATCAGAATTACAAAACACAAACAAAATGCATTATTACAAAATAACCATCGCTATTTACAAATAAATCATCGTCATGCAACATGAGAAGTGTAAACCCCTTAAATTAAAGGGTTAATATAAGGGAAAAAGACAAATAAATACCATTTGAATTTGCAAAACCCCCAAAAGCCCGCCGAATTTGTAAAAAGACTAAGAGGTGACAAAGACTTTTGAGGGTTATGCAAATTCATGGAAAATGACCATAATGCCCTTCCTCTCTTCCTCTTTCCCCTTCGTCTATCTCTGAACCTCTCTCTGAACCAGTCCAGCTCGCCCACCTTTGCCGCCGTCTACCTTCGTCGTTGACGCCAACGCTGCACCCTCCACCTTGGACGCCGCACCCACTGGCATTAGTGAAAAAGAAAAAAAAAACTGAAACACGAAACAGTAAATTTTTTTCATCAGTCGATCCAGAAAAAATTGGAAGAAGAAGGCGTGAAAGAAGGAAGGAAGGAGGGAAGAAGAAAAGGAAGGAAGGAAGGAGGAAGAAGGAAGAAGAGAGAGGAAAAAAAAAAACACTCCTTTCTTTCATTAACATTCATTTACAAATAAACCATCGCCATCTACAAATGTTTCTGGGGCTTTTCCATTTTGCATCTGAATTACAAAATACAATATTACAAAATAACTACCGCCATTTACAAATAAACTATCGTCATTTACAAATAAACCATCGCCATTTACAAATGTTTCTGGGGCTTTTCCATTTTTGAATCTGAATTACAAAACACAAACAAAATGCATTATTACAAAATAATCATCGCCATTTATAAATAAACTATCACCATTTACAAATAAACTATTGCCGTTTACAAATGTTTCTGGGGCTTTTCTATTCTTGAATTTGAATTACAAAACACAAACAAAATGCATTATTACAAAATAACCATTGCCATTTACAAATAAATCATCGTCATTTACAAAATAACCATAGCTTGTAATTCAGATGCAAAAATGGAAAAACCAGAAACATTTGTAAATGGTGATGGTTATTTTGTAATAATGCATTTTGTTTATGTTTTGTAATTCAAATGCAAAATGGAAAAGCCTCAGAATCATTTGTAAATGGTGATGATTTATCTGTAAATGACGATGATTTATTTGTAAATAAATGTTAATGAAAGAAAGGAGTGTGCACTTCCAGCGCAAACTGGAGTGCACTGAAAGTGGACTCCACTTTCAGACTCTTTTTTCCCCCCTCTTCTTCCTTCTTCCTTCCTTCCTTCAAGTCTTCTTCTTCCAATTTCTTCCGGATCGACCGACCAATGAAAAAAATTTACCGTTTCGTGTGTTTTGTTTCGTGTTTCACTTTTTTTTTCCCTTTTGTTTTGTGTGGTGTGCTATTGTGAGAGCCGATATGGTAAATATATAATAAGAATTGGTGGGAAAATTTTGGAAAAAAAAAAAACGCAGCACACTGTCAATAGTAGCCAATGTGCTTGTTTGAATTAGAAGTATAAGCTGTTTTTCTAACATAATTTTTGGTATATGAGATAAGTTTATGAGTGAATTTTTATTTGGACTTGCGTAAACGTGTTTTTCAAACGTGAATTAAAAAAGGCAAACAGGTGCCATTCTATGGGTAGATTACACAGTAGCCAATGTGTTGGACGAAATTCTGGGTAGATGCACAGGGTTAGTGCTTTCATTTTGTGAATTCTTGTGATTTTTTCTTGAGAAGATTTCTGTAATTTTTGTTTCGAGGGTTTCGGTTTGTGTTTCTTTGATAATTAATAATGAGTTGGAATTTAGGGATAGGCTTTGCCCATTGCTTGTGTTCACAAAAGAGAGAGTCCCTCCACTCCAAACCATTGACCAATTAAAATGGGATTTGGGGTTACCATATGATTACACGACCATTCTTTTAGTCCAAACCACCGTCAAGGAAGATGACATTTGAAAAAGATCATTTGCATTTCCAATTAGTTTTACTACGGATCATGAGCTGAGAAGGAAATGCATGTGAAATTAGAGTTTTACATTTCTCAATTGATTTTGTTAGGGAACATGATGACTCCCTCAGAGTTTTGACCAAGATGTTGCTGGTGTGTGTGAGTTTTATTTTAGCCGCCTTCTTTTTTTAAAATTTTTTTTTTAAAAAAATAAACAGCTCATAATTTTTATAATATATCCACGTGGTCAACTTTTCCAATCAGCGAAGCATGTTGCAGGAGTTAGTGCCATATAGGATAAATGCAGCTACAAGTCCTTTTCAAATTTTAGATACCAACAATTATAAATGGAGTATATTTGAAGTACTAAAACTAACAGTTTTAATTTTGAGGGACCTAAACTAAAATTTGATGAAATTTCAAAAAAAAAAAAAGGGTATTCACCCTAAATTAAAAATAAGAATTAATATAAAAGTATAAACCGAAAATTTCGTATCAAGAGTCAAATACACAACATAAGAATAATATGTTGCTTTTTTCCTCCCTTCATACTTCTATTATCCTATTCCTTTGAAAAAAGCCTCAAAATTTATTAACTTTTTAATTTTATCCTTATTTAATATGCATTACATCACATAAGAAATTAAGAATAAAATCTGTATAATAATAAATGAAGGATAAAAATATACTATCTCCGGTCATAATTATAAGACATAATTGGCTTTCTTTGTAAAGATTAAGGAAGTTAAATAAGTTATTTAATCATTTCATATATTGTGTATCCTTAGATTATATATTAGTTTATTAGTTAAACTAATTAGTTTGAAGAAAAAATAAAAATAAAAATATTCTAAAATAATTTAATTAGCTTCCTTAATTTTTCCAAAAAAGTTAACTAGGTCTTATAATTAGGATTAAAGGGAGTATGTTTATATATATATATATATATATATATATATATATATATATATATATATATAAAATTAATATGTGATTTATAAATGAAAGAAAAAAATTCTCCCTATCTTATAAATAAAGCGGGAGTAGTAAGTTCCATTTGTCAATAAAACTGGAGTAGTTGATAGAAAGTTGCGTTTGTTTTTTTGGCGATAAAATTAAAAAAATGGTTTGAAAGTTGTTAAAAAAAAATAGGTTTCTGGGTAGTATTAACTCCTACACGTGTCACGTGGATTGACAATATTATCTGATAATATAATTAATTACAAATTTAAAAATAAAGAAGTTTGGATTTTAGCAGAAACGAATCATCCTGTCTCCTTCTTCTTCCCTGACGAGTTTTTTCCTGACAGAGCTCACTAATTAGGAAAAAGACAAAAGCAATCAAGCCTTTAATCTTACTCTAATCAAGAGCTGATTTCTATTATGAAGGTTCACGCGTCTCATTGGTGCACGTATGAGCCACGCGTTTCCGTTCATATCCGCGTCGGCTTTTCTTTTTTACATCCATCCATCGTCGTCTGTCTTCTTCTCACTCCTCGATCACTTTTTGCCCGCTACGTTTGAATCTTCTTCGCTCCCTCAAAATTCATTTCCTCGTATACCTGGCCACCTCAGATTCCGTGCAGGTACGTGCCTCTGCTCATGAATCTCTCTATTCTCTTATTCGCATTGTGTTCCCTCTCCGAAGAAAATTACGAGCTTCGTTTGTTTCTAGGCATTCCTCTTTTTCGTTCCGTTTTTTTTTTCTTTTTTCATAAAAAGCTGTATGCAGAGTCCATTGCAGAAGAAATTCTTTTAAAATAAAAACAGAGAGGATCACTGAACGGGTTGTTCCATTTCGATTAGGATGTTTCGCGATTGTACGGTTTGATATTTTTAGTTTCATTAAATTAGTATTTTATAACTTTACAACGCATATGTTTGCTTTTGTTTGAGCCTTTTTTGCTTTTCTTTTTTTCTTTTTGTTTCCTTGTTGAAAAGTTACATCTTCAAGTTGCCGATCGAGGATTTGGTTCTGCTAAATTCTACCATCTAGATAAGATTATGAACCAAATTATTCTCGCCACACTTGCAGTCCCCTCCTTGTTAGTCTCTTTTTTCTACTCTGTTCTGTTTTGATTGCTTAACTTTGCATCGGCATTTGTATATGTTTCTGTGACATACTTTCCATTTTCTAAATACTTCCAATTTCTCGTGTTTTAAATTTTGAAGAGTTTTTTCTAATCTTCCTATTTTGTCATTCACAGTGAAAAATGCCAGAAAGCCAGCCGACTACACACACGATTAAATCACATGGAGCTAAAGTGGCAAGAATACATTTGCATGACTGGTTAATTCTTTTGCTTCTTGTGGTCATTGACGTCATCTTGAATGTGATAGAGCCGTTTCACCGCTTTGTTGGAGAGGGGATGATGACTGACCTGAGATACCCTTTGAAAGATAATACTGTCCCCTTTTGGGCTGTCCCGGTTCGTTTTTCTTCTAGGAATTGTTTTATTCAAAAATGAAATTGCATCTTATCTTGGCCTTTGTGGCGTGATCAGTTTAAATATAAACTCTTGAATTTTATTTTCCTGGATAGATCATAGCAATATTGTTGCCACTGGTGGTCATTCTTGTCTACTATATCAAGCGAAAGGATATCTATGACTTTCATCATGCTATATTGGGTACATCTTTTATGCTTTAAAAGCTTTTTCTGTCCATCTCAGTTGCACATCACTCTGCCATAATTCTAATGTTCTTAACATTATGCACTGCCAAATGCATTTTTCAGGGCTTCTATTTTCTGTTCTAATTACTGCGGTGATAACTGATGCTATCAAAGATGGTGTTGGACGGCCACGCCCTGATTTCTTTTGGCGATGTTTTCCTGATGGCAAAGGGGTGGGTTCTTTATTTTATCAACTAACCATTTTGTTAGATAAACAATAATGTTAGTTCCATGTGATACACATTGCTTTAGTTAAGTTATCTGCACAGTTAACATGGTATTGGCACATGACATGTTCAGGTGTTTGATCCAATAACAACTGATGTTAGGTGCACTGGAGATAAAAGTGTTATCAAGGAAGGACACAAAAGTTTCCCTAGTGGACATTCCTCTTGTAAGTAATCTGACGGGCCTATCTGCAATCTACCCAAGTTAGGGGTATTGTCTCTTAGTTTTTCTGTTACATTGTTTAAAACCCCAGATCTTCATTTTCTTTAAGTGATCCTATTCCCTCATAGTTTTCCTCATTTTTTTGTACTGGTATTTATACATGTTGCAATCATATGCTTAAATTTCATAAAGAGCTTCAATTTCATTAAGTTAACCAAGTTCTGGGCCAAACATGGATTATCCAAGTTATGGGCCAAACATGGATTAACATGTCGAGTGTGACATTACTTTTGATAATGATAGAAAAGAATAAGATTGTCATAACTCAAATTTCCATTAAGGAGTGAGCTTGCTAGAAAAACAAAAATAAAGTAAAAGCTTCTTGAGCTACCTCAAAAAAAGCTAATCACAGTTTGTTTTTTCTTTATGCAGGGTCTTTTGCTGGTCTAACTTTTCTTGCTTGGTACATATCTGGAAAAATTAAGATATTTGATCGTAGGGGCCATGTTGCAAAGCTCTGTATTGTTTTCTTACCTATCCTCATGGCAGCTATGGTTGCTGTCTCACGTGTTGATGATTATTGGCATCATTGGCAAGATGTGTTTGCTGGAGCTCTTATTGGTGTGTTGTTTGTGGCCTGAAAATTCCTGTTTGTATTTGACTAAATATTAACACACACCTATTTTCAAAACTCCTTATGCGAACTTCTTTTGTGCAGGTTCAACAATTGCTTCTTTCTGTTACTTGCAATTCTTTCCTCCTCCATATGATGCAGATGGTATGTCCATGACTTGTTCCTTGTCCTCTCTAACATGTGTTGAATTGTTGTGACAGTCTGCCTTTCCTCTTTCAACGTATGTGTTCTGTTACTTTGGTTCTGTAAGTTAAAGGTATGCTTCAAAGAAACATGTTAAGCATGCTTTGAGCTTATCTTATTATTAGAGATATTAATGAAAGCCAATCATGAAACTTTACTTGATCGCTTAAGCCTTGGCTTGAAATGATCCTGAAATGGTTTTATCGCCTTTATGTCTGAGTGGACAAGAGTTCAATCACTGTTGTTCCCATAATTTCTGTTCAAATTAAAACATGTGAAATGTATTATGGCGTGATCCTTTGTCTACATCTAAGAAAAACCAATTATAATATTTCATTTAATAAGTTAAGCTTTTGAGTTGAAATAACCTTGACAATAGGCTAACTTGGCTGAATGTTTCCTCTATATTTTCTTTCAAACAGTTATCATGGAAGTCGTCTCTAGCATCATTTTTAAGATGTAGAGGAAATGCTTTATGATTTTTGGTACAAAGTATGGCTGTGATATTGGATTTGTCTTGAATAGTTTACACTTTACAGTCCTCTCCTGGCACAGATAACCTTTTTAATTATGTTTATACTGTTGAATAAAACTATATTAGTAGCAGCATCAGATCAAATTTGAAGAACACGCTCTGTTGCACTGAAAGTGGATTCTTTGTATCCATGTGTTTATGTTTGCTGGAGTGCTGAAACTTTAGCGAACTGATATGATTAGCATTTGTTTTGCATCTGGACATGTTTCTATGAGCTTGATTATGCTGCAGATTGGCCCTTGTTTTTAGCATGGTCAACTGTTGAAGGCACATTTAGCTTATGTGGCTTTCATTTAGGTATTTAGCTCAAACGTTATTACCAAAAGATTTTTTTTAAAAAAACAAAAAACAAAAAATGTACGGTGTTCATAGCTGCACGTGGTATAAAACGTTCCATCAACTTATACTCAGTGTTCATAAATATAACGTTACTCAGGATTATGCAAGTCTGAATCTTGTATAAACGCCATGCTAGTTGTTAAACCTGTTGCCTGTATTTGTGCTTCACTACATCTTCTGTGAGGATCAGGCTTTTGGGATATTCTTTCATGACTTTCTGATATTTATCATTTTCCAAATATTTGTGTGTGTAGGTTGGGGCCCGTACGCATATTTTCAGATGTTGGCTGAATCTCAGAATGGAGCTCAAGTCTCATCTACTGCGAACAATGACATTATGAGCCCACACTCTATCAGCCCACAACCTGGTGAGATGCATATTGTAAGTATTCCGCCTCGTCATGATGGGAATATTGCTCGAGGTAACATATGGGATCCAACTCCTACATTCGAAGGATCACAAAATGCAAGGAGACAAGGAATTTAATCGAGTTCATTGTAGAGACTCAGAAAAATATCATATGTGCATAGTCTGTAGAAAAAATTATAGGGTTTGTGAATTTCATTTTACAGATCTCTGCCTTTGTAACTTCCTGGAAGAGGTGAAATTGGTATATTATGCTCATTTCCTCAGATTAGATAGGATACTTCCAATGTTTGAAATTATTGATTTGATACTGTGATGATTGTAGAGTGCGGAGTGCAAGATTTTTTGTTAGTTATCAGAACACTGTTTTAAACTTTGATACAACCATGTAAAATTTTCAGAAGTTGTGAGGAGATCAAATAAGTCCAAGTTAGAGGCATTGTGCAGCTCAATTTATGTTCTTGATCTTTTATCTGGATACTTTGTATTGTTGCCAAACAAAATGTTGAGATTGATCTTCTATAGCAGGTTATAAGATACTTTTCAGTGATATGATTGACAAAACTGAATTATATGTGTCACTTGTATTCAAGAGGTAAACCTTTTAAGTAGTCATAATTTTTAAAATTTTACAAATACTTTGTAAGGACATTGTGTAGGCCATGTTATGAAAGGATAGGTACCCGATAGAATCAACACTAATGTCTATGATACCAAATATAATTCTTCTTTTTTCATTCCAAATTTTAGGGTCTAAATTTAAGTCGCCTCTGTATAGTTAAGTATCCATTTTTGATTTTTTTTTTCATGTCCCCAACTTGTTCATATTTTCTTTAGTTGTAAATAGTTTGTGATGCACAAGTTTTTGATTGTTTGGGAAAAAAATTAATTTAGAACCCATTTAATGAGAAAATTTAACTTCAACCAGTTTTCTTAATGTGAGGGGTATGTTCTTGTGGCATATATTATGTTTCGGTAACAGGGAAACCATGGTTTTTTTTATAAGTCGAGATAAAATTTTTCTTATATAATTACATTATAAATTATAAAGGCTATTCTTCAATATAAATACACACTAAGTCAGGAAGGGGTTGTATATGTTGGATAAATTATCAAGCATGATGTTTTATTTGATTCGGTGTAATAGTATATGCCTCAGAGGACCATTAAATTTCAGTCATTTCAAGTTTAAGAAGGGACAATAAAGAATTAGGGGAAATCCCCATTGAACATTTATTAGGTCCTTCGATGGGGGCGTGATAAATAAAATTTTTAATAGAGATTTTTCCCCAATTTTTTTAAAAAAACATACCTAAACTTTCATAAAATTTATATTAGGTATAACCTAGCGGCATGAAAACTTCACTTTGAGAGGTCACTGTACTTTACTTGTAATCACAAGATTGCAACACATGGTAATATAACGTAAATAGTGAACAAGTTTTTCGTCTTTCTTAATTATAGTTTGAGCCATGTGTGACATAACATTGACAAAAAATAAAGTAATAAAATAAAAATAAATAGTTATATTTAACACAATGGAGGGACAATTGAGGAAGTGATCATCAAGGGAATCTATTTATGATAAGGAAACATTGGGTGTAAGTAAAAATTTAAGATAATTTGATCAGTTAAGGCCAATACCATTTTATTCTGACTTGATCAGGTGATGATAGCGGTGGATATTCAGTTGCTGTAATTTTTTTTTTTAAAAAAATCTTTTTCCACAAACATATTAGTTTTTTTTAAAAATACTTTTCTTAAAGTTTGATCTTTTTTTTTTTTTAATAAAATTTTAGGAAAGGGGTTGGACTCATCCACAATCTAAGGTCAAGGTAGAATCTTCCTTCCCCCTAGGTAATACTAATATTGGGTAGGGCAAGCTATCCATTACCCTTAAGCATAAATCTAGGCACCTAGGAGTTAGGATGTCTCCTCTAGTGCTTTGATCAACTCCAGGATCGAACACGTTCCCTTTAATAAGAGTATCCAAACTTTTTTTTTTTTTTTTGATGAAAGAGGGAGGCTGTTGCCCCTATATATTAATGGGAATCAAGAAGTGGTGGAAGTCCCATACAATCACTATTGAAAGTAGTCCACTTAGAGACTGGACAATCTTTCAAGATAGAGGTGCACGAAATACCATGTTTAGCTAAGGCGTCAGCTAGACTATTCTGAGCCCTTGGAATATTAAGTAAAGTAACTCTCCAGTCCTTTGAAATGAAAGACCTGATTTGTAAGAACACCAAAGAGCAAGCTGGATCATCTGTTTCCTTAAACAGCTTGTCGATGAGAAGTTTAGAGTCGGACTCAACAATCAGATTTTTAATACCTTCATCCCAGGCAAGTCTCAATCCCGAGAGAACCGCCCACTCTTCAGCTAGTGTCCAACTTTTTTTTTTTAAAAAAAAATATATATAAAAGATGGCAAAAAGCCTACATCAAATAAACAAAAATTATACTTCGAGAGAAATTAATCCCAAACTCTCTTGAACTCTCTTGATAAACTAAAGATCTCAAAAACATGGGACACTCATCTAAAATTACCATAGAAGAATGCCCATTTTAGCTAGAGTGTATGGTATAAGTTGTATAAAATTCTTTTTGGTACATTCAATTTTCATTTTTGACAAAAAACGTTTGGTCCAGTTGGGTAACTGATTGGACCAACTTGGGTTGAGTATATAAACATTGGTCCAATGCCAAATTAGACCAAAGATTATGTTGGACGGGGCCGAAAAAGAGAGAGAGATAGAGAAAGAGATATTCATAAGATAGGATGATTTTTAAAACCGCCATTACTAGTAGTGCAGTAGTATTGAAATTAATTTTCCCCTGGTTCTGGGTTTGATCCCCCTCCCCTATCGCCTTGTATAAAAAAAAAAGGATGATTTTTAAAATTTTAAAACATCAGTACCAAGATATCTATACAAATATATAATTATTCATATATATAATCAATAAAATAACTTATGAAAAATAAGAAAATTAAAATAGAATATTCTAAAACTTTTAAGATAAATGCTAAAATGAAAAACTTGCAAGAACGATAAATGAATTATATCATGCAAAAGTGGCTAATGCTCATCGTTATGTAAATTTAGAAGCGCAATTTTGAGGGTAGAAAAGTTTGGGTGGTTAGTCTATATTTTAGCATATGAACAATAGATGAATAAATAAACCAAGATTTTTCCCCCCCTCAATATTACATCAAAAAGACAAAGACCATTGCACTTTATCAAGGAATGATCACAAGTGCAAAAAAGGCTTTTAAGACCGCCTCATTTAGAGTGGACTATCGATGCCCCGGTCTTAAAGGTATGACCGGTGTCAGTTTTGTAAATATAAAGAACTTTAAAGGTATGACCGGTGACAGTTTTGTAAATATAAAGAACTTCTTAGACCGAATCGTTTACCAATGGGTCTTAAATATATTATTCAGACCGCTTAAAAAAACAAACGATCTTAAAAATGTTATTAAAAAAATTGAAATATCAAATTTCTTTATAAAGAAATCTCGAACAGGTCGACTTATATTTTCTGCGGTCCAAAATAATACGGAAAAATTAAATTAAAACTTTTAAGACCCGACATAAATCGTGCTCTGTAGTAAATAGTTTATTTCTTTTAAGACCGGAGTTTAACAAAGGACAATCTTAAAACTTAACCTTTAAGACCGACGTTGTTGTTCATCCGGTCTTAAAAATAAAGCGCCAAATATATCTTTGCGCGAAACGTTATCTTACGACTTATGTTATCCCTCTGAACTCTAAAACCCCTCTTCTTGTTGTGAAACCACTCTTCTTGTTGCATTACCACTCTTCCTCGCCCACGTACCATTAGCCTCTGTTACTCTCTCATTTGCTCAGGCATTCCTCTCTTACTTCTC
Organism: Acacia crassicarpa; assembly: GCA_034222035.1. Lineage (NCBI taxonomy): Eukaryota > Viridiplantae > Streptophyta > Magnoliopsida > Fabales > Fabaceae > Acacia > Acacia crassicarpa. The sequence goes on along the minus strand of JAWXYG010000010.1, from coordinate 25,787,823 downwards.
GAATGCCAGTTACTGGTGTGAGTCAGAACGAACCCTCTTCATCTGACAATGTGCCTCGTAACCGCCCTGCACGCCGTGGTAGAAGAGGCACACGAATGATGGATGTAACCCTAAGTCGGACTTCTAGGTCAAGGCTCGAGATTCAGTTTAATGAAAAGTTGCAACCTATCGGTCCTAATAAAAGCAAATATAATAGTTTTGTCGGCTATCTTGCATGCAGCAAGGTTAGCATCTTGATGATGAGTGGAAAAATGTGAACTTTGACACAGTAAAGCAATCTATTTGGGACACTATCCGGCTTACATACACTGTCCCTGACTCTGAGGAGTTGAAAGACAAGACATTGTCTTATTGTGCTGATCAGTGGAGGAAGTTTAAGACCTCTCTCGCTAACACGTATATTTTTGCCGAGGTTCCACCTGCCAAACATCCTTGGGACCAGTACACATTTATTGATGAACGAATTTGGCGACAATTTGTTCTGCTGCGGACCACTCCTGAAGCTTTGGTGAGTCTATATTTAGTTTTGTTTGCTTATATAACCTGTGCGCTTATATTTGTTCATCTAATCCTGTTAGTTAAATTGTTTGGTGTGTGAATAGAAGTATACATTTCCTGCCTTTGTCTATGCAAGTCTGATATGTAAACCCTAAAAAGGTAAAATACTAAGGAGGTAATTGTGTAATGGTTTGTCTTGTAAAGGAGGAAATGAATAGTCTTAAAAGGGGGAAACTTTATATACCCAATGGTTACTATCTAATGTGGACTGATGATCCCACTGGATGCCTTAAAAAGGATCAAGTTTGTATTATTCTGTAAGTATAATTTTCTTTTGTTTCTTAATCTATCTACCTAGCAGTACAAAACATAGCTCTTTTGTAAGCATAATTCTATTTTGTTTCTTAACCTATCTACATGTAATACCCAGATTTTTATTAATAGTAATAGCCCATTTTATTTTATTTTTCGTGGGCCAAATACTCCGAACCCTAATTGCCTTAGAAATTTTTTGCTTATGCACTAAGAAAAACCAAATCACATTAATTTATATCATGATTGATTGAATTAATGTGATATACCCTATCACATTAAATTCACACCATGATTGATTGATTGAATTTAGTACACTCTATTAATGAGTTGACAAGAGTAAAAGAGCCCAAAGCTAAACCCTAATTTTAAGTTATAAATAGAGGTCCAGCCTAACCCTGAATATTCTTCTTCTCTTCTACTATTCTCTTCTACTACTTTCCCTACTCTTCCTCTATGCCAATTATTCTTGTAAGAGGCTAGCAAAACGGAGACCAGGTAATCCTAATCCCCAGAATAACCTTGTGTCTCGTGCTTATTCTTTTTCTCTACATCCTATTTTGCTAATCCTAATTACCATGAGTTTTAGGTTAGTTTTATATAACTTTTGATAGGGTTGTTATATATGAAATATATTATATGTAATCCTAATCCCCAGAACAACCTTGCGTTTCGTGCTTATTCTTTTTCTATATATCCTATTTTGCTAATTCTAATTACCATGAGTCTTAGGTTGGTTTTATATAACTTTTGATAGGGTTGTTATATTTGAAATATATTATATGTAATCCTAATCCCCAGAACAATAGGAGTTAGTTGTTGCATGTCGGTCTCGATTTTTGTGAAAAACCCTTAAATGTATCACTGCATTTTGATATGTATATATATGTTCCTTTTCCGAATTACTTTATGAAAGCAAAACGATTCACCTCCTTGTATACATATATTTCTCCTTCTTGATTTGTGTTTAACTATTTTGCAAAACCCTTTATCATTGAATATACATGTACACCTTGGTTGCTTCGGCTTTTGTGATTGAAACTTATAAATGCTTTCACACACACACACACACACACACATATTTATTTATTTATTGAGAAATCCATTTATTATGTATGTATTTCAAAATAATTTTAATCGTGGGAAAATAGCTTTGGGATGGTACCCCTAAAGTGATGAACACAACCTTTAGGCTTTATGCCTCCGATATATTAGTTGATGTGAATCGATTATATCCGTTCTTCCCAAAGTAGTGTCTGGCAGGGGCTCTCGGGACACTAGTAGCAATTTTGGAAAGAGATGTGCACATTAGGACGAAATGTTTTATGGCCAATTTGATTGATTGTGACTGGCAGGGGCTCCCGGGTCACAGGGTAGACTGGCAGGGGCTCCCGGGTCACAGGGTAGACTGGCAGGGCCTCCTGGGTCTACCATGGTTCTCTTCCCACTAAACTAAATAGACTGACAGGGTCTCTCGGGTCTAAATAAATTTAAAAAGATAATGAATAATATTTGATTTGATGTGAATATATAGATATAAAGAGTATTAAAGTTGATACCTTAGATTATATATATGTATATGATATATTTTTTTAATCATCATATGAATATTTATATTTTTTATTATCATCATCATCATCATCATCATCATCTATATTTTCTCTGTTTATTAGGATTATCATCTTTTGCTGATGTTTGTGTTCTGGGTTGTGATGATCCTTCGGGGGAGCAGAATTTCAGTGAAACATGTTTTCAAGGCTGAGGTTAGCAGTGAGAGGTGAGGAAGAATAGTCGGCTAATTCTTGCTAGTTTTATTTTACAAATTTTATTTTACGCTTTGAATAAGACTTTTTATGTAGGTATTGGTTTATGTTATTGTAATAAGATAGCCTTGTACTAGTCTCGGTACAAGTGCGACGGTAACACTTCCCAAATTTGGTTATTTTGAATTTCAGTATTTATTCATAAAAATCATAGCAAATTTTATGTTATTATAATTGTTAGAAATTTGGGGTGTTATCTACATCTTCCTTAAATAAAATGTTGAAACTTGATAAAGTGAATTTGACTAGTGTTTGAGGTTCATATCAAGTAGAAGTTCTCTAATTTCTGTTAGTGAGATGGTTGGAATTCATAATTAATAGTTGTTTTCAATTCTGATTCACAGGAAAGAAGGAAAAAGCACAGGAGATAGGGAGAAAGAATGATTGCCTGCATAGGGCTTCTCGCGACGGATATGAAAAGGTTGAAAAAGAATTAATGGCGGCCAAGCGGAAGAGATTGGAAGATGAAGCAGAATCCAATCCTTCTACGGTACATGGTCCGCCATCTCCAATATGTCGCGAGGAGTTGTGGTTGCACATTCGGCAAAAGTCAAGGGGCGCCTACACGAGTGAACAAACTAGTGTAGTTGCTGAAAAAATTGTAAGTATCGTTATTATTGTTATTTTTTAGTTACTAAACATGTTTCATTACTAAGCTTCTCGTTATCTGTACCTTACAGGAAGATCTTAAAAAGAAAGAAGCAGAGGGATCTTTTGTTTCGGCCGGTCGGAGTGATGTTCTGACTGTTGCGATCGGAAACCCGGACCATGGTGGACGTGTAAGGGGGATTGGAGGACGAGTAGGCCTGAAGGAATTCTTTGGTTCATCCGCCAAACGCCATAGGAAAAGTATGGTTACCCGGGAGGAGATGGATCAGACAGTGGCCAAATTAAATGAGGAAGCAGCGGCTAAAGAAGCAAGGTATCAATCCGATATGAGCCAGTTGAGGGAGGAACTGAATCAGATGAGGCTGCTTTTGAGCTCTCGTCCAGAGACCAGTGTTCCCTTCACACACTCACCTGCAACTGTGCAGTAGAGCACTAGAGGGAGCTGCATTGTTGGACAGTCAGAGCAACCTTGTAACCTTTATGTGGAGGATCCTGATCATCATGATAGACTACTATTGGTTGCAAAAGGGTCTGTCCACAACTTATTGGGATCAACTGTACACCACCAACAAATGTCTGATGATGAAGTCAGAGTGTCCATTGAAAAGATGATCATTGATGCACCTCTCCCTCTCCCAACTGATGAGCTGAAGCTTGTGAGTGATGTCAAGGGAACCTTCATCTCTTGGCCAGTGAAGCTTGTACATGTCTGTACTCCTCCTGAAGCTTCAACCCCTCGTCCTCAAGTTCCATCCCCTCGTCAAGCTCCATCCCCTCCTCAAGCTCAATCCCCTACTGCTAAGTTGATTGGCTGCAAAAAAATATCTGATATGGTGAAAAATGGAGTTTTTAAAGATAAATCATGGCTTGTCGATGAAGTAGTAGGCGTCCCTCATCCCCTACCAGTCCAAGTTGACACCGTTGATATTGAGTCCTTGCTGCTTCCTAGATAGGAGCTTACTGATGCAATTGTTCAAATTTGGATGAAGTAAGTATGTTCTTCTATGAGTACATAATTTAAATGCATCGTTTAGACAGACATACATATACTAATTCCCTGATCGATGTAATTATTGTAGGTTCTTGCATCAAGAATTGGAGAATAAGGGCAGGAGCAACGATTTTGGATTCTTGTGCCATGTATATTCAAGTCAAACAACCATGCAGGAGAGACATCAGTACATATCAAGTAGGTTGTGTCAAGTGAGAAGAAAAGTGTACTTTTTTCCATTCTTCCACAGGTACATATCACAAATCTTGTCTACAATTCACTTAATTCTGCTACATATATCACTGAGTATACTTTACTGCTGTGAATTTTCAGCCGCCACTGGCAATTGGTCCTCATGTGCATGGAAGAAAATAAAGTTATCTTCTTATGCTCCACTCACAACGAGCCAGTGCCTGCGTTGGTGCAGACCATCAACGAGTAAGCATGTTATTTTGATTCTCTTGTTTGAAATCTCTGCTGTGAATTTTCAGTGAAATATGCATTTTTAATGATAGTGCCATGAGGACCTTCCAACTCGACGCACTCCAAAGGCGTTCTTATCAGGCCAAAGAGCCTAAATGGCTCAGACCAGAGGTTGGTACAATATTTGTACACTTGGCATACTGCCTTGTGAACTTGGTCAGTAAGATATATATTACTTATATATATTTCTTGTTCTTTTTAGACCTGTTGGCAACCAAAGGCGTCCAACTTATGTGGCCAGGACGTCATGAAACACATGTATGATATTGTCACTAAAGGAAATACTAAATTATTTTCAAAGGTAAATATTTGATGTTACATATTATACATGCAAGTTAATTCAGTTTCTGGCTTAATGTTACATATGAAATATGGACATAAGTTAATTCAGTTTCTGTCTTTGATGTTACAGATGTTTCACTGCCCTTCCCCCTTTTCGGATGCTGAACTCGAGCACATACGCAATTTGTTTTGTGAATATCTATATGACCTGATCTTAAAGTTAGGACAATAATTAATGATGTCCTATATTCATTTGTAAATATCCTGTAGCAACAATAATCTTCTGTAAATTAGATTATTTTTTCGAACAATTCATTTGTAAATATACACAGGCAATGTAAAATTCAATAGATAAATTTGTTTAATTTTTTGAACAATTTTCTTGTGTCCATTTTGGGTTTCTGAAATTGGATGGTGGATATAGCTATTTAGTGCTTGAAATTTGAGATTCAGGATGTTGTAAATAAGCAAGAGTTCACGACTTTAGGACCGTATATTGTAAACTTCCGGTCCTAAAAGTATTGGGTTTAAATAATATGAGACTTTTAGGACCGCATATTTTAAACTTCTGGTCCTAAAAGTATTCGGTTTAAATAATATGAGACTTTTAAGACCGCATATTTTAAACTTCCGGTCCTAAAAGTATTCGATCTAATTAAATAATGTGAGACTTTTGGGACCGTATATTATTTTACTGTCCGCTCTGAAAATTAAATTTCCCTATCTGAATTTCTCTTGTCGCGCCGAAAGTGATTACTGAGGAGGTTCTGTCTCCAGTGTTTGTGTGTTGCTCCTTTGGTGCTTCGCGTTGCTCTCTCGACAATCACTTTCTAGTTCCTCAGCTAAACGTATATAGACCAAGCTGTAAGAGGTGTTTCAGTTATATAACTTCATGGTTTTCCTGCTTATCGTTCTGGGTTTTTCATGGGTTGAACGAAATCGATGAAATGCTCTTGTGGGTTTCTTTGTTGTTAATGAATATTGTATTTTGAAGATTATATTTGCACTTGAGACCTACCCAACTGACCAACAAATGTTTTTAGGGTACTCATGCTGTCTCCAACATCAACGGTCGTGGCGGGAGAAGAAAGACTCTTATTTTACATTTGAATTTATATGCTTCAGGTGAGTACACAAGACCTTCATGCGAAGCATTTAATTTCCTCGTCATGCATTTATTTTGCTTCTTGGATTCACTGTGATATTCATGACCAAAAGTGATTCTTCGTTATACATTTATTTTGCCTTATTTTACGTATGTTAAATCTTTCCGTCCATAGGAATTCTACTATGGATCACAATTGGATAAATGCTTTACGGACGAGCGTTGAATATCAGAATGGGGTGAGGGACTTTATAGAATTTGCTAAACAAAATGCCAATGATGATAGTGGGAAGTTCTATTGCCCTTGTATAAAATGTTTGAATGAGAGGCGACTAAGTCCTGAAGTTATACGCACACATTTAATTTGTGAAGGATTTTGTAAGACATATACAGTATGGGTATGTCATGGTGAAAAAATACCAAGTGGGTCTCAACATGGGGAAGTGGCCTTTGATGATAATGACACGGATATGGATGATCGCATAGAGAACATTATTCGTGATGTAGGAGAAGAGGCCTTTCAACAATCACATGCATATGGTAATATGTGCAGTGATGCAGAGACCCCGCTATACCCTGGGTGTTAAAAATACCAATTGTTGAACGGTGTATTGAAATTGGTAAGCTTGAAGGCATGTCATGGATGGAGCGACAAGAGTTTTTCTGAAATGCTTGAGGCTTTTAAGGACATGCTTCCGGATGATAATGTGTTGCTGCATCGATACTATGATGCTAAGAAAATACTTTGTCCATTGAGGATGGAGTACAAAAAGATCCATACATGTCCGAATGACTGCGTATTGTATAGAAAAGAGTTTGAAGAGAAGCAAAATTGTCCGATATGTGAAACCCCAAGGTACAAGTCAAATAAGGGGCCTGCAAAAGTGTTGTGGTATCTTCCAATCATACCAAGGTTCAAGCGGTTGTTTGCGAATGAAAATGATGCAAAAAATTTGTGGTGGCATGCAGATGAGAGGATTTCTGATGGAAAGCTTCGTCATCCAGCCGATTCTTCTCAATGGAAAAAAATCGATCAATTATTTCCCAACTTTGGCGAAGAACCTAGGAACCTTAGGCTTGCCCTTAGCACGGATGGCATAAATCCATATGGAAGCCTTAGCAGCATACATAGTTCATGGCCTGTACTCCTCATTATTTACAACTTATCTCCTATGTTATGCATGAAACGAAAGTACATCATGCTGTCTATGTTGATTTCGGGACCAAAACAACCCGGAAATGACATTGATGTTTACCTTCAGCCCTTGATCGAAGACTTGAAGAAGTTATGGGAAGAAGGTGTTGATGTTTTTGACTCTTTCAAGAAGGAGGTCTTCAAATTGCAAACCATGATATTCTGTATTATAAACGACTTCCCAGCATATGGTAACTTGTCAGGGTATAGTGTAAAGGGCCATAAAGCATGTCTGGTTTGTGAAGAAGGCACATACTACCATCAACTCCAATATGGAAGAAAGACGGTTTATCTTGGACATAGAAGATTTCTTAGACGGGGCCACCCATATTGTCGATTAAAGAAAGCCTTCTTTGGTGGCCAAGAATATAAAGATGCTCCGGTGCCATTGACTGGGGAGCAAGTTTATGAGAAGGTGAAAAATATCAGTGTCATCTTCGGTAAGACAGCCAAGAGTAGAAAAGATACAAATATATGGAAAAAGAGATCTGTATTCTTCGATCTTCCCTATTGGCGCAATCTTGATGTGAGACACTGTATTGATGTCATACATGTGGAGAAAACGTATGTGATAGTATTGTTGGCACGCTTCTCAACATACAAGGTAGTTCCAAGGATGGTGTGAAGGCAAGATTGGATTTGCAAGCAATGAGAATACGTGAAGAGTTACATCCAAGGCTATATGGGAACAGAACTTATTGTCCCCCGGCTTCTCATACTTTGTCTAAGGATGAGAAATGAAGTTTTTGTGAGTGTTTACATGGCACAAAGTTCTCTCGGGGTATTCTTCAAATTTTAAGAGGCTTGTATCGATGAAGGACTTGAAATTAGTAGGCCAAAAATCTCATGATTGTCATGTCTTGATGCAACAGCTACTCCCAATAGCTATTCGAGGCATCGCCGAATATGATCTTCGGGTCGTTTTGACTAGACTTTGTGTTTTCTTCAATGCGGTTTGTGGTAAAGTTTTCGAGATTGAAAAGTTGGATGAATTGGAGAATGAAAGATATCTTATCTTGTGCCACCTTGAGAAGATTTTTGTTCCTACATTTTTTGTCATCATTGTTCATCTAGTAAGGGAGATAAAGTTGTGCGGCCCTATCCATTTACGATGGATGTACCCAATTGAAAGATCTATGAAATTTCTTAAAGGGTACGTGAAGAATGCATACCGGCTAGAAGCATCGATTGTTCAGAAATATGTTTCTGAAGAAGCCATGGAATTTTGTCAAAATTATTTGGCCAAAGTAAGATATATTGGGCTTCCAAAACGTCAGCATGCTGAAGGAGGTAGGCGAGGGGCTTCAGTAAAGACTGTGGATCCTGATGAATTGTCACAAGTCCACTTATACATCTTGAATAATGTTGATGAAGTTCAAGCCAGCATAGCTACACATGAAGAAGCTGTGAAGAAAGAAAATCCTCGAATGACTGAACAAAGGTTGATTAGGGAGCATAACAAAACTTTTGCATACTGGTTCAAACAAAAGGTCGAGGGAGAGGAATGTTTTCCTGATATCCTTAAATGGTTAGCACGTGATCCTGAGGTTGATGTCATAAGTTGGAATTTGTATGTGATCAATGGTTATACATTTTACACGAAGTCCCTAGATGATAGGAGCACAGTCCAGAACAATGGTGTTATGTTAGAGGCTGAATCTATGCACTTCTCTAGTTCGAAAGACAAGAGCCCTTTACTGGCAGTCATGCCATATTATGGGGTTATTGAAGAGATATGGGAGGTGGACTATGTGAAAATTAGATTTCCCATTTTCAAATGCAAGTGGGTTAATGTCAATAATGGTGTTCGGATTGATCGGCTAGGATTTACATTAGTCGATGTCAATGGTAGAAGTTTTGGAGATGAACCTTTTATTATGGCAGACCAGGCGAAACAAGTGTTCTATATCACCGATCAAGAAAATAAAATGTGATCTATAGCTCTCCAAGGAAAGAGGATCATTGATATTGATGAGGAAATGAATTCAAATTAAGGTATTCCTGAGAGTACTCCTTTTTCAAGGGGTCTACTGGACATGAACGAAGAAGATGAAGCAGATAATGAACCTGCCATAAGAAGTGATCATCAAGAAGGGATATGGGAAGATATCACTTTATAAAAGAGTCAATTCATAAGGTAATATTCATATGCATATTTTTTTGAAAACTTTAAGGCTTTAACTATATATATTATTCCTTCTATGTTCATAAACAATGTCATTGACTATGAAGTTTGTTTTTGTTTTATTTTTGAAGCAGGATCTGATCCAAAGGGGCATGTTATAAAAGAGGATGTTACGTTGTTGGGTTGGAATCAGATGAAGGCATGGTGAATATTATTTTGGGTGCATGTATATTGTATTTGTAAGTAAGTTATCTTATTGTATGAATTAATTTAGGTGTTGTAGACATAGTATAATTATTAATTAAGAGCCCAAATAACTCATGGTGAATAATATTTGTATTCTTTTTCCAATTCAATTTATTCAAATAATTGTTCATAGCTTGTAGCTTAAAGTATCGACTTTTATGTGCTGGATTGGGTAGTGGATTTGTGTATATATATAGTAGCAGGAACAACAGCAGGGAAAAATTCGAGAAAATTTAGATTGGAAATAAATAAGCCGATCTTATATGTTTAACTGTTAAAACCGGATGTAATTAAATGTCCGGTCTTAAAGGTCATATTAAGCCGGTCTTAAAAGTTGGTCTTTTAAGACCGTTATGTTATATTTAGACGTCCGGTCTTTAATGAAAATTTTTAAGACTGGAGGTAATTATCATCCAGTCTTGAAAGTCAGACTTTTAAGACCGCGTATAATTAGTCCAGCTATTTTTTAGACCGTATGTGTTTTGTCCGGTCTTAGAAGTCTGATATTTTAAGAGCGGCCTATTTTAGGCCGGTCTTAAAAGTTGAGTTTTAAGACCGAACAAGAACTATTTCAGGTTCACTTAGTACAACTTTTAAGACCCAATGTTTTAAATGTTCGGTCTAAAAGATTTTCTTTAAGACCGGTTTGTGTCCAGTCTTATATGGTAGACTTTTAATACCGGCTGGAATAAGACCGGTCGCCCATCCGGTCTTACGAGCCTCTTTTGTTCGTTCTTAAAAGCCTTTTTTGCACTAATGGAGATGGTAGTCGGGAAGAGTAATCAATGAAATCACATGCTTGTTCAATTTCTCTTCTCTTCTCTTTCACTCATCTCTCATTTGTCAACCCAAGTCTCTGTTTTATATATCTTGCAACACTGGCGCCCATATCTTCAAGCAAGGATGAACAATGATTCTACTTAAAGTTTCGCCGGAGTAGAGGCACCTATTATATTGTTGTTAAACTCGCGAGTTTAAGTAAATTCGTGACAGTGATGTAAACTTGTATCGTGAACTCGAACCGTAAACTCATAAGAGTTTACTTTTATTATTAAATAGGTATTACTAATATATAATTAAAATATAAAAATGACAACAATTTGATTTAAATTTATTTTAAATTGAAATAACTAAAATTAAATCCATCAACATTCACATTTATCATATTTAACAAAAAATTTCTATAAAATTTATATATAAAGTCATTAAGCATGACCAAATCAAAAAAGTTAGCATGAGTTTAACAGTAATTTAATACGGTTTTGTAAGCTAGAAATGTAAAAACAGTAAACTCAGTGTATAAACTCATCAACTTAACTGAGTTTACAACTAGTACGAGTTTTTTTACTGACGCTACTCGGTTTTGTAAGCTAGAAATATAAAAATGGTAAACTCGTATAGTCAACTTGTGAGTGTAATAGCAATAGTTATAATGGTCTTTTAATTTAGTATTTTAGCTCGACCAAACACTCCTTCAGCTCAACCCCTATTGTTCTTCTTTGCTCTTTGGCAAAACTCTTTTGACTGTTCATCATGAAATAACTACTGATTTATGAGAATGACTCATTGAAAGTTTTTTGCAACAGCAAAAGAAGAATCAACTTTCCTTTTTCTGCTATCAAAGATGTAGTTTGGAACACCATGAATTCTTTCCTTGACATTTTTTCTTGGGTTTCCTTATTCACAACCCTGCTCTGTTGTATGACATAGTTAATTATTTTTCTTGTGCATTTATAATTGGTACTTTGTAATGTTCTAATTTTATTATTACCTCCGATCCTAATTATAGGAACACTTTTATAGTGTAATTTGTACTACAAAAGTGTTCTTGTAATTAAGACTGAAGGAAGTAATATTATTTTGCCTTATTATAAAATCATGAATACAATTTTTGTTCAATACTAATCACAGATCCAATCTTTAATATAAATCTATTTAATGTAATGTGATCCCAAAAAGTGGCTTTTCCCCTAAGAAAAACAACTTTCGGCTTATGTATATATTTGGATTGGTGGCATGAGTAATTGGCCTTCTGCTCTAATCTGACTTATTTTTTTCAGTAACTTTTAGAGTGTGTTTGGGATGACGTTTAACCATCTTAAAAATAATTTTTGTAGAGAAAAAACACGATTCCACATGATTGCACCAGTTTTGTATGTTTGGGATCATGATTTCCCAATCTCACTTATGATCCTAACCGTGTGTTGACCCAAAAACAGCTGAAGGTTGCTTATGAAAAGCCATGATTAGGGCCATGGAGAGAGAAGGAGAAGGTCAAAGGAAAATGACAAAAAAATTATCGTGGGTCTGAAGCTTTAGCTTTTACCCAAGAGATATGAAAAGGACCACGTGACAATTGGAGGAGAGAGAAAGAGAAAGGAAAAGGGGGAGGGTGGGTAACATGTGTGTGTGTGTGTTTTTTTGGCTCGAAAGGTAACGTGTGTGTGTGAGAGACAAAAATATTTATGTATGACTAATTTATATTTCTTCTGGTTCTAAATATAACATATAGTTGACTTTTTTAAAGATTAAAAAAGTTAGATTGAATTACTTTAAAATATTTATATTTATCATTTTTTCTCTAAACAATTTTGTCAAACCTATAAATTGACATATAATCTAATAATACATTATATATGATATAATTCAATAATTTATTTAACTTTCTTAATCTCTAAAAAAAAATTAACTATGTAATATATTTAGGATGAGAGAATGTATGCATTACTTATTAGGACAGATTCAAAAAGTTAAATAAATTATTTAAAAGTATTTATATTTATCATTGTTTGACTTATATAAAATGATTACAATCTAATGACCATACATATAAATATTTTAGAGATATAATATAATATATGTTATAATTAAATAATTTATTTAGTATCCTCTATCTGCCCAACCTAGGCAATTGAGCTTTATATTAAGAACTAGAAGTTGTGTATAATAAAATTATTGCCATTTTAAGTTATTTTGCATTTAAATTTGCTTTTTTGAAAAAATTATCCAAACAAGTTTTATTTTTAGAAAAATCATTTATGCTATTGTCAATCTAAACATAAATTACATTAGACTATGTTTGAGAGTTTCATTTTGGAGGGAAAGGAAAGGGAATAGAGAGTTTTTGTAGTCGCTTCCTTTGTTTGCAAATTTTAAAAATAAGAGGAAAGGGAATCAGAGATTTTTACAAATTCCCCAAAACCCTCATTCTTCTAAAAAATAAAGTTCCCCCCAATATGGGGGTTTTAAGAGGGAAAATAGGTTAATTACTTTTTTACCCCCGTTCACCACCACCACCACCACCACTGCCGCTGTCCCACCGCCGCCCCCGCCCCACCACCACCGCCGCCGCCATCACCGCTACCGCCGCCCCACCACCATTGCCGCTATCGCCGCTGCCCTACCACCACCGCCCTACCACCACTGCCGCTGCCACCACTGCCGCCACTGCCACCATCGCCGCACCATCACCACTACCGTTACCGCCACTGCCGCCGCACCACCACTGCCGCCATTGCCACCATCGTCGCTACCACCACCGTTGCCGTTGCCACCACCGATGCCGCCGCCACCACCGCCGCCCCACCACCACTGCCGCCATTGTCATCGCCGCTGCCACCACCGTCACCACCACATAAATAATTTTTTGAATATAAAAATTACATAAATAATTTTTTTAGAAAATTTAAATTTATTTGCTAAATATAATAATTATATTAATTATTAAAGAAAATGACAAAATGGTAAAATTAACTCATTAATCCTCCATCTTCCTCCCTTACTATTTTTTTAACTCTCAAACAATGAGAGGAAATATCCTCCATTTCCCTTCCATCCCTTTCCCTCCATTCTCCTTGCATTCCTTTCCTTCCCCTTCCTTTTAAACTCCCAAACAAAGCCTTAGACAATCAGATTTTTATCCAATCTTAAATTTACAAAAATTAGATTGCAAAAAATCATTTTTGCCACAGACACACTTACATGTTTTTAACTTAGCTTCTTCCATCGTGGGTTTTTCCCTGCTATGCTTCACTGCTAAACCCAACGGCCAATTACTCCTCCATTCTTTTTATTGTTTCATACCGTTGGCCTTTCACCAATCCCTTTGTCATATATATATATATATATATATATATATAAAATTTATCAATAATAAGATAAAATGAATAAAAACTAAAAGTAAGCCAAATAGACCATCATAATTATATTATTTAATCCATATTTTTTATCCATTAAAATTTTAACAAAAGTAATATTCTCTAATAAAAATTAGTTTTTTTTTTAAAAAAAATTGAAAGTAAGATTGTAAAATTTAATGAAAGAAAGAGATGTATAATATTAAAATTTAAGTTGATAAAAAAGTATTTATTCTAAAATTTGGTAAAAAAAAAACTAATTCTAATTTTAGTTATAATATTATTTAGTTAAAAACTTAAGGTTGTTATGATTTGTAATTTATATGAATTTTTGTCTACTAAACATCACTAATTACATGTTTCTTAGTATTTATAAATTTTTCTCAATGATATATCAGTTATCAAATTATATATTCAATAAAACACATGTTATTTTACATCTAAACTTGTTTTTATATTACTCATCAAAACAAATTTCAATTTACCAAACTAACTTTTTAACAAAAGTCAATCCAAACAAAAATCACATCACATAACTTAACTTTTACGCTATAATAAATTTGCAAAAAATCATATTGAAAAAATTCATTTTTGTCACCGCTAATCCAAATATACCTTTAACTAATTTGAGTATATTAAGAAAATTATTTAAATTAGCTATTTACTAAAAATATGTGTTAGTTTTTCTAAAATAATTAAACCGTTTGCTTTGAAATTGCCTCCCTCAACATGTGTCCTTTTTTTTAAAAAAAAGAGTTTATATTTAAATAATAATAATTTAAAAATAGGAACTTGATATAAATATATTCAAAAAGGGTATTATTAGGGTAGTAGGAATATGGTTGAATACGGGAAGGCCTCTGATGTAACCAAAAGTAGTTTTATTGACTAATGGGGGTTGGGTTTAAGGGAAGAGAATCAGAGATTAGTCATTCATAATATGGCAAATCAAGGTTTGAATCTTTATTAGAAGAAGTGCCTATATTTAATGTTTGATAATGCCTCTCATAGGATTACCTCAAATAGAAGGATAACTATGCTAAAAAAAAATAATAATAATCATTGTTTCTTCTTTAACGCAAAATACATCGAATGGAAAAAAATGTCGAACCATCATATTATTACATTTAAAAATGTTTTATATAATATTTTTCTTGTCTCGCCCCAAAAAAACAAAAAATATCTTAAATTTACTAATCATATGTACTTGTCATAAACACCTAATATCAACTTTACATAAATTACTAAAATTAGTTAAAATTTGTTATTTCTTATAAAATATGAAATTATCCTCAATAAAATTAAGAAAATTCATAATTAGGGGAGTTTAATTAATTAGCTAGGAAAATTTATAATTAGTTAGATGGTTTTTTTAAAATTTGTTTTCATGTTATGGTTTTGTGGTTGTTTTTGTTAATTGGTTTGTTTTATGTTTGTTGCTTTAATTTCTGTGTGTTTTACGGCTTTTGGGCTCCTACACTACTCATTTTGATGGGTTGTTGTTGAAGCTCTTTTTATGCTGTATCGTTTTATGTTCTGCAATAACCAGATATATCTCAAGCGTTGCACATATTAATTAATCTGTTACGATCAAAAAATAAGAAAATTAATAAAATGATTAATTTATCATCTAATATAAGAGTATATATATATATATATATATATATATATATATATATATATATATATATATATATTACATGCAGATGTTATCACTTCATTCATATTTTTTGTGTTTAATTTTAATCGTAACTTTTAAAGTTGAATTTAAATTTGAATAAGACGAGTTCAATCTTCCTAATTAATGATTCTAACTTATTTAAAAAGATAAATAACTGATATTTCCAAAATGTGAACATGCTTACACAAAAATGAACCATGATGTAGTAGATCTTATATCTCATTAATTGACTGCTCTTCTGACGATTAGAGTAGAGGGGTTAAAATACCAGCATTAAAATAATAAATTATATATTTAAACAAATATAACATGTCCAAAATAAATTATATATTTGAAAATCAGATAATTTTTTAATACATATTGAAAGAAATTACTATAATATTAATTTTTGAAACAAACTTTGAAAATAATGATTAACTTAAAACATGATTTTTATTTCATTTCTACCAAATCATCCAAGTCATATTTAAAAATAATTTAATAATTTTTTTATTATTTATAAATTATTAAAAGAAACGCTTACAAGAAAATAAATGTTTGAAAGAAAAAAAAATATTAATAATTTAATTATTGTAATTATAATATAATTATAAGATTTTATTTTTGAAAAAAACTTTGGAAACAAAAAATCAAGCAAAGCTTATGAACAGTAAGACAATCAAATGGCATGATGAAAGGTAAAAAGGTTATGAACAGTGCTTATAAACAGTAAATAGTGGAAGAGGTTTTTATGAATATATAGATAATATTGTCTTTTTATTAAAAAGAAAAGTGGAGGTATCATGATTCTATCTATATTACCTGTTGAATTTTTTCAGTCACACCTTGCAGAATTACTTGAAAACAAGTTTATACACAACATGTCCCAAGTAAAACGAGTATATACACAACATATCAATAGAATATATGTAGGAAATAATAGGTGGATGTGTCACAAGGAACTAGTCAATTCAAATAGTATTTGGAATTGATAAACAAAAAAAAAAAAAGTATTTGGAATTGAAATTGTGGGGGTTCGAGTAATAAATGATCTTGAGCTACTAAATGGATCAAGAGGAAGAATGTATTCACACAACAATAAGCAACATGGAAATCCGACAATTTCTCCTATATGTGGGTCATACATGGACTGTGCATCTTTTACTAAAGGCATTTCGCAAATACAAAAAGACTTTTTTTTTTTTTTCAAAGAGCAAAATGCTTACCATTAAAAGTCACAACTGTTTAGCCTTAAATTATGGAATATTGACCTTGCAATGTTTAAACTCATGATTGTCTTCGAGCAAAAAAAAAAAAACTCATGATTGTCAATCTTTATTTGATTAACTTGTGGGTCTGCACGTTGGAACATTAAAAATATGAGTCAGCTTTATTGCTTCGGTTTTGTGGATAAATTTTATTGTTTTAAAGTTTCTAAGAATTATGGAGTTATCTCAATTGATTTTGTGAGGTCAAAAGTTGAGATGCAAATCCCATTAACAAAACCTCACGAAGAATTAAATTAGCTGAGGGGAATGTGACTTAAGCCAATTTGAAATTAACAACAATGACAACCCTACCTCTGTGATTGATGATCCCATGAGGAGATTAAATGGATAAGAACAAGTCGTTTCTTAGTTCTGCTAGCACTAAATGAATTATCAATCCCTTCCTATGGCTTGAGGAAGTGCTAGATTTCATTTTGGTGAGGCTGAGCGAAAGCTCTTAATGATTTCATAATCCTATGGGATAGTATGCTCATTCCAGGTATATTTCATGAAATCACCTCTACGAATATATTTTGGGAGCCACTCCTATGAGATCGTGGCGAAATCTCTAGAGCATTCATTATCCCCATGCATGGTCATTTAACGTGCAAAATCACTTTAACAACAAAATGTTGGGAGGTATAATCTGACTATTAATGCCTCTAATATACACCTAAGAGGTGTGAGTTCATAATCTATAAGACCACTGACATCTTTGTGTACTAAGTGTTATTAATTAGTTTGAGGGAAGGGAAGGAGAAATTGGGATCAAAATTGTGTGTAGTGGGTCCCATAAAATTTTTCTCTCCCTCTCCTTTTTTCTCTCCACTTCCCTTCCCTTCCCTCAATCCAAACTTACCCTTAGACGCATCAGAATTATGGGATTTAATGACCAACGTTCGGTTTGGAAACATCAAATTTAATGTCTGCAATGTTTTGAACCTTTGAAACCATGAATTTAATCACTCTAACGTGATTATTTTGTGCTCCCCGGTTAAATGATTTGTTGCCTTTATAAGGTGCTTCCGGTCAAAAGTTTGGGTACACTATTCTTGAGTTCTGGAGCACTTCTCTTTCTCCTCTCGAGTTTGCCTTTTGAGTTTTATTATATTTTGTTATTTTGTTCACCTTATTCTTACAGGGAAAATTTGTTTTATTCTACGGAGTGTACTTTTTATTAGTCGGTAATTGCAGAATTCCGCTTTGATTGTATTTATAAGTCATTTTTAATCAAAAAATTTAATCCTATTTATAAGTCTTTTTTCAGGAAATAGATGACATTGTATCAATTTGCTTATATTAATTATACCAATGAATATAGAGAGAAAAGAAAGATTTGAAAGATATCCAATCATAAATAAAGGTAAAATTGAAATTTTGCCCCATAATCATTAAGCTAACTACCTCTCCTTAGTATGTGTGTTTTGGTTAAAAGGGACTTATAAATAAGACTAGAGTGATAGCTCTTAAAGACAGTATCCTTAGACTTAACTTAAATTATTCATTTTCTTTATAGGTGTATGTTGACGCCAATAGGATCTAAAAAAGCACTATGAACCACTAAACGCTTAGGTCAGCTGGTAAAAGGCTGTCAACTTAACCACAGGTCTTGAGTTCAAAACGTGGGAATGCAACATGTGTGAGTGGTAAAAACTTCCCCCTAAAAGAGGTCAATCCGGTCTCAGTCCAGATTAATCTGAAGTCGTGATGTACCTAAAAAATGACCTACCCTAAAACACAGATGCACTAAAAAAAAAAAAAAAAAGCACTACTAGGATTTAGAAGGCGACTTGACCCAGCAATATACTAACACAAGCCTATGATTATAGCTTTAAGTAGAGCTGCTCAGAGTATGCTTCAATTTTGAAGTACAACCAACTGTAAGCAATTTATAATACTTATTTTGGCCTATAATATAATGAGATATGATATTGTTACTACTAATGTTATTATCATTTTTTTACCATTAAATCAGAATCTTATCTATCAATTATAAGAGAATAACATCTGAGCAAAAAAAAAAAAAAAATGATAAGAGAATAACATAAATTTACATATTATCTTGTTCACGTGGATTATTACCCAAAAAAAAAGGAAAAAGGGAAAAAAAAAACTCCTACACGTGGATTGACAGTATTATTTGATAAAATTAATGACAAAAAGAAAAATAATAATAAAGTTGTTCGGATTTTAGCAAACCTGTCTTTTTCTTCCCTGACCAGTTTTTTCCATGAAGTCAGCGGTACTCACAAATTAGAAAATGAGAACCCAAAAGCAATCAAACTTTTTATCTTATCTTACTCTTATCAATAGCCCCCGATTTCCATTTTGGAGGCTCACGCATCTCTTTTCCTCTCCGTACTGGAAAGTTACATCTTCAAGCCGCCGATCGAGAATTTGGTTTTGTCCTATCCTCTGTTGAAGTTTGTTCTTAAAGTCTGCCGTCTGTAAGAGATTATGATCCAAATTATTCTCGCCACATTTGCAGTCCCCTCCTTGTTAGTCTCTGTTTTCTTCTCTGTTTTGTTTCGATGGTTTAACTTTGAAGCGGCATTTGTATTTGTTTCTGTGAAATTCTTTTCGAAATACTTTTAATTTGTGACGTCACTTTACTCCTTTAATTTTTGGAGATTTAAATCTTGAAGAACTTTCAATCTTACTTTTTTGTCATTCACAGTGAAAAATGCCAGAAAGTCAGTTGGCTACACACACTATTAAATCACATGGAGCTAAAGTGGCAAAAATACATTTGCATGACTGGTTAATTCTTTTGCTTCTTATCGTCATTTATGTCATCTTGAATCGGATTGAGCCTTTTCACCGCTTTGTTGGAGAGTGGATGCTGACTGACCTGAGATACCCAATGAAAGATAATACTGTGCCCTCCTGGGCTCTCCTGGTTCGTTTTTCTCTGAGGAATTGTTTCATTCAAAAATGAAATTGCATCTTTTCTTGGCCTTTTTGGCGTGATCAGTTTAAGTGTAAACTCTTGAATTTTAATTTCCTGGATAGATCATAGCAATTTTGTTGCCACTGGTGGTCATTCTTGCCTACTATATCAAGCAAAAGGACATTTATGACTTCCATCATGCTATATTGGGTATAATTTTCTAGTATTTTACGACCTTTTCTGTCCATCTCATTTGCACATCACTCTGCCATAATTCTGATTTTCTTAACATTATGCACTGCCAAATGCATTTTTCAGGGCTTCTATATTCTTTCCTAATTACTGCGGTGATAACTGAGGTTATCAAAAATGGTGTTGGACGGCCCCGGCCTGACTTCTTCTGGCGATGTTTTCCTAATGGCAAAGGGGTGTGGGTTCTTTATCTTATCAACTAACCCTTTATTTTATAAACAATAATATTATTTCCATGTGAATATGTGATGCACATTGCTTTAGTTAAGCTATCTGCACAGTTAACATGGTATTAGCGCATGACATATTCAGGTGTTTGATCCAATAACAAGTGATGTTATGTGCACTGGAGATAAGAGTGTCATCAAAGAAGGATACAAAAGTTTCCCTAGCGGACATGCATCTGGTAAGTAATTTGATTGGCCTATCTACAATCTACCCAAGTTCAGGGCTATCGTCACTTGCTTAGTATTTTTGTTACATTGTTTTAAACCTCAGCACTTCATTTTCTTGGAGTAATCCTATTCCCTCCTAGTTTTCCCCTTTTTTCTGTAGTGGTGTTTATAATTGTTGCAACCATAAGCTTAAATTTCACCAGTGCTTCAATTTCAGTAATTATCCAAGTTCTTCACCAAACATGGATTAACATGTTGAGTGTGTGAGGTTGCTTTGGATAACAATAGACAAGAATAAGATCTTCATAATTCAAATTGTCAATGAGGAGTCAACTTGCTTGGAAAATAAAAATAAGGTACAAGCTTCTTGAGCTACATCAAAATAAGCTAACCACTATTTAATTGTTCTCCGTGCAGGGTCTTTTGCTGGTCTGACTTTTCTTGCTTGGTATCTATCTGGAAAAATTAAGGTATTTGATCGTAAGGGCCATGTTGCAAAGCTCTGTATTGTTTTCTTACCAATCCTCATGGCAGCTATGGTTGCTGTCTCGCGTGTTGATGATTATTGGCATCATTGGCAAGATGTGTTTGCTGGAGGTCTTATTGGTGTGTTGTTTGTGGCCTGAAAATTCCTGTTTGTATTTGACTAAATATTAACACATACCTTTTTTCCGAATTTCCTTATGTGAATTCCTTTTATGTAGGAACGATAATTGCTTCTTTTTGTTACTTGCAATTCTTTCCTCCTCCATATGATGCAGATGGTAAGTCCATGAATGGTTCCTTGTCCTCTTTAACACACATTCAATTGTTGTAAGTCTGCCTTTCCTCTTTCAATAGGCTAATTCGTCTGAATGTTTCCTCTAAATTTTTGTCCAATCAATTATCATGGAAGTCACCTCTAGCATCATATTTAAGATGTGGAGGAACTGCTTTATGATCTTTGCTATAAAGTATGGTTGTGATAATGGATTTATCATGAATAGTTTACAGTCCTCTCGTGGCACATATAACCTTTTAAATTATGTTTATAATGTTGCATAAAACTATTTTAGTAGCAGTATCAGTTCAAGTTTGAAGAACATGCTCTTTTTCACTGAAAGAGTATTCCTTGTAGCCATGTGTTCACGGTTGCTTTCTTTATTTAATTCCTTTGAGTGCTGAAACTTTGAAGGACTGACATGATTAGCGTTTGTTTTGCATCTGGACAAGTTTCTTTGAGCTTGATTATGCTGCTTGTTGGCCTTTTTTCTGCTTGGTCAACTGTTAGTGTTACATTTATCCCTTGTGGCTTTCATTTAGGCATTTAGCTTATTATTGCCAAAAGATTTATATATATATATATATATATATATATAATATGGTTTTCATAGCAGCACGTGCTTAAAACGTTCCATCAACTTATACTCTGTTTATTAATTTTGGTACTTAGGAATAGGCAAGTTTGAATTTCTTATAAAAGCCTTGCTAGTTGTTAAACCTGGTGTCTATAAATAGTGTTACACTATGTCTTCTCTGGGAGTCAGGCTTTTGGGATATTCGTTCAGGACTTTCCAATATTTATCATTTGATATATTTTTTTCTCTGTGTAGGTTGGGGCCCTTACGCATATTTTCATATGTTGGCTGAATCTCAAAATGGAGCTGAAGTCCCATCTACTACTAACAACGACATTATCAGCCCATCACAACCTGGTGAGATGCATATTGTAAGTATTCCACCTCATCATGAGGGGAATATTTGATATGTAAATGTAACAAAAAAAATTAAAAGTTAGTTACTATTAGTTAGAGGTTAGCTGTTACTGTTGGTGAGTGAGGCGCCTATATGATTAGCGCCTAGTGACCCTATCCCCTGCCTTATTATAAATAGGCAGCACTCCGTTGTAATTCTTCATACTATTTTGATGTGGATTAGTGTGATTCAGTTCTCTTCTCTCTTGAATCCATGTTTCTTCTTCTCTAATGCTCTTCTCCTCTTTCTCTTTCATACAGAATAATAAGTCTGTAACAATATTGCTGGAGGTAATAACTGGGATTCGAATCCTATATTTGTGGATCACAAAATGTAAGGAGGCAAGGACTTTAATCTGAGTGTAGTGTAGAGACACAGGAAAAAGATCAGATGTGCATAATCTTTTAAAAATAATAATAATAATAAATTATTGGGTTTGTTTGTGAATTTCATTTTGCGGATTTCTGCCTCTGTAACTTTCTTGAAGAATTGAAGTTTATTTATGCTCATTTCCTCAGATTAGATAGGACCCTTTAAGTTTTTGATAAGGTTTTTTGATTCTGAGATGATTATAGACTGAGGAGTGTATGATTTTTGTTACTCATTAAAAAAAAATGTCGGGTTTGTGAATGGAAGTGCAGATTTCTGCCTCTGTAACTTTCTGGAATAATTGAAATTGGTATATATGCTCATTTCCTTGGATACTTTGAGGGCCTGTTTGGTATATGAGGGGAGGGGCCGGAAAGTGTGAGGAGGAAAAATTTGAGTTGCATTAAAAAAAAAATAAAAAAATCCCTGGAGAAGTGTGAAAAGTTTTTAATTAATTCTTTTTACTCTTTTATTGATTCAAAAATTTTAGGAAAGGGGTTTGACTCACCTACAGTTCAAGGGTAGGGCGCTTGGAGCCCAATCCACAGGGCATATTTCCCAGAGAGTACATAAACCTCTACTTCCACCTGCGTTTCCATTACTTCATAGACTCCTAGGATGCCTCCCCTAGTGTCTTGACTAACTCCAGGATCAAACACTCTCCTTTTAGGTGAGGAAGTCCGACCCCTTCACCAATAAAATCTAAGGACGAGGGGTAATTCTTTTTACTCTTTTATCTTACACCTCTTTAATAAAATTGTGTAACCTTGCTTCTCCAATTTTTCTTAAATTCAACTCAAAAATTTCCCCTCCCCTCTTCCAGACCCTTTTGAAATGATTGCTTTGATTCTGAGATGATTGTAGAGAGGCGAGTGTACGATTTTTTTACTAGTTATCGGAACACCATGTAAAAGTTTCAGAAGTTGTGAGGAAATTAAACAAGTCCAAGATAGAGGCATTGTGCAGCTCAATTTTATGTTCTTGATCTTTTATCTGGATACTTTTATATTGTTGACGAACAAAATGATGAATTTGATCTTCTATTATAGCTGGTTAGAAGATACTTTTTTCAAAAAGATATTATGACTGCGAAGCTGAAAATATAAATGGTCATTCCACTTTTCAATAAATCAATCAAAATATACGATTCTAAAACTTTTTCTTACTTTCTTCGTGACCAATTAAGGCCAATATCATTTTATTCTGACTTGATGATGATAATCGAATCATTTCTTTTATTTTCTTTTTTAAGATTGGTCCAGTTGGGTGTAGGATAAGTTGTATAAACCTGGCTTCTTTTTTTTGATCGGATATAAACCTGGCTTCTTGGATGAAAGGTTGGTAATACAGTTTTCTTTTTCGACCAAAAAACAAAGTTCAGTTGGGTAATTTATTGGGCCACCTTGGGCTCACCACCGGAACGTTGGTACAATGCTAAATTAGAGCTAAAACAAGTATATATATGCAACATATCTAATGAAATATACTCACAAAAGACTATGTTTATAGCATTAAATAGAGCCAAAACAAGTACACACACACACACCATATATAATCAAATATACTCACACAAGACTCTAGTTATACCTTTAAAAAGAGCTAAAACAAGTATATATACAGCATATCTAATGAAATATACTCACAAGACTATGATTATAACTTTAAATAGAGATGCTCTGACTATGCTTCAATTTTGAAGGTTGAGACTGCATCCAAACCTAAGCAAAAGGTTTGCAGGAAATAATTCAGTTTCTTACAGTTCCCTAAAAAATGGCAAATAGTAATAATTATATGTGTGTGTGTGTGTGTGAAGTTAAGCATGTGAGAATCTGGAAATGACCTTATGATCTGCTGGGAATTTCACATATCAGGCTCTTGAGGATGAGGGCTATTATTGCTTAAAAGAGTCTTCCTTAGCATCTCACTGTATTTGATCAATCTGATGAGGAAGTACTCCATTTTGAGAATAGTCAAGCTCTTCACAATCTTCCTCAAGCATTTTCATAGTATCATAATGTGCTGATCTCATGGCTTGGTAATTAATATGGTCCATTGAAGCATCTGCTATAGGCTGTGGTTCCACTTCAGCTTCTAGGTTTTTGCTTCCATAATTGCTCATCACTGCTGTTGGAAATTCATATAAATACTGGTTTTGATTTTGACTCCCACTAAGGGCCGTAATTGATATAGGAAAACCTGAAGCAAATTTAGTTATTTATAAGTTGTTATACCTTAACAGTAGGAAGAAGATACTCTGCTAATCATCTCTCTGCCCATCTCTCCCCATCATCAGATCTGACTATTGAAATCTTGATCCAAGGATCCAATTTTTTTTTTTTTCCAAAAAACTGCATGCGGTTTTTTGAAAAAAATTTTGGACCCTTGGATCAAGATTTCGATGGCCAGATCTGATGATGGGGAGAGATGGGCAAAGAGAGATATGATTAACAGAGAAACCAGACTCTTAACAGTAATGCTAGAGCGAAGGTTGTCATAGCCGTATTTTGTTTTGTTTTTTTTCCTTTTTTTTAAAAAATCTTATCAAGTTAGAAGAAGCTTGTGAAATATACTTATAAAATAAGGACAAACACAATCTTTTTTATTCTTATAGTTTTGACTTGATTATAACTCATATTTTAACTCAATGTAACAAAGTTCCATAGTCTTGACTCAGTTGTAATTCAATTCCTAAAGTTTGATTCAATGTAACCCGTTTCCTTATAGTTTAACCATTTAAAATATTAGTCCCTATGTTTTAGAAAATAAAATTATACATTTCATGAAACTTAGGAACTAACGTTTTAAAAAAGTTAAAACTATAAGGACTGAGTTATAGTAAGTCAAAAATTCAAAGACTAACTTTCAACTTAGTCAAAATTATAGGGACTTAGGTGCACCAAGTCGATAGTTACAATTGGATCAAACTTAAGGACCAACCAAGTCAGAACTTCCCCTGATGGTCTCTTCAATACTTAACCCTGACCATGTAAGAGCGGATAAGATAGTTGTGTGTGTGTGTGTGAAAGAGTGTAACACTTCAAATTCAATACCCGAAAACTTGGTCAAAATATTTAAAATATCTCCAACAAGGATGTTTAACATCCAAATACATATTTACAATATGGCCAAACGGTAAAAATCCATTTATACAAGGCCAAATTAAATCGAAAATAATGTATCTAAGTTTCTAAAATGCGGAAGTCTTATGGTCATAACAAATACAAATAACATAACAATACAAAAGAGCCTTCACGACTCATTCCATATGTGTATTCCTTGATTTTCCTACTAAATATTCACCTGAAAAAAATAAACATAATAACCATAAGATTCAAAGATCCTTGTAACTATTGATTATTAAAAAATATACATGCAAACTAAGATCGAGAATATACAAACTCACAATAATTTAAATATATTCATTTACATAAAACCGTTCATAAAATAGTTCTTGACTCAGTTACCAAAACTCTCTCTCAAAAAGGGTTTCAAAACATTATTATTTATTTCCCAATATTTCACAAAAGATCTCACATATACAATCTGCCAAACAAATATTGATGCATAGATCATCCTTATTACCCTGATCACCTCTTATAACCGTTGACTGGATCCATCTAACATAGAACACATCCTTCAACAAAAACATATCCATTACACATAACTTTAACATGGCTCCCCTCCTTGTAAAAACACAACCAAGGAGATGTCAGACTTTACCCGGTTAAAAGAAAAGTGATACCAAGGGCTCCAAGAATATCCAATCTTATCAAATCAACATTATTATATTTCAGATTAAACCTTCCATAGGCACAACAAATCCCAAAACAATTAATATATATAAATACATATATACATTTGACAAGTATATAAAAGAATAACTAAGGTTACCTCAATTCCACGATTATTTTTACCAATACTTCAATACTCCCAATTTACTAACACCAAATAATTTAACCTGAAATTATACCATCATTCTCCACGCTTCTCTCTTTCTTTCTCTTTCCTTCTCTCTTCCCTCACTCCCTCTCTCGTCTGGCGCTGAATGAATGAAACTGTGGGGTGTTTATATAATCATTGAAAATGGGTCTTTAAGTGTAATTTTACTTCTAGGTACTTTCTTGTAATTTTTCCCTGACCAAATATTCAAAACCTTGCAGTGGAGTTGAAAATATAAAAGGTGTGGGTCTCACATGATATAGTATATAATATATAATATGTAATATATAATAACATAATATAATAATAATAGTAAGAAAAGTCAAACAGATGGTGCGACGGAAGAAAAATAAAAGTGTGGACCCAACGTTAATATTTTATATATATATATATATATATATATATATATATATATTAAATTCATTTATCTTATAATATAGACAAAACTTTTAAATTCATATCTCTAGATCTCCTCTAGACCTCAGAATACTTAATAAATTACATCCTAAAAACACTTAATTACCACCTGAAAAATTGGGATGTTACAAAGAGAGGTAGGGAACAAGAGAGCAAGTGAGCCCCATACAAACTTTCATCTCTTTCTCACTATCTCTTTCCTTGGAGAATGTTAATCTTCATATTACAATGGAAGTTAGTATTTTGCTATATATATACAGTCATATTAATCTGTGATCTGAGAGCAGTTAAAAGACTAAGGAGTTCACAAATGGGTAATAAATATCAACTATGCTTAAGCTTGAATCTTCACATTTTCACTCACCTGGATAACCTGAGGAAGGATGGGATCTGCCATCAAAGTTTGAAAATGCTGCCATTGGAGTGAACCCAGAAATGCAGGCCTGCTGGTTTATCAGTTCTTGAGTTCTGTATTTCTGTTAAAGAATCATGTCATTAAACAATAAAAGCATCAACAGGACATGAAAATTTTGTACTTATCAGTTTCATCATCACATTTAATTTTACATCTTTGGTTTGAATTATTATTGTTTACTATGATTTTTAGGCAAAAACTTGTGGAGGATTCTTTTAGATTTGTGTGAAGATCTCATCATTATATACTAGAGATACTTCTATATACTTTGAAATTTATAATCAAACTTAATATGGAAGTAAAATCTTTTAGCAATCATCTGCAGCAACAGTTTTCCTACGATTTGCAGATTTGAAGAACCATAATGCTTATTATTTCTTGGCATCTAAAGGTAGAAGAAGTATAGATTACTGCAATTAAAGACAACTCTGCAATTTTACCGAAGTTGGAGAACCTTTTAGAAGGAGATTATAGAAAGAGAAGAACTGTATAGATTCGAAAGAAAGCAGTAGCAACAAGAAAACTATAATCAAAAGATAGCAGGTGTTATGCCATGAAAATGATTAAGCTCAAGTATTGAATTTCTGCAACATCAGGGCTCGTTGGGTAGAGAAAATGTATTTTGATGGAAAGGAAAAGACGGGGAAATATCTGATTGGATGCACATTTGGTATGCAAAGGAAAAATGATAAATTAATGAAAAAATAAAATACAAAAATATAAAATAACCGGAACACCCCTCAGACAATTATGAAGGAAGAAGATGAAAGTGTTTTTTTTTTTTTGGTTGTGTGGAATTTCCTAACTCAGAAAATTGCTTCCCACCAATAGTGGGAGGAAGGGATCTTCCCATGGAAGAGCTTTTCAGCATACCAAACGGCTCAAATGAAGGAAAATAAATGTCATTTTCCTTTTCCTTAAGTATTTTCATTATACCAAACGGGCTCCAAGTATTTGTTTGAATGGGAAAATGGGTATGGAGAGGGAAAAAAAAAGGGGATATTTGAATGCTAATTTGTGTTCAAAGCATATAAGAGAACCATATAAAGTTGGTTGAAAATATTTATATTCTCCCTTCTTATTAATTGGTCATAGACTGAGGGAAATACATTTCCTTTCCCTTCCATCATCATTTGTCCAAACATATGTTAAGGGAGAAGCATATTATGCTGATAAGCTATGTTATAGCTTTTGAAAGTTAAAGTGACAGATTAGAACCTGAAGATGACTTGAAATCTGGCGAGCTGTGAGGTTAGGCACATTCATCTGTTCAAGTATTGCCTTCGGGCGAATATTATCTTTGATTCAAACAAAAACCAAGCTCTGATGTTAGTTGAAGCAAGTAGAATAGGAAAAGTAAAGGAAAACATATTTGATTTCACAGGACACCCCAATACATTCACTAATCCTCTATTTATACTAGTAGTCCTCTCTAACTAACTAACTATCCTCTGAACTAACTCTAACCGTAATAACCACACATATTGACCAGAGAGAAAAAGAAACATTACTCCTTTCACTCAGAACATTAATGGCATCCAAGAACTTCTGATGCAGCTCCTGAGTCCAAACAATACGTGGCCTTTTCTCTGCATATTCATCAAACTTTTGTTCTCTTTCTGTATCCCCATCCTCTTCATCCATAAAAGCAGTAAGGCGATTGCTGTCAAAGTTCATCTCCAACCTTTGTCTCTTTTCTTTTCCCAGCAGGCATTTTCTATGATCAGCAAGAGTTCCATGAACCTGAAAAATGCTAAGATAATTATTGATCAATTAAAATTTAAAAGTAACTTACATAAGTTGTTATAATTCCAAGGAATAGTAATTTTCATAGTTGGCCGTGATAATATTCTATATTTGTGATTTCAAAGTTTTGAAGTTCATTTACAGTTTTGAAACATACCTTGTTTGCAAAATTTTCTTTCTTAGTTTTCTTGGCAAAGTTGACTCTTGTGTGATAAACATGCTGCCACACATATTTGAGATCCTCTAAAAGGATTGGCTCTTCCAGGAAAAAACATGAGCCTTTAGCCAATGCTTTCCATGTTACATCATTATATTCTCCAGAAGTCATGACTGGACATGACCAAAAAAAAAAGAGATTATTAAATGAGACTAGGACTTATAGGGATAGATATATACGCAAAGTCTATTATTTCCTTGTTATTATTACTCTATTTCCTTGTTATTATTACTCATCAATTTTTCTTTTTTCTTTACTTAGAATTTGATGTAGATTTGGGTGTATGAGATACTAGGTTCCACATTGAGCAGCATGAGACGCTTAATGTACTATTTAAGTAGGTTGATTCTCTCACATCAAAAGCTATTTTTTTGGGCAGGGTGCTCCATCTTCAAGTTGTTAATGGTACTAGAAAGGATTATCCATGGAGGGCCCTTACCGGCGAGAGGCTGAGTGAATCGGGACATCAGCTTTGCCAATTAATGGAGACTTGGTATAAAATGCTAAGCCCTACATTTAGTAGTATGGAATTCTCAATGGAGTATTTAAGTGGGTTGGTTCTTCCACATCAAAATCAGTCTTTTGGGCAAAGTTCCCCATCGTACTTAGGTACCCATAAAAAATACGTCACATTTCATATAAGAAATTACCTTTTTCATTTCATTTGTCTTTGTAGCAAATGATTTCTTGAGAGTTTCAGTTCAATTAAAAAATAAGAGTGAAACTTACAGATGACAGGGATGTACTTTTCAAGCATGAAGTGCAGAAATGAAAGAATATCCATGTCAGGCATGTTATCTTTAGCCATTACCAGGTTGAATTGGCGTTCTTCAGCATCACAAATCATCGACATAGCTGCTTTTACTTCATCTGTAACACTAACTGAATAATCAAATCTTATCATTGTTATGTGTTGCTCACAGATGCATTTAAGAACTGTTTCTGAACATTGATACTTGTTATAAAGATAAATTCTTGAAAGTAACTTTCAATTCGCAATATAAGTATCTTGATTTCTTAATTGAATTGATGTGTCTCAAGATATTGTACAATAAATGATTTCATTTAATTTGAAACTTGACAAGAAAAACTCCGAGGTCGTATATATCAATGACAGGTTGATAAATGAAAGTAACTACTATACACACTCTTTTTATGAGATTTATTTTTGACTTCATTCATTCACTTACGTTTTTTATAGAAAAAAATCTAACTTTAGATCTTTTAAACATCATAACTATAAAAAGTTAGCAAAATTTGCAGCAGAAGATATGAGTGATTAGCATGCACCAAAGACAACCATACGAGAGAATGGGTTGAACCTAGAAAACTCATGCAAAACTAGTTAGAGAGAGGTCTATCTATTCCTTTTTTCCCCCTTTATCAGGAGTCGGCTTTTGTCCGGTCCACTGCAATGAAACGGCGTCGTTTTACACAAAAAACTGAGGTTGATGCTTTTTTTTTTTTAAAAAAATAAATAAAATTAGGGTATTGATGGACACTAAAATAAATAGTTTAGGATACTGAACAGTATTTTAAAAAAATACTTCATAGTTTTGAAAAATTATTTCAATGTACTGATTAATACTAAAAGGATACTTTAAGATATTGAAAAAA
This sequence comes from Acacia crassicarpa, assembly GCA_034222035.1. Lineage (NCBI taxonomy): Eukaryota > Viridiplantae > Streptophyta > Magnoliopsida > Fabales > Fabaceae > Acacia > Acacia crassicarpa. The sequence continues at coordinate 25,757,099 of JAWXYG010000010.1, read as the reverse complement.
TACTTTATGATTTTGGAAAAAAATTTGAGAGTATTAATTAGTACTAAAAATATACTTCAGGATACTGATTGGTACTAGGAAAAACCTCATAATCTTAAAAAATTATTTTAGGATCTTGAAAAAATATTTTAGGGTACTGACTTGTACTAAAGATACTTCAAAATTTTTTTTAGGATCCTAAAATAATTTTTCAAGATCATTAAGATTTTTTCAGTACCAATCAGTATCTTAAAATATTATTTTTAGTACTAGTCAGTATCCTGGAATATTTTAGAAAAAAAAAAGGCATTAACCTCAGTTTTTTCCTCCAAAACAGCATCGTTTCATTGCAGCGGATGAAGTTCGCAGCAAATAGAAGCCGACTCCCCTTTAATTTAGGGGTGGTGTAACATCCCGTCTTTTAATATGCGATTTTCAAAAGAGATTATCAGAGTTTTGAATAATTTAAACAGTGTGGCATCGGAAAAGAGTTTTCATTTTAAAATAAAACGAGTATCTGATATTTAACCAACATTGGTGTGTTGATACTAATACAGTCATCCAAATATTCAAGTACTCAAAGTACATAAGAAAACAGCAACAGATAAACAATCCTCCGTCCGAGTCCTTATACAGCCTGCTTACCCTTGTCAGCAACCCTGTCTTCGCCAGAACCTGAGGCTATGGTAAGAGCTGAGGTTCAATTCCCATTGAACCTCAGGTAACAGTTAACCTCATGCTTATGTAACAATTTTATATATAATAGATATTCATGATAGATATAGCATAATCACATTTTAACAGCACAACCACCTCATATTTTAATCCAGTCTGCACTACCCAGTGCCACGGTGTACATCCGTGTCCTCAGCGCTAGGAAAACTCAACGGCATTATCATGACTATAACCCGTATATAGCTGAATGTGTATGCACAATTTTATAAAAACAGAATCTCAGACTATCCATCACATACAAATTTACAATAAGCATCAGAGTTAAGGTTACAGTACGCGTCCGTACCTTCGTTGATGATGTTTTGGTACGTTTGACTAAAACGGTACTTCTAACGGAAAACAGCGGTACAAGTTCACAGATACCCTATAGGAACAATATCACATTTATCAGTGGCCATCAACTTTGCAATACTTGTGGAATTCTACGTTGAAGATTTACTATTCATGTGAATAGTATTCACTATTCATGTGAATAGTACCAGTAAAAATATTTTTACCGTGACGGTAAATAATTTTTACTGTTTGGTAAATAGTATTTACTGTATTGGTAAATAACATTACTGCCCAAGAATAATTCTTTTCTGATGTGACAGATCAGACTAAGCTGCAGCCACAGAGCATACTCAGAAAAAACTCTATCTGGCATTTCTACTATAATTACCAAAAGAAACTACCAAATCTTAAGACTAGAGACCAAAGAACTTACCCTTGAAGTTCTTACTCCTTCTCTCCAGCTCCGAGAACTTTACTCTAAATTCTCACTCTAAACTCTAAGAATTCTCTCTCTTCTATTAAACTCGACCGTTGTGATCTGAGTTTGGTGTGAAGAAAATGAAGAAGTGAGGCCTCTATTTATAGTGTTGGAAAATGGGTCCTTAAGTGTAATTTCTTGTTTTTGGGTCATTTTTCGTAATTTTTCCCTGACTAATTTTTCAAACCTTCACGTGGGCAGATGGAAAATTTTTCCCATGGGTCCCACATCTTTAAATATTATATTATTATATAAATAATTTAATAATATAATATAATATTATAATTATTATTGAGTGGGTCCCGCGTCAACTTTTTCAACATTCACGAGAATTGTTGTCGGATGAGTGAATTATGAAGCTGTGGGTCCCACAAAATACCGTTTCAAAATTCGCCATTTTTAAAATAGAGCCTAGTAGTCTTTAATAACAGACAAATTTCTATGTCTTTAGACCCAGAATTTAGGATATTACATTTCTCCCCCCGTTAAATAAAATTTCGCCCTCGAAATTTACTCCATACTAACTAAACATTGAGCCATGAACTCCGGATATCTTTCCCTCATATCTTTCTCTGTTTCCCAAGTCGCCTCATTAGGAGATAAACCCTTCCAGACCACTTTCACAACAGGAATATTTCTGTGTCGAAGCCGTTTCTCCTGGTAATCGAGAATTCGCTCCGGCTCGACCTCAAAAGTGTTATCATGTCGCACCTCGACATCCTCATACTGAATAACATGGTCATGGTCAGGTTGGTATTTCTTCAACTGGGAAACATGGAAAACATCATGGAGTTTACTCAAGTTCGGGGGTAAAGCTAATTGGTACGCAACTGGCCCTCGTTTGGCCAGGATTTCAAATGGTCCAACATATCGCGGACTCAACTTTTTCCTTTTCAGCGTTCTACCGATACCAGTGACTGGTGATAGTTTCAGAAACACATGGTCTCCGTCTTCAAATTCTAACGGTCTTCTCCTCTTATCAGCGTAACTCTTCTGTCTGCTTTGTGCTGTTAGGAGTCTCTGTTTGATCAATGCAATTTGCTTGGAGGTCTTATCAACTAAATCTGTCCCAATGAATTCTCGCTCCGACAATTCTGTCCAGCATATAGGTGATCGACACTTCCGCCCGTACAATGCCTCAAACGGAGCCATCTGTATGCTCGAATGGTAACTATTGTTGTAAGCGAATTCGGCCAGCGGTAAATGTTTATCCCAATGGCCTTTGAAATCCAATACACACGCTCTAAGCATATCTTCTAGCGTCTGTATTGTCCTTTCAGATTGACCATCGGTCTGTGGGTGATAAGCCGTACTAGGTCTTAGCTTAGTTCCCATCTCTGCATGCAAAGCCTCCCAGAATCGGGACGTAAATCACGGGTCCCGATCAGAGACAATACTCTTAGGTACACCATGAAGTCTTACGATCTCTTTGATATAAATCTCCGCCAAACGTTCTGGTGAGTAGTTAATACTAATGGGGAGAAAGTGTGCCGACTTAGTCAATCGGTCAACAATTACCCAAATCGCGTCGTGTTGTCTGATCTTAGGTAACCCTACCACTAAGTCCATGGTAATATTCTCCCATTTCCATTCCGGAATTTCCAGTCCTTGAAGAAGACCAGGGGGTCGTTGGTGTTCAGTTTTAACTTTCTGACAGGTTAAGCATCTACCCACGTACTCGGTTACGTCTTTCTTCAGCCTGGGCCACCAAAACTCGGATTTCAGGTTCTGGTACATCTTCACCATTCCTGGATGTAGAGTATATTTACTCTTATGAGCCTCGTCTAGAATCTTCGTTCGTAATTCACCATCCTTTGGAATGTAGATCCGCTTCTTGTACCTGACTAAACCGCTAGGCGATAAGTCATGGTCTTGAGTCTCTCCCCGTGAGATCATCTCCCGAGCTGCTATAGCCCATTCGTCGTGCTTTTGAGCTTCCTCGACCGCATCTCTTAGATCGTACTTTCCTTGACTAACAAGGAGACTTGCAAGATACACGTCATCGGGCGCGTAATGTCTCATGCAAATCTGATTGGACAGGTTCAAGTCTCTGAAATCTTCAAGTAGTCTCCGCTCTTGAATCATCATGTATGCTGCGTGCACCGTCTTTCTACTAAGTGCATCTGCTACGACGTTTGCTTTTCCGGGATGATACTTAATCTCCAGGTCGTAATCTTTCAGTAAGTCCATCCAGCGACGTTGTCTCATGTTGAGCTCTTTTTGATCAAACAGGTATTTCAGGCTCTTGTGGTCGCAATATAACTCCACGGTTGCTCCATAGAGATAATGTCTCCATATCTTCAAAGCAAACACGATAGCCGCAAGTTCTAAATCGTGAGTAGGGTAGTTCAACTCGTGAGGTTTCAACTAGCGAGAAGCATATGCCACAACTCTGCCCTGCTGCATGAGAACACACCCTAATCCTTGCCCACTAGCATCACTATAGACAATGTACGTTTCGTCTGGATCTGGAATTATTAATACTGGAGCTGTAGTCAACTTCTCCCTCAAAGTTTGAAAACTCGCCTCACAATCATCGTCCCATATGAATGGTTGTTTCTTCCTTGTGAGCTTCGTTAATGGTAAGGCAATACGTGAGAAATTTTGTATGAATCTGCGGTAATATCCCGCTAAACCCAGGAAACTACGTATCTCTGCCACTGTTTCCGGCCTCTTCCAGTTTAGAACCGCTTCCACTTTACTAGGATCAACAGCTACACCATCGCGAGATACGACATGACCCAGAAATTTTACCTCTGGTAGCCAGAATTCACACTTGCTCAATTTAGCAAAAAGTTGTTTGTCACGGAGTATTCCCAACACGAGTCGCAGATGTTCTTCGTGTTCTTCCCTGCTTTTAGAATAGATTAGGATGTCATCGATGAACACCACTACAAACTTGTCTAGGTGTAGACGGAAGATTCTATTCATGTAATCCATGAATACGGCAGGCGCATTTGTCAATCCGAAAGGCATCACAAGGAATTCGTAATGCCCGTATCTGGTTCTAAAGGCTGTTTTTGGAACATCACTGGTTTTCACTCGCAGCTGGTGGTATCCTGAGCGTAAGTCAATTTTAGAGAATACACAGGAACCAGATAGTTGATCGAGTAGATCGTCAATGCGAGGAAGTGGGTACTTGTTTTTGATAGTCACCTTGTTTAACTCGCGGTAATCGATACAAAGTCGTAAACTTCCATCTTTCTTCTTTACAAACAGTACTGGGGCTCCCCATGGCGACACACTAGGTCGAATAAATCCTTTCTCCAGTAGCTCCTCAAGCTGTTTCTTCAATTCCAGCATCTCGTTTGGTGCCATACGATATGGTGCTTTTGATATTGGTCCAGTGCCTGGCATCAAGTCGATGGCGAATTCAACTTCTCTCTCAGGGGGTAACTTGGTGAGATCTTTGGGAAACACATCAGGGAATTCATTCACAATGGGAATGTCTTTGAGTGATGGTTCGTCGTCTATGTTGATTGAGAAGAACACCATATACGCTTGGCAACCTTGCTTCATGCATTTTTCTGCTTCTGCACTAGATAGGAAATTCAGACTCACATTGATCTTGCTCTGGTCGTGTGGTGGTGAGAATCGTATCTCTTTATTACCACAATCAATGACCGCGTTGTTTGCCATTAGCCAATCAAGACCAAGAATGACATCAATGCCATGAAGCGGTAATCGGATAAGATCTATGTTAGATTCTCGTCCGTTCACACTCGCAATGCAATTAAGACATGCATCAGACGCTAAAGATTTCGCGCCAAGTGGGGTAGCTACTATCAAATCATATGGTAGTCTATAGGCTTGCATTCCTAGTCGTTTTGCACAATCGTAAGAAATAAACGAGTGACTAGCACCCGAATCATACAATGCCTGTAGTAGATTTCCATTAAGAGAAATAGTACCTTTGATCATCTCAGGAGATTTCTTGGCTTCCTCATTAGTCAGAGCAAAAACTCGTCCTGCGTTCTGCGGTCTCGCCTCCAAAGCTTTTTGAGGACAGTTTAAGCTAATATGCCCCGGTTTCTGACACCTGAAGCACACTGGCTTTCCCTCACAGTTAGCTCCCGGATGGAACCTTCTGCATTGCGGACAGGCTTGGGATGTCTGCATTCTTGGAAAGTTTTGCTGTCTCGGTTGAAATGGCCTCTTATTCCCTTGTTGGGAATTATTCCAAGGTGCCTTCCTCTTCTGTGCTGGGTTGTTGCGATTGAAACCGCTACGGTTGGGGCCGCTACTGCTGAAGTCTCTGGTCTTGCGAAGCTCCTTCAAGTTTCGTTCGATGAGTCGGCAGGCTTCTACAGCTTGATTTAGTTCCAGAAATTTGTGCGATACCAACCTTTCCCTTATCTCATACTTTAGTCCATACACAAGTACATTTGCAATGCTGCTCTCGTCATTATCTCGCCTCAGAAGTGATGAGTACCGAGATAAGTTGGTGAAACGAGCGAAGTAATCATCGAAAGATTCTTCTCGACCCTGACGGATGTGCAGGAACTCTGTCTCCTTCATCATCTGTACTGAGGGTGGAAAGTACTGCTCGTTAAACTTTTCTTGGAACGTTTCCCATGTGACGGGACAGTTTCGGCTTCGGAGGGTTGCCGCGGTGTTTCGCCACCAACGATCGGCGTCTCCTGCTAGCTTGTAAATTGCCAATTGAGCCTTCCTGTTATCCGGACATTCTAAGACCTCAAAGATCTTTTCAAGATGCAATAGCCAATCCTCAGCTGAATCAAGTTTTCCTCGGAATACTGGTGGCTTGTGTTTGCAGAATTGTGTCACCCAGTATTGTGTATCCTTAGCTTCTCTGACAGGTTGATGTTGTTCCACCAGTACTCTCTCCTGTCGAGGAGATGACTGAGATCGTTCTGGTCTCTCAAATGCGTTGCTGCGCTCGTCTTCTTGTTCATCGTAATTTTCTCCTCCCTCTCGTTGTTGTTGCTGTTGCTCTCCTTCAGCCTGTTGTTCTTCATCCCCTTGTCCTCCCTGCCTGTTGGCGAGAAGCGCATCGATGAGAGCTCTCTGTTCTTGTATTATTCTCCTCATTTCTTGAAGTTCATCTTGTACTGGTGGTGGAGGTTCATGTTGTTCGAGTTCAGGGTTTGGTACTACTCGCAGTTGCCTACCCCTACCTCTGCCTCGGCCTCTGCCTCGACCTCGGCCTCGGCCTCTAGGAGTTCCAGCGCCTCCCAAAGTTGCCATATTCTAAATTCCAAAGGTTAATAGATATAAACACTAGAAAACAAAAAGATTACACATAACATAAGATCACAAATTTCATATGAATCACACCAAAGCGTATATAGTACACCCCTTTTATTCATTAATGGTGATTACACAAACTACTATTATACTTAGTCCTACTGTTACAAAACTATTGCTACTACTACTTCCATGGTTCATTGAACTGTTGTAGGGTTGTCTTTGTCTTTCTACATGACCAGGTGAACTAAATGCTGGAGGCAGAAAATGCACGAGCACACATCCTCGATGTGGCCCTCATTCAGAATTTCATTGATTTTAGTTTTCCAGAAACGGGTGCGAGGAAAGTGATGAAGGGTGGATTTAACCCAGTCTCTAGAAGGATACGGAAAATGGTAGCGAGAGTTTGCCTGGTAAAATTCTCTGATTCGGGTCAGATACAGTAGGTATTTGTCTTTCTCGGTCTTAGTAGTGAGAGCGGCATGGAGAAATTCCAAGTGTAAGGCTAAAGTTAAGATGGAGTTTTCATCTAAGACGTACTCCAGGTTGCCAGAGTTGGCGTCAGAGTCATAGTCGAGATCTTGTATCTGAGGATAGTCAAAGTTATCACCTATTGAGGAGTGATGTGAAATGCTGGGATTTCCGGGTTCCGGTGAGTAGGGCTCTGCAAGAATGGGTATTGAGTCATATAGATGGTCGGGATACTCAGGTCCAGGATGGTATTCTGGTTCTGGATCATTATCAAGTGTAAGAGCGGGGTAGAGTGGTTCTGGTACCGGCAAAGGTTCAGGCATTGGTACAGAGAGTGGATTTATCGGCTCAGGGTTCAATCTCCTACTTACTGGTTCGGGGACTATCGACCGACGTGCAATACGTCTTCTTTTCCCAAAGTAATTGATATACGGAAATTCCTCTTTGTCCATTTCTACAACAACACCAGGGTCATATCAGTACTTATATTTTTTTTTTTTTTAAGAAAACCATGGCTTAGAGCCTAACTTAGTTAATCAACCGATTGGCCAGGTAGGCGTCTATCATGGGAGCCTCACCGTGCTAGGGTGACTGATTGGCTGATCCACATAGACTCGGCCCTACCTTCGGCACCAATGGTTTGTTATAACTAAGTCGGGTTCATGCCAGATAAAATACTTTTGAAGGCTAGAACTTAACTCTGCTACTTAAACAACCTTACAAGACTGTTTAATGTAACCTAGTTAACTTCGTGCCAGGATGCAAGCTCTGATACCAAAATGTAACATCCCGTCTTTTAATATGCGATTTTCAAAAGAGATTATCAGAGTTTTGAATAATTTAAACAGTGTGGCATCGGAAAAGAGTTTTCATTTTAAAATAAAACGAGTATCTGATATTTAACCAACATTGGTGTGTTGATACTAATACAGTCATCCAAATATTCAAGTACTCAAAGTACATAAGAAAACAGCAACAGATAAACAATCCTCCGTCCGAGTCCTTATACAGCCTGCTTACCCTTGTCAGCAACCCTGTCTTCGCCAGAACCTGAGGCTATGGTAAGAGCTGAGGTTCAATTCCCATTGAACCTCAGGTAACAGTTAACCTCATGCTTATGTAACAATTTTATATATAATAGATATTCATGATAGATATAGCATAATCACATTTTAACAGCACAACCACCTCATATTTTAATCCAGTCTGCACTACCCAGTGCCACGGTGTACATCCGTGTCCTCAGCGCTAGGAAAACTCAACGGCATTATCATGACTATAACCCGTATATAGCTGAATGTGTATGCACAATTTTATAAAAACAGAATCTCAGACTATCCATCACATACAAATTTACAATAAGCATCAGAGTTAAGGTTACAGTACGCGTCCGTACCTTCGTTGATGATGTTTTGGTACGTTTGACTAAAACGGTACTTCTAACGGAAAACAGCGGTACAAGTTCACAGATACCCTATAGGAACAATATCACATTTATCAGTGGCCATCAACTTTGCAATACTTGTGGAATTCTACGTTGAAGATTTACTATTCATGTGAATAGTATTCACTATTCATGTGAATAGTACCAGTAAAAATATTTTTACCGTGACGGTAAATAATTTTTACTGTTTGGTAAATAGTATTTACTGTATTGGTAAATAACATTACTGCCCAAGAATAATTCTTTTCTGATGTGACAGATCAGACTAAGCTGCAGCCACAGAGCATACTCAGAAAAAACTCTATCTGGCATTTCTACTATAATTACCAAAAGAAACTACCAAATCTTAAGACTAGAGACCAAAGAACTTACCCTTGAAGTTCTTACTCCTTCTCTCCAGCTCCGAGAACTTTACTCTAAATTCTCACTCTAAACTCTAAGAATTCTCTCTCTTCTATTAAACTCGACCGTTGTGATCTGAGTTTGGTGTGAAGAAAATGAAGAAGTGAGGCCTCTATTTATAGTGTTGGAAAATGGGTCCTTAAGTGTAATTTCTTGTTTTTGGGTCATTTTTCGTAATTTTTCCCTGACTAATTTTTCAAACCTTCACGTGGGCAGATGGAAAATTTTTCCCATGGGTCCCACATCTTTAAATATTATATTATTATATAAATAATTTAATAATATAATATAATATTATAATTATTATTGAGTGGGTCCCGCGTCAACTTTTTCAACATTCACGAGAATTGTTGTCGGATGAGTGAATTATGAAGCTGTGGGTCCCACAAAATACCGTTTCAAAATTCGCCATTTTTAAAATAGAGCCTAGTAGTCTTTAATAACAGACAAATTTCTATGTCTTTAGACCCAGAATTTAGGATATTACAGGTGGAAATAGGCCAGGTGAGGCTAGACTTTGGCTAAATAGGTCTGAGCCTATAATAAAGGCCTAAAGCTTAAGCCTGTATATAGGTTTGTTTTTAGGCTTAGACCTAAGCTTTAAAAAGGTCTAGTTAGACATTAAGCCTTTTTACTGGCCTATTTATAATGTAGGCCTTTCAATAGGCTTACAAATTAGGACTTAAAGGCCTATAATGTAATGTCAGCAATGTAATTAAAATAAAATTTAATTCTTATAATTTAGTAAATCTAAATTAAAATTAATTCAAAAAGCTATTACTTGAATTTAAATTTTAGAGAACCAACCCACTGTGATAATTTAATAATTACATTTTTAAATTAAAATAAAAATGATAAAAAGAAAAAGAAAACATAGACACATATAATATAAATGAGATCATATTTTAAAGGGTTAAGTACCGATTTTGCCCCGGAAATATACGCCCAGGACCAATTTTACCCCGGAGGTTTTTTTGGGAGCAATGTTGCCCCGTAAGTAAAAAAAAGTAGCAATGTTGCCCCTCCGTTTATGTTGACCATTAATTTTGACTGACATTGCTTACTTGGCAGCCATGTTTACTCCCATTTTCCAAATCATCACGACACATCATCTTCCCCCTCTCTCTCCTTCGTATGGACATGAATGGTCCATTATTATCATCATCACCAAACTTCCTCAGATCTCTTTCCCACACAAGAGCTTGTGAACTCGCCTAGACAGCCGCACCGCCACCGCCAGTCCAAGCTCCAGCGACTTCGCATCCATCACCAAGAACTTTGATTCTCCTTTATTCTCAGAGTGCACATACGTCACCATACCCATCGTCTTCCTTTGCTTCTAGATCCTCTGTATCTCTCGCCACAAAAAATGGAACTCCGCCGTAGCGTCCTTCCCCAAAAATTTTGCAACCGACCGTACAATCCCGTCTCTCTTCCCCTCTCAACACGTCCAGCTTCACCACCCCTGAAATTTTCGGCATCGGATCTTCGACCGTCACGTACAGAAACTTGTTCTTCTTTCATAAATAGGCTTGATTAATCACTGCGAAGTTCAAATTTCTTGCTGAAATTGGTTGTTTCATCACAATCCATGTTTTTAAATCGATCCTTACTTTTTCTACCATGGCTTAAACTAGCTCCCACCAAAGATGCTCGGAAATTTACTCCCACCACTGGTGGTGTTAAGAAATCTAACTGATTCAAGCCTGGAACTATGGTTCTGAGGGAGATCTGACACTATCTTCTCGAGTACCCACGACGTTGGGATCGTCAAATGCGGTTGTCTCTCCTTGCACCGGAGGTAGCCTGTGTGGAAGAACAGGGGTGTGCTGGTGATTTTGTGCACTTGGATGCGATGGAATTTGGGAACTTGGGGCCCCTCTTCTGACATTCAATCTCGATCTAATTCATTATTTCCATAAATTTCACTCATCGACGGTTATATTTTCCACCAATTCACTTCAACATTTTGCTTAATCTTCTTTGTTTGTTTTAATCATTGTTTCCTCTTCTTTTTCTTAGAGGTTCCAGAAGTTCCATTTTTTTTTTCAAAATCTTTGGATGTCGATGAGGAGGTGGGGGGAGTTTTTTTCCCCAAGGTTTTGAAGTTTTTTCTGTTGATTGTTGTTGATGATGATGAATGGGATGAGGATGCTTTTTTTTTTCCCATATTGATTTTTGTTTTTTTAGATCTAAATTTTTGGGATCTTTCATGGATGTTGTCGTTGATGATGATGATGGGGAGATTTTTTTGTGGTTGAACTACCCTATTTTCTTTGATATTTGATGATCTGCCCAGTTATTAGAATCGATTATGCATGCCAATTGTTAGCGCTGTGAAAATCTGCAATTTAGGATGGAGAGAGAGACTCACGGAGGAGAGAGGGGGGGAGGATGATGTGTCATGATGATTTGGAAAATGGGAGTACACATGGCTGCCAAGTAAGCAATGTCAGTCAAAATTAACAGTCAACATAAACGGAGGGGCAACATTGCTACCTTTTTTTTACTTCCGGGGCAACATTGCTCCCAAAAAAACTTCCGGGGTAAAATTGGTCCTAGGCGTATACTTCCGGGGCAAAATTGATACTTAACCCTATTTTAAAATATGCAAACAGGCCCGGCCTTCATAGAATGGGCCTAGCCTATTTATATATTTAAGCCTCTAAATAGGTCTTAACCTGACCTTTTTGTTAAATTGACCAAGTAGGTTAGATTATAGGCTGCCTGATAGGGGCTTGGTCTATTCCCACTCCTACCCTTTATTGACAAACCTCAAAAGAAAAATTATATAAAGAATATATGCAAGTATAATATAGGCCAGACCTTCAAAGAATAGGCCTAGCTTGTTTATATATTTAGGCCTAAATATACCTTAGCCTGACCTTTTTGTTAAACAGACTAGGCTAGGTCATAGGCTGCCTGATAAGGACTTAACATATTTCTACCCGTATCCTTTATTGATGAGCCTTAGAGGAAAAATTATATAAAAAATATAAACAAGTATAATACAAGCCAGCCTATAAGCTATGTGGTGTAGGCCACACAATGGTGGGTTGACGGGCCAACCTGCACATTTTTTCCCTATTTTTTTACGATGACCTACAATGACCGAAACTTGGAAACGTTCAAATGCGTATAATATAAGTCTTCAAATTTGCTTACTAAAAATTGCCAAATTTGCCCAACATAATCTACAATTGAAGAGATAAATTATTACGCTTATAAAAAGTCAAACATAATCCACAATTCAAGACATAAAATTATTAAATAGAAAATATCAAACTAGCCTGCATTAGTGCACGGGTTGTGCGGTGCCCTCGGATTGAGCGGTTAAGATAGCTTTTTTAGAGAACATTGGCCTCCCTAAAGTAAAGCATCTTTATTATGAACACAAATTTAAAGGGAGAGTGTAATGTCAAAAGACTAGACTATTGAATGATATAACTCATTGAACTTATAAATCAAAATCCACTTGTAAAACTTCTCAACGTGGAACTCATAAAAGCAAACTTTTCTTCAATTTATATGTGTATATATTTTTTCAAAATAAAAGTTACGAGGACCAAGATAAAATCTATGAGGAGCATAGATGTAAAATCAAAGAACATGTGCCTCAAAGTATCATGTCTGGGCTCTTTGATCATCGAAAAGCCATTTTATTGTTAATAAATGCCTAAATGGTTCTTTTTCTAACAGCAGCGGGTAGGTTTAATTATCTGTGTATATGGCATCAATACTTATAAAAACTACATATCAAACGCACGATGATATACAATACACACGAATCCAAACATAAGACAAACCTCGTTGTTGGTTGTTATTTTACCTTTTGTTGGTTTGTTCATATGTTGTTGTATCATCTTTCTCTTTCGTGTAATTGATTCATTTGCACAAGACACGAAAGAAGTTTAAACTAAAGAATATTCGAATGCATGATCTCTACATACCTCTGAATGAGTATTTCTCAAGCATAGATGACAAGTTCATGAGGGATAAGGTGTCATTATTAACCAGCAAAATCTTAAGGCCTTGAGCAAAACTAGGAACTAAACTGATCGGTAAGAAAGCTCTATCTTCCATAATTCTCAGGATCAAAAAGAAAGCAGAACCGGAAAATACACAAAGAAGAAGAAGAAGAGGCAAGAGAATTAATGCTCAAACCTATAAGCCTTAAGTAAAGACAGAAAGTGAAAGGAGAGTGTGAAGGGATGGAATTAATGGGGGCGAATGATATGTAAGTTTTGCAGAAAACAAGGTGAAGAATTTTGGTAAGCATTAAAGGGTACAAGAAAAGTAGAAATTTACCATTCAAAAAGATAACCAGAAATGAGCAAAAGTTAAGATCGGTAATGATATGAAAAATTTGCAGGATTCTGTTCATTAAATGTCTTTTTACAGGTGCTGCTAAACATACGACTGAGACTGCACAATTGGAAGTGAATGGAGAACCTGAATGTGTTATGTTTTATAGTTCAAGATTTTCTTAAAATATAGAGTACTCTTTTTTTTTTTTGATACATAGGCGATAGAGGATGGGGGGATTGAACCCAGTACAAGGGGGTGGGGAGACTACTCCCAATACCACTGCACTACTAGTAGTGCCGGTGAGTACTCTTTTTTGTTAAGGAAAGTTTGTATGTCATTGTAAAAGCTTCTTCTAAATCCTTTTTTTACTTCCCCAACAAGTTATTTATTAGGTTGAAATTTACTTTAGGGGAAATGGCTCAAAAGAGTTAAATGAAAAAGTATTTGTTATTTAAGGACCTTAAATTTTCATATATAGAATAAACAAGATATTGAGGAATTCTCTATATGATAAAATCATAATCATTCATACAAGCCTTTATCACATAAAAAGGGAATCTTTTGATACAATAGAAGCATAAGTGATGTTGATTATTCAAAGAATTGAAGTTGATTTGCCTTTGAAAAAGAGAATATTAATGAACTTCTATGAAATGATTTCATGGGATTCAGCAAATTGTCTTGATTGCAAGATATCATTGACAAATAGGAATTCATGTTATCAAAAGATTTTCTGTAATTCTTTCTAGTATGGAACAAGACCTTAGACCCGTGCATTGCACGGAGTGTGTTGTTTTATTCGGTTTTTAAATCGGACAGCTAAAGTAATAATGTAATAACAATGTAGTTTTATTAGTAAATAGATTAATTGTAGACGTAACAATAAACTCAAATAAAAGTACGAAAAAACTGAATTCATATAACTATTACATTGAAAGCACAACAATAACAAATTGGAAGAAATTTTCGCTTGACAATTATTAATATGGTAAAATGTTTTGGAAAACCTCTCTGTATACCACATTAATTGTGTTATCGATACACTTATTAAACTCATCCAAAATCAGCATTTTTAGATCCTTGGAACTCTTTACCCTAATGCATCATTTTTAGACCCTAATGCAACCTAGACGAATCTTAATGCAACTTATCTTTATGGCCATTTCGCAATGAAATTTGTCATTTTATTTGCAGTTGATTGGATATGTCAAGTTATTTGCGAAAATGAAACTCCCTGATTACGCATGCTTAGGGAGCAATGTCTTCGGGAAGGGTGACTCTCTTGTTATATTAATACAATAAACATAGAGAGGGAAAACATTTTGAAGAAGAACAATGACCATAAAACTAAGAGTTTGTTATATTTGTTCATAGTCAGAAATATGAATGTTTAAAGAAATAGAAAAACAAACAACTAAAAAAGGGAAAACAATTTGAGGATGAATTTAAAACATACCGGAGTTTTTTCATCCATTTACATCCTTGGCACTTCCTCAAAGCTGTTAAACAGAAGTGTTAGAATCCCGAATTCATGTAGCTAACTCAAGGTGATGATAATGCTGACAAGAAAGTAAGCGTGATAATGAATAGTTAGTAGGAGATCTAACTCTTTGTTGAAAAGCAAGATGGAAAAGGCACAATATGTGTAAATATAGACAAAACTTGAAAGTCAAAGGTTAGGCAGAATGGATAGTATATATTGTTTGAACTGATATTAACATTTGTACTGTGAACAGAGTGATATGCATATCTGTAGATTTTTCTGAATTTCAATTTTGAAAGATTAAAACTCTGGGTAATATTTTTTTTAAGAAAAACTTTGGGTAATAATAAATAGGGAATTAATTAAGAGTCTTAAAAATAATTAATCGATATATAATTTTTTTGGAATGAACCCTAAAACTTGGAAAAAAATTTCCAAAGTTGGCAAAGAAAACCACTTCATTCCAAATGATATGACGGTAAAATTGACAATATCATCACTATCAAATCAATTTAGATTGATGAGTCATGAGCAAGTATTACCGTGGATTGAGGAAATTTTATAATTTGAATTCAAAAAAATTTTACTGTTTAGGAAAAATGTTGGCTTCTTATGGAAAAAAAACTGTATCGACTTACGTTTGTAAATGACCCTAGCCAATTACTGTTTAGGAATCATATATGATAAATAGGACTTGAGCTGATCCATTAGGTATTTTATAAAGGAAATTTTATAATTTGAATTGAAAAAAATTTTACTGTTTAGGAAAAATGTTGGCTTCTTATGGGAAAAAAAAACTGTATTGACTTACGTTTGTAAATGACCCTAGCCAATTACTATTTAGGAATCATATATGATAAATAGGACTTGAGCTAATCCATTAGGTATTTTATAAAGGAAATTTTATAATTTGAATTGAAAAAAATTTTACTGTTTAGGAAAAATGTTGGCTTCTTATGGGGGAAAAAAACTGTATTGACTTACGTTTGTAAATGACCCTGGCCAATTACTATTTAGGAATCATATATGATAAATAGGACTTGAGCTGATCCATTAGGTATTTTATATCGGAAATTTTATAATTTGAATTCAAAAAAATTTTACTGTTTAGGAAAAATGTTGGCTTCTTATGGAAAAAAAAACTGTATTGACTTACATTTGTAAATGACCCTGGCCAATTACTTTTTAGGAATCATATATGATAAATAGGACTTGAGCTAATCCATTAGGTATTTTATAAAGGAAATTTTATAATTTGAATTCAAAAAAATGGAGGGAGGGAATGATTTTATAAAGAAAAATTTAAATCCGTGGATTGAGGTAAAATTGACAATATCATCACTATCAAATCAATTTAGATTGATGAGTCATGAGCAAGTATTACCATGGATTGAGGAAATTTTATAATTTGAATTCAAAAAAATTTACTGTTTAGGAAAAATGTTGGCTTCTTATGGGAAAAAAAACTGTATTGACTTACGTTTGTAAATGACCTTGGCCAATTACTGTTTATGAATCATATATGATAAATAGATTCAGCATCAGTGTATATGAAAATGAGTGATTAATGCTATTGGTGATGTGCTCCAAAAGTTAATTGGAAATGAAATTTCAAACTTAAAATAGTTCATCTTAACCCACAAAAAATTAGGGTTGATTTCCTTTTGAGCAAAAAATTAGGGATGAGTTTGAGGCATAATGGATAGCATATAGATATAGGTTGAACTGATGTTAATATCTGTAATATGTACTTAATTGAATGTATTAGTTAAAAATTTTCTCAAAGTAGTAATATTTTATTTTATATTGAGATGTAGTAGTGCCTAATATTCCAATCTCCTTGAATTTGGTAATTGGAGAATGGGTTGTCCGGCAGATAAAGTTAAATGGCCTTAAAATGCTATATTATAAAATTCAATTGCTCATATCATTGCATACAATTTGAGGGTGGGGCAAATAATTTTATACAATAAAACATAATGTACAATGAAATACAAGAATGTTGTTAAATAAATTTGTAACATCTCAGGCGCCCGCTTGTGGATATTGTCCGCTTTGGCACACACATGGCCTCACGGTTTTGTTTTTGACTGGGCCTAGCCCATCAAAACGCGTCCACAAGGGAAAGGTCTCCGCATCCTTATAAGGCAATGTTAGTTTCTATATGTTTTGATGATGACTAACAATTGTTGGAATTAATGAAATATTTGAAATCAGTGTTTAAGATCCTTGAAAATGTTTTCGAAAATAGTAACTCAAGTTGGTTGATTTCAACTCAAGTTATAGGACTTATAGAATTTTAACGAAACTCATAACTCAAGTTGAAAAGTCACAACTCAAGTTGAAAATTATTTTTTAAAGAGTCATAACTCGAGTTATCACTTAACAACTCGAGTTATGAACTGTACTTTGCAATTCCAGAAAGCCTCTCGCGAAAACAAAAAATTTGTGAACAGTGATAACTTGAGTTACTTTCATCATAACTCGAGTTAATACTGTAGCGTTTGCTCTCTGTCTGAATTTAAGCTTAACATAACTTGAGTTATTACTGTGCAACTCGAGTTATCACTGTGCAACTCAAGTTGGTACTGTGCAACTCAAGTTAGCCTTCGTTTTCAGAAAATTTGAACTTAAAAATAACTTGAGTTATTACTGTGCAACTCAAGTTACTCATATCAGTTTTTGAAAATCAGCATTCTCGAATTCTGGAACTCAATGATTATGCAATTGGTATTTGATATTATTGTTTCTTATCATTTCTAATCACTATTAACCATGTTTCCAGTGTGTTTTAGACAGGATTAACAATGTTAAATTTCAGATTATTATGAGGTTTAACGTTAAGATCCGATAAAGCAACAGATGTGTGAAGCACTTAATGCAAAGCAGTGACATTCACCATTTTGGCAAGAAAATTTCCTTCGTACATTATTTCTAAAGTCTCAACAAATAAATTGAAGGAAGAATTTCAACAGAGAATAACGCGATCAACGATTGAATGCCTATGTATCATCAAGACAACAATAAATCCGTAAAACAGAGACAAACAGAGACAACGGGTTGAATCCAATTAAGGCGAGATTGGCGCAAATGGTTAATTGCCAACAACGGTCATATTCAAAACGGACAAATTCAGATCCTACAAACGGCTCTTTCTTTCCAACTACTATAAATACACGAAGGACTGAATTCAACGACACGAATCAACAATACACAGAGAAAAGTACTCCAAGCATTCTGATCATATCTCTGAATATCTCTAAGCTTCAGTATTCATTATTTTACTCTATAAGAGAGTTTCATCATTTGTATTTACATTTGTTCAAATCTCAAGGTAGTGGTATCTTGAGTGTGGGTGTACGATTACAACTTGTAAGGGGGAGTGAGTCCTGGTGAGAAAGGATCATCCTGAGTTATAGAGTATGTAATTGTAATTGTGAGATAGTGAAAATCCCAGAGTGTCTGGGTACTGGACGTAGGTCAAAGAGTTGGACCGAACCAGTATAATTCCTCTGTGTCATTTCTCTTTTCCTTACTTATCGCTTTCATCGTTTCCATCATACGTCGAAAGAAATTTTTGAGATCACCTATTCACCCCCCCTCTAGGTGATATTCCACTTTCATTTGGTATCAGAGCCTGGTTTTCTCATTGGGCTTAACATCCCGAGAAAGATCATGGAAGGAATATTACCTGATGGAGCCTCTATCAACCGCCCTCCTGGCTTCAACGGAGAACATTACTCATTTTGGAAGGCCAAATTCAGAGTTTTTGTTATGGCCATTGAATTCGGTCTGTGGAATGTATTCGAGAAAGGTGATTACAAACCATCTGTCACAAAAGAAGGAATTACTACAGTCAAGCGAGAAGAAGAATACGATGAAAATGATAGGAGACTTGTTACTCTCAATAGCAAAGCTATCCTAATGCTTCAAAGTGCTCTTAGTCAACAAGAGTATTTCCGTATTTGCAATCTAACAAGTGCAAAAGACATGTGGAAAGCATTGGAAATTGCCTATGAAGGAACCTCAGGTATAAAGGAGAATCGCATCAACACACTGACAACTGAGTATGATCTCTTACGTATGAAAACCGGAGAATCCATTGGAGAATTCCAACTTCGCTTTACTCACTTGATAAATCAACTATCAGCTCTTGGTAAAACATATGAGCAAAACTCTCAAGTCAGGAAAATCCTCAATGTCTTGACAAAAGATTGGGAAGCTAAGGTCACAGCAATCGAAGAAGCCCGAGGAGAATCAATGTAATCAGTAGCTGCTCTATTCAGAAGTCTATCTGAATATGAAGGCAAGCTCAAATTCAAGAAGGGCTTAGACGAAATCAACAGCAATAAAAACAAAGGCATTGCTCTGAACGCTGCAAAAGAAGACGAACCCAATAAGGAAGACGAGGATGACGACGAGATGGCCATGGTCGTTAGAAGGTTCAAAAAGTTCTACAAAAGAGATCAAGGTTTTAGAAACAGATATCAGAAAGGAAATTCCAGCAACAGACAAGAATCCAAGGATAAAGAACAAATCATTTGCTATGAATGTGAGAAGCCAGGACATATCAAATCTGAATGCCCACAGCTGAAGGAGAAAGAGAAGGAGAAGAGAAAAAAATTCAGTCACTTCAAGAAGAAGGCTTATGTATCAGCCATATGGGGAGACTCCTCAAATGAAGAAAGTGACGAAGAAGGCATAGCAAATATCTGTCTTGTTGCCAAGGAACAAACTGAAAGTGACAATGAGGTAAGTGACTCTGAGCCTACATATGATGAACTTCTTTCTGAATATAATGAACTACATTCTGAGTTTAGAAAAATTGCTAGAGAACTTATTAATTCAAGAAAGAAAATAAAACTACTTGAGGAACAAGTTATAAATACCCCTCTGGCTTGCGAAAACCATTCTTGTAAAAAATGCCCTGATCTTGAAAAGCAAAACATAAAACTTACACAAACTCTTGAAAAATTCACTAAAGGCAGTGAGACACTCAAAGTTATTTTGAAAGCTCAAAGGTTTACAAATGATCGATCAGGTATAGGATACAATCCCATTTTAGACAAAAAGAAAGGGAAGAAGAAAAGTGGGGGAAAGTCTTACCTAAACTATTTTCAAAAGTCCGTTCATTTCTCAAATCCCTTTGCTCACTGTAACTATTGTAATCGCAAGGGTCATAGTACTTCGTCTTGTTTCCACAAGAAAGAAGGAAAGGATAAACCGATTGGCAATTATCAGTGGGTACCTAAGGGAACTCATGTTCCTAAGGCCCGAACTAACCCCAAAGGACCCAAGAAAAGATGGGTACCTAAAGCTTAATTCTTTGTGATTTATAGGTTTGTCTAAGAGCATCAAATTCTAACAAATGGTACATAGATAGTGGATGCTCTAGACATATGACAGGAGATCATACAAAATTTGCTATTCTCAAGACTAAGGATGGTGGCAAAGTGACTTTTGGTGGAAATCAATCCGGAAGGATTGCTGGAATCGGTGAAGTTGGGAACAATGATGGACCTCAAATCAAAGATGTCTACCTTGTAGAAGGTCTTTGCCACAACCTCCTCAGTGTGAGTCAAAGCACAGACAAAGGTAATTTAGTTATCTTCGATTCTGAGGAATGTTTGATATTGAGCAAAAATGATCTGCCCTTAGTCAACATCAAATCAAAAGCCTTATTCAGGGCACCTAGGGAAGGTAACTGTTATACTCTAAATCTCTCAAGTAATTGCAATAAGATTGTTTCTGAAAAATGTTTTCTTAGTAACTTGGAAGAAAGCTGGCTATGGCACAAACGTTTAGCCCATGTTAATATGTTCCAACTTGACAAGTTGCAAAGAAAGGATTTAGTTGTTGGATTACCAAAACTTAATTTCAAAAATAACATGATTTGTGATGCTTGTCAAAGAGGTAAACAGACCAAATCATCTTTCAAATCTAAAAATAAGATTTCATCTAATAAACCTCTTCAACTACTTCATATGGACTTAGTTGGTCCAGCAAGAGTAAGAAGCCTCGGTGGCAATCTCTATACTTTAGTTATTGTTGATGATTTCTCAAGATTTTGTTGGACTATATTTCTATCATCGAAAGATGAAACATTTGATCAATTTGTTGTGTTTGCCAAAAAGGTCCAAAACGAGAAAGGATACTCTATTTCAGGTATAAGAACTGATCATGGTGGAGAATTCGAGAATAAAGCCTTTGAAGAATTTTGTGATGCTCATGGGATAGACCACAATTTCTCTGCCCCGAGGACTCCTCAACAAAATGGAGTGGTAGAGAGAAAGAATCGAGTGCTCACCGAGATGGCAAGAGCTATGTTAAACGAAAATCAAACTTCTCAAGTCTTCTGGGTTGATGCAATGAGTACTGCATGCTACATATCAAATCGTGCATACATCCGGAAGAATCTTAAGAAGACATCTTATGAGCTCTACAAAGGGAGAAAACCAAATCTTGCCCATCTGCACATCTTTGGGTGTAAGTGCTTTGTACACAATAATGGTAAGGATAATCTGGGTAAGTTTGATTCAAAATCTGATGAAGGTATATTTCTTGGTTACTCTAACAGAAGTAAGGCTTATAGAATTTTCAATACTCGTACTCGTATTGTTGAAGAGTCTATTCATGTTGTGTTTAGTGAAACCAAATCTGATAAACCTTTGGATGATGATGAAGAAAATGTTTATAGAAATCAATTCTTTTCAAAAACTACCCCTGCCTCTCTTGAAAATTCTGAGGATGTTTTTGAAACCACTCCTGAAAATGTTTGTGAAAATAATATTCAACCTAAAGCTTGGAAATTTATTAGAAATCATCCGCTAGATCAAGTGATAGGTGATGTAAATCAAGGAGTAAAAACAAGGAAAGGTATTTTAAACGAAGTTACTTTCACTGCATTTATTTCACATATTGAACCCTCTAAGATTGATGAAGCCCTCTCAGACAATGATTGGGTGATAGCAATGCAAGAGGAACTACATCGATTTGATAGAAATCAAGTTTGGGATTTGGTACCTAGGCCTAAAGACCATCCGGTCATTGGCACTAAATGGGTATTCAAGAACAAACGAGATGAATCAGCGATCATTGTCCGTAACAAGGCAAGATTGGTTGCTAAAGGCTATAATCAAGAAGAAGGAATCGATTATGAAGAAACTTATGCTCCAGTGGCAAGATTGGAAGCTATAAGAGTTCTTCTAGCCTTTGCTTGTATCAAAGGATTCAAGCTCTATCAAATGGATGTTAAAAGCGCATTTTTAAACGGTTTCATACAAGAAGAGGTTTATGTTGAACAACCTCCTGGTTTTGAAAGTGAACATCATCCAGATCATGTTTATCGTCTCAAGAAAGCTTTATATGGACTTAAGCAAGCTCCTAGAGCTTGGTATGAGCGATTAAGCAAGTTCCTTCTTAATCAAGGTTTTATTAGAGGAAAAGCTGACACAACTCTTTTCATCAAAAGTAATAAGTTAAATGAAATTTTAATTGTTCAAATTTATGTTGATGATATTATCTTTGGTGCCTCTAACGAATCCATGTGTGAGGAATTTTCTAAGACAATGCAGGGAGAATTTGAGATGTCCATGATGGGAGAACTCAACTACTTTCTTGGTCTACAAATCAAGCAAAGGAAGGATGGAATCTTCATATCTCAGATCAAGTATCTCAATGACTTGTTAAAGAAGTTTGGGATGGATAAATGCAATGGAGCCGACACTCCTATGAGCTCAACCGCTTCTCTGGACGCTGATGAAGAGGGCAAAGATTTCAACATCACTAAGTATAGAGGAATGATTGGTTCATTGCTCTATCTAACCGCAAGTCGCCCGGACATCCAATTCAGTGTTGGGATGTGTGCTCGATTCCAATCCGCTCCCAAAGAATCACATGCTGAACATGTCAAAAGGATTTTCAGATATTTGTCTAACACCAAGCTTCTTGGATTATGGTTTCCTAAAGGCCAACCAGAACACTTGGTGGCATACTCAGATTCGGATCATGCCGGCTACAAGACTGATAGAAAGAGCACAAGTGGCCAATGTGAGTTCTTTGGCAACTCACTTGTGTCTTGGTTCAGCAAGAAACAAACCAGTGTGGCTGTCTCATCAACTGAAGCTGAGTATGTGGCTGCATCAAGTTGTTGTGCTCAAGTTTTATGGCTCAAGCAACAACTTGCTGATTTGGGAGTGAACTTGAAAGAGATTCCAATCTTGTGTGACAATACAAGTACAATAAGTTTGGCAAAGAATCCAGTTCAACACACAAGAACCAAGCATATTGATGTGCGACATCATTTCATACGGGATCATGTGCAAAAGAGAGATGTCAAAGTAATGTTCATCCCTACTCACCTTCAGCTTGCTGATATATTCACCAAACCATTGGCCAAAGAACAATTCAGCTTTATCCGAAGAGAGTTGGGAATGGTAAATCCCAATGAGTTGTAAGTTTTTCTCAAACCAATGTTAGTTATATGTTTTTGATGATATGGTTACTAACTTAAGCTTCGGAGTGGCTACAAATTGTTTTGCAGGTACATCCTTGCATATATCAGTAAGTGACATGTTTTTATGTGTTTTCAGCCATGATATATGAATTTTCACTGATATAACTCGAGTTACTCAAAGGAACTCGAGTTACCTCGTCTGACAGAGAAGTTTACTTTTCTGCAACACAGCTCAACTCGAGTTATTTTAAACATAACTCGAGTTAAAAGTCAGACAGAGGCCAAAGTGGGTTTTCACAACTCGGGTTACCACTAATCAACTCGAGTTGTGATCCTTGGTATTTAAATATGATTCCTGCATTCCTCATTCCTCGACTTTCTTGCCCTAACTCGAGGTTTCTCAGTCTTCTGAACTCTCTTTGACTCTTCTGATCTTTCTCTGATCCCTCTCTTCCTCACGACAAATCACTTCAAATGGCCCCCAAATCCATGAAAAACCTTAAAGATCAGAAAGATTCCACCTCTGAGTATGAACCCACTGAATCATCGACTCCACCGGCGTTAACTCGTCCCGCAAGAAAGAGAAAACCTTCTTCAAAGCTTCAAAGCTCGCCATTCGAAAAGCCTCCCGTGAAGAAGCCCAAGAAGCTGACAATTCAAGAGCCTCCAGCTGTTCCTCCTTCCAAACCTCTTGACCCAGCTGCTGCGACACGCAAAGATAAGGAGCACTCGAACCTATTCCAGGAAGCTCGAATCTAAACGTAACCTTTCCACCCCTGTATCCTCCTTTTTTAGTGATGCCAAAGGGGGAGAGATATGCCCGAAGACGTAGAAGTCAAGAAATCATTTTTTAAAAAAAAGACTTAAGTCATTTGTGAAGACAAAATTCTCTGTTAACCTTTTTGTTTTGTTGCTTCACTTTTGTCTGTTAAAGTTCATTTTCTGCTTGTTCTATGGTGTTTCAAAATAATTTTCTTGACTTCTAAGCATCTAAAGATTACAAGTGATGTCATCATCAAAAAGGGGGAGAATGTTAGTTTCTATATGTTTTGATGATGACTAACAATTGTTGGAATTAATGAAATATTTGAAATCAGTGTTTAAGATCCTTGAAAATGTTTTCGAAAATAGTAACTCAAGTTGGTTGATTTCAACTCAAGTTATAGGACTTAAAGAATTTTAATGAAACTCATAACTCAAGTTGAAAAGTCACAACTCAAGTTGAAAATTATTTTTTAAAGAGTCATAACTCGAGTTATCACTTAACAACTCGAGTTATGAACTGTACTTTGCAATTCCAGAAAGACTCTCGCGAAAACAAAAATTTTGTGAACAGTGATAACTTGAGTTATTTTCATCATAACTCGAGTTAATACTGTAGCGTTTGCTCTCTGTCTGAATTTAAGCTTAACATAACTTGAGTTATTACTGTGCAACTCGAGTTATCACTGTGCAACTCAAGTTGGTACTGTGCAACTCAAGTTAGCCTTCGTTTTCAGAAAATCTGAACTTAAAAATAACTTGAGTTATTACTGTGCAACTCAAGTTACTCATATCAGTTTTTGACAGCATTCTCGAATTCTGGAACTCAATGATTATGCAATGGGTATTTGATATTATTGTTTCTTATCATTTCTAATCACTATTAACCATGTTTCCAGTGTGTTTTAGACAGGATTAACAATGTTAAATTTCAGATTATTATGAGGTTTAACGTTAAGATCCGATAAAGCAACAGATGTGTGAAGCACTTAATGCAAAGCAGTGACATTCACCATTTTGGCAAGAAAATTTCCTTCGTACATTATTTCTAAAGTCTCAACAAATAAATTGAAGGAAGAATTTCAACAGAGAATAACGCGATCAACGATTGAATGCCTATGTATCATCAAGACAGCAATAAATCCGTAAAACAGAGACAAACAGAGACAACGGGTTGAATCCAATTAAGGCGAGATTGGCGCAAATGGTTAATTGCCAACAACGGTCATATTCAAAACGGACAAATTCAGATCCTACAAACGGCTCTTTCTTTCCAACTACTATAAATACACGAAGGACTGAATTCAACGACACGAATCAACAATACACAGAGAAAAGTACTCCAAGCATTCTGATCATATCTCTGAATATCTCTGAGCTTCAGTATTCATTATTTTACTCTATAAGAGAGTTTCATCATTTGTATTTACATTTGTTCAAATCTCAAGGTAGTGGTATCTTGAGTGTGGGTGTGCGATTACAACTTGTAAGGGGGAGTGAGTCCTGGTGAGAAAGGATCATCCTGAGTTACAGAGTGTGTAATTGTAATTGTGAGATAGTGAAAATCCCAGAGTGTCTGGGTACTGGACGTAGGTCAAAGAGTTGGACCGAACCAGTATAATTCCTCTGTGTCATTTCTCTTTTCCTTACTTATCGCTTTCATCGTTTCCATCATACGTCGAAAGAAATTTTTGAGATCACCTATTCACCCCCCCTCTAGGTGATATTCCACTTTCAGGCATGCTTCGTTCGCCTTCCCAATCGATGTGGGACTTCGTACTCCACCCCCCTTGGGGCCCAGCGTCCTCGCTGGCACATCGACCCGAGCCCTGACTTTGATACCAATTGTAACATCCCAGGCGCCCGCTTGTGGATATTGTTCGCTTTGGCACACACATGGCCTCACGGTTTTGTTTCTGATTGGGCCTAGCCCATCAAAACGCGTCTACAAGGGAAAGATTTCCGCATCCTTATAAGGCATGTTTCGTTCGCCTTCCCAATCGATGTGGGACTTCGCACTCTAATGTAATACCCCGGATTTTTAATAATAATAATAATAATAATGATAATAATAATAATAATAATAATAATAATAATAATAATAATAATAATAATAGACATAGTAAGGATAATAATAGATTAAGATAATACTAACAGAATAATAATGATTAATAATAGAAAAAAAATAATAATAACAGCAGATTAAAATAATGATATAGAAAAAAATAAATAAATAAATTAAATTAATAGTGTTGTATTGTTTCTGAGATAAGTATATATTTTATAATTAAATAAGTATAGATTCTGAGATATATTGGATTAAATGTATTAATATCTTGTACTTATTTAATTATCTTTATGTACTTATCTATCTTTTAATTAAATATAGGATAAAAGATATTATAACAGTAAATCTATTGATATCCTATTTAATTGTGCAGGAAATATCATTTGATTTAAGAGCAACAAATTAAATTCAAGAAAAGATATAATATATTATATCATAAAAGGATATAATATATCAAATTGACTAAGGATGAAAGACTACCTGTGTAAAGAATGAAAAAAAGAGGGAATTGGAATATGGTGTAAATAGTACTATTAGATTGGTTGAGATTAGATCCAAAATCCTAGAAGTTAGTTATATTAGATTATAATTTCAATTTTTTTTGAATTCATCATCGGATTCAAAATATATCTAATAATTAAAACTCTACAATTTGTTTTAATTCATTTATTAGGAATAATTAAAAGGTCCAGCCCATAGCCAAAACCCTAGATTTAACTATAAATTTAGGTCTGGCCGCTTAAACCTAGAAAACACCCGATACTTTTCTCTGCCGCTATACTCTCGTTCTTCTAGGAGGTTAGCAAACACGAAGACCAGGTAATCCTAATTCCCATGAGTTTAGGCTAATTTCTAAATCTCGATAGGTAATCTGATCCTAGGTTATAGAAACCAATCGTTGATTTCCGTACGTGTATGTATAGAATATGTAAATTGTCTTCCTCGGCATACGTGTCCCAAATTCCATGCAATTCCCCTGTGCGTATTGCTTTTTGGTTTGAATCCAAATACATGCCTCGTCGTGCGTGCTTCAACACATGATGTACTGTGCGATTTCTTCATTGTTTTCTTCATTGAATGATATTGGCTATTGCCTGTACGTTTTTCTTCTCTTTTTTTTTTCACAAATAAGCTGTGAGTGCAATATGTGTGTGTGTATATATATATATAAGTTCTTATGCCTCCTGTACGATTTTCTTTCTTATACCTCCTGTACGTTTTTTTTGCTTTTGTTTTTGTTGTTTGGTTTTCATGTGATTACAATAAGCTATTAGTACAGGCAATAATCTGCAACATTCTATACTCCTGTACAATACGAAAATTAATATCTCTTGTGCAATAAGACAAGATACCAACAGGTTTTAATTTAAAAATATCCTTATATCTATATTTTATTAAAGTAATATAAAAATATATAAAAGATAAGTAAATAATAAAAATAATTTAGGAGTTATTATGTGTGTGTTTTAAAACATGTTAACAGTGGGAGGATAGCTTTGGGATGGTACTCCCAAAGTGATGAACACAATTAGGCTTTATGCCCTCGAAAAATTATTTGATGTGAACTGATGATATCCATTCTTCCCAAAGTGGTGTCTGGCAGGGTTTCCCGGGACACTAGTAGCAACTTTGGGAAGAGGTGTGCACACTAGGAAGAAATACTTGATGGCCAAATTTGATTGATTGTGACTGGTAGGGTTTCCCGGGTCACAGGGTAAACTGGTAGGGTTTCCCGGGTTTACCATGGTTCTCTTCCCACTAAACTAAATAGACTGGCAGGGTTTCCTGGGTCTAAAGAAATTTTAAAAGATGATGAATAATAATATTTGAGTCAATGATAATATATAGTTATGATGAGTATGAGAAATTGATATTGTGGATTATAAATATATATATGGTATTTTCCCTATCATTAAGTAATTAATTTAATTAATTATTTATTTGTTATTATTATTATTATTTTGTATTATCTTTGTTTATTAGGATTACCAGCTTTTGCTGATGTATGTGTGTGTTCATGGGATGCAACGATCCTTCGGGGGAGCAGATTTTCAGTGAAACAGGTCTCAAAGCTGAGGCCGCTGGGGCTAGCAGTGAGAAGTGAGGAAGAATAATGAAAAGTTCTAGCTAGTTTTCTTTTTTCTTTTTTTTTTAATGCTTTGGATAAGACATCTTTATTTAAGTTTTAATTTATATTAATGTAATAAGTAGCCTTGCGCTTGTCCCAGTACAAGTGCGGCGGTAACACTCCCCAAGATTGTTATTTCGAAATTCATTAGTTTATTTATAAAAATTATTTAAATTCTTGTTATTATAACTGTTAGAAGTTAGGGGTGTTACAAAATTATTGTAGAAAAAGTATTAGTAGGGGTGATATGAAAAAAAAATATGATAAATTTTGCTCAACATTATTTAATTAAAAAAATGTATAGTTGAGGTGTATATGATACAATGAGTTGCAAACATTATTTACTATATAAAATTAGTAGGTGTATTATTAAATTATTTTTGTCTTTAATTATTATTAAGAAAGTATAAAAAGGTGTGTTATAGGAAAAAATTGACAAAACTTAAAACTTATCAAAACCAACTCCAAAATATGTTTTATAGGACCGGACAGAATAGGAAATTATTGAGAATCCAATAACGTTGGAAATAAAAATATTAGAGACCTATACCTACTACTTTGGACACACAGGAAAAATATTATATTATTGTATTATAATAATTTTATATTGTATTACATTATAAAAATATAACATTATTATTTAAAAAAATTTATAAAAAAATTATAGGACCAAGCTTTTTTTTTTTTGATACATAGGCGATAGGGGATGGGAGGATCGAACCCAGTACAAGGGGGTGGGGAGACTATTCCCAATACCATTGCACTACTAGTAGTGCCGGTTATAGGACCAAGCTTTATTATCTACTCAATGATATTAATATCTTTATCACTGTTGATTTTAGGTATCCTCATGCACCAAATATTTTGTGTTTTCCTTAATTTGGACAAGTTTATTACCCTAAATAGTTAAAAACGGATCGTGTTGATAGTGATGTCTCATAGTTTTATCTACATAATGACTTTACTTCTCTGACGTAATATACAAATCTTTTTTTTTTAAAACCAGTTTATGACACATAATTACAAGGGATAAAATAATTATGAGAGAAAGAGTGAGGAAGGTGGCTGGGTAGGTAAAAAGTGGCCAAACAAATGAAAGAGTGATTTCTACTTTTTGTCCTCTCCCAATGACTCATATTTCAGAGCATTGTATGTCTGGTCCTTATATATTACGCAATAAATAATATTCTATAATACTGGTCATATTTCAACGACTGTACATTCATGTTGTCCGTTTGAAAATTGGTTTCAAGAAAATTACATCCAATGGCTAGGGTTATGATAAAACTCAAGTAGATAAAATGTTGAAGAGAATGTTTATAGCGTACAACATCATTACAACCGAAATTTGAGAAAGGTAAACTTTATATCATAGAGTAGTAAATCATATGCATAAGATATTAATTTATTTTCTCCTTCTTGATGTTTTTAAGAGGTTTGGTAGTGCTCAATTGTGGTGTGCACATATCTGCAAGACCAAGGTCATCACACACAAGTGGAACGTCAATTGCAATAGTCTTTCTTTTTGTGTTGGAGTCAGGTGGGGTTGTAAGTTGGGAGATGGTGTTAATGTCATCTTCAATGACATTAATTTGTGAAGATGTATGACTAGTTTCCCTTGAAGCAGTTGATTCCTATAGATAGGTAAGATAAGTTAATAAATAGAGTAACTCTATAATCTTACCAAAAAACTACAATAACAAAGGATGAAGATGCAAAATACCATATCTGTCATGGACGTTGTGTGTTGTTGTAAGTAAAACATGTAAATAAAGTAAGTTTAAAAAATTTACTGTTAAACTATTTTAAAAAATCCAGATGCAAAATTTAAAGAAATTGAACCTTGTCATTTGAATATTGGAATTGTTGTACCATGTGTGTATCTGCACACAACTGACTGACTCCAATGCTATTCATCCTATGCTTGATATTATTGCTCCTAATCCGTAGCTTGACAAGTATTACCTTTCCGTCTATTTTATCCAACTCTTTTGGAACTGTAGTATTTTCACCATTCTATGGGAATTTAAAACATATAGACATGCATAAGAATTTACAAAATAGAGCATGTAATGCACAAGAATTTACAAAATAGAGCATGTAATATGTAACTCAATATATAACATAATGAATACCTCTTGCATGTTCTCTTTCATCTTTGATGCAGATTTACCCAACAATTCAGTTGCATGACGATCAAATAGCGTGATTGAACATTTTCCAGTTTTGTCAAATACTGTGTCACGGAAATTTTGGAATGGCATTTTTTTTGTGTCACGGAAACTTCCATTCTTGTCTCCTGGCACAAAAACCAAAAACGAAAAACAAATTGGCTGACAGTACAAAATTTTAGTTGTAAGAAAATAACTATTAAAAAAAGATTATAGAAAATGAGTACTATGTAGATCTATAAATCTTTATAACAACTAACCATTTCATCAACCAATATCATCCCTATCTTCCATATTGGGTATGATGCAGCCTTTTTCTTGACAACCCACTCCCGGAGAACTTTTGCAACAATTGACCACGTGTCCTTGCTATCATCGACTTCAAATAAGTACGTCTCGGTCATTGCCTGTTTGTTGTTGTAAAACAAAGGAAAGCTTGTTTAGAGTACAGCGAGCATGAGCTGATCCATTAGGTGATTTTATAAAAAAAAAATTTTAAAATTTGAATTTACGAAATTGGAGGGAGGGAAAGATTTCATAAAGGAAAATCTTAAGTTTGAATTCAGAAAAATGGAGGGAGGGAAGACGTATGATTGAGAGATCAGAAAATTGTGTGGACATGGCATCTAATTTAGCTAATGGAAATTTTATAATTTGAATTCAAAAAAAAAAGGAAAAAGTTATACTATAATGGATTAGGAATGATTTTATAAAGAAAATGGGGGATAATGGATTAGGAATGATTTTATAAAGAAAAATTTAAATCCGTCCAACTACAATGGGGGAGGGAAGATGATTGAGAGATCAGAAAAGTGTGTGGACGTGGCACTAATCATAATGTAACATGTGAACCAATGAATGAAGGAGTTAGAGGTTTATAAGGATATATTGATGATGATGATGAGTCAATCATCCACTTTAGTATCTTATTGAACAAAAATGGTAATATCATAAGGACAATGGTCTTAAATATGAATTAGTTTAGGAAGTTAAATTACCCTAATACCGTTGTTCTTCCTTTGTTCCTCCCTTGTTCCTTCTTTCTTTCTTGTCCATTGTTGTTGCTCCCTCCTCTATATGTTTGTTCAATCCTTCTAGTTGATGAATACAACTAGTGCAGAAAATCGAAACCCCATCACTCACTTATAAAAATGCCATTAATCACACTTTCTATACAATTTCTATAGTAACTGACCAACTAGTGTAAAAAAGCTGCTGTAAAAATGTTATTTTTGCTCTTTCCAAAAAAGAATATATATATATATATAATTTTTTAGAAATGCTGGTGTGGGGATTGATGAATCCCTATTTTATGATGGAAATTTTATATATTTTTAGAAATTCTGTCTTATGTTCAGGTTTTTTAATTGCACCAATTGTACTTAAGAGTGTTTGGATTAGCTTTTGAAAAATAGCTTCGGAAGAAAAAGTGATTTCAGAGAATAAATTCTGTAGAAAAAAATGATTTTGACAAAATGATAATGTGTAGATATTATTATCAGAATCACCTTTTTCATGTTCAAATTACCAAAAAAGACATTATCTTTTGTGATAATTAAATAACGTAATAAATACCAAAATTAGATAAATTTGTCTACAAAATTAATATTATAACATTAGTCAATTATATAATATGATAAAAATAACTCAAACATATATGTATTAATAAATTGTATAGGCAAAATCATTTATAAATAGTAATTATCTAAAATAATATATTTTAATTGAAATACGTAATTTATTGGATAAATTGCATACACTATTCTACATCTTATTTAGCTTTTTAGTCACCTTCTTATCTTTTATTTATCACTACATTTGTTGCATCTTTACATCCTAAGAGCCCAAACAATATCAGACTATATTTTTCTGCTCTAGTTTTGGTGTTTTTTTTAGGGATAATTGAGACGCTAAATTACATGAAGTTGTCAGCGGAGATTATTGTAAAAGGAATATCCAAACATTAATTAAGTTTTTTGAGACATTTCAGAAATTGGAATAGAGAGAATGAGGAAGAAATCGAAAGAAAGAGAAGGAGAGAGAGAGAAGGAGGAAAGAGAAAGGTAGGTTGGGGGACATTATATGATACTTCTTTATGTCTTTTTTATAAGCAACTTTTATTTTTATTGTGCAAAACGAACTAGTGGTGGAGATTAGTTAAAAACAATAAATGTGTCAAAAATATCACATTTCTTTCAAATATACCCCTATTTATGGAATGAGCATAGGAGAGAGAACAAGTAACAAATATGTGGGAGTATGAGTATAAAAAATGAGAGAGAATGTGTAATGAATCATTAAATGAAAGAGAATTAGTGGTGAGTGAGAGATAATTAATAGAAAGATATGTATTTACTAGGGATAAAAAAAAAGAAATAGTAGTTTAAATTTTAAGACATAAGGAGAAAGTTGCTTATAAAAAGCACTAATTCTAAGAAAGAGAGAGTTGTTTATAAAAAGGATCCATAAAGTACAATAATGAGCCAACTACCAAAAAATGAAAAAAATGTTTTTTTTTTCAAAACCATGGTTTTGCCCCAAAAAAAAGTGATTTTGGGATTTTTTTTTAAAAAATATATATTTGGGTAATTTTCTCTCAAACCATACCATGGTTTTGTCCAAAAAAGTATTTTTCAAATGTTATCCGAATCATACATTTATTTTGGTACACTAAGGTTTTTTTTTTTTTTTTGGGAACACTTGTACACTAAGGTTGATTGCAATGAATAAAGAGTAAAAAGCAAGGTTCTGAAATTTGGACCAGCTACTAAATAGGTTGGGGTATTAGGTCAAGGGTCAGTGGATCAGATCGGAGTTAACGCAGGGCCAAATCGATGAGAAATTGAAAATTTCAGGGTAATTAAAATGAAATTCTAAAGAAAATTTTAAAAAAATCGATTTTTTTTTTTTAAAAAAAACACCCAAACCGGGTTGATATCTGGACTAAACTGATTTATTGACCGATTTCTGGTCCAGTTCAACCGTTCCAGTCCGGTTTCAAAACATTGGTAAAAGGGATGAATTGCTATGCTCTTATTATTTCTCATGATAAAATTGACTGGGACGGAGGCATTCTTTGTTTATGATGATTTCAAGGACACTGGAATTGGATAATAATAGTAATAATAATAATAATAACACTATGAGTCAAAACAATGGTTTGAAAAAAAAAAAGGAATATCTCATATAAAGTTGCTTGAAATAGAGAAATTCTAAATTAGACTGTTAAATTCAATAAATCTCTAATTAAGTTATCGACCCAATTTAGAATATTAAAATTTCGATTAAATGACATTACTGCCCTCTCATAGTCTCCTCTCTCATCTTAAAAGGGTTTCAATACTTTTTAACTTATTTTTACAATACGTGTATATATATATATATATATATATATATATATATATATATATATATATACAAATTGATATATAATATAATAAAATATGATTAAGTTAGATCAAATAATTTTTATTTTTTTTGTGGAAGAATGATCAAGAATGATTCAAAAGGAAAAAAGTATCAGCTCCAATATTAATTAAATGATTTCTAGTTGAACATTAGAGTAAAGAAAAATATTTTTTACTTGATTTTTTGTTCATTGAGAAAAAATGTTAATATAAGAACTAACTTGTTTGATACAGCAAACTGCATATCAAAGATGTTCATTAACGATTTTTTAAAAGAAAAGATAGTTATTAACATAAAAAAAGAACAAAGGAAAATCCTATATAAAGTTTCTTAAAATAGAGAAATTCTAAATCAAATTGTTAAACCCAACAAATCCTTAATTAAGTTATAGACTCAATTTAGGATTTTAAAATATAGGTAAATTGAATTTATTACACTCTCCTAATCTTCTCTATCATCTTTCCTCTTTAAAAAATTTAATTGCTCTTCAACTTAGTCTTTTAATAAGTGTGCATATATATTAACATTAATACATAATAAAATAAAATATGATTCATTTAAATCAAAATAGTTTTTGTGTTCCGGAAGAATGATTTGATTATTAAAAAAACGCATAATACTGTTATCATTAAATGTTTTTATTAAATATTTTGAATAAAATTTTATTTTTGAAAGAACTCAAATTAGTTTTTTTGTCAATAAAAAAAATCAATCTTCATTAATTACGCAATTTTACTTATGTGATATATTTTTTTTTACGTTAATAAACATCTTTTCTTTAAAAAAATCATTAATGAAAATCTTTGATATGCAGTTTGCAATATCAAACTAGTTTTTATATTAACATTTTTTCTCAATAAACAAAAAATCAAGTAAAAAATATTTTTTTAATTCTAATGTTCAACTAGAAATCATTTAATTAACATTGGGGCTGATACTTTTTTTAAAAAATTATTCTTGATCATTCTTCCACAAAAAAAAAAATTTATTTGATCTAACTTAATCATATTTTATTATATTATATATCAATGTTTATATATATATTTACACTTATTATAAAAACAAGTTAACAAGTATTGAAACCCTTTTAAGATGAGAGAGGAGACTATGAGAGGGCAGTAACATCATTTAATCTAAATTTTGATATTCTAAATTGGATCGATAACTTAATTAGGGATTTATTGAATTTACCAACCTAAATTAGAATTTCTCTATTTCAAGTAGCTTTATATGGGATATTCTCAAAAAAAAAAAAAAAAGCCCATCAAACACTTGAAGGAAAAGAAAAAAGACAAAAGTAATTTTTCTCCAAAACCATAGTTTGGGTTAAGTTACCCAAACACTATCCGAAGAACTATGGTTTTGACTGAAAATTGTGGTTTTAGCTTTTGAGAGTTCAAAATCATGGTTTTCCTCGATGCTTTTTTTTTTAAAAAAATATTTTTAAAAGCTATTATCCAAAATCTATTTTTTGAAGTCGCTTTTTTTACTTTTTCTGCAGAAACTACTTTTTAAATGCTAATTCAAACGCACCCAAGGCCCAAACACTAATACAAGGTGAAAATGGACCAAAGAATATAGACTTTGGAGCCCAACGGAGCAGATGGCACCATAATAAGGCTAAAACGGCATAGAGACGTGAACTAGTGAAGAAATATGGGCTTTGGAGCCAAAATTACACTAGACCCGGAAATTTATGGCCTTTACAAAAAAAGTCATGACATCTTTAGGAAAAAAGTGGAAAAAGTGATTTTCTTGTCAAACTATGGTTTGGGTAGTTTATATCAAACCATGGCTTTAAGGGTTAAAAGCTATTATGAGTTTTGATGTGGTGTTTGACAATGGTTTTAGGCCAAAATCATGGTTTCAAAAGTGAAACCTTTGGATAGCAATAAAAAAGTACCACCTCTGACCCTAATTATAAGACCAGAATGACTTTTTTTTGAAGAGATTAAGAAAGCTAAATAAGTTATTTAATCTTATCATATGTTATGTATCCTTAGATTATATATTAGTTTATTAGTCAAACTATTTAATCTAGAAAAAAATATAAATATTCTAAAGTAATTTAATTAACTTTTTAAATTTCTCTAAAAAGGTTAACTTAGTCTTATAATTAAAACCGGAGGAAGTATTTTTGGAATCAAAACTATGGTTTAGAAAAAAAAAAAAATTTACCCAAACACATGAAAAAATGCAAAAACATTTTTTCTTCCAAAAACCATGGTTTGTGTTAAGTTATCCAAACACAGTAAATTTTGTAAACCATGGTTTGAGGGTTCAATTCAAACTATGGTTTTCCAAAAGCTATTTTGCTTACCTTTTTAGAAACTATTATCCAAAATCAATTCTTTGAAATTGTTCCGTATAAGAACAACAGATATCTAGCCCTTTCGGACTAATGTGTTGATATTGGATCAAATAACTACTCCAAGATATCTATGAGGTAGATACCCCTGAGAATGATGGATCACTGTGCACGAATAAGGCTTTCGCCAATAGGGGTGGTGTGTGTACACAATGATGGCTGAACATTAAATTGAGAGAGAATGTCCATACCTTAAGGTTTACCTCTTATTAATATAGTTTACCTGTAGGGTTTGAACTCATGGTCCTGTGCGCCTTATAGCCCAAGTGTTGTGCCACCTAGGTTGAAATCCTTGATTAGGATCTTCCTTGATTATAGCCTTAATTATAGGTTGGTTAGGATCTTCCTTCATTATAGGTGGATTCTGATATGAATTGCCCCTTGATGGGCCTCACATTAAATGGGTCTCATATGTAAGTCCATAACAATTGCCCCCCAGTCTGGTAGTCAAGGTCTCTAGGCTAACAGGTGCATTGATTATTTAAGTCGGCTCTCACGTCCGAGTTGCTCAGCTTTCGTCCGAGTTTAGGTGAACTTCGGATTCACTAATGTTCTAGTCGTGAATTGCCCCTAGACATTTAGTCTGGGTTAATTCTCATATGTAAGTCCATACAGTTGCCCCCTAGCCTGGTAGTCAAGGTCTCTAGGCTACCGGGTGCATTGATTATTTAAGCCGGCTCTCACGTTTGAGTTGCTCAGCTTTCGTCCGAGTTTAGGTGAACTTCGGATTCACTAATGTTCTAGTCGTGAATTGCACCTAGACATTTAGTCTGGGTTAATTCACTTTGAGACTTACTGCGCCAAACATCCTAGTTTCCGGGTTTGCCTCTTTTGGCAGCAGGTTTCCTCTCAATCTAGGATTTACCTGCTTCACTCATTCGCCATTTTTGTTGGCCTTGATCCCGGTTGATGATAACCATAGTTTTTTACTAACACTATTCAAGAGACCGGGATAGTATTTGAGAATTCACATACTCGGGAGGGTATCAGTTTCCTCTTAAGTCATTATGACAGCCTAACAGTTGTCCCGTCTTCGACTGTCAAAACGCAAAATAGCCACCTTTTGTCGTCTTCGATATCTGTGCGCATTTAATGTGCACGTCGTTTCGCATACGTCAGATTGCTTTTTGGGATGATTTGTCACTTTTGCCTTCAACTCTTCCGCTTCGCAGTCCCACCGGTTACGTTTATATTTTCACATTTCCCTCCATTCTCACTACTTCTCATTCAATGCCTTCTCTTTCTTCCAAGAAACCTCTCGTTTTCAAATATATGCTTTCTCGTGATCCTCCAGTTCACACCTTGTAGGTTTCTTAGATCTTCATTACACCATGTGCTCTCATCGTTTCTTCCTATTCCTTTGCTTTTTCTTTTGTTCTTTGATTCGCTACTACTTTGTTTTTGCTTCTTTATCTATGTCTTCCATGAGACTGCTTTCTAGGTAGACGTCGCTATGTGTTTTCTGGGTAGACTTCGTTGCTAGGTTTAAAGCCTCTTTGCTCTTTGATTCTTGTCATTTAGTTTCCAGTGTCATGTCTTAAATCTTTAAAGAATCACCTTGCCATATCTCCTTCTCCCCCCTTTTAAACAAACATATTAGCATTGGAAGGTCGTGCCCTTCAGGCAATTTCTTTTTGAGCCCATGAGGCTTCATGATGAAACAATTAGACTGAGCCACCCCAATCCCAATCTCCCCACTTTTTACCAATGGTGAAAAATAAGATAACTCCAGAAAAGGAAGAAGAGTTACGCCGAACGATTCCTTCTGGAGCCTGGTTTTGGTTTTGGGGTATTCCCCCTACTGAAGAAGAGAGGCGAGCGGCTTTGCTTTGTAGAAGGCGTAGTGGGAGGAGATCCCAGCCTCTAGAAATTGAGAGTCGAACTAGGAGCGTCACAAGTCCGGGATCCTATACTCAAACTCCAAACACTGAGAGCCGTGGTAAGCCAATCTATCCCGGCATCCCATGTTCCCCTGCTAAAGGGTAAAAGCCAAAATAGCCCGAGATCCAATACGGAGAAATTGGTTGATTTGTGTTGGGACTGTATCTATTTAAGCTCCAAATACCTCCAGGACGGACATGACTCTTTAGCCGAGTCTACTTTAGGCTCATGTCAACACAACTTAACTTTCAAAACCATTCCAACTTCTGGTAACGAGGGTCTTCTCATGTCAGAGAAATATCCCCAGTTATCAACTTTTTCTTCTTCACATAGTAGCGACTGTTATTCAGGTATGCCATCCATTTTCTGAGTTTCATTTCTTTGTTATAGGTATAAATGGGTTCGCCTTCTTCACACCACACTGGGGAGTCTCACTCTTAGGAGTCGGATTCTGCATGTCCCCTGAGAGTTCTAATTGACAAGTACCCATGGGTCACCCATGAGGTACTAAATATTCGATCCGAGATGACCGCAGCTGATGCTGCCGGGCTTAAAGTCAACAATCGTGAGAATTGTACCTTTTTGCCCCCCACTAAAGATGAGCCAATTTGCTTTGAGAAGGAAGGAAACAAACCTTCTTTTTTCTATTTCTTCCATGATTTGATAACTTGGACCGGTGTTCGCTTTCTGTTTATCGAGTTTCAAATTGACCTTTTAAACCATCTTCATTTTCCTCCTTCCCAACATCACCCCAATGGCTGGGTTTTGTTATCGCCTTTGAGCTTCTTTGTAAATCTTTAGATGTAGCTTGTATGATCCCTCTTTTCTTTTACTTTTTTACCATCTACATGGCTTGAACTGGTAAAGAGCCTGTAGACGAAAAAGGTTGGACCACTCTCCGGGGTGCCCCCAACCGAAAACTTTTTACAGTTTACTCTTAGAGTTTTAAGAACTTTAAAACTGGCTTTTTCAATATTGTTGCCAAGCCCGGGAAACAGTCTTGGTTCCTTAATGCTCTTGAGTCCAGAGATGTGAATGGAAATTCCCATTATATTGGACTCATCACCATCACCAACTTCCTTCTTCCGCCTACTGTTTCGAGCAATATCAAATACCGGATTCCGTGGCTAGCTCTGTAGCATCTCTTGTTTCCCATGTCAAAAAGCACGGCCTCGTTAGCGTGGCTTTACTTATTTCCCAATCTCTGGCCAAGCTGGACTTGGCAAAGAGTACGACTTTCTTTTCATAACGAGCTTGTATTTTCCTGTGCGTTGCACGGGTGATAGTACTTCACGAATTACTTAAACATATTTTGCTTTCTTTTGTGATACAACTTTTTTTAAAAAAAGAATATTAGAATATTACTATCAATGAATCAATATATATAGGTAATTTTAAAATAGAAATATGTAATATTTTAAAATTTAAAAATCGTTAATTTTATTGGTCTTAGCAGTCCAATTAAGAAAAGATGCTAAGCTTGTGCTTCCTAGTGCGTTACATGGGTGATAGTACTTCACGAATTACTTAAACGTATTTTGCTTCCTTTTGTGACACAGCTTTCTTGTCTTTAAAGAATATTAAAATATTAATATCAATGAATCAATATATATATATATATATATATATATATATATATGTAATTTTAAAATAGAAATACGTAACATTTTAAAATTTAAAAATCGTTACTTTTATTGCTCTTGTCAATCCAATTGAGAAAAGATGCCGAACTTGTGCTTCCTTATGCATTGCACGGAATGATAATACTTCATGGGCTGTTCAAACATATTTTGCTTTTTAAGTGATACAATTTTCTTGCCAAATTCTACAAAGCAAACTAACATTTTAACTTCAAGATGAATTTGATTTTTTTTTTAAAAAATACTACTATTGCTGGAAGAGTGTTTTTTAAACTTTCTTGAAGAGGTTAAGCAGTCATGTAAAAGGTAGGAGCAAAACTCAAAGGTAGGATAGTTTGATAATTATAAGTCATGTTAATTTAATAAAATAAAATCTATAAAGATGTGTCTAAGTGGGAGGCTTTTTTCACATCATCCAATATGCTCATATGACAAAACCCACAAATATATTTAATAGTTAAAAGACATCTTTTGAATCGGTTTTTCTATACAATGATATACTTGTGTAGATCTTTTATAAAGTACATCATTCACTATAGCTAGTGGGATGAAGTCACCTTAACAATGAAACTTGTAGGAATGCATAGCAAAAGATGAAATTTTAACATGTGCATGTGTATCACACAAATATACAACATATAGGGCATTAGTGTGATAGATGCTAATGCATTAGTTAAAGCACAAATATGCTAAGCATATTCTCATGAAAGGCTTGTTAAAGAATTTGTCTTATATCCAATAGCGTGATTCACTTGGGAACAAAATTATAATTATAAAATAGATGAATAAGCGAGGGGCAAAAGAAGCTAAATATAAGAAAAGACCAAAAATCAATTCCAATGCAACTCAACCAATCATATACAGTGTCACCAAAATGTAGCCTAATAAATCATTAAAGATGCCAATAGAAAACAGATAAGGAAATATCTACTTTCAGTGTAATTACTGCAACATAAAAGATAAAACCTTACATTTAGATAAA
The DNA here is from genome assembly GCA_034222035.1 of Acacia crassicarpa. Classification (NCBI taxonomy): domain Eukaryota; kingdom Viridiplantae; phylum Streptophyta; class Magnoliopsida; order Fabales; family Fabaceae; genus Acacia; species Acacia crassicarpa. Next base: position 25,716,455 of record JAWXYG010000010.1, on the reverse strand, counting down.
CTGAAGAACTTGTATGCTTGAAAAGAAGGACTTCAAGAGGACGAGAATCTGGTATTCCATGGCAGATGCATTCATTTACAGATGTGCAAAAACTCTATGGAAAATTGCCATAGTCAAGGGGAGATGGGTAGGCACCATTGTCAATTATCATTTGATGAACTGCTTCATCAATTTCATCAGTCATTATGCCTGGCTACCAACAGAAGTAAACAACTAAGTACAAACAACATCATCTGCAAATCATGGAAGTTCTTTCACATTTCATATCAAATTATAGATCCTAATATTTTTTTAAAAATAAATTATGGTTGTCATTCCTTGTACTAACCTACCATAGAGGTATAAAGTATTAAATAGCAAATTTGTACTTCATAAGTTTACCAAGCAAGGTAGAGAACCCTAACAACTCTAGTTCATTGCTTATTTTAATTTAAGACACGAAGCTTAGCATTTACATAGGAGCTAAGCATAGATGCCAGCCTCTTCCAACTATATCCTATGACACTCGTGAGTGCATTTGTGGTATGCCTGCTTCCAACTCCCATCCTCCCCTTAATAAAATATTTTGGCAGAAATATTTCACGTAATGCCAGTATGAGTTAGAACCAAGTTGAAGCATTTCCTTCCGAATTTTGAAATGAAAAAAATAACGTTTTAAAACCATATTGAAAGTTAGAGACATGCTATATTAAGTAACATCATTGAAATAAGTCTTACTCTTACAATTTATGAATAATGATTGGAAAAACTTTGACTGATGAATAATGATAGAGATACATGCTTTTGCCGGTAAATTAAATATAACAAAAAAGACTCATTCTTCAATAGGTAAGATTACTCGGTTAAGAAAAAAATATAAAATAGCCGACATTTTTCTGTAAACCACCAAAATATCATTAACAAATTGTTCATAAGTTTGAAGAAGAATTTTTCACCACCAAATATTTTGCTTGTCTCTCCATCTTAGCATATACTCTTTCTTCCTTGCTCTAGTTCTTTTGTAGAAAGCTTGTTTGAAATGGTTTTGCAGGTAAATCCATAAAATGTCCCAAAGACTTAAAAGATGGGTTTCTAACAAAATCGTCTCAAGAAAGCAAGAACCTTAATCAAATGTTAAGAAATTGCTTGGTCTTGGTATTGTCAAGGTCGTACTTGTAACCACCTGAATGTAAATAAATTGGTTAGTCTACTCTTGAACTAAATCATAAATGGAATAAGAACCACAAGAAATTCCACAAAGGTGGTGATGAACAATACGAGAAGGTGAAAATAATAAATCACTCTTGAACTCAATTGGAACTGGAAAAAGAAACAAAGCCCAACCCAAATTAATTCAGCAGTATCGAAAAGGCAAATATTGATGCATGGAAATGTTGAAGCACGATGTATATATATTGGTTAAAATTTGGAGATTGAGCCCAGAGCAAATTTGAAATTGATTTTCATAGCTCTACCATCAGTTAAAAGCAAATGTTATACTTGGCGAACTTGAAATAAGACATCATAGAGATCTAGCCAAATACCTAACTGAATTAACTATGTCTTACATCATAGTTGTCACTGGTCCAGCAGAATAAGATCCTCCATTTAAGCTATGAATGGAAACAAAGGCAAAACTCAAATAGTTATTATACCACCCACAATTTACATACGCCAAGATCATGTGAAATATTGGTTGAAAATAAAAACACTTCCAGTGCCAACAAATTTGATGAATCTAAAAATAATCAATTCTGTTTCACAACAGTCACGTCTATAATTGCCTGTAATGCATTTATTTTGACCATAAATGTGATCTACTATGTAAGCAAATTAGATTAACTTCAAGAAAATTGTTGAGAGAGTAGCTGACTTCAAATATCAAATTGAATGCAAATAATTGACATCAATAGCAAATAGGAATACATAGAGCACATTACCATCATGAATGATATATCGCTAGCCAAGTTTAAAAGCTCAAGTGAAGAAAATCAAATAAGTTCAATTTATCCTCCATGAATGATAACCAATAAAGTATAAATAGTATAATAATAAAATCTTTGTGTGGGAGGAAGTAAAGCCGATAAAAATTTACTTTCATACCCAGCAACAACTATAAAATTTACAGGCTTCTCATGTTCATAGAGTGTACCCTTTAAAGCATTCTTCCTTCGTTTTCCACTAGAGCTAAGAGACCAAAGGCGTAGAGTACCATCATCTCCTCTGCTTGCCAACACTTTGATATTATCCTCTCCCAAATTGTATGGTGTAAATTAGAAAGGTGTACAAATCGTGAGTGACGACCTCTCCCTTTTCCTAAAAATTTAGATATAAGCTGAAAAGAAATTATTCATTGGCAAAAAAGTTATTCAAAGTATCATTCTGCAATATTTTACATTATCAATATGGAGCAAATGCACACTCAAATTCCGGATGAAAGTAACACAAACACATGGTCCGAAACCACCACATACCTGGTTATGTTCAAATGAAGCTAAAAGACTTACACAATATTTCAAAATTAGTTACCTTGTTTGCAAGCCCTTGCTTCATTTTTTAGAGCTAATAATTATGATGGCATCAAGAAACATGCATCACTTGTAGATCCAACAATGGAGGTAAACTTTGCTGTGACAATAAAACAAATATTATTTTTCATATTCAACAGTTCATATGCTAGCATCTGGTCAGGAGGAGAAGGAAGTGACGGGGGAACATAAGAATATTTATAATATTCTGACAGACTTCTTGAAAAAGGACCAGTAGACAGAAAGCGATGGCGACGAACCTAAAATGAGGAATGACAAGCGAAATCATTCATGAAATGAGTTAACTTTGAAATGAAAGTTTATAACTACCTCTTTGCCACTGACAAAGCAGGCAGATCAAATCTGGTCTTTCCAAAAGAAGAGACTTTTGTTCATCTTATTCTCCTTCGACGGCAAACGGAGTGAGGATGAAAGGAACTTCGATTTACCGTCTCTGCTCTGGGTTTTCTTCATCTTCGGTGAGTACGACGAGTAACAGAGGAGAAAGAGAGAGGGCATGCAACCACCTTTGACTCTCGTTCATCTTCTTCTCTTTGACAAAAATCGGAGTGAACTAAATATGGGAAGTGGGGAAGGCAGATTTGAATTTAAAACCGAATAAGAGGCCCAAGCATGCTCGACTTTACTTCTTCGTTGGAGGTCTTTAATCAACTTCTTATGAGAGATAGGAGAAGACAGATAGTGGATATAGATGAAGAAGAATGAAAAAATAGAAGAAGAAGAAGAAGAAGAAGAAGAAGAAGAAGAAGAAGAAGATAAGCGCTCGAATCATGGAGAAAGAGGGTAGGGAAGAACCGGAGGAAGAAGAAAGAAGAAGAGGGAAGGGCCATGGGAAAGGGAAAGAATGATGGAGCATAAGTGAGAGACGAGGAAGACTGTGAAAATTTGAATTTTGAATCTGGGGTAAAAAGTGGTGCAAACAAAAAAATCTGGGGTAAAAAGAAGAGAGAAAAAGCTTGGAGAGGGGGAAAAAGAAGAGGTAACTTGGGGCAGTGGGATATGTCAGAGGGGTTATTATTATTTTTATTATATTCAGCCACACTCTCCTCTATCTATTGTATCTTCTCGCCCGTGACTTGGCAGAGGAAAATGTTATACCTGGGCACGGTGATGCTTTCTTTCTACACTCGCAACTCGTTCGCAGCCCGAGGAAGAAATATTTTATTTGAAAAAAGATGAGGACGGCTTATGAACAATAATATGTCTCTGGAGCCATAGATAAGCTGTAGGAGGGATCGGCTTGGAGGATGCAATTTTTTATATATATTGATTTTCATTCATGTTTTTTTTTTCTGTTGGATAAATAACTAACCTTTGTTTTCTCGTCCTGTAGCTTCGAGTATGGGGAAACAACCTTGCTACGTTACCTTGATGAAACGTTATAAGGCGGCTCTGGGTGTGTAGATGAGCAAGAAGCGACTTGCTGCAGATTCTGGGAAGGTTGATGCTGGGACAGACATCAAAGAGACGCTGACCAAGAAATCAAAGTGCGCCAAAGGCGACCAAGACATCCTAGCCCATACCTCCAAAGGCTCCTCAGGCTCTACTGACCCAATTTTTGCTTAACAAGTCCCTCAAACTTCTCCTCCTCATGTTACTCAGCCTCCTCCTTCTCCACCTACCCGACTTGCCCGTGGATTTCTTTGGGAGAAAGGGGTAACGGTGAAGTTCGGTAAAGCATTCTAGCCTCCGAAGTGCTTTTACAAGCCAACTCGACTATCTGATGCTGAACTTCAAGAGCTTCTTGATATTGAACTAAATGCCTTAAAGGACGCTGCCTTAACCCAAACCATGGGTTCACTAAAAAACAAATACGCGTCAACTTATGATGAACTGGAAAAAGTCAAGGTAGAAAGGGATGAGGCTTATGAGTGGCTACAAGCGGCACAGACAGAGAAGGGAAAAACGTATGAGGAGCTGCTGGAGACAAAGGAGGCCCTAGAGAAGGCGAAGTTAGACTTTCTTCATCTTCAACAAACTCATTTCAGTGATGTCGAAACATTGAAACTGATGCAGACAACGCATGAGGGGGTCAAAGTCGAGCTAGGCTGGACCAAAACCACACTTGAAGCTACCAATGCCGACGTTGCTGAATATGTAACCGAATTAAAAGACACCACAAAAAGTGCCTTTAACAATGCCTTGGAGCAAATCTGGCTTTTGAACCCTGGCGTTCAACTTAACACTTTCAGGCTGCATGACGAGGCTTATGTTGAAGATGGGAAGTTAGTCCCGCCAGGTGAGGAGGGAGGTAAAGAGGTTCAAGCGGAGGTTTGCCCAGATATGTAACCAGAAGCTGAAGCTCCACCTAGATGAAAAGGGCCAGGATGCCGATTTTGCTTGTATTTTGTTGTTTGAGGCACTTGAGCCCATTTTTGCTTTGTAAAGATTTCTGTCGGATTACTAACCTGGTTTATTTTTCTTCAGTTGACTGACTTCTTTGTACTTAGACGACTCGATCCTCAATGAACATTTATTCTTTTTTCAATCAACCCTAATGTACTCTTAAGTCTCTGATTTATCGCAACAATAAGTTAATTGTATGAACTCAAACTTATGTTCAGAGTTTTATTCAATGACTGGGCCAAACTCAAAAATATATTACGCAGAAATCTGCTTAAATATTCATCCGGCATTAAAAACTTGATATCATTATTTGTGAAGATTTTTAATTAAATATTCGCACTACATTCTGGTATACTCAACCAGAATTCAATCCAGAGTAATGGCAATCCATCACATGTTCAAACTCAGTTTTTAGCCAATACTTTAAACATTTTGACCTGATCAGAGTCGGCAATGATGGTTTACTTCATTACCCCAGAATACGATTTTGATGCATCACAACTACGAGGGCTTATTATTATGCCATCGCTTTATTTAAGACCGGCTTCAACTACCTTGGGTTCATTCATTCATTCCTCCATGCTTTATCTAAAACCGAGTCCAACTACCCGGCTTCATTTATTCATCTGGCCATGCTTTATCTGAAACCGGGTTCAACTACCCTGGCTTCATTCAATCATTCACAACTGGCATAATTCGAACAATTTGAAACATTATTCTCAATTGAGAATTTCTTTGTTTATTCGAACATAAACTAAATTAAATGAACTTGCAGACAAAGTCGACTTTAAACAATTTCGAAAAGGAAAATTACACTGCAAGCAAAACAAACTTAACATGGAACTTGGATTTAACTATAATATACTTTCAGTTTATCCGTGTTCCATGTTCTTTTAATTAACTTCTTCTCCAGCGTCTCTAAGACATAGGCTCCCTTATTTAGCTTTTCTTTAACCCAATAGGGGCCTTCCTAATTTACAGCGAGCTTTTTGTCTCTGGAATTTTTGTTTCCAACATCGGCTCTTTGAAGCACCAAGTCACCTTTTTCAAATGACCGAGGCTTCACTCTTCTATTATATTTAGCTGTGATGAGTTGTTTTGTGGCCCTATCACAACAGTATGTCATGACTCTGACTTCATCTATTAAATCCAACTCTACTGCCAAAGCTTCACTATTCTCTTCTTCTTTCTCCTGAAGAGCCTTCATTCTCCTCCACAATAGCTGACCTATTTCAACTGGGATCATAGCCTCACATCCATAAGTAATCTAAATGGAGTCTCCATAGTTGATGTTTGAATACTGGTTTAGTAACCCCACAACAATTGCTCAACCCAGCTGGACTCTGCATCCTCCATCTGTTTTCTTAATCCATCGACGATTATCTTGTTTGCTGCTTTAGCTTGTCCATTCGAATGAGGGTGCTCCACAGAAGCAAATGGTGCTTGATGTGGAACCTGAACATCATTTCTTGGAACCTCTTATCAATAAACTAGGTTCCATTATCTGTCACCACCTCACCAAGATTCCAAACCTGGAGATTATATTTCTTTCAAAAAACTTTGCACTCAGGCTGAGGTAATTATTATTACTGGTTCAGCCTTTATCCACTTAGTAAATTAGTCAACAGTTACGATGAGCCACCATAACTGTCCTACAGCCACTTTAAATGGTCTTAGCAAATCCATGCCCCATTTGAAAAAGGGTCACAAAGCCGAGATAGATTACAATTCAGCTAGTAGGGACCAAATTATCTTGGCGTGTTTCTGACAGCTACCATACTTTTGAACATGGTCTTGTGAATCCGCTTCCATCTTGGCCAATAATAACTAGCTCGTAGAGTTTTCCTAGCCAAAGCCTTAGCACCCATGTGATGGTCGCTTATTCCTTCGTGAATTTCGGCCAAAACATACTCGGCTTCTTCTGAGTTTAAACATTTTTAAATATTTCAACATTGGAGAGTACACAACCTTGTGATATAACTGATCTTCCACAACCGTGTGCATAGCTGCTTCTTGTACCAACTTCTTTGCTTCAACTGAATCATCAGGGAGGACTCCTTTCTCCAAGTAATCTACAATCGGTCTCTTCCAGCCATCAACTGTCGAGATCACCATAATACAACTCGGCTCTGACAAGCTTTGTTGAATCACAATTCTATGGTTACCCGAGCTCTTGGTACTTGCCAGTTTTGACAAGATATCAGCCTTGGTATTTTGCCCTCTGGAATGTGAGTTACAACCACCTATTGAAACTCATATATAACTCCTTTTACCTTACTTAGATATTTCACCAACAAGGGACCCTTAGCTTGGTATGTCCCTTCAATTTGTGCCACAACAAGTTGAGAGTCTGTTAAAACATGAACCTTTTTAGCTCTGTTTTCCTTCACTTGAATTAGCCTAACTAGAAGCGCTTCATACTCTACTTGATTATTCGATGTCAAAAATTTCAATTGGAGGGAATGCTTCATTGGCACTCCTTCCGGGCTTTCAACAATAATCCCAGCTCCACTTCCCTTAACATTTGACGAGCCATCCCCATAGACTTTCCAAGTATCCGTATCATCATTTCCCCTTTTACTTGCCGAGTTTAACTCCATGACAAAGTCAGCCAGTGCTTACGACTTGATCGCATGCCGAGCTTCATACATGATGTCGAACTCGGACAATTCGATGGCCCAGCTGATCATCCTTCCCGTCAAATCTAGTTTATGGAGCACTTTCCGTATTGGTTGACTGGTTCTCACCGCGATTTGATGTCTTTGAAAGTATGGACGAAGTATCTTTACAGTGGTGAGTAAGACAAAAGCCATTTTTTCAAGCTTATGATACTTCAACTTCGAACCTTGCAGAGCTCGGCTTACGAAATAAACCAGTACTTGGCCATTCTCTGTTTCCCTGACCAAAACTGTACTCACATCTTCTTCTCCTATAGACAGGTACAAAATCAGGACTTCATTGGTTCTGGCTTAGACAACACCAATGGGGCAGCTAAACACTACTTTATTTTCATGAACGTAGCTTCACAATCCGGGTTCCATCCTCCCTGAGCCTCCTTCTTTAGAAACTTGAAGAAGGGAAGAGCATTTTTCGCTGACTTTGGCAGAAATCTTGTCAAAGCGGCTAGTCTTCCTATTAATTGCTGCACTTCTTTCTTGTTTTTGGGGGCCTTCATATCCAACACGGCTTTGCATTTATCTGGATTGGCCTCAATCCTTCTGTTTGTTAACAAGAATCCTAAGAACTTCCCAACCAGGACTCCAAAAGCATACTTGGCCAAATTCAAACGGATTTGATAAGCTCTCAGCTTGTCAAACGTTTGCTCTAGATCTCGGACATGACTGGTGGGGTCAGCTAACTTGACAATCATGTCATCAATATAAGCTTCTATATTACTGCTGAGCTGGTCTTCAAACACTCGATTCATCATCCTTTGATATGTAGCCCCCGTGTTCCTTAATCCAAAGGGCATCAGATTATAACAGTAGTTAGCCTTCTCGGTAATGAAAGCTATCTTCCCTGGTACATGGCTATCTGATTATACCTGAAATACGCATCCATGAAGGAGAGCAATTGGAAACCGGATAAGTTGTCAACCAACTGATCAATACTGGGCATCTAATAAGAATCCTTAGGACACACTTTATTCAAATCGATGTAGTCCGTACATACTCTCCACTTCCCACTTGATTTCTTCACCATAACCACGTTGGATAACCAAGTGGTATACTGAACTTCTTGCATGAATCCAACATCCAACAATTCTTTCACGTGCTCTTCCAAGGCCTATCTCCTTTCTAGGCCGAGTTTCCTTTAATTATGTGCCACCGGAACTGATCCCAGACAAATTGCCAATTTGTGACAGCAAAATTTTGGATTAATGCCAAGAATCTCCAATGCATTCTAGGAAAAAACATCCTGGTTCTTTTTCAAGAAATCTTCCAATTTGATTCTAATCTCCGGGTTCATTACTTTGCCCACTCTTGTGACTTGCCAAGGTTCATCACCCAACACAAGTTCTTCTAACTCTCTTTTTGGCTCTAGTCTTAGAATCTTAGTTCCTTCTCGCATGTCTAATTCCACCATATTTACCAACTTACTCCGCTAGCTTTCTTTACCTTTGCCAGCATTCCTATCACCCTCGCAAATCCGGGGTGGTGAAGAAGGTCCGACTTCACCTTCTTTGACTGTTTCAAAATAACATTGTTGAGATTCCTTTTGATCTCCTTTGACAGTAACAACTTTGTTCTTGTTACTCATCATCTTCAACTTCTGATGCTTAGTGAAAACCAACATATCCCAGTTGTGAATAGTTGGCCTCCCCAGATGTGCATATGAAATGTATTAAACAAAAGGGCTAGTAAGTTTTAAACCTAAGGGTCATATAGTGGCAATTAAAGGGGGAAAAGTGGGATATCTTTAAGAGATCTCTTTTAGAGGAAGGGGTTTGGGAGACATAAGGAAATGTTAATATCATGTGGAAGGAAATGGCTAAGAAGGTTCAGAGGGTTGCTAAAGTAATTTTAGGAAAATAAAAAAGTCTTGGTCTTGGTTGTGGGGAGAATGTACAAGAGAAAGTCAAGAATGAAAGAGATTATTTAAAAGTCATTCATTTGTGTAATAATGCTAAAATTTTGGGAAGGTGTCAATTAACTAAAAAGGAGACTAATGAAGTTTGTCATACCCCTTGTAATTATGACATTTATTAGAGTAATACAACGAATTTCAATGAGCAACACAGATATAAAATAGTACATTGATAACTAAAAACTTTCTTAGTAAAGTACAGGGATACATATAGAGTTCTCAGATACAGTGATCCATTTCCATTACATCTGTGCTAGAACATATGATCCCAAAATAAAAATAGCTAAAAAAACTAAAATCCTATTGTTCTATCTAATGCCTAAACAGTAGTCTCAGTATTCTGTACTCGCTGCCTTTCCCTTGGAACCTTGTCCACCACCATGACCGTGTCCAAATCCTGAGCCCTTGGAAAATCTGGGATTCAATTTGAACCCCAGAGTAACAATTAATCTCATATACAACATATATATACAGCATATGATGGTTAACCACAATCGATCAGTCATCATAAAGCATTTGTTTACAAACGTAGGACTCAACTTCTCTCAGGCATAGTTATATGCATTGTGGTAGTGTACGTAGGACTTAACATGTCCCGAGCAGTATTAACTGCAAAAGCAAATCGCATGACTCTATATGTCCTAGGCATGGCTTCATGCAATGTTGATACTATACGTAGGACTTAACATGTCCCAGGCATGATTACATGCAATATTGATGATGTATGCAGGACTTAATATGTTCCGAGTAGTATTAACTACGAATAGTAGTACTCAACATGTCCTAGGCTTTAGCGCTGGGCATCAACTGGGTAAAGACCTATAATAACTAAATACATTTCAGGCTTCATGACCCAAGGACCACTGGTCCACAAAATTCGTATAGCCTAACGAGTGTTCACAACACGGTTTACAATCAGGTTACAAACATGCATACACAATCATATAGAGTATGCAAGATTAAAGTTACGACCTGATTGCTTTATTCAAAGCACATTCACGAACTCCGATTACTTTGTACAATTATGAGTCCCTATACAAATACATTATGGACCATGGTCATTACTTACTCCAACTCCTAACATTTCAAATGTCATCTAATACATTATAACTAAATATAGAATTACTAGATTTAGGTTATGCCCAAAATTCCATTGTTTCCCTCATGTTCGTACCTTTCACCTTATTTTCCAAAATTTATGCTCTAATTTTGAAAAATATATCTCATAGCACAAATGTCCAAATGAGGTGATTCCAAAGCCTATAGACTCCTTATTAAGTCTAGTTTGAAGAAAAAACAGTTCCAACAGCTGTTCAAATGCACATAATTCCCAATCTAATAAAACAATACCATTGTCCAAATTTATTCCAAAAATGCAGGCCATTTAAAAAAAATTCATAACTCAACATATACAAATCCAAATTCGACCAACTACAGATCAAATTAAAGCTTATTATATCTGCTTTAACCTTATAAAATCATGGCAATTTGACATTATTTACTACCCCAAACAATGAGCCACAATATTACTATCCGCACAGGATTTTTGCAACAGATTTCAAGGTTTCGGTATAATCCAATTCCGGAGCTTCAAAAATTCCTACTAAACCTCTATCCTACACAATTTCACATTTTTAATACAATGGAATCATCAAATTGGCCAAAATCCAACTCTCTTGGTCTGCCCACTACTGGCCAAAGTTAAGTTTAATCATAACAATTTACCAGCTCACAATGTATCCGCCAAATTAGATTCATATGTTTACAAATCATCACGTAATCACATATTCATGAACAAATCATCATGAGGCTCCAGGAACCCTAGTTGGCTAAAAATATAGTGTTTTACAAAGTATTCAAAAGCTCATCCAAATCTCAAACCAGTCGGTTCAAAACTAAGCTTACACTTACCTTGTCACGATTCTATAGTCGGTTTGGAATTTCGGCAACAACTCGACTAACCCGATGACTTGAAACTCCTTCTATGAGAAAACTGAAACCATAGAATTGAAGCCCTCGAGGTGTAGAACAACATTTGTGAAAGGGGATTTTGGATTGGAGGTGGTTTGGTAGGTGATTTCACCTAAACTAATTTTCTCTCTCGTTTTCCATTTTTGTGCACCATTTTTGGATGATATTCTGAGCTCTACTCTCTCTCTCTCTTTCTTGTTTGATCGAATGAGGATGAGATAAAACATGAGAATTAATGAATATTGAAGGCCTAAAGTCGGTTGAGGCAAGGAGAAAATCTTAAGACTTTAATCTTCGACTTATTTACCATTTTACCATTGAATTCAATTCGAAGGACTTGTTGACCGAAACTTTTATGGTAAAGGGGCTGATGTGGTGTGAAGTCAAATTAACATGTATTATCTTGACTAATTTAACTAATTGGTGAAGTGGGGTGTTGTGGAGTTTATTCCAATATGATCCCATTTAATCATCCATAAGACTTTTATCTGCAACTTAGCTCATTATTTATTTAGTTGCAAAGATTGAATAAGTGTTAGGAATTAATTCTTAAACCCATATAAAGATTTCTCTACCCTAATTAGCTTCTATCGACCATAGAATATTGTCTCTAAAATCTTCGGTTTTGAAAAAAAATCAGGTATTTCGGGTAAAATTGACCTTACATCAAAATTTCACTATTTCTTTTCTCCAAATGAAAATACATCATACACGGAATTTGTCAGAGCAAATTTGGGATATTACAAAGTTCATTCTAAAGTGTTTGAGGAAGTCTATAAGGAGTTAGGGACAAAAGATGGGGACGAAAAATTTACAATAATGCAAAACTAGGGAGAGAAAATTGAGAGACTTGGATCAAGGAAGATGTATAAAAGATAAAGGAGAAAAAAGTCTTGGTTATTGATAGAGATATTAAGGACAAACGAGAGGCCTACTTTTATAATTTGTTCAATGATGCAGGTGGCAGTTCAACTTGGGAGTTAAAGGATTTAACATCTGGATTAAGTAAGCTCAATTTTTTATTTTATAGTTAAATCCAAGTTGGTGAGGTTAAGGAAGTTCTTAAGAAAATGAAGAATAGTAAAGCTATTGAACCAAATGCTTTTCTTATTGAAGTTTGGAAATGTTTGGACTAAGAAGGTGTGTTGTGGCTTGTTAAGTTATTTAATAAGATTCTACGATCTTAAATATGCCTAATGATTGGACGAAAAGTACCTTAGTCTCAATTTACAAGAATAAAGGGGATATTCAAAATAGTGCAAATTACAAAGAAATTAAGTTTATGATCTATGCAATGAAATTGTGGGAAAAGGTAATTGAACACAAGTTGAGATCGGAGACACGTATATCAGTGAATCAATTTGGGTTTATGCCGAGAAGGTTCACAACTAAAGCGATTTATGTACTAAGGGGGTTAATGAAAAATTATTGAAGCAAAGGAAGAGACTGACATATGATTTTTATTGACTTTGCGTGCCAAGAGACCTACTTCGGAAAGCTTTGGGAAATAAAGATGTGTGTGTTGGCGTGTTGCATATACTAATGTCATTCACGATATGTAGGAGGGTGACAAATAGTATTAGAACGCTTGGAGGTGAAAAAAGGGACTTTCTTATAAGAATTGACCTACATCAAGAATCAATTTTGAGCTCTTGTTTGTTAAACAATTTTAGATGTTCTAACTGAACTAATCAAATAAGAAATCTCTAAGTGCATACTTTTTGCATATGATATAGTGCTTTTTTTTTGGGGGGGGGGGGCTAAATCAAGAGAATATATTAACTCTAATCTTGAGTTATCGAGAAGGCCTTTGGAGTCAAAGGGCTTTCGCTTGAGTAGAAGCAAGAAAGAGTATATGCGTTATAGTTTTGATAAGAAACAACTTAGAAGTGATTTAGAGGTTTAATTGGGAGATCAATATATCCCTCAAGAGACGAAGTTTAAATATTTGGTATCTTTTACACAAAGATGGTGAAATTGATGGAGATGTTAACATAGAATCCAAGGTGAGTGTTATAAGTCCATACATGTAGATCTGAGAAACTGATGTCGGTTTTTTTAACTCTAGTGAACCTCGATTTAGGACTTGACTCACTACTAATCATGGGGATGGACCAGTCTATTGGAAGGGAGGTACCTATTATTAAGGAGGCTATGCTAGAAAGTGGGGAATGGTGAAAATATTAGAGTATGGAAGGACCAATGGATTCAAGGACTTAGCGGTTATAAACTTCATAGTGAGGTATTGACTGAGGAGGATGAAAGAGTTAAAGTGGCTGATCTTATACGCGATGGCTACTGGGACCTTAGCTCTATTAATGCAAGGATTAGTAGTGTAGAAAGGGACATGATTTCAAAAACTCCTATTCCAACTAATATTTGTGTTGACCATGCAGTTTGGATGGAAAACAGTGACGGTTTCTATTCAGTTAAATCTGATACACAATAGCTAAAAGAAACATAGAGGAAGAAAAAGTAAGAGATCTAGGTATGTCCTTTTTTGCTCCTAGAGTTTTATTGAAGTGTATTTTGAAAGTTATGGTTCCACAAAAAATCCAATATTTTTTGTGGAGATTAGGAGCCGGGGCTATTGCAACTAAAGAAGCTCTTTTTAAACGTAAATGTGCTACTAATCCTATTTGCCCTATATGCTTATCTGAAAGAGAAAATGTTGAACATTTGTTGTTTTTATGTCCTTGGACAAAACTCTGCTGGTTTGGTAGCCCCTTGGGACTTAAATTTAGCAAATGGTCTATGAAAAGATGTGAGGAATGGTTATGTGATTTGTTGCATGCAAGGGAGGGTTTGGATGAGTATGGTTAAATCATTATTTGTCACAATGTGTTGGTGGATTTAGAAGAAAAGATGTAGTTGGGTGTTCAAGGAAGAAAAACCTTGCACTAAAGAGGTTGTTTGATTGGTTTGTGTTCAAGTGGAAGAATTTTGGAGAGCTAAAGCAAGAGGAGGTGGAAATTACAGAAAGGCATTTGAGGAAGGCATAGTGAGGAATAATATGTGGGTGGCTCTTGCACCTAGATTTGTGAAGATTAATGTGGATGGGTCCTTTAAGGGATCCACAGGTGGTAGGTATTGGCTTGGTCAATGGGAATGATAAGGGGGAATTTGTTGGAGGCTTGGGAGGTGCCGTGAAGGCAGATTCTCCATTCATGGTGGAATGTATAGCACTAAAGGAAGCTTTACTATATAGATATAAATTTCATGATTCTCAAATAATTGTTGAAACTGATTGTGAATTTTTGTACAGATTGATAAAGGGAAAAATAGTAGCTGGATGCAAATGGAGATGCTAGGATTTAATGAAAGAAATTCTTGGATTACTGTAGTCAATGGAAGGAGTGTCTTCTCCCTAGTTTCCATACAGGGGAATAAAGTTGTTAATAGAATAGCAACTGATGCAGCAAAGAAGATGTACCACCATGTTTGGCTGGATTATACCCCATCTTCTTTAAGCAGTATTCTGATTCATGACTTTGTGTTGTCCAGGGATTGTAATGATAATATAATTAATGTAAATGATAGGGAAGGAGTGAGATAGAGAATTGGAATAGGAAACTGATACAGTAGGCTCGTTGTTTGTTATAGGTTTTGATTTTGGTAAGAAGTGTGTTGGTTGTACTATTTGGTGTTTTTGAGTTCATTTTAGCTTCGGCTATTAGTGTGTGTAATACTTGTTTTGATATTAATAAAATTGACTTTTTTGGGGGAAAAAAGGTGAGTGGTATAAGTAGAGAAAAGTTACTAGAGTAATTTTTGATCGAAAAGCACTTAATAAGGTAAAAGAAAAGGTTTATGCACTACTATAAAACTGACAATGGTTCATGGTAGTGAATGTTAGTCTTTGAATGGACAACATGAGCATAAAGTACGGTTGAGATGGGGATGTTGAGATAGTACAATCACACAAGAGAGGATAAAGTTCACAATGAACATATTCGCAGAAGAGTTGGAGTGATAGCTATTGAAGAGATAACTGTAAAAAAATCGTTTAAGATGGTTTGAACACATTCAAGAAAGGCCAATGGATGCAATAGTGAGGAAGGTTGATCAAGTATAAAGTTATTTAAAAAGGGATAGAGCAAGATTGAAGAAAATACATAATAAAGTTATTAAGTGAAATTTTTTGGCTAACAATTCATTCAAAAAGATCTGATTGTTGGTAGTATAACATAATGGAGCAGTGCGATTCATATAACCGATCCTATCTAACGGATCAGGCTTTATTATTGCTATTGTTCTATAATTAAATGGATTTGATGGCTTGATGATCAGAGGTCTTTTTGATGAATTAAGGAACCATAAGTTTATACTTAGCACTCAGGGGATTGCCCGCGGTGGAACAAATGATATAATTTTTTTTAAGAAAAAATAATGCAAGCGCACTAGAATCATTTCTCCTGCATAATTTAATTTCGTTGGGTTCTCGAGACAAGTTTGAGAATATT
Organism: Acacia crassicarpa; assembly: GCA_034222035.1. Lineage (NCBI taxonomy): Eukaryota > Viridiplantae > Streptophyta > Magnoliopsida > Fabales > Fabaceae > Acacia > Acacia crassicarpa. The sequence continues at coordinate 25,700,560 of JAWXYG010000010.1, read as the reverse complement.
TCGGTGTCATTAGATATTAAAACGCTAAAGTGCCCCTAATGAAAAATTTTCATTATTTTTAATTTCGTTGGGTTCTCAAGACAAGTTTGTGAATTTTTGTACAGATTGATAACCTCCATGTTGATCGGAACAGTTGATCATCAACTTCGCCATGGACATGGTGTCTGCTACGTCTAGCCAATTCTAGTAGAACGACAAGTTCTTGGTGGATGTAGCAATGGGAGTAGTGAAGAACAACGGTGTAACAAGGATTAGTGTCAGGTTAAGAGATGAGGAAGGCTAGCCTAAAAGAGTGATTAATTTTGCGGCGAAGATTTTTATGGGATGTTCATCTGCTTCGACAACAAAACCAGTTGCGGTGAGTTCTTGTAGGTTTCAAACGAGGGCATCAATGGCGGATCAGATGAAGCTTAATGAAGTTGCGAACCTTCTAGGGAGCCTACTTCTCCCTTCTATTTCAAGGTGAGTAACTTTTTAACATGATGAAAATGAGAGCGAGCATGGGAAGAGTATGTTCAACAAAAAGATTTACCTCGCTATGATTATTTTCTTGGAATATTTTACCTTTCTTTTCCAGCACACCTTCAATTTTCAAGACAACGCCGCCAAAAAGGAAATGGTTTTCTTAGTAGCATAATATAAATATAAATAAATGCAAGTTAAAATGAACAAGAACCAAACTACAAATATAATGTGAATATAGAACTTGTAACCAATAACCAAAATCAACGACCTTGTAAATTAATCAAACAAAAATATCAAACTTCAGTCGTCTTGTTTCCCTCTGACAAGTCCCAGGCAAATGATTCAAGTGAGCACATATAACCAGAATCTCACTTATTCTTGGAGTTTTCTATATCAAGCTGAAGTTTGCTCAACTATAACGGGCATATACTTGTCATGCTGTCATTTTATGCTGGATTTGCCTGTGAACATGGATAAGAAACTCTACATAGGAGAAGCCACCTGTGCTCTTGTCTTCTACCATATATGAGAAGAAAGACATTCCTGATACATAGTAAATTTAGGGATCAGTTAAACGACAAGAAAAATGCAATACATGCTCGAAAGTTTTCTCCTCCTATCTAAAGATTTCCTGTCTTGAACTTGTCCGGCATGGCAACACAAGTACAGCATGCGGCTGTATCTATTATCTAGAAGCCTAATTCTGATATATATGGAAGAACCAAAATAGCTCGATGGAATAACAGCCTGGGTTCGCAGTAATATCAATCCCATCAAAGCAAAATTGTGTGTTTTGGTTGCAAGAAGTAAATACCAAACTTGGTACACGAAGAAGTAACTTTGAATAGACATGAGATTCTTAAAAATCGAACTACTTTCATTTTATGCGTACACATTAGGAAAGGAATGTTGAGTTGAAAATTAACTACAAGCCAGCACACATAAAGCTGGACGGAAGTATCTCACTTTAAGCACCTGATGTGCCACGAAAACTACCTTTTTCAAGGGAAAATAGAGCAAATATAGTTGAACCAGAAAAACGATGTAAAACAACAAAAGGAGAGATACAAAAGAGGGAGAGAAGGAGGGAGGGAGACATAAAAATATGAGCAAGATTTTTTTTCTTTTTTAATTCATCAAAAAGGTCTAACAATAGCCCTAAGTACAATTATTCAAATACATAATAGTTTAATCTAGATCTAATAAACTTTAAAAGATATATAATACGAACATAAATAATAAAAATCTAAAAGTAATCCTGAATAAGATAATCCAAGATAAGACAGGATAAAAAGATAAATACTTTTGATCCTAATCCAAACTAAATTCATTTAAAAGATAATCTAAATAATAGATCCTAAGAATTTTAAATATAGATAACTAATGAAACATAAATCCAATCTGACCAAATGCTCGGCTTTCACCTAAAGATTCACGCCAGATTTACAAATCAATTTCTAGGGCCTATAGCATAATTAATGAAAAGGAAACGGTGTAGAAAAGAGTAACTCCAGTAAATAAGAGAATTATCCCGACGTTCCTAGCTGTAGGGGAAAAGATGTGGTATATGAGAAGGGATAGGTGCCGCTAGGGGTATGGGCCGTACTGTAACTTTTTTGGATTTAAATCCTCCATTTCGTCCAGAGGCTAGTTCAGTCTTTTGGTTAGTAGGTGTGTTTGGGAATGTTCTGGCCTCTCGAAAGTCCAGTGTCACTGTCTTGTGTTTTCCTATGTTCATTTTTGGAGCATGGAGCTAAGTTATCGGTGTGTATTTCGCTTTGGGTGCAAGAGAGATCTGGGTTTTGGCCAGAATCAGATATTTCTGTCGTACTACTTGTTCTCATCAAATATTAATATTAAAACCCCAATACTCCAAATTTCTTGCTGTTCGCTGTTGCTGTTGTGTATTATCTGTCTTGTTAGAGTGCAGGCTCTAACACTTTCCTTCTCCCAGTAGCCAGTAGGGGTCTTATATTTTCCATCAAAAAGCTACATTTGAAAGACTATGCAAGAAAAGACAGTTGACTTCAAAACTGAAGCGTTGACAAAAGGTTTCAGAACGAATTCATATTGTTACATCTTCAGAATTAACTATTACATTTTTCTGTTAATACTAAAGAATATAGCTCACATTCAAATGGAAGTATCTAATGCACTCACCTGATGGGTCTCCTTTTTTGCATAGCTTTAACCTGCCAGAAGATCAAAAGCTTATTTAAAATTTACTTTTCATTTAGTAATCAGATCATGTGAAAGATCATTCAGTCATGATCTAAATGTGTTATACTCGGCAATAGAAGAACCAACTTACCGGAGGTAAGAACATCTCTGCTGCCGTATCTCATTTACCACTTCATTTAATTTCTTTGACAATGGATTGTCGAACTGCTGTAACACAAACTGTTAAAAAGGAGGGGAAAAAGGTTAGACTTCACTTCTCCATTTTTTTAGCCAAAGACTTTACATGGCCAGCTCCAAGTTAAAATGCACTGCAAGTAATTTACATAAAAGGTTTAGATAACCATTAGATACAACATATATGACCTGAAAAGCAGATGAAAAAAGTATACCCCCTCAGGAATGGATTTATAAGGAGTGAGGGAGTCATTTAACTGTTTGGGTGCTTATTTAATGCTGATTGAGTTCAAATCTCTACCCTAAGCATGGGATGAGCAAGGTGTGTGAGGGATCCAGATAACTCATTCCCATTGATCGATACACTATACAATATATACACTGGATACATTTAAAACAGACTCGAGTCTACCTACAAATTAGGGAGAATAAAAGAGATCCTATCCGACTATTTACAAGGAAAAAAGGAAATAAATAATAGCCTTTTAAAGCTAATAACTATTGGAATTTCCACACAAGGACCTTTGTGGTGACTAATATCATTCATATATTATGATGGGGTTCTTGGCTTCTGAGAGATAAATCTAACTGAGTATCTGAAGACTTGTATTAAATGAAGGCTCGAATATCCTCTCTAAGTGAGAGACAACACTAGGTCACGTTTGGTTGTAGTAATGGAATTTAGTAGGATTCCATCATTTTGACGCCTTTCCAATAGAATCCTGATTACCATAATATAATACTATCCATTTTTCCCAAAAATTAATGGAATCACCATTCCCAAAACTCCTTTTTGATATTACCTTTTCACTCATCCTCTTCCATGTTTCCTTTTATCACCATCACCCTGCATTTTGGGCTTTCTCCCCTCTTCTCTGCCTCTTCCAACACTCCATTTCTCCCAAAATCAAATGGAGTCACCATTCCAAACCTTCCTTTTTGATATTGCCCATTCACTCATCTTCCTCTTCCATGTTCCTCTATCACCGTCAACCTCCATTCCTGAGCCTTCCTCCTCTGTAGGAAGGGTTGGCGAGAGAGAGGCAGAAAGAAGGAAAAAGGAAGGCGAAGGGGAAGGAGAATTTTTTTGTTCCGTTATGTTCTATTCCATTTCAACATAATCCTTTCTGACAGTTTATTAGGCCCCAAGACTTGTAACAATAACAATGTGATGCAGATCACATTATCTTATCTATAGTCCAAATCGCATGTAAAGACTTTCATAACTAGCCAAACAACATCAAATTATAAGATTTGGACCACAGTTCAGAAGTTCCATCAAACCTGTTTACAACCTGTTTATAATAGCAACCAATTCCAGAATTTGACAGCACCACAAGACAACTAGAAGGAGGAAAAATAATAAAAGGATCAATTTGAAATTACCGGAGTAGGAATTTCATCAACTGTGGCAACACCAAACAGTCTCTGCAGAATATCCGAGCTCACAGAGTCTCCAATATATATCGAACAATCATGACCATTTTCAAGAAGATATATTCCCTCATTGCTGATATGTTCACTAGAAAGGGGAAGAAAGGAAGGAATAACAGAGTTATGATCTTCCTGCAAGTCATGAAAAGTTAGTGTTTATGGTATCAGGTCAGAGTGACTTAAGATAGGTGTAAAACAATATCACACACACACAATTTAATAACCTTTCATGAGACAAACAAAACCCACTGAAAAATTAGAACCATTAATTATATAAAGCACACTCTTAATAATTTAACATAAAAAGTAATACAATTAAATTTCAATAACATTTTCAAAATGTGGTATGCATTAAGTTCTAATCAAGCACTTCTTGGTGTGCACTTAAAAAATATTTATCACATGAAATTTATAATTTTATATCTTCTCATACATTTTCAAATGTTATGAATGAGTTCACCTTGGAGTCAAGATCATGAATTGCCACCATCCTGGGGTACACAAGTGGTATTGCCAGCGGAGTAGAGAGAGAGGATACATAATTTATCCAGAATGACCGTTCATCAATTCTCCCCTCATTTCGCAACCCAATACTCTTGCTTAGTGCTGTTATAAATGAAAAACAAATTTTAATATGTGTTGTCCACTGAAAAACCATATTATCAACATTCTGAATTTGAGTATTGAGGAAGACTGATTATCACAAAGAAAAATTGAATTAGCTTTGAATAATATCATACTCAGTTCATCATGTAAACAACCATAATCGACCTGAAAACATGACTAGAATAAGGAGAAAAGTCAAATAATCATTCTGGAAAGGAAAAAGGTGAAAACCTATCCACATATAAAAAGCCTGGAAAAACATTTTGGCATCCATGGAAAATGGACAAAAAATTATAATTACAAAATGGTGATTCAGCATGCTAAGGAAAAACTAGCATAGATATAGAATATCACTAGCTACATAGAAATTGTAACAAAAAAAAATGTAACCAGAGAGTGGAAAAAATCCCACACATACCAAGTGTGTACAGGGGTAGAAGCTTTAGTGCCTCTGGCAGTATAAGTTGTCCAGATGATGAGACAGTAGCACAAAATTTACGATATGAAAATAGTGCATTGATGCATAGATTTGTCACTTGTTCTCGGACTTGCAGGAGTGGCTTTGAAGGGATTTCACTTGCAGCTGTAAAAGAAAAATGAGGGCAAGTCTTAAGATTCCCCTACTAAAGTCTTACTGGCATCCACATGTTCTTAAGGAATCGGGATGATACCACCAAGGAACCACTTAACATGTAAGAGAATAAATTCAAATATACAGATGTTCAAGTAAATATTTGATATGGATAGCAGCATATACCAATTAAAGAAACATACCTTGCTTCAAGAAACAACAAAACTGAGTGTCTAAGTCAGCTGCACGGAATAGATTGCTTAGCATGCTAGTTACGGGCAGAGATAAGGTTATGACACGAATTCTTCTTTGGCCAAACAAAGTTGTGTAAAGAAGAGCACACTGGATAATTAAAAACAATAAAACAATCAGAAAATGAGAAACAAAAATAATTTGTTTAAAGCAAATTAATAATTTCTGTTAATATTTGAATGTGACCCGAACATCATAAACTCCTTGGAATTAGGCAGTAAAATAGTTTAACACCTGAAAAGCACATTCTGATCCATCCTGCAACTTGTCATCATGTTTCAGGGTTACCATAAAAGTCTTGTCACAATCAATCTGCAGAACAGAAAATTTAGATAATTCGTTGAGCATGTCATAGAACAAAAGAAATGTGATGAAACAAAAATGAACTACTCCTCTGGTCCTTATCAGAAACTACCAATTCATACAAATCAATAAAAACAGTTAAAAGCATTAAAGTTGTCCTGAAATTCAAATGATTTCCAATACTACCCTTACCAACTACACTAAAAGCATCAAAGTTGTGCTATTAACTACCCTTTGAAATCCTAGACAGATAATCCCTCTAACCTACACGTGGCCTCCTGGAGTAAACCAGAAGAGGTTTCGGGTTCCTATCATTACTCCCTCCCTGGAAAGTCGCTTTGTCCTTAAGGCGAAATGAAGGGAACTGATGTGCAATCAAATCATAAGACTCCCAACTGCAATCTTCCAGAGGATGCCCTTTCCATTTAACAAGAAGCTCAACCACATTCCCTGCACATGAATCGGACTGTGCAAGAACTCTTGATTGCAAAATCTGTTCAGGCTCTAATTGACTCTCCCAATCAATAGTAATTGGTAACAGAGGAAGATAAGAAGAATAACCGTGGGCCTTCTTGAGCAAAGCAACATGGAATATGGGGTGCACACATGCATCATCAGGCAGCAGCAACTCATAAGCTACGGTTCCATTTGTGTATCACAGGATAAGGACCACAGAATCTTGGAGAAAATTTCTCAAATCTGCGTTTCGCTAAAGACCTCTGTTTGTAAGGCTGGATCTTGAGGAACACCATGTCTCCTGGTTGAAAATGGACTTCTCTTCTATTACGATCAGCATATTGCTTCATTTTTTCCTAACCCATAGTAAGGTGATCCTGAAAGGTAGAAATAACGGCATCACTCTCTTCAAAATAGTCCTCTAATTCTAGCCTCATTTTGAAAAAGAACCAATGTTGGAGAGTCCCAGCCATATACTACTTGAAAGGAGTTGAACCAGAAGAAGTGTGGAACCTAGTATTTGAAGACAATTCTGCCCAATGAAGATGGCTGTGCCAGCCCTTTGAATGTTCTTGAGAAAAACACCTTAGATAGGTCTCCAAACAGGAGTTCACCACTTCAGTTTGTCCATCGGCTTGTGGGTGATAGGCAGTGCTCATTCTAAATTTTGTGCCACTAAGTTTGAATAACTCTTGCCAGAAAGCACATGAGAAAATGGTGTCCCTATCTAAGATTATAGACTTGGGAAATCCATGAAGCCAGACAACATCTGTGTAGAAAGTTGCTGCAATAGATTTGGCAGTGAAATCTCAGGGCAGACCAAGAAAATGAGTATATTTACTTAAATGGTCAACCACCACTAAGATTATCTCACAACCATTGGATTTGGTCAGACCAATGATAAAATCGAGCGAAATGTCTTCCCAAAACTGTTGGGGAATGTCCAAAGGTTGAAGGAGACCTGCAAGAGCTTGAGGAAGATATTTGTTCTTTTGACAAGTATAGCAATTAGTCACAAATTGCTTAACCTCGTCCTTCATGTTCTTCCAAAAGAATTGTTGTTGCAGCCTCTTGAGTGTTTTTAGAACACCACCGTGAACCTTTGCTAGGAGCAATGAACTAAGATCTGAAGAAGCTGGTATTAGCAAACTGTTTTTGTCATAGAGGTGATCAGCAGATAAATCATAATGAGGATGAGTTCGGATCAGACTGTAATGAACTCAAAATTGAGGAGGTAAATGGAACCTGTTGTAGTAATTGAGGCAGATTGTCCAAGAATGATGCTTGTGGAATAGCTAGCACAAACAAGTCAGCCAAATGAGGTACTATGGACAAGGCATCAGCCCCCTGATTAGAAGAACCAGCCTTATACTAGATTGTGAAATCAAATGGTAGCGGCTTTAGCATCAAACGCTGCTGTTCAGGTGTGGTAATGTGCTGATCCATCTAGCATTTTAGGCTGTTGTAATCCGTTTGTACTACAAACTTGTGACCAATCAAGTAGTGTCTCCATTTCTGCAATGCAGATGTTAAAGCAAGTAATTCTCAGTCATACACTGACTTATGATGCTTTGAGAGAGAAAATCCTTAGCTGTAATATGCAATGGGATGTCCATCTTGTTGTAAAATAGCACCAATGCCTGAAGATGAAGCATCACACTCTACAACAACGGTTTTGAAAAGTTAGGCAATTGCAGTACTGGAGTGGAAATAAGCGCACTCTGAAGATCCAGAAATGCTTGTTTGGCAAATTCTGACCAATTAAAGGCGTCTTTCTTGGTCATATCAGTTAGAGGCTTGGCCATTTGTCCATAGTTCCTGACAAAGCGTCTATAATAACCATTAAGTCCCAAAAAACCACACAATTCAGTAATATTCTGAAGAAGTGGCCACTCTGTAATTGCCAGGATTTTGTCTGGATCCACAGCTACACCCTTCTTTGAAACTATATGTCCCAAAAAAGATATCTCCATTTGGAACAAGCCACACTTCTTAGAATTTGCATAAAATTGATGCTGCTGCAATGTATAGAGGATAGTATGCAAGCGAGACAAGTGATTTTCCACAGTGGCACTATAAATCAGAATGTCATAGAAGAAAACCAATAAGAATTTTCTAAGGAAGGGTCGAAACATGTAGTTCATGGCTGCCAGAAATGTGGCAGGGGCATTTGTAAGACCAAAGGGCATAACAATGAACTCATAGTGCCCAGAATGAGTTATAAATGCAGTCTTGCGGACATCTTCAGGAAGGACATGAATCTGATGGTATCCAGATCTGAAATCAATTTTGGAGGAGTATTTGGCCCCACATAACTCATCTATATTAGGAATTGGGTACTTATCTGGTATAGTGATTCGGTTCAGCTCACGGGAGTCGACACAAAATCTCCAGGAAGAGTCCTTCTTTGGCACAAGGAGAACCGAACTAGCAAAAAGACTTGCACTCTACCGTATGAACCCTTTGCTTAGCAATTCCTCCACTGGCTTCTCAATTTCATCCTTCTGTGAATAAAGGATACCTATAAGGTTGAATGTTAAGGAGGAACAACATCAGGATAGAGAGGTATTGCATGGCAGTGGTTTCGAGTTGGAGGAAGGTGCTATGGCTCTTCAAAGACGCCTTCATACTCCTGTAATAATGCTTGCAACAATTCAATTTGGTGTATGAGAGTGTCACTGCATGAGACCAAGATGTTTTTGGTAATGGAGAATTAGTAATGTTGGTGCTATGAAAAGAAGGTGATGAGTCAGGTTGTGGTGTCCCTTGAAGTTTGTAACAGCGTCCACCAACCCAGTACACCGAGAACATCTTTTGCCAATTGCTTCAACAGTGTTTAAAGAGGTCAACCATTTGATACCAAGTACCATATCAACACTACCCAGTGAGAAAGGGAAGAAATCATCTCAGATTAGCAAGTCTTGTACCTTTACTTCTAGCTTCCTACAGATTGCCTTACAAGAAACCATGGAACCATCTCCCACCTAAACTCCAAAAGGTTGTAGAGGATGTGTTGCAATGTTCAATTCTGCCACCAACCGATTAGAGACGAAATTGTGGGTGGACCCACTCTCAATTAATATCAGCACCAATTTAGAGAGTATGGAGCCACGGACTTTGATGGTTGAAGAAGAATTTCCCAAGATTGCATGTAATGAGATTTCGGCCAAATTGGAGTTGGCTGGAGCCTCTTCTTCAGCGCTCACTTTGGAATCATCAAGCTCTTTGGTAATGTCCGTTAATCTCAAGGTCGAGTTTTTGTAGCACTAGCCCGTGAGAGAATTTCTCACCGCACCAATAGCACAAGCCCTTATCGCGACAGTATTGGTGTTCTTGATTTGTGGCGGTTGTAGATTGCACGAAATTGGGAATAGTAGAGGATCCCAAAGATTGCGGCAGTTTTGAATTTTGAATAATTGTCAAATTGGGATTCTAATTTGCTATAATTTGCCGACGTGGCAAATTAGCCTTATTATCGTGCCAAGTGTCCCACTATCAACTACCCTTGAATACATCGACAACTGAGAATAGCACTGGATTTGCTGTAATTGAATTTTATATTCAAACTCCAATGCCAAACTTGACGCCTTATATACGGTGCGAGGTTTTTGAATTTTAACATCTTCCTTTGATTCCTCCTTCAATCCATTGATAAAAACAGCCACTAAACAATGCTCTAGCCAACCTTGTACCTGAGAAGAGTGCTAGACAAAGTCTTTCCGATAATCTTCTACGGTGCTTGTTTGCTTGATTTCACATAAGTAAATATCAGGACTTTGAAACTCGATTAGACCAAAATTCTCTTGGAAAATTTAAATCAATCATCCCAATAATCAATTGTCCTACTGGAAAAAACCCAAGTGAACACATCAAGGACATCACATTCTAAATTCATCGCTGCTACTTCAACCTTCAAGTCCTCTAGAATCTAGTAATAATGAAAATATTTGTTAGCTTTCGTCATCCATCCTCTAGGGTTGCCTCCTTCAAACTTTAGGAAATCAACTTTTGTATGAGGCCGCCTATTCGGTTGTTTAGTCCACCAAGGGGTTTCTCCTTCAAAAACATCCAATTCCTCCAGGTTTTTACTGGTTTCCTTCCTTTAATGATCGACCACTATGGTTGAAATCTTCTGTTTCTTCATCTCTTTCATGTCAGCATCTACACACTGAAGTTTGGAGACAACAAAGTTTAATTGTTGTGATAAGTTTTTAGGGGCTGAGTGTTTCAGTTTCATGGGATTTTGATGATTCTGCCTCCTGGTTAGGAATAGCAGAATTTGTGGATTGTTGTTTCTTCCTATTATTTCCCATAACTCCACAATTGGTCCAGAGAAAGTGGTTCTAATACCAAAATGATAGAACTTAGGAAATTAATAGAGAGAAAGGAACTAGAGTTAGGATATGAAACTCTAGGACTAGACAATTATGCTGAATAATACGTTACTTGATGCATAAAAAGCCGCACAACATCCTTATATAGACCTACAACCTTATAACCAACTTGGTTAAGATAAGAACAATAACATAACTGACTAATAATAAAGAACTGATATTAACTACCCTTTGAATCCTAGACAGATAATCCCTCTAACCTAAACATGACCTTCTGGAGTAAACCAGAAGAGGTTTCGGGTTCCTATCATGTATCCAACATAATAATTCATACCCTTGCAATGTCACAAGCTGCTCCCCTATTTATGAGACGTGAAAACCTGATTCCCTAGAAGCCCTTTAACCAAATACATCATAAATACCCTAAATACCTATAATTCCAGCATAATACCAATATTATTCAGTGTCGACTAAGCTAGATATGCATTTCACAAGACATCGGGAGATGGAAATGAGACACAAGGTTCTTTGCAGGCATTGGTTCCAGAGTAGATACAAGAAATATTAACTTCAAAATTAAAAACCATAAATCACCAATCAGGAATATTTGGATTCATTCTGCAAGCATGACGACAACTAATTCAAGTTAACTTTTCACGGCATCACATCACTGCAATTGGATTTTCAAGGTCAGATTAAATGAAGAAACCCCACATCAGTAGAACCTTCAAAGTGGCAGGCAAAGTAATGTCTTTATGCATAATTAATACATAAATCCAAATTATTTATAAAATGAAAAAAAAAAATGTCGTCACAATATAGTCGGCAACAATAACTGATTTCACCTACCCAACATAAAGTTTTTTTTTTTAGTCAGCTTAATTGCACAACATAAAGGGGTAGCAATTACCATTTTGCAATTACAAATCAGAGTTATTCAAAATCCACATTGACAGTTTTCACTTGCAAGGATAGTGATTAGAAGTTTACAGAAAATTTTTCATGGTCTCTCACCTACTCTCTGTCAGCAGTATAAAATAGCCTAAACTGCTGATAAATCTCAATAATCCATCAGTGCAAATGTATTCATAAGCACAAAGAATATTTCAATTTTCTGCATGTTCACAACATGCATATAATCATGTGTAGCATCTAGAAAATGATACAAACCCCAGCTAGGTCAACATCAGTTGGAATGCGTTTACAAAAATTGCCATAGTATTCCTGTACTTGGATACCCTGCAAAAGGTAAAAAGAAAATTGTAGATCCAATCAATGTTGAATGAGAATGTAGGAAGACTAGCGAGATGCTTCACAGATTACCTGGCTACATCTCACACGCATTACAGCCTCAAAACCTTGTGGCCTAGTGATATTCCATCTTAGATCATTGTAAAGCTTGGCAGTATCAGAAAGAGCTGAGAATGGGTAATAGTAATAGACCTAGAAAAGGGTGAGAAGTTCATGATCTCAAAGCAAAAACACAGAACACTTAATGATCAAATCTGAAATTCTACAGCACATAGGAAGCATTCTCAATATAATGCCTTGAGAAAGAAATTCTAAAGCCTCAACTTCATAGGTGAATGTAATTAATTGAAACACAAATTAATAATTCCCTTCTCACATGAAGGATGAGTTGTTGCTATCAAATAGAAGCACAAAAAATATATATTACGAGTTAGGGGGGCAAAGGAAAGAAGAAAGAAGGAAACAACTAATTCCTGCTGTTATATACTTAGTTAAAACCTTTTTCTTCAGATGCAATAACAGCTTGCATTAGAAGGTAGAACATTCTTCTCAGTTTCTTTCAATTTCCCTTATTTACCCCAAAGCTGCATTTTTGTAATGTGTCATTTTTCCACTCACATTTTGATAGAGTACCAAATTAGCGGGAGATAATGGAAGTTGCGGAAAGTTAGAGATTTTAGGAAATAATATATAATTGAGTCTATTTTTATTATTATTGAGTCTGTTTTTATTATTATCTTTAGGAATTAGGAAATAAGAGAATATCTTATTAGATATTGTCTTTTATTATTATCTTTAGGAATTAAGAAATAAAAGGAATATCTTATTAAATAAGATATAGTGGTTAGGATTATTAGTTATCTAAAGCTTAGATTTAGATATATTTTTAGATTTAGTATTTGAATTTTGAATAGAGTCTACTCTTTGTAAATTATTATAAATAGGCCTAGTGCCTCATTAATAAAGTGTCGAAAATTTCAGAGAGTAAATTGAAACGGGAGATTCTCCCTGGGCTTTGATAGTCTGATGAGTTACAGATTCTGGCTCATCTACTATTAAGGATGTGGGCTGATTTAGAGAAGAGGCGAGATTCTTGCCTACTCTCTATCTTAGAGAGGCTGTTCTTAGAGAGCTAGTGAGATCCTTACTTCTCTTTAAAAACAAAGAAATATATTATTTTTAGAATTCTCTTTCTGTTCCCATTCACATTTAACCTTCTCAGCAGTACTATAATCAGTATCCTAACATTTGGTATCAGAGCCTAACGATCCATGGATTACTCCTACTTACTATCCTCATTCTCACGCTTGGCAATTTCAAAAGAGGGTGAAAAGCTCATTTTTCCTTTGAAAGGCGTTGCTGGTGAAGCTGGAAGAGGGAGTAATATCTTTTAATACAATCAAGGTAGAGGCAAAGACGACCACTATGAAGCTTCAAGATAAATCCGAAGGCTAGCACTTTGGTCTCGCCTTGAGGTCAAGGCGAATCTCAAGGGGAAAGTATTGATAGAGTACCAGATTAGCGGGAGATAATGGAAGTTGTGGAAAGTTAGAGATTTTAGGAAATAATATATAATTGAGTCTATTTTTATTATTATTGAGTCTGTTTTTATTATTATCTTTAGGAATTAGGAAATAAGAGAATATCTTATTAGATATTGTCTTTTATTATTATCTTTAGGAATTAAGAAATAAAAGCAATATCTTATTAGATAAGATATAGTGGTTAGGATTATTAGTTATTATTTATCTAAATCTTAGATTTAGATATATTTTTAGATTTAGTATTTGAATTTTGAATAGAGTCTACTCTTTGTAAATTATTATAAATAGGCCTAGTGGCTCATCAATAAAATGTCGAATATTGCAGAGAGTAATTTTATCGGAGTATCCTCCTGGGCTTTAATTAATTAGTGGGATTTTCCTGATTATTAAAGATTGGATAGTCTCTTCACTGAGATTAGAGATCGTTATTTGTTCATCGCCGGCTAGGTTCTAACACATTTCCTCTCTCCACATAGTCAAGAATAGAGAAAAAGCTGTCAGACATTCAACAAATGGAAGCAGGGATGTCAATGTCATGACACATTACCTAGCTCAAGAACAGAGAAGAAGCTTGTGAAATCTTATCAGGAATATGTTCTTGGTTGGATTACAAGGTGACACACCAACAAGAAAGAATATCGGGATCAGCACAAGAAGATCCAATGCAAGATTTGATGCAGCTTAGACAAAATGGAAGGGGGTACAAGAAGCTTTCGGTTTCCTTTCTTGCACATAACGTGTTTGAAAATCAATTGGTTGATTATTTTACAGGTGGATTGAAGGAAGATATAGTTACAAATATAAGATTATCCAAGCAAAGAACATGGTTGGGCAGAGAAAATTGCAAAGCTCCAAGATTGCACCTTTCATGCATCAACTAGAAGTAATTATAGAAAATTACAACCACCCTTAATGTGCCCTTTTATCGACCATAGTTCCTAAACCCACTTAACTGCCTACCTATCCATTAACCTCTAAAGTAACTCTCTCAATTTATTTATTACATAACCTGTCTCTGATACCCCAGATGTGGGTAGAGGGTAAGAAGAGGAAGGAGAGAGAGAAATGAGAGGTATAGAAGTGTAGTGAAATAAATCAAAAAGTTATATTATTCATGATAAACATATGATATTTATACGAGAGAGAGAGAGAGGAACCTCTACACATAATGGCTCATAATATTGTAATCCCTAATTACATGGGATCTGATTGGAATATGATTATAATCCCATGATCTCAAATATATACATTATTACCATATATTTCCCGTTTCCTAACACTCCCCCTCAAGTTAGAACCTAGATGTTAATCATGCTCAACTTGTTACAAGAAAACATAACATAAATAAATTTAAACAAAATAATTTTCTTCTTCATGAGATCTTGAATTCACCAGCAAGTTTGGCCACATCCAAGAATAGTTCAACCAATTGCCACACCGAATACATTCAAAAGAAACGATCCAACAACTTCATCAAGAGTTCGAATAACACATAGTACCAAACCAAAGTAGAAGCTACAGCAAATGGTCTCACAAGGGACCAAACAATACTCCAAACATCTCACTAGAGACAAACACCAAACGGTCTTACCAAGGACCAAACGATACACCAAACGTCTCACCTAAGACAAACACCTCACTGGAGGCAAAGCAACGAACAGGTCACACATGAACCACCAAACTCCTCACCAGAAGTCGCAAAGCGCAGTAGATGCCAACACACGAAAGCAACCAACCACAAGCACGACATTCAAGACAAAAGAGCACTTCACGAACGTGCTAGAAAACGTAACAAAGAACCCAGCCACTAGAAACAAGTGAACGTGCTCCAAATGAAACGTCGACTATGCCGAAAAAGTGGAAACAACTGAATTGAGTCTCACAACACAACCTTCAAAGCAAAGAACCGGCCTACACACACCGAGAATGAAGGTTCGACGTCGGAGAACGTAGCACAAACAAAAAGTAAGGACAACAACCAAACAGCACCTGGGCGATTAAAAACACAACCCCAGCAGCCAAAACAAATGCACAATGTAGGTGACAACAGACAAAACACACCAAAGATCTCAAACCAGAAAGTAAACTTTGTCTCACAGGGACAAAGCACTACCGAACCCAAAATCTAAAATCACGACCCAAACTGCCAAAAGTGAAAACTACCAAATCAAACCTCTCATCAGGGGCAAACAGCCACCACAAGTAAGGACTACCACCACACCAAAACATATCTAGGTCGGTGAACAATGATGATGAACAATACCAGTGTTAGTACGGATGAACTTTATGAATAGTGCTAGTCAACTGCCAAAAACAGTGCCCCACAGTGTCAGTGAACAATGGCACATAGTACTTATGAATAGTACCCAACAGTGCCGAATATTGATGATGAACAGTGATAGTGCATGTGAATAACATTCAAAGGCGCCAAATTGAACTCTTGCACATGGTGGTCCCCACCACTTTCCTTTACCTTTCTTCCCTTGCCCTCCACCACAGCCGCGACAAACACTCATAAGAAGCAGAACTTGAGTTCACATCAAACCCTTCTCCACTGCTAAGAGCGCCGCGAAATGAGAGCTGGGAGATCTTGGGCACAATGTGAGAACTGAGAAAAGGAAGAGGGGAGACGAGACCATCGTCTTCACCATCACCGGAATCTCGAAAACTCGCTACTGCTAAGAGCGCCACGGAATGAGAGCTGGGAGATCTTGGGCACGATGTGAGAACTGAGAAAAGGAAGAAGGGAGACGAGACCATCGTCTTCACATCACCGGAATCTCGAAAACTCGCTGGAACAATACCACTATTCACGGAACAGTGCCAAAAAAAAACCAGAAAACAACAAGCTAGCAGCAGCAAACGCAAGAAATAAGAGCGAAAAACAGCAGAACCCAATCGCCAAACGCAATCTTCTAAGCACGAAACTAGCCTAGTCTTACCGGAAAAGAAGATCTGACGCCAGCGAAGAAGCCACTGCTAGTAACAGAGATGAGATGAACACACACGCTGGAGACTGGCTACTATCACTATTCACGCTAAAGTATTGTTCACAATACAGTACTATTAACGCTACAGCAACAGCAGCCACCGGGGGAAAAAAAGGACTCAAATTGGCCAAGAACAATCCCTGAGCTTTGATCCCATGTAGTGAAATAAATCAGAAAGTTATATTATTCATGATAAACGTATTGATATTTATACAAGAGAGAGAAGCCTCTACACATAATGGCTCATAATGTTGTAATCCCTAATTATATGGGATTTGATTGGGATATGATTATAATCCCATGATCTCAAATATATACATTAATACCCTATATTTCCTGTTTCCTGACATGAGAGGTATAGAAGCAGAGAGAGAAATAGAGAGAATTCAGAACTGGATTAATCTGATAACAAGCAACAACGTAGCATAATCAGAGTCCTAGGCCCCTTTATTTATGCTAGTCTAAAGGCTAACAGTCAAGTCACATATATCTAAATCATAATTAATTAATTAACGCATACTCCCTTTTATATTTACATGATAGAAATACTTGAGGAAGAGAGTGTTACAGTAGTGTAGAAAGAAAGGTGAAGAGAAGGAGAAT
The DNA here is from genome assembly GCA_034222035.1 of Acacia crassicarpa. Classification (NCBI taxonomy): domain Eukaryota; kingdom Viridiplantae; phylum Streptophyta; class Magnoliopsida; order Fabales; family Fabaceae; genus Acacia; species Acacia crassicarpa. The sequence goes on along the minus strand of JAWXYG010000010.1, from coordinate 25,683,396 downwards.
AAGGTAGGAAAATGAGAGAACAACGATAAGAAAGAGAAACAGAGTAGAGGAGACGAGAGAAAGAGAGTGTTTCTGGACTGAGTAGTACACTAAGCCATTAGATTAAGCATAGGACATTTGATTACAGACTTCCTCTGTTTATATATGCACTGTCCAATGATTTCCCATGCCTAACTAACTATAACTATCTATATTTTCTTATCTTTTACACTTTACACATCAGAGAGACAAAAAGGAGTCGAGGCAAAGGAGAGTAAAGTGAATGCTCTGATCATTAATTTCACTGATACAAGAGTTCACATTTATATGCAATAACAGCTCAGCGACAGTCAAACTTAGGGTCCGTTTGTTTAAGAATAGGATTTTGGCTGATCACATGGACCCAACTCATTAAGCCAAAACTTATTCCCATTTTTTTTGGGTGGGGGGGTGGGGGGGGGGGGGGGGGGGGGGAAGGGGGGGTTGTTTAATATTGGGACAATAGTTAATAATGTAATAGGGAAAAGTTAGTAAGTTATAGTCATGATTCTGGTGAAACGCAAATCTGAAATTTCAAGTTTTCTCTCCTAATCTCTTCCTGTCTTCTATCTATGATGTATTTCCCTTGTTCTCTTCTATTTCTTCTCTCTATTTTCTTCACAACACAATCATACAGAAACAAAAGCCAGAAATACAATGCATACCTGTCCGCCAGTAGTTCTTGGAATGACAGATATGGAAGCAATGTCTACGTAAGTTTGGGTAGTGAGAAATACATCAACACAGACCTACAACATGAGGAAACAATTGTAATTAGCATACCTTTATCATGCTTATCATTAAATGCTCACAATCCCAACCAGATTAAAAGGAAAAAAGAATCTCAAATCACCTGATATTCAGCAAACTCAATTGCCATTTCCTTGAATGCTTTGTCTGCTGGTTGAAGCAATTTATGAGCCTCCTAACAAGATCAACATGTCAGAGGGATTAATAAAACCAGTTTCGAGCCTTCATTCAATGGCTTAAACTTTTGGGTTAAATGCCCTTTCATAGGGTGCAAGGTCCTTTATGACCAAGTGATCTTTTAGCATAGTTTCATACGCAAGCAGTCTGATACTTGCTGCCCCCTTTCTACTAATTAACACTGAAATTGAGCATAAGGAATGGAGGTCTCATGTTGTTCAAACTTCAAAGCCCAAAGGGTTTCCATGTGAAGAGGCAAGTTAGATATCAATAAAACCAATTATGAGCCTTCAATTACTAGTGTAGGTTTATGGATGAATGCATTGCTTGACATGTCAGGGACCATTTTACATTTAGTCATTCGTTTACTATGGCAAAGTTAACAGATATTAGATTCCCCAAGCCTAGGGCATTTGATATATAGAACTAGTAGCAACAATAAAGAAGGGGAAAAGATATAACATTTACAATTTAAAGATAATACGCTAACCCTAACACAAGGTTATAATTTTAAAAAAGATAATTCAACTGATAACTAGTACAATTCAAAATAAAAACTTAAAATATTTAACTAACATTAATTTTTTTATACATCAGAACATAAAAACAAAAGAACAACAAGAAACGTAAAAAGATCAGCATGATACAAGAGCCCATCTCATAATTTTAAGTATGCATACATAATTTATTCTTAATTAAAATACTTCTAATCTTATTTAAAATCATGTCTTCTGTGTCTTTAATTCCTGATCCACAAATAATTAACAATGACTTACTTAACGCTCGTAAGAACAATGGCCTTTTTCTTTTTTTTTTTGGGGGGGGGGGGGGGGGGGGGTATACAGTAAAAGGGGTAGACTTGACTTGAAGGGGTGATAACTCATGACACTTGTTACTTAACCCTTGTCAGAAGTACTAACGTGGAGCATGAGAGGGAAAATGGGCAGAAAATGAGGTTACTACCATGTCAGTATAAGGACCATTAGAAGGGGGTATTAGGGTGGTAAATACCACCACCCCATTATCCTTGTCTTACTTTCTACTGTTGTTTTTTTATTCTCTGTCTATAAGCTTGCTATAGCATTTGTAGAAGTCCCCATCTCACTCTTGGGAGGAGGACTGCCAACCTTTTCAAAGGAAGCATTGGAGTTCCATTAATCCTCTATTCCACTTCCATCAGCACCCTCCTTCAAAAGCTTATATTATCTTCCTTTCACTAACCAGATGATCTCTTTCACTACCTCCCATTTCTAAGCATTTGATGTCACCCATCATTCTCTCTAACTCCTAAGCCCTTCAAGAATCTGCAACGAGGGGGCATTATAACAAGAAGGAAATAATTGTGGTGAAAATCAAGTTTAGAAATATTAATTAATTATTATTATTAGGGATATCGTTTAGTATTTATTAAGATTAGATATGGATATTATATTTTAGAAATATATCTTAAGATATTATGATTTTATTTGATCTAATTAGATGTGATTAGATTAGTTTCTTAAGTTAGGATTAGTCTATTAGTTTGCCTATATAAAAACCTCTTAGTATTCTTTTTTATTTATAAGGATCAATAATATTTGTATTTCTCTTGTGCTTCAATGTGATCCTTCAATCTCAACATGGTATCAGAGCATTCAAGTCACTAATTAGATTTTTTTTTTTTTTTTTGGTTGAACGTTTGTGAAACAGTAAAAGTAGGGTTATGTGCTTGGGTACTTTCTAGTACACGCCCATCATTGGGTTTACCTCCCTCCAATCGGCCATCCCCTGAAGTCCACCATTTGCCCTGTGTGTGAACCACACACTCTATCTTTGATTTTAATGGAATTTCATGTGCTTTGCGCATGACAGTGCCTAGAAGGGAGTTTCTGAGGGCGACTTCCTTCTCCAGCATCAAGTTGCTTAGTTCGGCCTGCCCCCTAGTGTTTTCATATCTAGTTTATTCGTTTGCTCTTGGTTCCTCGATTTTGGGTTCTTTTTCTTTTCCATATTTGTTTTTGGTGTTTCTTTAGATCTGGTTGAACAAGTTTGGAAGCTCGAGAGCTCTATTTTAGTCCTTCATTGCCTCTAGTAGGTGGTTTCTTTGTTATTTGGCCCCTGGTGAGACATTTGGAGTATTGTTTGGTCCTTGTGAGACCATATGGTATTTGTCTCTAATGAGACGTTTGTTGTTGCTTTAGTCCCTTGTGAGACCATTTGATGTTCGTCCCTAGTGAGACATTATCGCTTGTTGCATCTTCTACTTTGGTTTGGTACTTTGTTGTTCGATCTCTTAGTGAAGCTTGTAGATATCACCTCAACCTTTGTTGTTCAAGTTCTAGGCTATGGATCATTATTTTCTTAAAGATCAGTTACTGCACATGCAAGCTTCTTCCAGCTTGAGAGGGAGTGTTGAGAATATCAAGTTTAGAAATATTAATTAAATATTAATATTAGGGACATTGTTTAGTATTTATTAGGATTAGATATATAGATATATATATATATATATTATATTTTAGGAATATATCTTAAGATATTATGATTTGATTTGATTCTTGGGTTAGGGTTAGTTAGTCTATTAGTTTGCCTATATAAAAGCCTCTTTGTATTCTCTTTTATTTATAGGCATCAATACTATTTGTATTTCTCCTATACTTCAATGTGATCCTTCAATCTCAACAATAAACAAGCTGAAACAAGAGTGATGTGCCCTCTACAAAGCACCCATACATTAAAGAAAGAAAATCTCAACCAATAACATGAGCTGAACGCAAACTTGAACAGCAGCATTGATTCAAGAGGCATCAGCATTACACCTGATCGGCTTTTTTCCCTATTTGCCACTTTTTAGATAAATAATTACCATTTTGCCACTCTTTTCAAAATATTTCTCCATCTGCCACTTTTTGTCGACTAAATCACAGTTTAGTCGACTAAAAGTCGTGGTTTCCCTTTTTTTTTGGTTGACCGCTCATTTAGTCGACTAAATCTCGGCTGGAGGGTTAGACTAAATGTAATATACTGGATTTAATAAACAAATGTAATATACTGGATTTAATTTACCGTGACATTGATATAAAAAAAGGTTAATAAAAAAACAGCAATATAATATTTACCGGGGCATTGATATAATAAAAAAAAATTCATTTATACCTAAAAAAAATTTATTTGTTTCTTTAAACATATATATACTGAATTTAATTGTTTTTAATAAAAGATAAACTTCAGCTTTTTGATATATTTGGCGAAACTGGAACATATATATGATAAACATATATATACTGGGCATTTGTTTCTTGAAAGTAAAATATTTTTGTTGGAATCTCGAAAAAATTAAGGGCAAATTTTCTCTCACTATAATCTTGATTGTTGGAGAGATCTTAGGATCTAGTTAGAAGATTATGTAAATTTGTAATTCCTAGATATTAGGATCTATCTCTAGATATTAGGGTTTATCTAGGCTAGCAGTTAATGTTTTCTACCGTATATAATCCCACGAGCTGTGTTAAATAAAAGTAAGTTTTTGGGATCAATAGATTAAATTCGACAGGGAACTTCAATTTTAATAAAATATAAAATTCAGCTTTTTATAAAAATATATATTTGGCGAAACAAGAACATATATATGATCAACAATAGTAGATAGATTTTTGAATAGCCGAAATTGGTTGGATGAATCGTTCAAATTTATAAAAATTTAATTTGAATATATAAAAATTCGTTGGATGAATCGTTCAAATTTAATTTGAATAGCCGAAATTGAAGATTTTCAAGATTTTTTAAATGATAAATTCATTTTTCTAAATAGTAGTAGATAGAAGATCTTTATTTTGAATTTAAAAAACCCTACTGTCGAAATTTAGTCGACTAACCCAATCGGGTTAGTCGACTAAATCTCGCGGGTTTTTTAAAAACCCTTCAGACGAAATTTAGTCGACTAAACCTAGTGGTTTAGTCGACTAAATTTCGTGGTCAGCCAAAAAAAGGGACCCGACGACTTTTAGTCGACTAAACCGGGGTTTAGTCGACTAAAAGTGGCAGATGGAGAAATATTTTCAAAACCGTGGCAAATTGGTGATTATTTATTTAAAAGGTGGCAAATAGGGAAAAAAGCCCACCTGATCACCTAATTAATCATACTCAAGTCTACATAAACAATAATGCCAAATAATTTTAGAGAGATTGCCATTAACCATCAAACACTAAACAAATTCATATGGATACCTTTTCCCCTGCAGAGGTGTTTGTTCTACCCTCAGCCTCCCTAGCAGAGAGGGCTCCAATCCCTAGTGATGGCAAGACTGGAAACAACAGAATACAATCATGAGGAACATCGAATGAACGCATAAATCAAACAATAAAACAAAGATACAATTATAGAGAAGACAAGGGATCAAATAAATAAACAGATAATTTAAAGAGAAAGAAGAGGAACCTTTTCTCATTCTTCTCTCATGTCTTCAATTTCTAAAAGGTGTATGGTTATACAGTCTTTTTTTTTTTCTCTCTCTTTTTTTTGTATAACAATGATGGTGAGGGAAAATCAGGCCCACAGTCTACAAAGTATATGCTTTTGGAGTATTCTGATGTGTAATTGTAAATAAAAGAATAATAAGAGTTAGTTAGGCTTTAAGTCTTTAGTCCCTAAACTAGCCGTTGCCTATATCACGGAAGCTCTATTAATTGTGTTACTACGTTGTGATGCAATAGTCCAGTGAATTCCTCAGTCTCTCTCTCTGTTCTTCTTCCCTATTCTGTCTACTCCTCCTTCCTATTCTGTTGTTCCTTTTTATTCTCTATCTTTTCATTTCTTCCTATTCTGTTGTTCCTTTTTATTCTCTATCTTTTCATATTTTCTGTACCACATCTATCATATTCAAGCACTCAAAGGGTTAATAATGAGCGTGTTTGGGCTGGTGTCAGAGTGAGTGTTGCTGTGCAAAATTTTCAGTGGCATTTGGAAAAAATTTCAGTGAGAAAAAAGCCCAGTGTGAGGTTTTTAGGGTGGCTTTTATCCCACTGGGCTTTTGAAAAAAAGCTCGGTTTGCCAAAAGCTACATGGGGTAGCTTTTGGGAAAAGGCTTTTAGCTTTTTGACGTAGGCCGTGCCACCAAGACTTTTTTTTGGGGACAAAACGGCCCCTTTCTTCATTGCTCTATTATCCTATTCTCATATAATCTCTTATTTATGATATGGCAAATTGCTTGTTTGTGCCAACACTTCAGATAGATTTCTATCACTTTTAAAATACTAATAATAATAATAATCCGAATCTTCAAATCTTATAAATATTTGTATGCATTCTAATTTATATGCAATTTTATCCCTTAAATATATTTACATCAAGAATTTATTGTTTATTAATTTTTAAAATAATAATTTAACTTTTTTCTCAAATTCAAATCTACATTTCAATTTTTTACTCCAATTATTGTAATATATACAACTAATATTAATATATGTAGTATTCAATAAGATTCATGTCCTTTTTAGTCATTTTCTATCTCAACTGACTTTTCAACCGCTAACTCAAAACACGTCTCTGTTTGGGAAAAAGCCCTTCTGCCACCATCAATCCAAAAACTCATATTTACAACCTGACTTTTTTTCTATCGGGTTTCTACAAAAGTCAGATAGAAAATAAGCCACTGCTCCTACCGCTAACCCAAACAGGCCCAATGTTATTCCCCCAATACATGAAAATATTATGTGACCACCAATTCTTCCGTCTTTGAGGATCAGCCTTATCACCCCAAGTAATCCATTCAAGGGAAGAACACTGAAGTTTATGGGTAATTCCACACCATACTGAACCTAATCATCCATCTGAGAAACCTAAGCAATCTGACACACCAATATCAGCCCAGAAATTCCTTATACCAGTACAACAACCTTGGAAACAACCCAGATAGCTCGAGCACACCAGAAACTTATCCAACCAGACCAGAAAATAGATGTCATGGCCCTGAAATCAGTCTAATCAGACTAGAAATACTCTTGCCAGTCTGGGTAAACCCAGCACATCCATGGCATCCTTTTAACAAGACAAGAGAGACATGAAGATGTTGAAGTGACTGAAGCAGGGTCAAAAATACAGACTATAACGGAGTTGCAGACCTACAGTAGAAGGAATGGGGTTGTGATTTAGAAATCAACATATTCAAGAGTCACTATCATTCCCAGACTAAGGAAAAGGCTAAAGGTCATACACTCAATACCATCAATCGGTAAATTTCTTATAAGAAGTTGCCACCAAGTTTATAAGATTTGTGGCTAATGCGTCTAATGAGAGAATAAAAGAAACCTCTCAAGAAGTAATATCACCTCCTAGATGTAGAGAGGACATTGATGAAGAACTAAGGACCATGGAAAAAAAAATCAGACATGGAAAATTATAGACTTGCATATAGGAAAGACCACTATTGGGCGCAAATGGGTTTTCACCAACATGGCAGTGTAAACAAGTTCAAAAAAAGCTCATTGTCAAGTGCCGCACTTAAACTCATGGCATAAACTACCAGGAGACTCTTGCACCTGTAGTCAAGCTTACAATAATAAAAATACTACTAACACTCACAGCTAATATGGATTGGCTACTCTATCACATAGATATGAAAAATGTTCTTCTAAACAGGGATCAAGAAGTAAATATAAAGGGACCGCCAAGCTTGCAAAATCCAGAGGATCTTACAATGGTACTGTATAACCTTGGTTATTCATGCTTTTTGTTAACAATTAGGATACGTTCAATATATTGGCTTTTCAACAAGTGCAACAAGTCAGTTTAAGATAGTCAGTTTAAGATTAAGCCTACAGAAGAACATATGCAAGCAGTTCATGAAAATTCTAAGGTACTTCAAGATGACACCTGGAAATGGATTATTCAGAAAAGAATGCTCGTGAATGTGGAGGCATACATGGATGTACATTGGGCAAGCTCACTTGTTGACAGGAGGTCTACTATTGAGTATTATACTAAAGAAGCCCAAAATGCAGGTCTCAACACCTATGAAACTACAGTGTGAAAATACTGTTACAACTGAGATTGCAAAGAATCCTATACATACGGACAGGATAAAGCATGTAGAGAATGATTGCCATTTCATGAGAGAAATTAATTCAAGAGTGATTGATTTAGCCTACATATCTTCCAACTCTCAAGTAACAGATCTTATGACAAAGGCTCTGTTAAGAGTTAGATTTTGGTTATCGACCAACATATAACTTGATATTGGGCCCATTGTTAGCTGTTATTTTTGTTCTGCTTTCTTTTCTATTAGATTACACAGATTACTTTTTCATTTATTGTCCGCATGTAGCTGGGAATGTCGCTACCATAGATTTGTATATTGCTGTCCCTTCTCTTTTGAATTATATAGAGAATATGAAAAATTCGCTACCAAAATAATTATCAAATATCAATAAATGAAGAAATGCAAGAGCTGCCAAGCTCACCTGACTGAAAAACCAACAATTTTCCTCCACTTCCCTTCATTGCCAAGAAAGCTGCCTGAATGAAGACAACTAAGGTGTAAGCGTCAATTTCTCAACTTATGTGCCTTCACATAGTCACATTGAAAATCCAAAGGCAAAATGCAAACAAGATGAATGTAAGCAGTTGTATAGCACGACCAACCCCTCCAATCCCATTGCATATCAAATGAGAAAACTTCACTATACATTGGATCACCGCTGCCCACAGCATTGTTCAAGTCATCCAAGTTTAATAATTCCATGGACAGGAAAACCCCATTATCTAAATTGTTGCTTGCTCATGGTCATGGCCATTGTTTACATCACCAATTTAATTGTTACGAAAATTAATCAGAATTTATTGTCTAATAAATTATATTTAACAAAATTCAACCTATTTAGAGACATAGTATGATAGCAACCCAGATCGCTATAAGCTCATTTACTCCGGGAAAAAACAAACGTCTCAGGACTGATTAATGATTAATTTTTTTTTTACTTAGATATTTAATAAATAAGTGGAATATCCACAAGTAGGATTTAGTTCCTAAAATCTAGGGATATTAGCTATTTGAATTGCGTATTTTGACTTAGAGACTCTCTCTCGGTAAGCTACTTCTATAAATTGGCCTCTTCCCTATTCAATAAAGCATTGAATATTCAGAGAGTTAATTAACTTATGGAGATTTTCCTAGGTTGTTCTTAGAGAGTTAGTGAGATACTAACTTTCTCTTTATAAGAGAGTATTCTTATTGTCTCTTCTATACTAAATTAAGTTGAATATTTGGTATCTTAATGTTTGGCATAAAAGCGATGGTTACGACTTGTTCTTCCTGTGCTAAAGACAACCCATTCACGACCAACCCTTTGGCCACCATTGCTACACAACTCGAGGCTCTAAACGAACTGACAAAGGTGAGTGCATTGGAGGCACAATCGGCTCACTAAAATGGAACAAAGAAAAGTTTCAGCAATATGCCGACAATAGTGACGACGAATCCGAAGGGTCAAGACGAGGATTCAGGCGTCCGTACACCAAAATCGAATTCCCTAAGTTTAGTGAAGGTGATCCCCAAGGCCGTATTCTCAAGGCAAAAAAGTATTTCCGCTTCAACGATACACCTGAAGACGACAAAGTCGAAATGACGTCCATGTATCACGATGGTGACGTGTTGGACTTGTTTTCTTGAGTAAGCACTCAACAATCGACGCTCTACTAGGATGAGTTTGTGAAGATCCTACAGGGACACTATGGTCAGCCAATGTATCAAAATCCCAATGAACACCTCTGCGACATCAAATAAACAGGCATTGTGCATGAATACAACCAAGAATGGGTGAGACAAGCGGCTCGTGTCTTCGATTGGCCAGACCACTGGTTACTTGGGGTGTTTCTAAACAGATTAAAGGAGGAGCTAAAGGCCAACGTCAGTATACACAAGCTGAGAACAATGTTTCGAGCACGAGTTTAGCCCTTGAATAAGAGGGGAAGCCAGCAACCATTCGCGGACCTAAGCCCGATCCGACATACACCCAGACCCAACTCGATTCGACTTATTCCTAGAGTTACGCGACACGTGATACACAGGGGAGCCTCACGACATCGCATGGGGTCAAAAAACTCACCCACAATTGTGTCTTCATGAACTAAATCAACTACCTCAAGCCTTGCTAGAAGACCCTGAGACACGAAAAGATTGCAGAATTGCAAGCTCATCCAGATCAACACTCCCATTTCCACTTTGTGAATGATCGGTTATTCTACAAGACAAGATTGGCGATACCCAATCTAGTTCAACTCCAAGAAAAATTATTGGCCGAAGCACATGCGATGCCAACTGGGGGCATGGTGGTTACCTCAAGACTTTGAGTAGGTCAATTGATCAACTATACTGGAGAGGGATGAAGCACAATGTCAAGTACTACATACAATGTTGTCTCACTTGTCAACAAAATAAGTATCAAACCTTAGCCCTTGCAGGACTTTTGCAGCCACTTCCCATCCCATAATGAATTTGGGAGGATATCTCCCTTGACTTCATCACAGGACTCCCTAAACGCTAGGGGTTTGATGTGATCTTGGTGGTGGACCGTCTCAGTAAGTACATCCCTTTCATTGCTTTTACTCATCCTTATACAGCTAAAACCATAGCTACCACGTTTTGTCAAGAAATAGTTCACTTGCACAACATGCTAAGGTCAATAATGTCCAATAGAGACCTTCTCTTCCTCAATCAATTTTGGCAAGAGTTGTTCCGCCTGAGCCAAACTTGCTTGGACATGAGCACAGCATACCACCTCCAATCTAATGGGCAAACAGAGGTGGTAAACCGATGCTTAGAAACAAACTTACGTTGTTTTGCACATGGACAACCTAAACAATGGAGTAAGTTCCTTTGTTGGGCAGAATTTTACTTCAACACAAGGGTATCATATGGCTGCCCACAAAACACCTTTTAAATTGGTTTATGGTCGTGACCCACCGCCCTTCCTTCCTTATGTGAGAGGCACTCATGTAGCAAAATTGGAAGAGCAACTTGAAACCTGTGACGCCATGCTACGCATTTTAAAGGGGAACCTCCTTAAGGCTCAGCACCAAATGAAGTTACACACTGATCAACATCGTAGGGACCTCGAATTTGCTCCTAGGGACGCGGTTTGGTTGAAACTTCAACTGTACCGCCAAAGGTCTTTAGCTAGATCCAGATTTGAGAAACTTTCCCAACGATTCTGTGGGGCCTTTAAGGTGGTTAGAGGAATAGGCAAGGTAGCATATGAATTAGAACTCCTTTCAAAAGCAAAGATCCACCCAGTCTTCCGTGTCTCTTTACTCCACCCAGCACATGGACAACATGCCGCCACTCCTCCCTCTCCTTTCCGATTTCAGCTGATATGGAGCTACTCCTCACACGTTCAAAGGTGTTGCAAGTTGCAACATCGCTGAACTCCTGATCGGAGATTGAAACTACTCATTCGGTGGGAGAATCGCTTGCTCGAAGAAGCTACTTGGGATGAATATGATCTTTTCGCGGAACAATTTCCTCATTTTCGATTAGAGGATAAGTCGGCTTGCCAAGGGGGGAGAAATGATAGCAATCCAAATCGCTATAGGCTGATTTACTCCAGGAAAAACAAACGTCTCAGGACTGATTAAGGATTAATTATTACTATTATTTATTGTTATTATTTTCTTATATCTTTAAGAAATAAGTAGAATATTGACAAGTAGGATTTTAGTTCCTAAAATCTATGGATATTAGCTATTTGAATTTCGTATTTTGAATTTTGAATTAGATTTTTATCTCTCTGTAAACTACTTCTATAAATTGGCCTCTTGCCTATTCAATAAAGCATTGAATATCCAAAGAATTAATTAAATTGTGGAGATTCTCCTAGGATGTTCTTAGAGAGTTAGTGAAATACTTACTTTCTCTTTATAACAGAGTATTCTCATTGTCTCTTCTACTCTAAATTAAGTTGCATATTTGGTATCTTAACATGGTATGAATGGTATTTCTTTTGTCAGTCTTAAAGCTCAAGTGCTAACAACTAATGAGGTGTTTACTAGATGAACAATATACAACAAAAAAACATCCATGCTTATTATACTCGTCACTACTTAAAAACAAGCTTTGTTCGTCAATCCAAAAAGGTAAATTATGTTCAATTAGAGCAGGAAAAAGGGTGAGAACACATAAAAAAGGGGAAAATCCAAAAATATTGTCTACATCATATATCATTGTGCCATCCATATCTAGCATAGCACCCGATGGCCAAATAAGTATGCAATAATGTTGCAAAAGTCAGTGACAGGTCTATGTATCTGCATAAACAAAATGAAAAGCAATTACTTCAAACAAGATGTCATACCTCGATTGCAGCACCAAAGGCTGACTCAGAGGTCATATTATTATGAAACATGGAAGGAATGCTTTCGAGAAGTAATTCCAAGTGTTGACGGCACTAACAACAGGAGAAGCAAACCAATTTAGTGACGTAAAATGAATAAGGCTAAATCATGAATAAGAGATATAAGATATTAAACATCAATCCATCTAATAAAATTCTACCAGAAAAGGTTGAAGCTCACCTCAGCTAGTGGAACAATAACATCAGTTTCCAAAGGAGTATAAACATCTTGTACATCAGGAACAATAAGCATCAACGGCTACAGACATGACAAATTTAAAAATCAATCTGAGACTCAAACTAATTGGAACCATTTAAAGCTAACAAGTTATCAAAGAATAGATTTGCTAACCCACAAGTCATTAGATAAATTCAATGCTCAAAATAAGAAACATTGATTGTAAACAAGTAAAACAGAAAACAAATTTATCCTGTACTGCAAAATACAAAATATATAAATAATGCAGGATGATGGTGGAAACGTTTGAACAAAGGATAATGCAGAAAAATGCAACAGTCAGGCAAGTTCTGATCACTATTTAAAAAAACCACCTTCTTCCTGACATAGTTTGCACATATTCTCTTGGAAAGCATAATATTGAATTGAATTGAAACACAAACTTACAAATTAAAAATACTACAGAAAATTGAACATTTGCAAATTGTACATATTTTTTAGTTTCTACCTGCTGCAAAGCACGTTTTAGGTTGTAAAAATGGATTGTAGAGTCAAACGTCGCAACTCCCACCATTGTACGTGGACCTTCCTGAATCAACAACAGCAATGCTAGTTAGGAAATGTAGTTCTCTTTCACATATGCATGTAAAAGAAAGTTAGTAATGCAAAACGATAAGCAAAAATCCCTAAAGCCTCCAAAGTAAAATATCACACAGCTTCCAAACAACCATGATAAACTAGAAGCGATTAGAATCTGTTTGTGCAGCACTAGATTTGCATAAGAAAAACAAAGCCTTCTTAGCTATCATGACAAGAATGCAAGCTTCCCAAGTCTCCAATAATTTGTTCATCTTGACCAGAAATAGATTTATTGGGCCACAAGACGTATTGATTGTGCTTATCCACCACAAGCACAGGGAATTTTGTAAGCAGATCAATGATCCAATTCAGATTTTTCTTTCTTTCTCTTAATTTAGATAAATAATGAACCAAAGGCATCAAGGCTCCGGCTGGGATGAACAAGACTAGTCAACAAGATAATGGCAAGTTTGCCATCTACTCCTGCTCACCAGCATGTATAAGAATACCATGAACATGTGACGCATGGCTAGGGCATAAATTTCCATATGGTGACTGATTTTTAGGGTTTATTCAATCAATAAAACAGATATAAAGAAGGCCACTGCTTATAAAAATAGAAATTCAAAGTCCGTTAGAAAATGGAGAATGTCAAGCAAACATCGAAACCCTAAGGTTTTCCTCCCTTAGCATATCAAGAACAAAATTAACCAAGCCTAAAAAGAGACTTGAATAAGGTGTCAAATAACATGTGAACCAATTAAAACATGGTTAAATTGGATGACATAAACACAGTCACATGTGGGGGTGAGGCTGTGTACATCTATCCCTCCCTAGCCACGTGTGATCATTCAAAATTGAAGAAAAATATAGAACGTATATAAATTCTTCTTGGTATTTGAAATGAATAGACACAGGATATATATAGATTATGGCCACAAATCAGCCAACACTCCCACATGGAAAGCAATAAAGCTACAAAAAGAAAATACACAATCAGGAAACTGTCAAGGAATGTAGAGAAATTATTATAAATCGTATATCGTAAATATGTTGATTTATTGTTAGTAGGAGTAAAATTCATTTATAAAGTAACAACCCTGAATCCAATAAAACAAATAAAAAGCATCAAGTATCAGATAAATATATCTGCACAAAGGACTCACAGGAAGATCAGTGATAACTTGACTGATTGCACTGCAAGCAGCAGCTGTTGCACCAGTTTGCACAGCGTTCATGGACACATCAATGAGAAAAAAATATGCAGCTGGCATTGGCTCACGAACCTACAAAAAAAATGGAATGAATCATATGGCACTCATCGTAGACACCTTTTGTCCAACATAAGGCATGGCCCCAGTTGTAGTAGGTCCCACTTCCATACAAAGATAATACAGTTTCTTGTTTATACCTAATTAATTAAAAGAAAAGAAAAAATAATCTAATATCTACTCTGGAGATTTATGCAGAATGTAGTATTTGTGAAAAGTCAGCAACAATAAAATTCAATAAAATAAAAATGTATATTGAGAAGGAAAATATAACAAAACTTGAGGATAGCGAATCCTCCAACATTGTAAAGACTAAAATCAAAACACATCAATGTAAAATAAAAAGACGAAGGAGAAGAAGGTTAAGATGTACAACAAAGCAATCCCATCCCACAGCGCATCCAAGAGAGTCAACTGGCAAGAATAAATTAAACACTGGGTTTTCTTTACAAAAACTTCCTATAAAAAGCAAAACTCCAAAAAGGTTTTTTGGGCTTTTAAATCATTAATGATTAAACTACTTTCGAAACCATGAAACAAACAGGCCCACAGATCTTAAATATATTTCTGTTTTCAGTTTTTACAACACATTTAGATTTATTTATTTATTTATTTTTTTGAATAAGAGTGGCAAGCAGAAGCTTGAAAAAGCTACAGCAAAACAACCAATTAGGCTAGGTTAAGTTTATCAGTTTAGAGCAAATCTATGCATCCTGGAGGAGCTTCAGATAACATTCTTGTCCGATGCTGTGGCTTGATTTGGCCATTATATATCCACAAATGTAGATTAGAATATAAAGGGAAAAAAAGAATAAAATCACATATCCCAACACAGTTTCTAAATGTTTTTGAAACTATGATCTTATAAAAGAGTTACTAAACTCTTAAGTTTGCAGCAGTCCACAGCATTCCAATCAGCCATCAATCTGGCCCTTAAACCTATCCTGTTGCATACAAGCCACTCTTTCCCAACCTGTTGGCTGTTTCTATGAGGAAACTTTAACCCATCAGTTAATTGCCAAATATCCACAAACAAATGTCCAAAATATAATTTTCTTATTGTCCTACACAAATTCAAATGTGGTCTAACCAACAGGCTTTTATTGTGATTGCTCCCACTCTCCCAGTGCTGATGCCTATCTACTTAATTTCATCATACACCCCATAAAAGTGGAAAAAAGGTGCATTTCCCAGTCTTATCAGTTGTAAGATACCAAATTTTAAAACAAATCCATTAGCAGAAGTACACATTCTAGTTTAATCAGTAAATCTATTTACTAAAGGCCAACTTTTAAAAAAATTGTATGTTTCTTACAGTGGATAGGAAATCGTTATAAAAATTGGAGATAGTAGAAATTATTGAGAATAAGAAATCCTCAAACAACAAAATACAAACACATAACAAACTAACAAAATCCCCAAGAAGCTAATTAAATCAGTAGATACATTGGCTGTATTCAGCTTACAGATTTCTATGTTCTTGACATTGCATCTATGCTATTGTTTGATGGAAATAAAAATCCCCATTGCAGGCTGTTAAAAAAGTAGTTGCACCTGAAATTTAATGCCCTCTTATATGGATAGTCATAATTGCTTTCCTACTACCATAAATGTTTCCTTGAACTTGGATGCCAATAGGCCTTAAGCTATTGGACCTGAAATGATGGGGATTGACATGAAGGTGGTACAGAGAAGAATAAGGAAGTGGCTTTAGATGCTGAAATATGCAATAATGAGGCATATAAAGGGGTAGGCAGCAACAACTACAACAAAGACTTATCTCATTAGGAGGGGTCGGCTACATGGATTGCACACACCATTGTGCTCTGTCAAAAACCATATTTCTGGATAGATTATTAACCAAAAGATCCCGCTCTATAACCTCAATGAGTTTTCACTTCAGCCTTTCTTGACCTCTTTTTAGAGGACACCATACTGCTTGATCTAAACGGGTATAATTAACCGATACATGTGAAGAGGAGCTAACAGAGTTTCAAGCACTTAAATCTAGAGGGTATTTGCTCCTTGGCTCATTCTGCCCGTCTCTTTCTTTCTTTCTTTTTTTTAGCTTAAATTAAACAAAGGTTACAGCATTCATAAATCAGGCATTATACAAAACAGGGTGTGGAGACCCCCTCTCTACCAAAAGATAACAGACACATCAAAACCTGAGGTGTTTTGCTTGGCTCTAAGCTGTGAGCATAGTTTGCAGGACAATCAGCACAAAACATGCTTCTCTATAACAGACTTAAATAGAGGGTGAAAGTAGTTTCATCACTAACTACGAAAATTCACAAGCTCTGAATTTACCGTCAACCTGGCTTTTATTATTTCATATTATTTCAAAACCACTGTTGGTTTAATTGTCCATGGCTTTGTGACGTATAAAAGCTCACAGTGAGCAGGAGGTCACAAGTTTGATCCTACCTGTAATCTCAGGCCTTTAGTACTTGCCCTTCTAAATAAGGAGAAAAAACATGAAGCCATATAGCTGTTATCTGTTTCTGCAAGTGTTGAGGATCTTATTTGCTACTGTGAATGTATGAAAGGATTCCTGTTTTGTTTTTGTTATCCAATAATATTTCAGTTTTCATGAGTATTTTGTGGACTTCCATTAGATGCATAACCAATAGTACGAAAAAAATGACCAACAAGTCTTTTAAGGCTATAGCTCAATGGTAAAGGTGAAGTAGGATGTCAATTGTAGTTTAAAGCCCAAATCCTCAAACAAAGAAACATTATTCATGCAGCAAATTTTTTAGGCAACTTGATAGGATGAAAAATCAGGATTTCAAACTAAATTGTAGGTTTTGGCCAACAAAGACCAGATACTAGTCAAAATCAAAATTCCAGCTAAAGTTGCACACATAAATGCTCAAAGTGGTGTAAATTGTTAGTCTTAGAGAATTACTATTTCACATGCGTTACACAACAAACTTGACAACAAAATTTCAAAGACAGACATAAATGTAATCTGGAAAAGCTAGGAGCCACAAGTTCTAATTCCAATACTCAATGTCATGGTTTTACTTACTAGGTGACATTCAATTCTCTAAAATGTCAACGAATCAAATGTGCAGCAATCAACATCATCTACGACTCAGTATCTTCTAAAGAAAAACAGCCATTATAAATGAGGCTAAAATAACTGATAAAAACAATAAACTCTTTGAAGGCATATTTGCGAGTCTATGTATTCCAAATATACCAACCATGAACTCCTTTGTAGCAACAAATTCAACTGTTCCTCTACACAATTCAGGCCTTTCATCAGCATCTCTACGTCGACCATCTGGACCAAGATTGCAATGGTAGTCACGTGGAGTTTCATCAGTAAATCCTGTAAAACAGATTGCAAGTCAGATCCACAGGTTGACCACATGACAAAGCTAAACGAAGACCCTATAATACCAAAACCAAGAGATATCAAAATTATAATGATCACTGTAAATAAACCAGTCACAAAAGTTTTTGGGAAAATGCATTTAAGAGCCCTTTTTGGAGAAAAAATCCCCCAAAAAGGGCCCTTTTTGGGATTTTCAGAATCTTGGTGAGTTGTAAATGGGGCTGATATAGTTGTTAACCGGGGCTAATATTGTTGTTAATGTGACTGATTTAGTTGTTAAAAAATTATTGTGTATGTGACTGATTTAGTTGTTAACGAGTATTAATTTTGTTGTAAATTTGGCTGATTTAGTTGTTAAATTTTAATGAATTTATCCCAAAAAGGACCAAGGGCCCTTTTTGCGATTTTTAGAATCTTGGGGCCCTTTTTGGGATTTTTTTCTCCAAAAGGGCCCATATATGGATTTTCCCAAAGTTTTATAAAGTTGAAACAGTTTAATTGAGTTTGATATGTCAAAGAAAGGAATGATATTTTTGGTTGGACAATGATACCATTATTACACAAATTATATTTACATGTTTGTTATAATTCTGTAATTATTAAAGAGTCATTTTTACATCTATAAACAATTGATAATGAAAATGGTAAACATATTATTACTAATATGACTTATTTTGAAAGTCTCATGTAGACCATATTTTTCACAATATTATATCTTTTGTATATGTGTCAATATTATATCTTTTGTATATGTATGTGCCCGCACCTAGTGCATGGACATGCTAGGCAAATTGCACTGGTGGAAGCTCTGAGTAATTGAGGGCACAGGCTACTCTGTCTTGTCACAATCCATTCCTAGAATAGTCAACTATTTCATTGACCATGTAATGGAATCCTTATTTCTACTCTTGGAATCTTCATTCCAATGGGAATGGAATGTCATCCCTTTACCTTCAACCACAAATGCTGCCATAGGGTTCCTAGTCCCTTTCCTTTCTCCACAGTAAACTTTCTGATGGGAAGGAGAAATAGCAGATATGGTTATCATGTTCCTTATGCCAGCTAAGCAGTAACTATGCAACTGATTGGCCCCATAATCCTATTGCCACATATCACTTTCCATCAACAAAACAGGGCACACAGGAAAAGAAACTACTCAATAAGATGAGTAATGCAATAGTAGATATAAATTGCACTCACCACAAAAGTTGCAGATGAAACGCCTTCCCTGATCAACAAATTTCATGAAAGGATTTATGTAGGCCTTGCAACGAGAGCAACGGACAGGACCACTCTCCCCAAAATCCACAACCTATAAGACCATGAGGTTGTAAGATAGCAGATGCATTTATCTAGATTTACATTAATTGCTCAATAAAGGGAACAAGTTAGAAATAGAACAACCTAATTAACTAACCCTAACAATAAGTGCAAACAATCTTAACTCATTTAGCAACTAACTTTATACATCTGACCCCTTGATTATCATTATTTTCTCCATACCAACATTATTTTTTAGCTAAAGAAATTAGAGTAATTTCTCCATCATTCTTGCACTATTTTCATCCAACCAAAATACAATTAATGATAATAAAACGTAATTTGAGTGCAAATCACTAGGATCAATCAACTAAAATTCAACATTCCAAAAACGGCCAAAAGTTCTACCACTTCAATTAAAACAAGATCAGACAGACACTACTAATTTGTCATTTTAATTAAATTTAATAAAATTAACAGATGAAAAAACTTCAAATATAGGAAACATTAGGCATTACTTGGATGGGTTCCTCAGAGGGGTGAGGAAGGGCCAAAGGTTGGACTAACAATGCCAATTGCATTCCTGATGTTACCAAAAGGTCAGCAGAGAAGGGAATCTGCTACATTCACCAAAGAGAACAAAGGAAAGAAAAACAAATCAATATGGCATATGAAAATTCTAACAATTTCGGAACATTGAGACCCAACTCCATGAAGCCTTTTGCAAAGTTAAAACCTCCTTAAATAAAGGAAGAAAATATCAGAGAGAGAAAACAACACAATAGTAGGAAACAAGGCATGCTGTCAATCAAAAATAAATAATAAAATAAAAATACACAGCATAATAGCAAAATTACAACCATGCCATCCAGTATCCATAAGAGTAACCATTAGCTAAGCACCAAAAAGATACCATAGGTATTACAACTCCATACCAAAAAGTGGCAAGGGCAAGAAATTGGGCTTGAAGATCCCAGAATTCAGAATTTTTACTTTAAACCTGACCTGATTAATCGTGCACCTCATGTAACGGGGACTGCAATTCCCTGTATCTCTTACAATGTAATCACTTGTGGCAGGCTGGACAGATAAGGAAAAGAAAGCATTAGAATAGGCAGCATTGGGAGACTAATATAACATACATTGCTGATCACTTTTCAGATTACATTGATCGTGAAAATGCATATTTCAAATTTTAAAAAGGAAATTAGGGAACAATAATGGTATTAGAAGAAAAAAGGTTAAAAAGTAAGGATAACAAAGACACAGAAAATGCAGGTAAATTTGGCAGCAAGCCATTCAAAAAGAATTTTCAGATGAATACCGGAGGAATGGTTGCCTGGTTGCCTTGACGAGTTTCATGCAATATTACTGAGGAACTTGGAGTGGGCCTAGGAATTTGATTGGGATCAATTTTTGATGGCCCTGCCATGGGGGCTCCTGTTTGACCAACTGCAGGTGATATGGTAGTTGTCATAGATTGATTTGGCAGTGGAGGTGGCATCCCAAACATCTGAGAAGTTTGTGTAGGACCAGGAACTGGAGGTGGTGCCACCTATTGAATTCAAAAAATTAAGAATTTAGATTGATTTTCAATTAGATTAATAAAAGCATATGAGCATAGCTCAAAACAATTTTAGTTTTGATCAATATAGTAGGATACCACAACAAACAACAAAGAACACAAATAGTGAACATTGGTAACTATTCATATCAAAATTCAAAAGTAGGCATGACCATTGGTTGGGCTTGACACAATTCAACCCAACAGACCAATAGGCAGGACTGCCCGGTGCACAAAGATCCCACCATGCACAGGGTCCAAGGAGTGTCAGACACGATTGGGCAAGCCAGGTTGCACAAAAGATAACTTATCTACGTGGAGCCAATTACCTGAACAAAACTCTTATCTCCGTGAAGCCATAAAACCCTCTCATTCAGTCAAGGATTGGATGGATGGATAGTTTAAGCCCAACCCTCATGAAAAGTTTAACATAACTGGAAAATCCATTCATCTGTTTAAATTCTTGCCATAGGATGCTAATTTTCTCAAACATCATGCGAGAATCACAGCTTAATTTACAAGTACAATAGTTACTTGAGACACATCAGAGAACTGCCGAGTTTTGAAACTTCAGATGAGATAGACAATAAATCAGATTGAGGTAGTGTATCAGTTAGCAAAAAAACATATGCATGTCGAGTCAGATAAATAGTGCAAATATTTTAGACATGAAGAAAAGATCAACATTGTTTCAAACAATACAGCATCTATATATATAATCACAAAAAGACAGCAGACAGAAGACTAGAAGCTTCTCTTGTAAACACAATTGAAAACTAGAAATTAATAATGTCTAGATAGAATACAAATAAAAAATATAAATTATTTTAACACATCAGAGAAGTTTCTCAAACTGAGGTTGCAATTTATTAGGGGAAAAAACAATGCAGATATGAATAAGAGCTACCTGCTGGGGCTGCATCCGCCAAGAAGGTACCCCAAAAGGCGAACCCAAGGGTGGCATTGTGCCTTGTGGTGCACCCGAAGATGGCAGCTGAGATTGCAGGGCAGGGCCAGGAGGAGTTCTGACTACATTAGGTCCAACAGGTGGTTGTGAAGCACTGTTAATTGGAGGAAATTGAGGGCGAGCTGACAAGGCCCCAGAAGAAAATACCGGTGGCCCATTGCTCATCACATTACCTGATGAGCCTGATGGAGGCATGACCTGGGGGGCGCTCAAAGGAGTTGAAGTAAGGGTGTTAGGATGAGCACCAGGAGTTAATAGCGGAGGCCCAATGGGATGGGTTGGCAAAGAACTGCCAGGATAAGGTCCCCCAGAAGTTGGTGCAGCTGGACTGCCTGTAGATGATAGAAGAGTACTAGGACGGGGTCTGGACCCTAAAAACATAGGTTGGCTAGTAGGTGGCCCAGTTGGCCGTCCAGGCACAAAATTTAGGGGTAAAGTAGATGATGGTGGCCCATATCCCGGCACTGAAGGTCTCAACTGAGCTACTGGAGGTGGACCAGGTCGTGAAAATGGTGGTGAGGGGCCAGGAATCCCTGGGGAAGGAGATGAAGATGGAAATGCAGGTGATTGGCCAAATGGGGGAGGTCTTGCAGCAAGATTGGAGGTCATGGGAGGCCGATTAAGATTCAAATTCTGCATATTATCAGCTAGAGAATCGGGAAAGCCTCTGAAATTAGGATTGTAATTTGGGGCTGGTGGTGAAGTGTTATCGCCGGGTCTAGATGCCCCTGGAGGCACAGGTGCAGCCATTGATGAATCGAATCCCTTTTTTTCCTATCTCTCCTTCAAGAACTGCAGTACTATACGACAAGATAACCAAATCAACAATAACCCGAGATTCAAAATTATTGTACTAATACAAGTAAATGAGAAAATCAAAAATAAAATATGCAAACATGCATACATAGTAGGAATTCAATCTATCAAACAACAATGGAGGCATCTTTTAGCATTAGCAAACAAATTGCCATGAATATTGTCTCAAAACAAATACCATGAACAAAACTGCAAAACCAGAGATCGGATCGCTCAAATCAGCTAATCCGATAAATCAAGAGAGGGCTACTCAATCACACCTCACCAGAATCTTTTTAATTTGATGGAGCATTCCATTGTCATTAAAACTGCGCTTAAGTTCTACAAGACATAACCACCACATTAATACATGTTTAAGTAAATTAGTAAATTACAATAGCTATTAATTAAATTATACTGGATACTTTTAAAAACATCATCCAATTTGTCTAACATTCCAATAATTTGATATACATTAAGGAAACCAGTGGCGAGCCAGGTTATAGAGTTTATGGGTGCACAATTAGTTGGAGGTTTGGGGCTGCCCCGGATTTTTTTTTTTTTTAAGGAAAGTTTTAAATGTATTAAGATTTTTTTTTTTTTTGTCAAAGGCATTAAGATTGTATCATTGACATTTTCTAGAAGGGAAAAAGTTTGACAAGATTAGAGAATATGTTACAACCTATAAGCTAGCTCATCTCAATGCTTCTTCTATCAAAACCTATAAAATTGTATTTTTTGTCATACTGGGACACTAAACAACTAAAGCTGATTTCCACCAAACAATAAAAAAGTTCAAACAAAAAATAGTTTTACTAGAGTTCCAAACTAGACAATTCATGCAAAGTATATCATAAGTATACTTCAACACAAACACACAATCACAAAGGCTCATGATGATCACAGTTGAAAAGGAAAAATAAATTAAAACATGCAAGAACATATGATAAAATAATATAATATTAGATATAGACTGCAATAAATTCTTGAAATCGTGATGCAATTCATATTTTAATAGAAAACACAGTAAACAGATTTATGCCAATTGAATTCTAATATTTTGTTTTGGCAGGTTCGGCTATTTAATTTATCTCATTTAAGCGACAGAGGAGATAATGCCATTACACCATTAGCACTTTACCAATGTCACACGGGAACGCACATCTTGTCCTCCAGCAGGATCTTCTCACCAAGAGTGCCGCAATATTCTGGTAAGTTGTCTAATTCAATTTTTAGTGACCCTTCCTTTTCTTTAAAAATGTAATTCGATCTCTAATAATACCATATGAACAGGTGGATTGTTGGGTTGAAATATCTGATAGTATCTATTAATATGCATATCAGTCTGTGCTAGAATAAGAGAGTCACTATTAGGAAAAGGAGTTTCTGCATCATCTATAATATCTGAAACTTTCAATGGAAACTGTAGTCGTTTCTCTTGTAAATTGGTTTATCTGCTATCAATATATGTTGATCTGACTAACTGAGCTCAAATAGCAATTGAAGTATTCTCAGAGAAGGGTTTGAGTAGTAAAAAATCCACATCAAACCAGAAAAACACAAGTAATAAAAAAACCAACACACAAATCCACATTGAACCAGCAAAAAACCAATACAAACACAACACAAGAAGTAGCATCATAAAAAAAATAATTCCAACAAAAACATAAAACTAGACCAAAGAACGACACTCACAGGAACTTTTGCTACCGACGTGAGCCAGGAACGCAGCAATCTCAAATTTCGCTTAGAAAACAGATTCTCAAACTGATAGGTCAGGAAGTAATCGGCAATCGTCACACAATTCCGAATTGTTGAGACGAAGAACAGCAAAGAGTAGAAGTAATCTCGAATTGCTTAGATGAAGAACAGCGACCACCGACTACCGAATAGTGAAGACGAAGCTGAGGAGAGACGGAAAACTTGCGACCACCGAAGACCGATTTGGGAGTGACGGGGGAGGAGATCGATTTAATCGGCAATTTCAGTTTTCAGAGTGCAGGGCCAAATCGATTTAGGTCTAAGGTTTTTAGGACTTTTTTATTCTTTCATTATTTAATTATTTTTTAAATAAAATAAAATAATAAAAGGGCCAGCTTTTATGTCTGCACATGCAGACGTTTGCACTCACGAAGGAAACCTATATAAGATCCCTTCTACTAACCAAGTTACCTTTTTACAACATGCGAGAATGCACAGAAAAAGATGGCAAGTAAAAACAGCTCAACAACATGCAACTAAGCGAACCGCATTAAGAGTAGTAAAAGCTCGCACTAACGTTTCATAATAAAAGTACCATCAACAAGAAAATAATACTCTGAAGTCTAAAGGATTTAAGAAATCAAAAGACCAAAAACAAGCAACTAAATGACATCTTCCACGGATTAAAAGAGAAAAAGGATTCGAACGGGGGAAGGTTCCAAACTCTTACCTTTATCGGCCAAGCCGAGAGGATATACCTCAGTGAAACCGATAAGTGCCTGGTGGTTCTGCAATGGTCATTCAAAATTTCTATATCAGAAATTAATTGAGTCAGAGAAAACGGGCATGTTATTATTTGGTAGGTTGTGTGTTTAATTATCATGTTTACCTAACCCTTCTCCGTAACCCCGGTAAATGGATCTACCCCGCCTATGAGACCACCGGGAGCTGAAGAAGCAGCTATCAGAAAATTCCTTGTAAATCTGAGGAAGCAGTTGGAAGATATCAAGAAAAACTAAGCGGCATTAAGGTGGGGATGGAATCTAGAGGGAAGATCAGAGTCGATAAAGGCTGCTATGAGGGTGAGAGGCGACGAGCGCTAGCGAGCGCGATGGGGAATCGAGTTCAGAGGGCGGAGATCATTTTTCCCCCGGTGTGATTAGGCTGCTCCTAAACCTGTTTGGCAGCAGAGAAGGAGCGGGTTTTTCTTTTTTTCCTTTAAAAAATGAAAATGGAAAAAGTTTATATATATATATATATATATATATATATATATATATAACAGTGATATACGCATAAAATGGTAGGACTTATATATATACTGTATATATATATATACTCCCTCCGGTCTTAATTATAGGACATATTTAACCACTTTTAAGGAGATTAAGAAAGGGAGTTAAATTAGTTGATTTTACTCTTTTTCCCAAAATACCCTTATATAAAATTTAAATAACAAAAGTATAAGTAAATCAACAACCCCTACCACATACCTCTCTACCCTATAATTTTCATTTCCGCACATTTTTCTAATTGAAATAATGGTCTTGTTATATATATATATATATATTTATACACAAATACATAAAACACGCATATATATGCATACACATACACAAAATATATAGACACACACCTATGCGCGGGCACACACAATATATAGACACACATATATACGCACAGGTATATATGGGTGTTTAAACGAATATGGAAAAAAATAAACAAATAGAAACAAATCTAACTAATTAAATATTGACTACAAATTAAGCAATTATTTGAAAAATCACGAGAATAAAAGAAAAATAGAAGTCTATTTATATTGTAAAACAACTCCTTTGGGTCAAATAAATAGCACAAACATGTTACGAAAAAATCACTTAAAAGCTCGTTTAGTTATAAAGTTAAGTCCACGCATGCAAAAGATATAAAAAAAACGGGAAAAAAAATAAGGATGCTCGACATGCAAAAAAAATAAGTAAAATAAATATGAAAGTAGAAGTAAAATAATTATTGTTACATGTAAACATAAATTTATTCATATTATTAGATTAAAAAAATTATAATAAATAAATAATAACAATAAATAAATAAAAGATAATGAATAGAATTGTTCAAAAAGCTCATAATAGTGAAAGAAGGGAGGAAGAAATAGTACTCAAATACAATGGGAAAAGCAGAGAAAATAAGTAAAGCCAACAACAAAAAGAATAAGAAGAACACAACAAATAGTACATCTAAATCAAAAAATATAAATAGCACAAATATATCAAGCAATTTTAATTACCCTAAAGTCCACTTAGAAATAAAGTTATAGAAATAAACAAAGAACAATTAATATAATATAAAATGAGGAAGGATGTACAAGCATGACAATAAAACAATTAAATAGAAACAAATGAGGAAAGAGTCTTGATAAAATAATATAATTACTATAGAAAGAATAATAATATTACAAATTGTTAAATAATAAATATTACAATAAATAAAAAGTATCAAATAATGAATAAAAGACAAAAAATGGAATGCACAAAAAATTTTCATCAAAATAATAAAAAAAAGAGAGAAGGAAGAGAGAAATAAGAAGACTAACAAATGCAAATTTTATGGCAACCAAAAAGGAGATAAAGAATAAAAAAACAAATAGGACAATAGCCCACTTAAATATCACTAAAATATAAATAATAGATAAATATGATGAACGATAAATAGTAACACATTTCACGAGTCAAATATAAATGTAATACATTTAATAAATAATTATCTTTATGTATAATTACAATTCATAAATATAAAATTGTGTTATATATATATGGTGGAACCCACATATATATATATAATTGTATTATATATATATGGGTCCCACCATTTTTATGTATGTGTAACCTGATAAAACATTTCTCCCACAACATGAGAATCTTCTTCTTTTCATGCAACATGAGAATTTTAAACCATATATATATGGTTTAAAATTCTCATGTTGCATGAGAAGAAAAAAATTCCTACACATACGAAATACATACATATATATATATGTGTGTGTGTGTGTGTGTGTGTGTGTGGGTCCCACCATTTTATGTATGTGTGACCTGAGAAAACATTTCTATGCAGTGGCGGGACTTGGAGGAAAAGTTTGGGGGGCCAAATAGTGGTGGAGGGATTCGGGGGTTCAGGGGCAGTGCCCCCGAAAATTTTTTTTAAGGAAAGTTTTAAATTCATTAAAAATGAAAAGAATGAAAAAAAAAATTCATAAAATCAAGTTAATTAACTTCATCTACAAGTGTAGTGTAGAATAGGTAAAAGCATAATAAGGGATAGACCACAAAAGTAAATTTCACTACTTTAGGGGGGCCAAAGTTGTATTATTACACTAAAAAAGAAAAATTTCCACTAAAAATTTTTAAACATTTTTTTTTGGGGGGGGGGCCATGGCCCCCCTATGTCATATAGAAGTTCCGTCATTGTTTCTATGTGTCTATATATATTAGCAAATTAATATCAATTGACTGATAAACAAATTAAAATCCAACAAAAATTTCATTGACTAGAAAAGTTTACGCACTCATATATATATATATACATGCTAAAAATCAAACACACTTGAGAGAACAAAATAAGAGTATTTTAGGAAGAAATTGACAAAACTTAGAATGTTGTCTTATAATTAAAACCAAAATGAACCTATTATCCTATAATTAGGACAGGAGGGAGTATAATACAATTATATGGTAGGACCCATATATATAATACAATTATGTGTGTGTGTGTGTGTGTGTGGGTTCCATCATATATATAACACAATTTTATATTTATATATATATATATATATATATATATATAGGGAATATCATTTGTCCAGTAACTGGACCTAAGCTTTTGTCCTGTGAACCATTGAAACTACGCCGTTTGGATTAGTATAGTGATGGCGTGCCTTAATTTTTTTAAAAAAAATGAAAACCCATCACGAGGTGGGCTCAAGCACACCGGCAAAACCTCGTCCCACCCAGCCGGAAACTTCATCGAAAGAATTCCCATTTCTTACTGTTGTTGGCCACATAGAACCTCTATGCTGCCTTAGGATTCGCAAAGTTCACGAATTCGTACCCTTTATTCATCCTGGTGCTGCAAAATCGTTCGCGATGGTCAATGTACTGGAAAATTTTGGGATGCCTCGCCTTCATAAAATAGTTTAAAAATAATAAAGATTCTATAGTTTTTTTTTGTAAGATTATATATATATATATATATAGGGAAAATCATTTGTCCAGTGACTGGACCTAACAATCTATCCTGTGAATCGAAACTACACCGTTTGGGTTAGTGAAGGCGCGCCTTAAATTTAAAAAAATAAAAAACAAAAGAAAAAACAAAACACCCATGACTCAATTTCTGAGCGCTATCGTGAAGAAGAAATAGGAATAAAACATATCCTAAGATAAGAATACAAACCGACAGAATCAATATGAAATTGTAGAGAGAATTACTTCTAGCGAATGAATTAAAACCTTATATCTAAATTTAGAAATCAAATCGCTAATGGAAGATAAAAGAATCTGATTCTCCATTCTTTTTCTCAATGTCACAGATTCGCTTGCTGTAACTTCCTAGGTATTTCGTTTATCCGGCTTTCTTGTGCGTAATATTGATAATTCTAAACTAATTTGATTAAAAAACCTAGCCAATTTTGAGAGAAATTGTTAGCGGAAGTCTGCAAGATGCCATAAGAAACGTCTTTATTCAAATTTTGTGAGAAATTATTAGTGGGAAACCTAGCCATTTGATTCTCCATTTGATGATTCTAAGCGATTTTTTTTTTTTTAAATTAAGGCACACCATCACTATACTTAACCAAAGACGTAGCTTTAGTGGTTCACAGGAAAATTTCTTAGGTCCAGTCACTGGACAAATGATTTTTCCATATATGTGTGTGTGTGTGGGTTCCACCATTTCATGTGTGTGTAGGAATCTTCTTCTTCTCATGCAACATGAGAAATTTAAACCCTATATATATAAGGTTTAAATTTCTCATGTTGCATGAGATAGGGTTTAAATTTCTCATGTTGCATGAGAAGAAAAAGATTCCTACACATATGAAATACATACATACATATATATATATGTGTGTGTGTGTGTGTGTGTGGGTCCCACCATTTTATGTATGTGTAACCTGAGAAAATATTTCTCCCACAACATGAGAATCTTCTTCTTCTCAAGGTTTAAATTTCTCATGTTGCATGAGAAGAAAAAGATTCCTACACATACGAAATACATATATACATATATGTGTGTGTGTGTGTGTGTGTGTGTCTGGGTCCCACCATTTTATGTATGTGTGAGTGTGACTTGAGAAAATATTTCTCCCACAACATGAGAATCTTCTTCTTCACATGCAACATGAAAAGTTAGACCCCTAATATGTGTGTGTGTGTAGGGATAGTTTATTGTCACTACTAAATCACTACCATTTTTTCACCGTTAGATCAAAATCTCAAGAGGAGAGAGAAATTATAAATGTAAATGAAATTATAATCTAACGGTGAAAAAGTGGTAGTGACATAAAATTGGTAATAACAATATCCTATCTCATATATATATATATATATATATATATATATATATATATATATATATATATATACCCAAAAAGATGTGAATATATTGAAAATCAGAATTTGCATCTGTGTTTACATCAAAATAATTATCAAAAGGGTTGATCGCTGTAAATCTCTCTTGTCCACAAAAAATTAAAGAGTGTGTCTAGTTGTAAGTGTGTGCTCTCTAAATACATTTTTTTTGTGAAAGATTCTCCTATTACGATAGTTTCCAAAAGAGGATTCCAAACTGGATTCTCCAGACTTCATTCTTGTTCATTGGATTTAGGTTGTGAGGTATACAATCAAAACAAGAAAGGTGGGGATGTTGGTGTGGGCTCCATTAGTATTCACAAGGCTCCAGCAGTTTGCAGCAAGGGGCACCTTCGTAAGACATGATCTACATCTTCCGTGGTTGCTCCGCAGGCCATGCAGGTAGGATCACCAATTAGGCATCACAGTTAGGGTTTATTATGATTAATTTGAAAGGATAGGATATTGTTACTACCATTTTTTCACCGTTAGATCAGAATCTCATCTACCTTTATAATTTCTCTCTCCTATTAAGATTCTGATCTAACAGTGGAAAAGTGGTAGTAACATTGGTTGTAACAAAAAATGGTAGTAACAATATCTTATCCCTAATTGGAATTAATAATGAATGTGTGAAAATAGAGTTTAAAAGAGTAATATTTCCATAAATATTGCAATTGCTATTATTTGGGTTGATTTTCTTAGAATATATGATGCTACATAGAGTTGAAAATAATTGTGTCAGGAATTGTGTCCGGAAATATGGCCTTTATGCATTTTGATGTCGTTCCATCTTCACCAATCAAAACCAAACACAACCCCCATCGGAGATGGAGGATTGGGACACCGAACCAATGAGTAGCTAATTCTCTTGTACTTCATAGAGGTGGATGCTGTGGCTTGAGCTTGGGAGCTTCAATAAGAGGAGTATTTGCCTTCCAATTAAATTTCTCTTCAACTTGATGATTTTCCTACATAAGGGGTTTAGGGTTCGGGGTTGCATGGTTGGGCTTTAGAACTTGGGGTTTTGTTTAGGGTTCGGGTCCTTTGTGGCTTCAGTGGCAACTAGATCGATGCGTTATTTCTTCAAGAGAAGTTCCTATCGAAGTTCACTACAAATCTTTGGGTACCTATCATGAGATTTATGGGCACTATCTAGTAGTAAGAAGTATAAAAAAAGAAATTCGTTGTATATACATTCAAACCACTGTTGGTCATATTTCTTTTTATCGAGAAATCGAAGAAGCTATACAAGGCTTTTGCAGGGCCTATTCAGATAGTATCTAATCAGATAGATCTTAAGCTAAGTAAATTTCTGATACCAGTGTGAATTCGGGTTTCTCCGGTTCAACTAGAATCCTAGTTCTTAAATTTCTACACGAATCAAGATGAAGAAAAGGAAGTTTTTCAATCATTGACTCAAACCCACTGTCGAACCGAACCCCACTAAGCGAAACATGGAGGTACTTATGGCAAAACAGGCCAATCTAGTCTTTCACAAATTTTAACAAAAAGTTGACATAATCCTAACATTTTTTTCCTAGGAAAAAGCAAGAAAAACAAATTTTAATATAAATTACCCTCGAGTTTATGGTTTTAGTGCCAAAGTTTTATGGAGAGTGGGATCCCTTCTAGAAATGTTTTGCCAAGTAGTAGCTTAAGAAAGAAATCCGGTCACTTGTTGGCTGGAATCAAAGCAGCGAATAGATCAGCAGATAGGTTGCAGCGGATACGAGCATTCTATCTGGTTCTAAAAGAGGTAGTGGCAGGTCTTTCATTTTCTTTTTCTCAAGAATGTAAGAAGTCAATACATTGAAGATGTGATGCTGTTAAATGTAAAAAGGAATATACACCTGCTCACCTGAATTTCAATTCCTTTCTTAGGTTCCCTAGTAACAGATGTATTCTTCCCATCCCATCCATGAGCAAAATAAGCACTAAGAATATAAGATTCATTTATATAATATTAGCCAGCTTTCACCCTCTTTCTCCCCCTCAAAGCCCTCTCTTGATTTATCTCCGATCTAATTCAATTTTGGTGG
The DNA here is from genome assembly GCA_034222035.1 of Acacia crassicarpa. Classification (NCBI taxonomy): domain Eukaryota; kingdom Viridiplantae; phylum Streptophyta; class Magnoliopsida; order Fabales; family Fabaceae; genus Acacia; species Acacia crassicarpa. Next base: position 25,651,763 of record JAWXYG010000010.1, on the reverse strand, counting down.
ATTAGCTTATTTGAGCGATCCGATCTCTGGTTTTGCAGTTTTGTTCATGGTATTTGTTTTGAGACAATATGCATGGCAATTTGTTTGCTAATGCTAAAAGATGCCTCCATTGTTGTTTGATAGATTGAATGCCTACTATGTATGCATGTTCGCGTATTTTATTTTTGATTTTCTCATTTACTTGTACTAGTACAATAATTTTGAATCTCGGGTTGTTGTTGATTTGGTTACCTTGTCGTATGGCAATTTGTTTGCTAATGCTAAAAGATGCCTCCATTGTTGTTTGATAGATTGAATGCCTACTATGTATGCATGTTCGCATATTTTATTTTTGATTTTCTCATTTACTTGTACTAGTACAATAATTTTGAATCTCGGGTTGTTGTTGATTTGGTTACCTTGTCGTATAGTACTGCAGTTCTTGAAGGAGAGATAGGAAAAAAGGGATTGATTCATCAATGGCTGCTCCTGTGCCTCCAGGGGCATCTAGACCCGGCGATAACACTCCGCCACCAACCCCAAATTACAATCCTAATTTCAGGTGCTTTCCCGATTCTCTAGCTGATAATATGCAGAATTTGAATCTTAATCGGCCTCCCATGACCTCCAATCTTGCCATAAGACCTCCCTCATTTGGCCAATCACCCACATTCATCTTCATCTCCTTCCCCAGGGATTCCTAGCCCCTCACCACCATTTTCATGACCTTGTCCACATCCAATAGCTCAGTTGAGACCTCTAGTGCTGAGATATGGGCCACCATCATCTATGTTACTCCAACTTTTCTACGAATATGTTCATTATGGACCTTATCCTTTCTTGTGCGACTGTACTATCTTAACATCCCCATCTCAATTACCCTAATTGATGCTTATGTTGTCCATTCAAAGACTAACATTCGCTACCATGAAGCATTGTCAGTTTTACAGTAGTGCATAAAACTTTTCTTTTACCTTATTAAGTGCTTTCTGATCATATGTGTAAAATGATTGACAAAGAGTTTTGAGTTGTGACTAATTGACTAATGAGATTGACAAAGAGTTTTGGCTTGTGACCAATTGACTAATGAGAATGACAAAATGAGTAATTAGATTGACAAAATCTGTAAGTACTAACAATATTTGTAAAATGATTGACAAAGAGTTTGGGTTGTGACCAATTGAGTAATGAGATTGATAAAGTCTATAAGTAAGGACAACATGTGTAAAAAGATTGACAAAGAGTTTTGGGTAGTGATCAATTGAGTAATGAGATTGACAAAATCCATAAGTGCTGACAATATGTGTAAAAGGATTGACAAAAAGTTTTGAGTTGTGATCAATTGAGTAATGAGATTACGAAATGAGTAATGAGATTGACAATATCCATAAGTACTAACAATATGTATAAAAGGATTACTTAATTTTGTCAAAACCATTATTATTTTAGTCATTCTTATTACTCAGTTGGTCACAACTCAAAACTCTTTGTCACTCCTTTTACACATATTGTCAGTACCTACGGATTTTATCAATCTCATCACTCATTTTGTCAATCTCATTACTCAATTAGTCACAACTCAAAACTCTTTGTCAATCTTTTTACACATATTGTCTTTACTTATGGACTTTGTCAATCTCATTACTCCTTTTGTCAATCTCATTACTCAATTGATCACAACCCAAAACTCTTTGTCAATCGTTTTACACATATTGTGAGTGCTTACTCCTTTTGTCAATCTCATTACTCCTTTTGTCAATCTCATTACTCTTCACCGGAAACTGAAAAAGCTTGCTGGAAACTGGTTTCTTCAACCTTCGATGGCAACCAGAGGACGAAAGGAACTCCGGTGTGCCGAATGCAAGTTGAACAAAAGATGAAAGCCCACTTATCAAAAAAAAAAATGAAAGCCCACTCTTCTTCTTCTTCTATCTTGTGGAGCTGAACAAAAGATGATGGAGAAGAAGAGAGAATAGAGTGAAAAGAAAAGAGTAAAGAGTGAAGGAAATGGTAGTTTTGATCTTTTGCCCATATACTCAAAACCCATATTCCTACTTACGTACCTCTCTGTCCTTTTCCCTTTTCAATAGACATTTCTAGGTTTTGGAATTTCATATAATATTTAAATGCCATTCTCCCAAAAGTATATATGTAATAAACTAAGTTTAGCATATATTCACCACTAAAAGTTTGATAATCTAACATATGGGAGTTGTTACTTTTCATGTGTTTTGTTGTTAATCCCTTATCTATAGTTGTTAATTTGTTAATTATGATTCTTTCTTTTCTTTTTCCTTTTTTGGCCAAAATAATTGTTGTTTTAAGCGTATAGTGTGGTAAAAATTTGGGAAGTAAAAAAGGGGAGTTGTTAATTGGGAGAATCCTATTAATTCCAGTTAAAATATAAAAATCTAAATTGAGGCTTGCATTATTAATAAATTCTTGGGAAAATCCCCCTCAGGTTCTAAGGGAGCAACATATTCTCATAAAAGTCACATGTCAAAAATGTCCCAAGGGACTTGCTGGGTATTCAGGAAAAAGACAAAATTACATTGATGCCCCCAGGATTAAAAAACGAAAAGGAAGGGCAATGTGTTTTAGCATAATGTGTTCTTATCGCTGAGAAAGGAAAAAATGGAGAATACGAGGCAGAGAATGTCAAGCACACACACGAGGGGGAGCGATCAAGGTTGAAAGTCCAATGTTGAAGGGTGTGTTTTGATTAAATGCATGTTGTTTTCATCAAGTGTGTTAGAGGCTCAACTGAGTTGGTTTTTATGTGCTGTGTATGCTCCTTTTTTTTCAGATTGAAGGGTGGATGGCTGAATGGTTGGAGCTTGGCCTCATTCAAAATCTGCAGCAGAGTTAGCTACCGACGATGCATATTGTGTAAGAGGATCAAGCTTTGGTGTGTGCTTTATGCAAAGATATGGCGGTGTAGGAAGCATGGCAAAGCAATTGCCCCACAGCCATCAGTACCATGGGGATTGCATAGTTCCATGGTTGGGCTCCAAAAATTCATGCCCCGTGTGCTGGTTTGAGCTACCAATAGATAACCAAGATTTTGAGGACGAGAAGAAGAAGGTGACTGCTACCACTGCTAATGGGGCATCAGGTTTTGGTGGAACCTGCGATATCAGGTTTATTCTAAACGGTATGTTCTATACACTACTTATGTAATATATTGGGTGATTTTCATCTCCTTTGCAAACTTTTTCACTTGCCTACTACGAGTTTCTCTTTCTTCTTTCCCCTTCCTCTTTAATTGAAACCTGTGCAATGTTGTTTATGGAAGTTTCATGAAGCTAGCTCCTTAGCTCTCTTTGTATATAGAATTCGGATCCATGCACTTGTAAGGTGGCATCTTTGAAACAATCCAAGTACTTTTGGAGCGTTTCTCCTGGTTGCTGCTTAACCCAACTGAGAGCAAATTTGGACTTTGGTTGTTTTCTGCTTGTTGCAAAATTCAATTCAAACATGTTTCCCAAATCTTCGAACCTCCGGATGGAATTTGCGAGTAGAGTGTGAAACCAATTTTGCTGGCTCCTGTCAATGTTGTAGCAAATATTCGGGAAATAATGGGCTCATCAATTCCCCTTACGAACATGTCCATGTCGTAAGTATCAAGATGGGTTCGTGGATCTTAACTTCCATTGTATTTTGGCAAGAAGGCCAAATCAAGATCTTCCAGGTAGGGAGCGTTTCGATCTCATCACTGAAAGGACTATTATTATACTACCCCTAATGTACTTCCTTATGTGTGTTTTAGGAGCCTTTGGTGTCTGAGAGGCCTCATCCCGGTTTTGATCTTATCCATCCCGGTTATCCTCAGCATGTTGGCTCTATGGTTTAGGACCTTGTCCCTGAAGCTCTGAAATTGGAGCACAGACTTGATCGACTGGGTTGTCTTCAGTATGATTACCTCGAAGAGGATCTCTAGCATCAACTTGACCAGATCCAAGTTGCTCAACGCGAGGAGGATTACTAACATTATGATCACTACAAAAAAAAAAAAAGGTTTTTGCGACGGAAAAAATTCGTCTCAAAAACATGTTTTTCCGTCGCAAATTGATTTTGCGACGGATTTTGTGACGGATTTTATCTGTCGCAAAAAATGAGTGGCAATTGCGACGGATTCAAAATTTCCGTCGCAAATTTCAATTTTTGCGATGGATTTAAATTTGTCCCAAAATTCAGAAATTTACGATGGAATTCAAATCCGTCACAAATTTTATTTTTTTAAAAAAATAAAAATAAATAATTATAAAATTATAAAAATTACATAAAAATTAAAAAATATATATAACAAAATTATATAAAAAATGTAAATATTACATAAAAAATTATGGAATAAAAAAAAAACTTATATATCATAAAAATGTATAGTAACATAAGTATTCAAACTAAGCAATTTATACTTCCTACTTCCAGGACCATAAATGATGTTCTTCATAACTTTATTTCTATCAGATTCCTGTTACAATTGGAACATCAACATTTCAGTGAAAAGCGCAAGGAAAGCAATAACACAAGAATTTTAGGATTAAATGTGTAGACATTTCTTCAGTGTAAAATGAGTGAGTCTGACAAAACCGAATATATATAATCTACAACTTCATCCTCACAGATTATTTTACCCTTCCAAATATTCACTGTATGTGTATCTCTAATCTCTATAATTGCTGCATTACAGAGCAAAAACTCCATCATCAACAAGTTTAACTACTAAGTACTAGCATATGAGTTTAAACTGTAAGAAAAAAATTTTATCAAAAGGCTAAGACTAAAATTTTTTATCAGCTTAGAAGCAAAGCAAAAGGTATTGAAATTTTTACATTTGGACTTTGCACCCAAAAGAACAGAGCTGTACTGAGCAATAAAAAAAAACTTACAAGGATAGCATAATGTCGAAATTCTTTAGCTATGAATTCCATGTTTGGACTTACGGTACCTAGAAGGTGGAGAGGCACCCCTACAGAGTGAAGTTGAATTTCAGAAACCAAAAGAATTCACGAAATTAAGAAGCACAAACTTATATACCCTTTTAGATCAGGGCCGGACGACGGAAGAGGAGGACGCGGACGGCCGGACGACGCGAGGCAAAGGAGGACGGCTGGACGACGCGACACGAGCAGCTGGAGGGCCAGAGTTGCGAGACGAACAAGCGGAGGCTCGAGGTGAGACGCGAAGAGAACAACCAGATCGGACTTGAAATGGATTTAAATCTGTCTGTATTTCGAGATTTGCGACGGATTTTATTTTCCGTAGCAAAAATGAATTTTTTTTTTGCTTTTTGTGACGGATTTGATTTTCCGTCTCAAAAACGATTTTTTTTTTCCAATTTTTGCGACGGATTTCATTTCCGTCGCAATTGCGACGGATTTTTTTTCCGTCGCAAATTGGCAGATTTTTTCCCGCCTTTTGTCTAAAACTAATATTATCGGATTTGTTTTTTTTTTTTACTTTTGTGATGGAAAAAAAATTGCGACGGATTTTAAATTCCGTCGCTAAATTTTGCGACGGATTTTTTAATTTAGCGACGAATTTTATTTCTGTCGCAAATTGGTGGATTTTTTCCTGCCTTTTGGCCGAAACTAATATGGTCGAATTTTTTTTTTTTACTTTTGCGACGGAAAAAAAATCCGTCGCAAAATTTTGCGACGGAGTTAGTTTTCCGTCGCAATTTGCGATGGATATTAAATTCCGTCGCAAAAGTTTGCGACGGATTTTTTCCGTCGCTATTTTGGCTTTTTCTAGTAGTGGATTCGCCCTTTCTCTCCTCCCATGTTGCTCATCTGGTTTGCCTTCTGGGCCAGGGTTTCAATTTGTCTCAATGCTCCTCCAATGGTTGCATTATTCTAGCATCCTCTTGTCTCTAAAAGTGGTTGCGCTGCTCCATCTCCTCCTTCCACCTTAACATCGAACCCAACGTGGTTTGTAGAAGGAAAATGTCTGGGTTCCTGACTGGAACCTGCTGAGAAAGGTCTTGCTACTGAACTTGCTGGATCACCATATTTTGAGGATTTGCTGCAAGCGCTGAAGAGGAAGCCGTATCTGATACGTCTGCACTGCATTATAATCTGGGACGTCCTCAGGTTGCGGTGGTTCTTGATTCTGCTGCATCAGATTTTCAGGCAACTGCCTATGTAAAGGGATCTGATTGCTGCTTTTAGTGGCAACCATCTATGTTCATGGGAATCAAAATTTATGGTTTCCCACGGTCGGCGCCAATGTTCCATATAAGAACAACAGATGTCTAGCCCTTTTGGACTAGTATGTTCATATTGGATTAAGTAACTACTCCAAGATATCTATGAGGTAGATACCTAGGAGAATGATGGATCATTGTGCACGAATAAGTATTTTGCCAACGGGGGTGGTGTGTGTGCACAGTGACGGCTGAATATTAAATTGAGAGAAAATGTCCATACCTTAGGGTTTTACCTCGAATTTATATAATTTACCTGTAGGGTTTGAACTCATGGGCCCAATGTGTAACATCCTAATTTTTATTTCTAAAATTTAAATGTAATTATAAAATAATTATAGGTAATTATTGTAATATTAAATAAAGTTTGGGCCTTTGTCGCAGTTTGCCCATTTAGAAAAAAATAATAATAATAATAAGAGTTGAGGCAGGCGAAGAAAAAAAAAAAAAAAAAAGAGGAAGACGTGAAACGCGTGGGGTGAATAAAATAATAATAAAAATATAATATAATATTAATAAAATCAACTTTGGTTTATTTATATATATGTATGATTAGAGTGTGTGTGTGCGCGCCGGATTGAGGAGAGACAGAGAGAGAGAGTGCGTGAGAGAGAGAAAGAGAAGAAGGTGGAGATAATATTTTGGTTATTTGAGGTATGTTATTTATCTTATAAGATAATTTTAGTAGTTAAATTAACTTCTTTTCAATGAACTTTCTTCATGAAAGTTGTTCTAAATATTTTTCTCTTTTCAATGAAAGTAATATCATGTTGATTAGTGAAAATTTTGAGGTTATGATTTTGGAAAAGTTTTGAGTTTTAACAATAGAAGACTGTATATATGTATATAGTATTTAATAACTAGTTTTGACCGGTTTAGTTTTATTGAAATGTTGTTGCAAGAATTTAAATTAATTTTTCTATTTAAGAGATTTAGGATTTACATCTTATTTTATATTTCTACCAATTAAAAGATGTATAAATAATTTATTTTGGGTTAATGGAGATATTATTGAAGTTTTGATCGGTTTGGTTTTGGAAATTTAAAGGATAAAATGGTTATTTTCAGTTTTATAACAAAAATTTATTATTATTATTATTATTTGTGTATTTTGAGTTATATAAGTTATATTTGTGATAATGTAGAGTTTACCTGTGACCGGTGATTAATCGAGTTTAATTTCTCAAGATAAGGTTTGGCCTGGAGTTGAGGTAACCGGGGTTAATTTATTTTATATGCATGTTTTGGAATGTAAGGTGTTTACTAAATCTTATTTTCATAAATACTAGTAACATGTGTTTTGAAATTGTGTGTTTATGTGAGTATGTTGCTAATTTAGAGAAGCAGTGTATTTTCTAATCTGTATGAATATATGTGAGTGAATTTTGTTATTGGAATTATTGTAATGGTGATTATTGTGTTAATTGTTGTAAGATGTTTTGTATGGGGTAGTATATCGTACTATGTTTTGATAATTATGATTTCATATTGTTATTATATTTTGAAATTTGTTGGGAAGTGTGGAAGAGACTGAGGGAGAATTTGTGCCCATTGGTTCACTCTTATTCCTGGCCCGGATTTGAGTTGAGTGTTTTGGGCGGACACCTCCCTGTTACGGTATATTGGTGGTGACACGGGAGGGAACAGTTTCCTTGAGGTGATAGTTAACCTTGGCCAGGTTACTAACACTGATGGGCTGATCCATGTCCACGAGGAAATAAGGAGGAGCAGGATGGTAAATGTGAGGATGGTTAATTGATTATTGAAGTTGTTATTATTATTTTGTTAACAATCCCGTTTCTCTGACTTGCAATCCTTTCCTGCATATCTTATAAATTAATTTTGGTTACTGGGACTTAATGTCTCACCCCGTTATTATTAATATTTTTCAGGCGAGGTTTCTAATACCATTAGTAGCAAAGGGAAGCAACCAGAGGCATAGTTGTAGAGAACCTTGTAAGCCTCTTTTGGGTAATGGTGTTGTAATGATCTCTATATTGCCATTATAGGGCCCACATGTTTTAAAAATACTGTTTTAGCTGTTTTGGAATAACTGTGAGTTTGCTACTGAACTAAAGGTTTAATTTTATATGGTATGTTATTTTAGTGTTTGTTATAATGAAGTGGTGGATTGTAAATTAAGGTTTGCGTGTGGGTATTCTGGTACACACTTCTATGATGGGAGTTTGGTATTATTAAAGTTGTGAGCTTACATTTTTCCGCCGAATAGTTGTGCCCAGAGTTTCGGATTTTATTGTGATGCGTTTGTGGGCGAATGTTGTGTCTTGAACTCCGTTGCACTTACTATAGTAAGTGGAGGGTTTTCTTTATTTATTTGTTAATTAAGGTTAATTAATGTTTTGTAAGGAAGGTCTTTTCAATTTGGTATCAGATTTTTAGATCCTGAACTTGTGGTGCATTGCATATAGAAAATGGCAATATATAATCTTTACACACCTGCTTCCCTTTTATGTTGTGTTTTGTTCTTCTCCTTATTTTTTTTTCCATCTTTGGTGGCTTTCACCCTTAGGTGGGGAGAGATGGAAAATATTAGGCATGAGGAAGTCGCGGATAACGCTCGTGCAGACGCTGTTAACAACGATCAACAGGGATCAAATGGGCCTCAGGATCACATAACCGAGGCTGAGATGTTGCGGCAACTCTATAAGTGGACCCGTGCGACAGAGGAACGGTTGAAAAGGCTTGAGGAGGATAAAGCTAATAGTGGGCCCAGCAAGGAAAGCAAGAGTACTCGGAAGGCTCATGCAAAAACAGAGGAAGGAGATAGTACTCATTCTGGGGGGATCGAATATGAATTTATCAAATTCTGAGTCGGAGGAATCAGCAACACGAAGGGGTGCTATTGACATGCTTACAGTATGGAAACATTTAGATCGTTTCCATCCTGAGACTTTCGGAGGAGGTTCAGCAATAAAGGCTGAAAATTGGATTGATCGGCTAGAAATGTTATTTGAGTCAATCAACTGCGATAAATATCAGAAGGTGATAGCTGCAAAAACACTGTTAACAGGCGCTGCTTTAGATTGGTGGAACACGGTGAAGCCTGTTGATGGTCATCAACTGGATTGGGATGAATTCAAAAGAATGTTCTTTGATTATTACTTTCCTATTGAAATGAGACATCAAAAAGAGGCTGAGTTTCTATTTTTGCGACAGGGGGAGATGGATGTGGAAACATTCATATCTCAATTTATGGGGCTAGCCAAATATGTATCGCAGTTGAACAGAACAGATGAGGAGCAGAATAATTGGTTAGCGCGACAAATGTTTGAGAGATGTAATGATGAAGTTAGAGCAAGAATGGGAGTTTATGACATCACTACTCTTGAGAAGCTGATAGCAAAGATCCGAGAGGTTTGTAGAAGATGTAGAGACGCTGAGAGATCTGTGAGAAGGGATTCGCAAGGCCGGTTTAGTGGTAACATGGGAATATCTGGAGGAAACAGTAGAAAGAATTACCCTTCAAGTTTTACTGGATCCGGAAGTAAGAGGACTTTTAATTAAGGGAGCTTCCAGCAGAAGAAACGTTTTCCCATAGCTCAGAGCCGTAAAAGCAACACTAAAGCGAGTCAGAGTTCTCAGTACGAATCAGTGGCGTCGACTCCCAGAGTAATGCAACGCCCTCCTTGTTCTCAATGTGGGAAAGTGCATATAGGGGAATGTTGGACTTGCTTCAACTGTGGAGAGAAGGGACATATTGCAAGATTTTGCCAGAAAAGAAGAAAGGAGGATCAACCATTTAGGCCGTCTGCTGCTGGACGAGTGTTTGCTTTAACATCAGAGGAAACGAAAGATACCCCTAATTTGATCCGAGGTAATGCTCTCCTTCAGGGTCATTCTTTGTGTGTTATATATGATTCTGGTGCTACGCATTCTTTCATCTCACATGATTGTGCAAAAAGATTAAATCTTGTTATGAGTGATTTGTTATATGACTTGATTGTATCTACCCCCACTGGTATACGTGTAAAAACTGCTATGGTATGTAGGAAATTGAGGTTTGTATGTGATGGTCGTGAAACGACCATTGATTTGATTTGTCTACCCATGCGGGGTATAGATGTGATTGTGGGAATGGATTGGTTGACAACCAATAACGTATCCTTGCGATGCAAGGAGAAAGCTGTGCAATTTAATGACTGCACAGTAAATAAGAAAACTCTCCAAGAATCGATAATGTTGTCAGCAACCCAAGTTCAGAGAAGTCTACAGGAAGGCTGTGAAGTTTTTGCGGTGTTCTTCTCTATTCAGAAGGAATCAAAAGGAAATATAGAGCAGATCGAAGTGGTTAGGAATTTTCCCGATGTGTTCCCTGAAGAGTTGACCGGGCTACCTCCAGAACGAGAAGTTGAGTTCGCCATCGAATTAGTTCCAGGAACAGAACCAATCTCTAAGGCTCCTTACCGAATGTCACCTTTAGAGTTAGCAGAATTGAAGAAGCAGATTGAAGATCTGTTGGAGAAAGGTTTTATTCGGCCAAGTGTATCTCCATGGGGATCACCAGTTCTGTTCGTGAAGAAGAAAGATGGTAGCTTGAGGCTTTGTATTGATTATCGGCAGTTAAATAAAGTCACTATCAAGAATAAGTACCCGTTGCCGAGGATAGATGATTTGCTGGATCAGCTGGTTGGTTCATCAGTATTTTCAAAAATTGATTTGAGATCGGGATATCATCAGTTGAGGGTGAAGGCAGATGACATTCCAAAGACCGCTTTCCGTACCAGATATGGTCATTATGAGTTTCTTGTTATGCCCTTTGGTTTGACTAATGCGCCAGCAGTGTTTATGGATTATATGAATCGAATTTTTAGACCTTATTTGGATCAATTTGTAGTGGTATTCATTGATGATATCCTTATCTATTCGAAGAGTACGGAGGAACATCGGGAACACCTTCGAACAGTATTGCAGATCCTAAGAGAGAATCGGCTGTACGCGAAGCTGAGTAAATGTGAATTTTGGCTGAAAGAGGTGAAGTTCTTAGGTCATGTGATCTCGGTTAATGGAGTAGCCGTAGATCCAAGCAAGGTTGACGCTGTGTTGAAGTGGGAACGACCGAAGTCTGTGACTGAGGTGCGTAGTTTTGTTGGGTTGGCAGGTTACTATCGTCGCTTTATTGAGGGATTCTCTCGAATTGCCGCACCACTTACTAGATTAACAAAGAAAGAACAACCGTTTATTTGGGATGAAAAGTGTGAGGCAGCTTTTCAGGAGCTGAAGAACCGGTTAACCACTGCACCTGTCCTCATCATACCTGACCCACATAAACCGTATACGATATATACGGATGCATCATTGAAAGGATTGGGATGTGTGCTCATGCAAGATGGTAAAGTCGTGGCTTATGCCTCTCGACAATTAAGGCCTCATGAAGAGAATTATCCAACGCATGATTTGGAGCTTGCAGCGGTCGTATTCGCTTTGAAAATTTGGAGGCATTATCTGTACGGAACTCAATTCGAGATTTTTAGTGACCATAAGAGCTTAAAGTATCTTATGGATCAGAAGGAGTTGAACAACCGACAGAGAAGATGGATGGAGTTCTTAAAGGATTATGATTTTGAGTTGAAGTATCATCCGGGGAAAGCAAATGTAGTTGCAGATGCCTTAAGCCGGAAGTCAATACACATGTTTCACATGTGTATGACTGAGTATAACCTTCTAGAAAGGTTATCAGAAGTATATCTCGAACCAAGATCTGAGGTAATTATGAGTACGGTGCAAGGAAATTTTGATTTTTATAATGACTTGAGAATGGCCCAGATGGAAGATGATCGGTTGCAAAGGGTTAGAGAAAGGTTGGAGAATGGTGAAGTAACTGACTATGATATTAGTGATACAGGCATACTGAGATACAAGAAAAGGATTTGTGTACCAGATAATGAGGAAATCAAAAAGACAATTCTTGAAGAGGCTCATCAGAGCAAATATACCATTCATCCGGGAATTACTAAGATGTATCGAAATTTGAAACAAGGGTATTGGTGGCCTAAGATGAAGTGCGATGTGACAAATTTCGTAATGAAATGTCTGACTTGTCAGAAAGTAAAGATTGAGCATCAGAAACCTCCAGGGTTACTTCAACCTTTAGAGGTTCCCCGGTGGAAGTGGGACAGCATTGCCATGGACTTTATTGTCGGATTACCGAATACTGCAGCACGCCATAATGCCATATGGGTTATTGTGGATAGATTGACAAAGTCAGCTCATTTCCTCCCTATCCATATTGAATATAGCTTAGAAAGGCTAGCTCAATTGTATGTGAATGAGATTATCAGGTTACATGGTATACCTATAAATATTGTGTCAGACCGTGATCCAAGGTTCACATCGAACTTTTGGAAAGCGTTACAGGAGGCTATGGGAACAAGGTTGAATTACAGTACCGCTTATCATCCGCAAACTGATGGACAGACAGAGAGGACAATTCAAACGCTCGAAGATATGTTGAGGGCTTGCGCCCTTGAGTTACCCGGTAGTTGGGATCGTCACTTGCCATTGGCTGAATTTGCTTACAATAATAGTTATCACTCGAGCATTCAAATGGCTCCTTTTGAGGCACTTTATGGCAGGAAGTGTAGATCGCCTCTTTGTTGGACTGAGTTAAGTGAGAGAACGGTAATTGGGCCGGACTTGGTGAACAAAACAACAAAGAAAATTGAAATGATACGCCAGAAGTTGTTGACTGCCCAGAGCAGGCAAAAGAGCTATGCAGATAGAAGGCGTCGACCATTGGAATTTGAAGTAGGGGACCATGTGTTTCTTAAAGTTTCACCAGTAACTGGCATTGGTAGATCTATTAAAGCTAAGAAATTGACTCCTCGATTCATTGGGCCATATGAGATTTTGGAGCGCGTGGGACCCGTCGCTTATCGGATTGCCTTGCCACCACACCTGTCAAGCGTGCATAACGTATTCCATGTGTCCCAACTTAAGAAATATCACCCAGATCCTTCCCATGTAATTGAACCCGAGGACATTGAATTGAGAGAGAATTTGACTTACATACCCGAGCCAGAAAGAATTCTTGATGTAAAAGACAAGCAATTGCGAAATAAAACAATTCGTCTCTTAAAAATTTTCTGGAAGGGTACGTCTCCTGGTGATGTTACATGGGAAACAGAAGAGCGAATGCGGCGTGACTTTCCTAGTCTGTTTGCTTAGTTATGTTTGTGTGTTATGTAGTATTGGTATCTACGATTGTGCTGTTTGTGATCAAACTTGTGAGGTATGATAATGTAATTATATTGGTAATTTTTGATGTGTTGATGTAGTGTGATAGTTGGTAATATTGTTGTCTCCCTAAGATGATTGTGTTGAAATCTTATGTTGAGGATTGTTTACATTATAACCTGTTGAGAATTTTGGGGACAAAATTCCATTTAGGTGGGGAGAGTTGTAACATCCTAATTTTTATTTCTAAAATTTAAATGTAATTATAAAATAATTATAGGTAATTATTGTAATATTAAATAAAGTTTGGGCCTTTGTCGCAGTTTGCCCATTTAGAAAAAAATAATAATAATAATAAGAGTTGAGGCAGGCGAAGAAAAAAAAAAAAAAAAGAGGAAGACGTGAAACGCGTGGGGTGAATAAAATAATAATAAAAATATAATATAATATTAATAAAATCAACTTTGGTTTATTTATATATATGTATGATTAGAGTGTGTGTGTGCGCGCCGGATTGAGGAGAGACAGAGAGAGAGAGTGCGTGAGAGAGAGAAAGAGAAGAAGGTGGAGATAATATTTTGGTTATTTGAGGTATGTTATTTATCTTATAAGATAATTTTAGTAGTTAAATTAACTTCTTTTCAATGAACTTTCTTCATGAAAGTTGTTCTAAATATTTTTCTCTTTTCAATGAAAGTAATATCATGTTGATTAGTGAAAATTTTGAGGTTATGATTTTGGAAAAGTTTTGAGTTTTAACAATAGAAGACTGTATATATGTATATAGTATTTAATAACTAGTTTTGACCGGTTTAGTTTTATTGAAATGTTGTTGCAAGAATTTAAATTAATTTTTCTATTTAAGAGATTTAGGATTTACATCTTATTTTATATTTCTACCAATTAAAAGATGTATAAATAATTTATTTTGGGTTAATGGAGATATTATTGAAGTTTTGATCGGTTTGGTTTTGGAAATTTAAAGGATAAAATGGTTATTTTCAGTTTTATAACAAAAATTTATTATTATTATTATTATTTGTGTATTTTGAGTTATATAAGTTATATTTGTGATAATGTAGAGTTTACCTGTGACCGGTGATTAATCGAGTTTAATTTCTCAAGATAAGGTTTGGCCTGGAGTTGAGGTAACCGGGGTTAATTTATTTTATATGCATGTTTTGGAATGTAAGGTGTTTACTAAATCTTATTTTCATAAATACTAGTAACATGTGTTTTGAAATTGTGTGTTTATGTGAGTATGTTGCTAATTTAGAGAAGCAGTGTATTTTCTAATCTGTATGAATATATGTGAGTGAATTTTGTTATTGGAATTATTGTAATGGTGATTATTGTGTTAATTGTTGTAAGATGTTTTGTATGGGGTAGTATATCGTACTATGTTTTGATAATTATGATTTCATATTGTTATTATATTTTGAAATTTGTTGGGAAGTGTGGAAGAGACTGAGGGAGAATTTGTGCCCATTGGTTCACTCTTATTCCTGGCCCGGATTTGAGTTGAGTGTTTTGGGCGGACACCTCCCTGTTACGGTATATTGGTGGTGACACGGGAGGGAACAGTTTCCTTGAGGTGATAGTTAACCTTGGCCAGGTTACTAACACTGATGGGCTGATCCATGTCCACGAGGAAATAAGGAGGAGCAGGATGGTAAATGTGAGGATGGTTAATTGATTATTGAAGTTGTTATTATTATTTTGTTAACAATCCCGTTTCTCTGACTTGCAATCCTTTCCTGCATATCTTATAAATTAATTTTGGTTACTGGGACTTAATGTCTCACCCCGTTATTATTAATATTTTTCAGGCGAGGTTTCTAATACCATTAGTAGCAAAGGGAAGCAACCAGAGGCATAGTTGTAGAGAACCTTGTAAGCCTCTTTTGGGTAATGGTGTTGTAATGATCTCTATATTGCCATTATAGGGCCCACATGTTTTAAAAATACTGTTTTAGCTGTTTTGGAATAACTGTGAGTTTGCTACTGAACTAAAGGTTTAATTTTATATGGTATGTTATTTTAGTGTTTGTTATAATGAAGTGGTGGATTGTAAATTAAGGTTTGCGTGTGGGTATTCTGGTACACACTTCTATGATGGGAGTTTGGTATTATTAAAGTTGTGAGCTTACATTTTTCCGCCGAATAGTTGTGCCCAGAGTTTCGGATTTTATTGTGATGCGTTTGTGGGCGAATGTTGTGTCTTGAACTCCGTTGCACTTACTATAGTAAGTGGAGGGTTTTCTTTATTTATTTGTTAATTAAGGTTAATTAATGTTTTGTAAGGAAGGTCTTTTCACAATGCGCCTTATAGACTAAGTGTTGTGCCACCTAGATCGAAATCCTTGATTATAGCCTTAATTATAGGTTAGTTAGAATCTTCCTTCATTATAGGTGGATTCTGTTACAAATTGCCCCTTGATGGGCCACACATTAAATAGGCCTCATATGTGAGTCCATAACAGAAATCATTTTTTTCACTTTTTCTTTAAAAGTTATTTTTTAAAAGCTAATCCAAACACACGCAAGACCATATTTGGGCCAGGCATACAAAGGTGACAACCAACATAAGGTATTAGAAGATAAAGGCGATTCTATTTTTGTAAGGTCAAAATATAACAACCAAATAAGCGCTAATTAAAGTATATAAAAAGAAGGGAGAGAGAGATATATATGTTTCAATTACATAGGGCTTGCATTGCTAATAGTGGAGTAATACTTTTGTACTTATATATATATATATATATATATATATATATATATATATATTCCAGGGATGGATTAGAATTTGCCAAGTTTCAAATGGGTAAGATCTCTCATTATATCTTTTTTTTTAATGATAAAGATCATTTTTATTTCAAAGGGCATCGAGTTACTCATATTCAACCTAATTTCGTTTTCCCTTTATATTTTTTTTTATAAAAGGCGAGAAAAAAGAACTAACCCTTATTTAATCAGCATGAAGAAAAACTCTTAAATTAGCACTAATCAAGTTTAGTAATTATGTTCATGCATGGCCTAGTGTCAGAAAATTAGGAATTGAGTTTATTGTTTATGCTATTCTGACTAGTTTTACTTCCTAATTACGATGAAGAATTTTGTTGTGGAAAATACTAAGCAAGTAGATGTTAAACAATAAGAAGAATTTGTACAACTAAGATTGCATATATGGTAAACATACAATAATTCTATATAATATCAAAACCCATAAATAAACTCAAAAGATTGTCGAAATATGATAATGAACTTTGAAGAAATCTGAGGCCAACGTACGTTGTCTCCTTAAGACAATTTTGCTCCCTCTATATGGATGTCCAAGGTTGATGAACAATTGTCTCCCTGGATAGAGCGGATTTGCATCTTCAAAATGATGGCATTCTCAATCAGAAGCCCGAATGAATACAACAAATCTACTTTCAGTGTCTGATAGATCCTAAAGATTAGGATCTAATAGAACAATTCAAGAACCAATTCACAATACAATTCTGTATATATTTATCTGTATAAAGAACTCTGTTTACACCATTGGAAAATATATAAGAGAACCTAACTGTCACAAGCAACTGTAACTACCTAAGGATAAGATACACCTAAGCATATAAGTCTTGTCCAAACACATAAGCATTGAAGGTGGAATATCACCTAGAGGGGGGTGAATAGGTGATATTAAAATTCTTTTCGTTAATTGCTCAAGAATGCTTAGAACAGAGATAGAGAGAAGAGCAATGAACACAAGAGGTTATACTGGTTCGGTCCAACACTTGACCTACGTCCAGTCCCCAGAAACACTCTGGGATTTCACTATCTCCAAACTTGATTACAGACTCTGTAACTCTCGAGTAATCCTCTCACTAGGACTTACTCCTCTTTACAAGTTGTAACCAAATAACCGTATACACAATTACACACTCTGTAAACGAAGGATGATCCTTACACTCTCGGACTCACTCCCCCTTACAAGTTGTAATTGATACACCCACACTCAAGATACCTCTATCTTGAGATTTGAATGAATGTAATACAGTTGATAAAACTCTCTCAGAGAGTAAATAAATAATGAACACTGAAGCTCAGTAATATCCTAAGATATAAAAGTTGAACTCTATGTATGCTTTGTCTGTGTATGCGTTGGTTCTATCTATGAATTCAAACCTTCAGGCATTTATACTAGTTGAAGCTTGAGGACCGTTGAAAGATTTGATTCTGTCCGTTTGAATGTTTGAATATGTCCGTTGATGAAACATGAAGAATAATCATTGTGACTCATGAATATAGCCGTTAAACAGATGAAGCTTTGTTGGTCACAATCACCGTCCCTGACTTCGTTCTTTATGAACATTCTTTATTCCATTTGTCTTGACTGTTGAGAGATAGCATTTATTGCGCAAACAGAATATCAGAAGTTGCTTACTTTGATCAGAGAAGTGGTTACCGAGGATATCACCGGTTTTAGTAACAACATTTATTGCTCTTCTGACACATGGTTTTGCTTTATTCAAATCTACTGGTAATTCATGCCTAAACAATCTGAAACTCATGAACAAATTGGTTAATAGCATTTGGTAATCAAGAATGATAATAAACAGAAGGAGATTTAATCCATTTGATGATTCATGAATTTCGAACACTGTGTTTTTGAGATCAGGATGAAGTTGCTCGAGCATGGATCTATGCTTGCTCGAGCAAGCTGCTTTGAAAAGCTGAGAAAAAGCACTTTGCTCGCTGATGCTCGAGCAGGAAAATTTCCTTGCTCGAGCATGAACATTTCATGCTCGGGCAAGCTCTTGGAAATCAGTTTAAAAACTCCTTTGCTTCACTGTTGCTCGAGCATACTTTCAGCTTGCTCGAGCATGTTGCTCGAGTATGACCAAATCATGCTCGGGCAAGCTCTTTCTCAAACTGGAACAATTGCACTATACTCGTTGTTGCTCGGGCAACGTTTAGAGGTGTGCTCGGGCAAGCTCCACTGGTCACTTATGAAAAAGCCATTTGTATCGCTTGTGCTCGAGCAGCCCAGATATCGTGCTTAGGCAATGTTGAGACAGAGAGAAAAGATGGATTCAGGCACATGCTTGCTTGGACACATTTTTCCTCTGCTCAAGCATGCTGCTCGAGCAAGCCTTTGTTTCTACTCGAGCAAGACTTCCCAACTCAGTGAAAATGTTGCTGCCCACGCTGTTGCTCGAGCAAACTCCATTCTCTGCTCGAGCATGACTATCCATCTTACCTTTTTCTGCTATGAGCTCAATGATGCTTGGGCATTAGAAATACCTTGCTTAAGCATGATTCTAGTTATAATGATGTTGCTTGAGCATGCTTTTATAATCAGCTTGGGCATGACTCTTCAACTTGCAATTTTGTCAATCTCACGATGATACTCGGGCATGCCAATTGTTCTTCAGTACAAAGCTTCAACTTCCAGAGTATAGAGACTTTCAAGAAGCAATCACATTAACAACAATTTCCAGCGAGGATAACGTCTTCGGTAAAAATCCAAATTTAGCCAATCACCCCATCTCAGAAAGTTCTTCAAATATTCCTTCCATTTCAATAAGAATCAACTCCAAACTAGTTGTATTTCGCCCATTGATCATTAGATGAATGAAGGTTGTTCTTATCTAGCGTTTTTCCAGCATCCAGAACAGACTGTCAACTTCAAAACATCACAACTTCTTCAATTGATCTTCTTTTTCTGTGTTCTTGATGTTTTTGAAAAGGTATTTGAGTCTAGTTTCCAATGCCACTGATTTCAGCTCAATCGGATTTGTCGTTTGTGAGATATCCTCAAAATACCGAAGGTTAGTCTGGACTGTGACGGTGATTCTTGTGGCAACTTGTAAAATTCATAGATAATTCATATGACCTCCTTTTGGCTCTAATTTATATCAAAATGACGCATTGGATGTCTAGTTTCATATGCCACCAGTTTCGTGTCAATCCGATTCCTGGTTTGGGAGATATCATCGATTTACCGGAGGTCGCCAGAAACAGAGCTGAACAGAGGAAGCTGATGGGATCACTTTGCTCGAGCATGCTTCTGTTCTTGCTCGAGCAAAGACGGATTTTGGCCTAAAAATGGCTGAAATCATACCTTGCTCGAGTATACTTTTCAGCTCCTGCAAGCATGCTTTCCAGCTTCAGCAAGCATGCTTTCCAACTCCCGCAGGCATGCTTTCTAGCTCCCGCAAGCATGCTTTCCAACTCCCGCAAGCATGCTTTCTAGCTCCCGCAAGCATGCTTTCCAGCTTCAGCAAGCATGCTTCTGCTCGAGCATGAAATCAGGTGTGCTCAAGCAATGTCCTATTCATGTGAGAGAAAATGCTGAAATTGCACAAATGCCCCAAAACAAATTAGTATTCTTCTGGAAGCTTGAACTTGCTCATTTTAACTCCGAATTGACCCGTTCCAACTTCTATTTGATCTCAGAAACTTGAATATTGATATTTTCATTATAATTAACAGATTCTTCTTTCTTCAAACTCCATTCTTCATTATATTAAACTTTGCATCTACATTAAATGTAAGAATTAGTCAAAGTAAGATAAATGTAGTATATAAACTTTTTACTCTAGTTAATGACATCAATATAAGACATCATCAAAACTAATCAGAACTAACAAGCATAACCTCATAATACAGAACTTCCTAATAAACTGACTTAACCTATTCCAACTGCCTTTTCCTAGCAAGGATGAACGGTCAAGTGTGGCTGCTGGTATCCTATCAATACTGCCCCCTTGAAAATGAGCCTTGTCTTCAAGGCGAAAGTGAGGAAATTGTCTAGTAACTAGATCATAGGATCTCGAATGGTTAATTGTTGCACCTGAATTTCCAAGTCTCCGCAGATAGCACTACAAGATATCATGGCGCCATCCCCCACCTGAACTCCAAAAGGTGCTAAATGCTGAGGTTTAATTCCCAAGTCTTCAACTAATTTGTTAGAGATGAAGTTGTGGGTTGAGTCACTGTTAATCAATATGAGAATTTCTTTAGAGAGCAATTCTCCTTTAACCTTCATCGTAGTTGCAGATGTTCTACCCAGGATCGCACGAATCGATATTTCGGCCATTGGAGACTCGCCGTGAGCTTCTTCGTCAAGCAGCGTCGGACTGGACTCATCATTGGCATTATTCAGAATTTTTGAGATCTCCATTAATCTCAATGTTGATGATTTATAATGATTAGCCGGCGAGAATTTTTCTTCACAGCGATAACAGAGGTTCTTCTCTCTTCTATGTTGTCAGTTAGGGTCGGTTAGAGACTGATTTTGCGATAAAGTTGGGATTGTTGCATTACTAGAATATCCCATCTGATTTAGCGAGAAAGTAGAGGTTGTTGCATTACTAGAATATCCCATCGTAATCTGATTCGGTTGCTTAATCTGATCCTGATTTGGTGCAAAATTCGAATTCCATTGCTGATGTGGCGCTTCCATTATATTATCTTTATAATTAATTCCCAAACAATCAGATCCACGAAATCCGGAAAATTGTTGAGGAGGCCTGTGCACTCGCTGGCTTTGAATTTTGGAATCAAATTCCATGGCTAAATTAGCGGCATTGTAAACCGTTCGAGGTTTCTGAATTTTCATGTCGGCTTTCAATTCTTCCTTGAGCCCATGAATAAATATTGCTAAGAGACAATGCTCAAGCCAGCCGTTAACCCTTGAAGATCTTCGAATGAACTCTTTCCTACACTCCTCCACCGAGCCTTCTTGTTTAATATCACAAAGAAAATTATCTGGATTCTGGAATTCAGTTGGACCAAAATTATCTTGGAAAACCTCGATTAATTCCTCCCAAAAGCGAATCGAACAACTAGAAGAAAATCCACGTGAAAACATTTAAGGCATCCCCTTCCAAATTCATTGCTGCTACCTCAACTTTAACATCCTTGGGAGTTTAATAGTAACAAAAATACTTCTCTGCCTTCATAGTCCATCCTCTCAGATCACCCCCTTCAAACATGGGAAACTCTACCTTAGTATACGGTCTTTGGTGAGGAGATTTATTCCACCATGGATTGTCTGTTGATGTTTCTTTGTCATCATCAATTTGTATCCTCATCCCTCTACTCTCTTGTTCTTCAGCTAATTTTCTTCCTTGCTTAATCTCTTTCATCTCAACATCCATGCTCTGACTTTTGTTAACAAGAAACACCATTTGTTGAACCAAATCGTTTGGAGGATGAACACTTTCATGCTCCTTTGATGATTCTGCTTCGTTACTCATGTTCGGTTGATCTAATGACGGTTGTTCCTTCCTATTGTTGCCTATAACACACACAAAATGGCCCAGAGAAAGAACGGCTCTGATATCAAATTGATAGGTCCTAAAGATTAGGATCTAATAGAACAATTCAAGAACCAGAATCTGAAGTTCTTGACCAAATTCACAATACAATTCTGTATATATTTATCTGCATAAAGAACTCTGTTTACACCATTGGAAAATATATAAGAGAACCTAACTATCACAAGCAACTGTAACTACCTAAGGATAAGTACACCTTAGCATAACTTCCTATAAGTCTTATCCAAACACATAAGCATAACCTCCTAATACATAACTTCCTAATAAACTGACTTAACCTATTCCAACTGCCTTTTCCCAGCAAGGATGTACGGTCAAGTGGGGCTGTTGGTATCTTATCAAAATCGCACAAAATATAATTGCAGAATGCAGTATGCTAAGAACAGTGTTTGAAATTGGTTTGAGATAGATTTTCTATCACTAGCACGCCCTATTTATAGATGACGGAAATTGATCAGATGGACTCGACTCTTGCAAGCGAACTGGTGCATCATGCAAACAGACGAACCAGAATAGAGCGAACAAAAGCAAACAACGACCCTTGCCATTGAACTGGTGCGTCGTACGAATAGACACACCAAAACGATTCAGCCATTGGTGGGGAGAAACCAGAGGAGTAAAAAAGGAATTAATAAAAGTTCAGGAACTATTTGAAATTTTAAAAAATAATTATTTTTAATTTCACACACGCGCGAACTGGCGGGCAGCGGGACCGAACCGAGCTGGACAGATGGACGGTGTGTGTGTGTGTGGGGTGAACCAAGGGTCACCTAAGTCTTCACCCTTCCATAAAAGTGGGTTAGCCCAAAGGCCCAATTTAGAGGAGCAAAGTTGAGATTTATATACATTTTTACTTCTCTTCATTTGTTCAATGTGGAATTTTTATCTACACACTCATTTCTTCTTCCTTTTTCTTCTTCTTCTCCAACCTACTTCTTATTCATAACCCATAAGGTTAGATCCAAAATTCCAACAAATTTCTCATGTTCGTAATCATAATGGTGATTCCTTTTTTTTCCTTTTTATATTTTTGGGAAAATTACAGCCAGGTCCCAAGGACCATAAAAAATAGCAAAAAAGTCCTAATCAAAATTCACATTTGATATTATTTGTATTGAATCAAAATCCAGGTTTTTAAATTTTATTGTAAATATGGCACTTCTTGTTGTAAATATGGCTTGTTCTATTGTAAATTACCAGATTTTAAATTTTGTTGTAAATATTGCATTTCCTATCGTAAATATAACATTTTTCTGTTGTAAACGACCTCTGTACGTTTAAGGACTTGAGTTTAAAACAAAATCCAGGCCTTTAAATGTTGTTGTAAATATGACACTTTCTGTTGTAATTGTAAGTATGACTTTTTCTGTTGTAAACGATCAAGTTTTTAAATTTTGTTGTAAATATAACACTTTCTGTTGTAAGTATATATGACACTTCCTATTGTTAATACAAATAATATCAAAAAAGTCCCTAGGAACTTCTATATAATTTGGTGATTTCAAGGGATCTGATTGTATTTATTTTTGGTCTTTGGAACCTACACATAATTTTCCCTTCATATTTTTTTATAAAAGGCGAGAAAGTAGAACTAACCCCTAGACATTGTTAGATTATTATAATCAGCATGAAGAAAAACTATTAAATTAGCACTAATTAACTTTTGACTAAAGTGCATGTAATCATAATTATTATGGTGATTCCTTTTTTATTTTGACTAAAGTGCATATTAGGAGATCTTGGTTTTGTTTCATACTAGATTTGTTAATCATTATGAAATACCAAAGACATAATTTTATATCTTAAAAGAAATTCGTATATGATATAAAGATGATTCACATTAAATTACATTAATTAGCACTAATTAAGTTTTCCTCACTCTCTAAGTCATCAACTCCGATTTTCATGTGAATACATTTTAGCTCCAAGAGGGATTGAGATTCAAATTAAATGATAGATTGGTTAATTATGCAACCATTGAACCATAGGGACTCATTTGAAAATCTGTGTAAACAATAAGGGGCCATTACTTTTTGTGTAATAAGGACCTATTACATAATTTTCCAATGTGAATGAAATAACCCTAAGGCTTTATTTGCGAGTTTCATTTTGGAGGGAAAGCCCTCCCTTCCCTTTCCCTCCAAAAAACTCGTAAACATAGCGTACTTGTTTTTGTGAAAAGAACAAGTTCGATGGTTTTTTTTTTTTTAACTAAAGAGGCATGCATTAACAGCCTGAGATTACCAGAAAGACCGAAATTGACCTGTGGAGTCCTCATACCACTAGTTTATAAAATCATGAACCCAATGATTTATTTTATGGGTCTATGAATGATTAGCAATTGGATCATATATCAAAATCACAAGAAGCATAAGAGCCTTTTTTTTTTTTTAATCAAAAAAGGCTCAATTGAAGGGCCTAAGACAAAAGGCCCAAACTAATCATTATCTTTTAGTATTTTGTTTTTCCAATTTTCTTTATTTAATATTATCTTTTGGCTAGAGGGTACTTTTTATTTGTCCAAAAGAGAGTGTTTTTTTTTTAAAATATATATATACAAGAAAAAGGGGAGAGAGTGTACTTTTGCTCATCCTTTTTATTAAGGGTAACCTGAAATATTTTTTCAAATAGGTCGAATCCCTTAAAACATTTTGTGGTTTAAATATTATCTTTAAAGTATTTTTTAGAAACAGTTATAACCTTATTGTTAATTCTTCTTCCATATTCTTGGTCCTCATTTTTAACTTTCTTTAATTAAGGATTAGTTTTTCAAATTTTCCTATTCATTAAATAATAGAGGTTTAAGGCAGTGAGATCCCCTCTTCCCTTATTTATTTATTCTAGAGGCAGAGGTTCTATCATGTATGCTACAAAAAGAAATCAGGCTTTTTTCCCAAATTGCCCCTTATTAAATAACTAATTACCGAAATACCCCTATTTCCAAACTATTTCTCAATTTGCCTTTAGTCGACCCCAAGTTTAGTCGACTAAAACGCGGACGTTGAATTTTTTTACTTTCCCCGCAATTTAGTCGACTAAGCACTATGGGTTAGTCGACTAAATCGTGATAGAGGGTTTTTTTTTTTAAAAAAAACTCTTATCACGTTAAACACCACATATTTTCACTTTTATTCAGCTATATTAATTAAAATATTAACAATATTATAAGAGAGATTATAAGAGATTATAAATTATCAAATAAATTAGTATCTCCATTGATAAATTTCCTTTCATTCAAATTAATTAAATTAGAGTTTTTCAAAGATATAACATCCTACAATTTAGTATTGGTGGGCATTTATTAATAAATTAGTATCTCCATTGTACCGCATTCATGACCATAACGCTTACAACTGTACAAAAGGAAAGTTACTGGCTTCACGCCCCTTTGTTATTCGCTCTTTCCAGGTACGCCTTCAATTTAATAATAATTGAACTATTGGTGGGCATTTATTAAAAATTCAATTATGCAGTCATTGCTTTCAGTATTGGATGTGGTAGTTAATAAATCTCCTAGTATATCTCCCTATTTTATTGAGGATTTGATGAATATTAAATTAATAAAGGGAAGATAATATATATCTTATGTTCTTAAATTCATCAAGAGATTTTATTGGTTTTATATTTAAAAATGATAGTATAGAGTCCTAAATTGTAGGATGTTATGTAACATCCTAAAAATTTACTTATCATAATAACTAATTAAGGGTTCATTAACAACTAAGTAATGCCCATCATTTACCAAAATATACAAATGTAAATCAGAGTATGCAGAATGAGCCCTAACGTGGCAATATACAATCTTCCCACATAAACCAAAAAGACAGAAGTACTACTTTTAGCAGAAGTAGTCTAAGCTTTTGGGATCTTCCCTGATGGACCGGCACGAGAGCTATCACCTGAAAAATGTGGGTAACCATCAATCCAACTTATTACGAATACTGATATGTGCTAATGAGGTGCCAAGTGGAACAATTTATATAACAAAGTATTAAAATATAATTCACCAATATATACGTCACAAAAATTTATATCATAAATTCTATATCAAAATTATGTATCACAGTTCTCATTAAAACAATTCTCAAATTGCCTCCCACCAATCCAAGCGAACCGCCTTATTTCCTCCGACTAGACCCATGGGCTAAGTTACATCCATGTTACTGGTGACTCAAAAAGCTCTCTGGTCATGTGATGAGGACTGGCCAAAATCCTCAGAGTACATGTCCCAGACCATGGGCCTTTTCCCCTCATTAAACATGTGGGGTGTCGTATGCCCTTATTGAATTAGTAGGCCCGTCCCTTATTGAACAGTGGGACAATAGAAAGCCAGCCATCATGCATTAATGGTGGCCTCACCACGTGGTGGAATAAAATACTCCATCTTCCCAATTCAACCCTTACCATAATTATCAGAATAAATATCATGATATTAAAATGATCAATTCTTATACATAAATAAGTAAATATGTATATATTCACAATTCAAATCATAAAGTTCCACAAGGCAATTTCTATTAAGATATTCATAATCATTTCACAAAATATTCACAAACAACATATCAATACCCATAACAAGTGGAAAATGTTTACCTCTCGTTGAAGCTAACTACTATCTCACTGCTCCTAATCCAAGAGCTCAAACATACGCCAAAATCAATCTGGCACAACCAATTTACTAACCATTAATAACTCTTCTAAATTCTAAATAAAATTATAACTTAAAATTAAAAATATACAAATTTTTAATAGTAGATTTGGAATCCTTGAAGTGGGCAAACTAGGATTGTATTAAAAAAAATCAGGGAGATCATTGTAAATATTAATTCTCCTCGATTTACTATTAATTAATAACCATATAAGCGAACAGCCAGGTTATATGCTCAAATATAGAGAAGATATGGGTATGACGATACTACAACCAACCATCAAGCTTCAAGGGTTGACCAAATATGATTCGGGTCATGGAAGGATACCTGTCCTTTTTCATACAGGAATACTTTTACAGAGAGTAACCCGTCTCTCAGACCTTCCTCCTTCAGACCATACTCAGCACAGTCTTCCTTCGTTTCCTACTGGAGGCGTAATCTAAAACTTGATTTTATGGCTCTTATATGATCATAACCAAACCTTAGCCTTATTTGAGCAAATAACCATGTGTGTCTTATAGGACCATAACTAATAAATTGCTGATAATATTACTTCCTAATTTGATCCCTAAAGAAAATTAAAAGCACATACCTTAAATTTGTTCCACAGATATTTGAAGTATTGCTCAAAGAAAGAAATAATTAAACTGCTGGATTTTATTTCTCAAGACAAGTGTGTACAAGAGAGTAAGGTAGTGATGTTTCAAGCTCAATAGGTTTTTCCGTGGTTTACAATGAAGAATTACAAGGCTTTATATAGACAGACTCCCTACTGGCTAATTCCTATGATACAACTTTTACAATGCTTCCGTAAGGAATATTTCTACAAGACATAATAATACTAGCTAAGACATAAAATGAAAAGCTTCGTACATGAAAATTGCATGCGTCTGAACCATTTTGCAACTTTTTCAAACTATGACACTATTTACTATTTCGTCCTTTTTTGATTTTGTCATTTTTTTTATTTTTATTTTTTTACAAAATTTGTACATTGTCGGCATAACTTCCATCGAACACGTTGCTCCTCTTTTTTCTTTTTTTTTTTACACTCTTTTTCTTTTTTAGATTCCAAATTATCCTGTCAGCACTTTGTCAGTGTCGGCAAGCTCTTTCCTTGTCATCTTCCATTTGTCTTCGAATCTTTAGAGGACACTCAGATTTGTTTCTGGATCTTCAATATCTTGCATAGCTTTTTCTCTTTCTTCACAATTCTTACACCTGTGATTAGAGTACTCTGCCAAAAGATTACATATCTTCTTCTTCGTCTTTTCTGAATTTTCCATCTTGTTGTTTCTCAGCCGATCATACCATTGTACAAATAGGGGCTGATTATGTGAAGTCTTTCCAAGTGCCACAATTATTGTTGTTACACCGCAGTAATAAACCCATTGCTTCTCAGTGTTAATGGCTCTGGTCATTTCTTGAAAGATGATATGATAATTCTGAGCTCTAATATTACACATCTTGTTCTGAAATTCCTCGTCTTCTTCAAGGTCTTCTTTTACTTCTGCATCAGTTTCTATTGGCTTCTTAGTCGTTCCAAACTTGATTAAAGTGATTGGAGGATAAAACTTCTCTGGTGTAATTTCTGCAACTGTAGAATAAAATCTGATATACACAGTGTATTGTGTTGCAATGCTAACATATACTTTAGTTGCTTCTTGCAAGGCTGCTGGCAATTCTTTAATTTCTTGAGGATCATTATTCTTCAGCAAATAAATTGCATATAACATTCCATACTGATATAAAATCTTTATGAGGTCTGGTGAAGTTCCTGGGTAGGCTACAACTTTGTTAAAGGCAAAATGAGAGGCATATTTAACATTTGGATCTGAAAGTTCCATTTTTCCAGTTTTTCTAACAAGTTTTTTGAAAAATTGATATTTAGAATAGATGTCAAATGAATTGCTTCTGGTAATTCTAGGTTGTGAAGGTGAAGCTTCTATTTCTTTTCCTTTTTCTTTTCTTCGGGCTTCCTCTTGCATTTGGGCTTTAATAATCTCATTAAAAGGTGTTATAGTTTGAAGTGTTTGGGTTACTGGAGGTGTTTGAACTTCTTTTTGGGCTTCTTGGGCAATAGGCCCAATAACATTTTCTTGGGTTACTTGGGTAGATGACCCGCTAATATTTCTCTGTGTAGTTTGGGTAGATGACCCATTTCCTTGAGTTTGGGATTGGGTAGATGACCCAATCTAAGTGTATGACTCGTTTACATTTCTTTTTCCATTTCCTTCCAACTTCTCTACTCTTTTAAAAAGAGTATCAACCTGTTGATTTAAATGTGCAATACTGGTTAAAAGATTTTGTATAGTTGAACTGCATTGACTGTTTAACAGACTAACATTCATTTTTAGAATGTTTAAATCTGCTAAAGCTGTCTGGCACCCATTACAAGTCTGATTAGAGTTCATTCCTGAACCACTGGATCCATCGTTAGATTCCATCTGCTCATAAAATCTGCAATAAGATTATTTTTTCCTGGTACATATTCAATAACATAATCATAATAAGCCAAATCTCCTTGCCACTTAAATAACATTTTATTAGCCAATTTTTCAGTTTTTATTCCTTTATCAAGCCAAGATTTTACTTGTGTATTGTCAGTCCTAATTATAAATTGTGTATTAACTATAAATAATTCAAATTTTTCAACTGCCTTTACTAGTGCGAGTAATTCTTTCCAATTTGAATGATATTTCCACTGTGTTTCTAAGAATTTTCCACTTGCATATCTGGTTATAATTTCTTCTCCTTTCTCATTTTCATGATATAATGCTGCTCCCCAATATTGATCAGAGGCATCAGTATAAATAATCCATTTTACATTTTTATGTAAAGGTATTGTTAATTTTGGTAATTTTTGACAAATTTTCTTTAATTGTTCAATTATTTTACTTGTTTCATTATTCCATTTCCACTCAGTTTTTTCTCCTGCTAATTTAGAAATTTTTGAAGTTAATTTTGCTAAATTCGGAACATAATTTCTTACTTGATTAATCAATCCTAAAAATGCTTGTAAATCTTTCTTATTTGTTATTCTATTAAATTCTAAAACTTTTTTACTTATGTGATCTTGCAATTATATTCCATTTGTGGTTATTATCTGTCCTAAAAAAGGTATTTCTTGTTTTCTTAATATAGATTTCTTAGGTGATATATTCAAACCTTTTTCGTCAATTAAATCTACGAATAAATTTAAATGTTTTTCATGTTCTTCTTCTTTTTCTGAAAATATTAAAATATCATCTATATATATTACAGCAAAATCTCTTAAAGGTAATAACAACTTTGATACGAATTCTTGAAATATGCTGGGACTATTATGATATCTCATAGGTAATACATTCCATTCGTACAAACCTTCAGAGATACTAAAAGCTGTATATTTTTTACTATCTTCTTTCAATTTTACTTGAAAAAGTCCTGATTTACAATCAAATTTACTAAATATTTTCTTTCCTCTTATTAAATTAAATAATAATTCCATTTTTGGTATTGGATATCTATTTCTAATTGCTATACTATTCAATTTTTTATAATTTATTACCATTCTACTTTTCCCTCTTCTTTCCTCACTAAGTTTTTTAACAATCATTGCTGGTGATGAATATTCAAATCTACTTTCTCTTATTAAATCATATTTTTTTATTTCATTTATATGCATTACAAATTCTTCTTTATCTTCAGCTGTCCATGGGTAAGGTTTACAGTTTATTTCTTTACTATAATCTTTCAATTCTATTTTTGTCATCGGTTTAGATTTTTCCCAATGTATTAAAGGATTTTCACTAAAATTCTCTAATATTCTTTGTTCTATAGATTTTTCTTCCCTAATTGTTAATGTTGCTAACATGTATTCTATTTTTACTGGTTCATTATTTTGTAAAAATTGTACTTCTTCTTTATGTTTTTCTTCTGAAATTTTTCATCTTTTCTTTTATATGGACTCGTTATTCTTACTCCTATAGCTTGATGTTTACAGGGTGTTGTTAAAACTAAAGCTTTTTCTATGAAAGTAAAAGGATAATATTTTTCTAAAAAGTCTAATCCTAATATTATATCACATTGAGGTTCATTATATTGATTTAATTCTTCTATTTTTAATTCATAATTTCCTATTTGTATCATTACATTTCTTGCTTCTAATTCTAACATATGTATTTCTCTTCCTGCTGATTCCATTCTAATAACTCTATTTTTTTCTTTTCCACATTTCAGGCGGTAAAACATTATATTTTGCTACTGTTAAATTTGCTCCTGTATCAACTAATGCATGATATTTTCTAGCTCTGTATCTTTCATAATTAAATTTCATTAATATATAATATAATGGTCTTTCACTCATATTCTAGATAATATTTCCAATTTCTTTTTCATATTCTTTCTAATCATTTCTCTCTCACTTATTCTTCTTTTAAAATCATCTATGACTGGATGTCCTGGTCGTCTAATGTTTAATTTTTCTATTACAGTGCTTTATTTTTTACTTGCTTTAATCATTTTCTTAATTAAGAATCTCATCATTGCTCTATCAGTTTCTAAGACTTCAATTATATCATTGTTACGTTGGTAAAATATTTTCCCTATCATTACTTGGTTTGGTGCTCTTCCAACCATTCTTCATTCTTGTATAATACTCGTATTCTTCTTCATATCCTGTTTGAATAAAACTTTCTATTAAACTCTAGATAACAATTCCAATCTTCTTTTAAATATATTCATTGTTAAAAGTCTTTGTTGCCACAAATCATAAATCTCTTGTATTTCTGCTCCTGCTTGGTTTGCTATTAAGGGATTATTAGATTTTTGTGCTTCTTCAAATCTATGATGTGCTTCTAAAATTCTTGCATATTCTATCCTATCAATATCTCTTATAAGTTTTATCATTACTCTGTATAAACTTTTATCTATTGCTGGTACTTTTGTCTTATAGTTCTTTGAAACATATATAAATGTTGGGTCTTGATTAATACTCGAGATAATAATTCCAATTTTTCTTTTAAGTGAAGTTTTATAGTCTTACATGAATTCAATCTCCTTAAGTTATGATTAAAATTTATTGGATAATTAATAAAATTTTCAGTAGTTAATCTTGACTTATATAATTGTATTTTCAAATCTAACTTTTTTATTAATATTCTTATTAGGTTTACATCTGCATTTGGAACTAATGTAGTTTCATCTATTTCTCTTTCTATGTCTTATCTTTTATAGATAAATATTATTCTATGTCTATTTTCATCCCATTCAAGTGTTATGTCTTCATAAATCATAATAACTTTGGTATTATAATTGTTTGATGATTTAAGTTTATCATTATTCCAATTGACCGGTTCGTGGAGAAAGAAGGGAATAGACCAAAGGGTACTCAACGTGGGTGAGGCTCGAGAAACATGGGACTGTGCTGTTGCTATCGTGGGAGCATGGCGCTTCTGTTTTTTTTTTTCCTACTCTTGCGTGTACAGTTTTACGTCGAAAGTGGAATTACGTGTTGGAGTATTTTAATTAATGCGCTGCGTTAGTTTTGCGTAAGGATTGTTTTATTATTATTATTATTTATTTATCTTGATTATCCTTATTTTTTTAATTATCTATATATTTTATTATTATATTTTTTTAAAAATCCTAAATATAAATTAGGATATTACATGTTATATATTTGAAAAACTCTAATTTAATTAATTAGAATGAAAGGGGAATTTATCAATGGAGATACTAATTTATTTGATAATTTATAATCTCCTATAATCTCTCCTATAATATTGTTAATATTTTAATTAATATGGCTGAATAAAAGTAGAAATCTGTGGTATTTAATGTGATAAGAGTTTAAAAAAACCCCTCTTTCGCGATTTATTCACTAACCTATAGTGCTTAGTCGACTCAATCATGGGGAAAGTTAAAAAATTCAACGCCCCGCGTTTTAGCCGACTAAACTTGGGGTTAGTCGACTAAACAGGGGCAGATTGGGATATAGTTTGGAAACAGGGGCATTTTGGTAATTAGTTATTTAATAAGGGATAATTTGGAAAAAAAGCCATAGAAATCAGCCACAAAACTCTTGAGGGCATCAAGCTTTAAAATCACTGCCCCATGTTATCACTTATCACATACATTGTCTGCAGATGATGCTCTACTTTTCATGAATGCAATCTTGCCAATTGCCACCAGCTCCTATCTCATGTATTGTACTGCCTCCGATCAGCAAGCGAATTTAACAACATCAGGGTTAAGGGTTAGTTTGGTTTGAGGGGAGGGGAGGGGAGGGGAGGGGAGGGAAAAAAATGAGGGGAGAGGAAATTGGGATTAAAATTCAGTGTAGTAGGGCCCACAATATTTTTCTCTCCCTCCCCTTTTTCTCTCCCCTCTCATTCCTTCAGACCAAACTAACCCTAAATCTTCTCTACTGATAGGGCTGTAGCAGTACGAGACCAGGTGAGTAACATTCCAGGCCTACCAGGTAGATCTCTCAGTAATTTTGGCTTTGACCCTCATGCCACAGTTAATACTTTAATTGAGGATGCTACTTGGAATCTTAGTTTAATTATGGGTCCGTTGCATCAGGTTTGGTAATCAATTATCAATGCGTGTTGATCAGAATTCGGTTCAGTCTTTTGATCTTTGGTTCAATAATATTCTCTGCCACAGTGATGACATACAGCAATGATTCTATTACTCTGATTAGCTGGTTAATTTGCAAGGAAGTGGTTTTTAATCTTAAGGAACCTGATTCCTCACTAGTTCTCAGGAATGCAATTGAAAAGTGTGATGTGCATAATGGGAGTATATGTTTGGGAAAACGGCGGGCTAAATGGGCTTTTATCACTAAATCAGCTTCTAGAAAAAGTAACTTTCATGGTGTTTTTGCAAGACCTCCATGGTATTATTATTTTTTTTCCTTTTCCTTTTTTCCCTTGTTATCTTTTGTCCATAGAAAATGCTATATATCATGATACTTTTATCTTCTACGCGTTAGTTCCATCATGAGCAAATGATAGACCACATATGCTTGCTGTAGATTAATTTTAATATGTGTACTTATATATTTTTATGCCAAAATTTATAATATATGTACGTATTAAATATGTCTATCGAGGTATTTTCAAAAATTTTTCAATATGTTAATTATTTTGATATTTA
The DNA here is from genome assembly GCA_034222035.1 of Acacia crassicarpa. Classification (NCBI taxonomy): domain Eukaryota; kingdom Viridiplantae; phylum Streptophyta; class Magnoliopsida; order Fabales; family Fabaceae; genus Acacia; species Acacia crassicarpa. Next base: position 25,618,260 of record JAWXYG010000010.1, on the reverse strand, counting down.
TTATAATTAAGTATTTTAGTAGTTTCATTTTTTTCCAATAATGATTAACAATTTTAATTTTTTCTTAAAATTATCACAATACATACATATAATAAAGATATGTATTATTTTATAAGATTTATATCATTTTTATCTTAACTTGCTTTTCAGATAATCATTAAAACAAGTTTCAGTTTGAAAAAAAAAAGGTCATTTTTACCACCATCAATCTAAATATAAATCACATTTATAATATGAATTTTATCTTATCTTAAGTTTTTAAAAATTTGATTGAACAAAAAGTTACTTTTATTATTGCTAATCCAAATGGACCCTCAGTTGCATCTCATCCTCCAACTACATCAGCTTAGGTTCTTTTTCCTAGGGATTTGATGAGGAAGTTCACGCACAATCTCTTGTTGGTAATGTTTCCTTGCTCATCTACACAAATTGATTACAAATTTTAATGAAATATAATTTCACATTTAAACCTCTTTAACTATAACATTAACTTAACAAAATCACTTACGTACCTTGAACTAAGACATAAATTTCAGTCGATTGTGAAGACAATTGTCACAGGTGATTCTAGTTTCTAGCGTCCTTAGCATCAAAAAATTGTTCTGCCTCGCTCAAGGGAAAATTGATATTCTTCGATTCTAAATATAAGATAAAGTTTGTAGTGCAAATTACACTATAAAATATGTCCTATATTTAAGATCGGAGGTAATATCAAATTCCCCCTACTCCTTGTAGTTGCTCACACTAATCTCAGGCACCTTTGATTGAATAGGCACCTTTGATAAGGTCGCCCCTTGTGGGATGCTATTTATTCCAACTATGCAAAATTTCCTTGGAATAAGAAAATTAATACAACTATAATTGATTATAATTTCTCACTTAACAAATTAAAAATGTAAAACATGTCAATATTAAAAATAAATTATAGTCACACCTGACCAATATTTATATAAAAAAATATTATAATAATATAATTACAAAATGAAGAATAACCAGTATTATAAAGAAATAATATCACAATATTATACTTATATATTTACCCATAACTAAACAAAATAAAGAAAATCAAAATATATTAAAACCTAATTGAAAATACAAGGACAAAAAAGGTTTTAAAAAAATTACACATAGCAAAATATGCTCAGAAACTCATAAATATTAGGAAAAAAACATATTTAGATAACAATAAAATTACTAAAAACAAATATACTCAGCTCAAAAATGAAATAAGTAACTTTACTAATCTCACTTACCTAACTCCTTAAATCTTTGAGTAGAACCTTAGATCTACAGAAAACTTATCGTGGGGAATGATTTTACCTAAAGTGGTGAAATGAGGGATGGCAGTGGAAAATATCCTTTTCTTACAAACAACAATTAACCATGAGGGTTTAACAAAACCAGACTAACAAGTAATGAGTGAAAAGCATTTCTTTCCATAAAACATACCACGATTTAGGGTAGAAAACCCGCCTACAAACCCACTGCAGAAAATCCATCACTTATGACACAAAGAATAAAGATGAGAAAAACATAGCCCACGAGTTTTACAATACAAAATCTTACAACAAGAATTTACCAAAAACAAATTTCAATATAGGATAGGATTGTGGAACCACCAGTTATGATGTGAATCCCGATAGGAATCGGACGATCGGATCAACTAGGAATGGAATCTCGCACCAGAACAGCCTTTGACGCGTCTTAAAGATCGGGTTGTATCTCGCGCTACAGACGTCGGATTTGAGTGCTTCCAAAATGAGAAGAAAGATGACGTTCTGAACTACGATTTTGAGTCTTAAAACACCGAAAAACGATAAGGGAAACTGGAGATACGGAACAAACAAATCTAGCACGAAAAACTGGGTAGGCGCCACAATTCCAAAGAATTGATAAGCCGAAGAACGCCACAAGAATTGAAACCCTTGATAAGTTCAGAGATTCTCAAAAGAACCCTAGAGAACTAGTCTCTCACCAAAATGGTTCAAATCACAATTCAAATCTGCCGTTCTCATGGCCATGGTGTGCCTTATACATATCAAGCTTAACCTAATTCTGCTTACATACAAATGAAAAACAAGAAAGCCCAATAAGTGAGTCCAATAAGCGAGCCCAATAATCCTTATTACAAAAGTTCAACTAAATGTAAGAAAAATAAAACTAAGGGTAGAATTTGGGCCAAGGCCCAATGAAGCCTCCATGCATATCCATTGGGGCTTATTCTTCAAGGTCTTCAATCTGGAGCCTTTTCAGTTTTTGTTCTTATCATTAGATCTCCAAGACCTTGTATGTCCTTCAAGTTTGTTGCCTTGGTCATGCCGCCTCCTATGTCCTCATCAAGTTATGTAATGTTTTGTTGTTTCTATATCTCATGTTAGTTTTGTATTGTTTTGTCATATTTGATTTTATGTAACTGTCCAGTCTATTGTAAAATGCATCATTTTAGGGCAAAAAAATCCCCGCCTCGATCGGCAGCTACTGGGTCTCCCCATGTGCAGTGATATATGTAGTTGAGGCATCTTAACAAACTGATAGACTTTAATTATTTTCAGTATCTTTTGACAGTAAATTATTTATTTTATTATTGAAAACAGAGAAGATAAATACTGAAGAAGTTTCAGTTGACTACTGAAAAATTGAAAAGCTTTTTTGTGATAAAATTGGAGACATTTTACTCAACTTTTACATAGTACTGAAAATAATTAAGTATTAAGGGTAAAATATTCTAATTTGGCTATTCTCTTATTTCCCTTATCATCCTTTTCCATCATTCTTTTTTTTTTTTTTGATTAAGTACTCAACTGTCCAAATATACCATCATTTTCTCTTCTAGTAATAGTTTTATAATATGATAAATCTAAGCTGTTAAATGTTAATCCAATGAAAAGGAAAAAGAAGAGAGTGAGTGCCTTAGTAGCGCAGTGACATAAGAACTAGTATTAAGTGGCCTCCTCTTCTAGGTCTAGGGTTCGAATCGTGCCCCTCCCCTACCATGATATAAAAGGGGGGGAAAAAAAAAGAATGAGAAAATGACGGGAATAATGAGAGCCAAAGTCCAAAAAAGGTTCTGCAGACATGACGCAACCCCTAAATTCCCATTTTTGTTTGGTGGGCCCGGGAGGCTAGTCATTTCTTGATTGCTTTAAATCCGATGAAGGCATGTTACAATTTCGAGTTTGAGGCGGGATCTTGAAAGTAGAATAAGAAAGAACAAGACAGTCAGAGAGAGGAAGCTCCACACAATTCTTTGTGATGGTTTGACTCTTATCTCATACATACTCTTCAATTCTGAATAGCTTGAGCAAATTTCATAACTTTTCTTTATTCTGATTTCTTAAACCCTGGGTTTTTTTTTCAATCTAGGCGGATTCTAAGGAAGAACTTGAGCCCTTGTTTGATTATAGACGGGTACAACCTCACAATCTTGTATGCATCGAAGGTTCTTTTCCCTTCTTATCTGTTAATTTCCTCTATTTTTGGAAGGAAGTTAGTCTTGTCCGTCTTGTTTTAGCCTTTGAAGCAAGAATATTTTGATTTTTGTAATTTTAAATTCTTGTCGATTTTTTGAATTCTGTATATCTAGCAGACGATGACGACGAGGTCGTGGTTTGTGTTGATAAGAAGAGGAAGACTTGTCAGCCTGTAATATAACTTATACCTCTAACCTCATCTAATTTGCCTCGAACAATGCTTCGATTCCATATTTTTGAAATTATTACGTGGTTTAGGTTGTGAATGGTAAGAATGAAGAGCAAGCCGTAGTGGTCGACATTGAGGATAAAGAAGATGACTGGTTACCTCCTCCACCAAAGGTCTTGAGAGATGAATCCAAGTCGATTGCGGAGGATTCAACATTGAAGGAGTTGAGGTCTGATCATTCTATTATTCGCGTGCGTCTGTGTTTGTCTGTATATATGTATTGTGGGATTCTGGGCTTCTGGGGATATTGAAAGAGGTTCTTTAATTTGGTTGATTCCCAAAATAAACCCTTGATTTTGATAGGGACTGGTGTGATTTGTTTGCTGCTAACTTTGGGACAAAGATAAAAGAATCAAATAGTTAGGTTATGTGTGCTGATGAGTTGGATACAGTTGAAACTTGAAAGCTGAGTAAACGAATTAGAGGAGGTGAGGGGCACGGTGACATAGTCTTGGAGACGAAAATTTTGCATTGAGTGTACATCCACATGTGCGTGAAGGGTGATGACTGCACAATAGGTTGGAGTGGATAAAGGAAAGAAGCCATTACTACCATCTGGTTTGTTTTCTGAATTAAATGAATTATGAAAACATACATTTTAGCATATTGAAATGATCTTTGTTTCTAATGAAACTCTATAAACTTATGGTATTAATCCCCTGACTTGCTCTTCTAACAGTTTCATCCTTCTTTCCTTTTCTAGGATATTTGAATATTCTTTCAGCTTACGTAGATGGGCCATCTGCCCCTTTTTTCCTTTTCTTGCTCCCAAGTCCAAACCTTAGATGCACTATTCCACAGGGTCCATCAATTTTTTTGACTATGATAAATGCACAAATGCTGGTTTTCTTTTCACAACATTACAAAATCATACATGTTTCTTGTAATTTTTGTAAAGAAAAATGTTAAGTGATACTGCATGAGCTGGAATCTACTCTCACAAAGTTCCTCCCTTGGGAACTATTTGTCTTTCTTGCTTGTTGGGCAATCTTTGTCTGTGTCTATTTTATTCTTAATGGCAAAATCCAACATTAAATGTATGTTCGTTTCTGTTCGCTATCTTTGACTGCACAATCATTCAGGTTTACCGATTTGAATTTATATACATCACTTTTCAATCCCTAAACCCCTCTCAACTAGCCATCGTGTTGCACAAGAAAAATGTTGATAAAGAAATAAGTCTGGTAGACCCACCAATGTCATAGTTTACTTGATGGACTTTGCATTCTACTACAGGAAATGCTGTTCAGACTGGTTGTTTTGGGTTATTATTAGAGGAGTCTGCATCGCTCATTGCCAGAAGAAAAATATAAGGGATACAGAGGGTGATTGATCATGTAGGATAGTGGGTGTCCATAAGAAAAACACCGCTCCCTCCGGTCCTTAATATAAGCCATATTTAGGGAGTTGATCTTGGTTCTAAAAAACATAATTATCATATGTGTCAATAATCAAGGAGGAGGGGTAGATGCTCCATCAACAATAATCAAGAAGAAGAGGGAATGAGGGAATTAAGGAAGATGATTAAGGTATTTTAGAAAATACATCTAACATTAACTAACCTAACTAACTCCCTCAATCTCATCAAATTAGGGAAATATGTTTTATATTAAGGATTGTAGAAGTATATAAAATGCATGGGGTTCTGCTGTCTCCCTTATTGATGGTTCTTCCATATAAAATACAATTGAAACATCAAGAAAAATTAAAGGATGAAATCAGGCAAAGGAAAAAGAATGACATTTGAACAAAGAAACCATTGTGATCATATAGAAACCCTCTACAATGATGAGGAAAATAATTTACATGTGTGTTAGTTATATCTAATATTGATGAAGCTTGGCATATCAGAATCCATGCTTCATTGGTTATGTTACATCAGTTCCTCTCTCTCAATTTATTTTCCATCATTAGAAATTTGTGTAAAATGTGCAAAGTCTTAGCCTTTGACTATCAGGAGGCAAGAAATGAGAAAAGTCTCTTTGATTTTTTGATGAGCCTGGCATTCTGCATCCTCTCTCCTATTTTTATGCCGTTGCTGACAACAACCGATTCTTACATGTAGGTTAAAAAAGCAAGAGCTTGTCTCATTTGCACAATCTACAAAAAACATGTTACAAGAAGTTGAGGAGTCTGCCAAGAGAGAGCTTGATGATTCATTGCAGACTCCTGTGGATGCTGCAAAGGAGATAATATCGAAACCACCTGAAAGAGATAAGATTGTCATCTCTATACAAGACAAGGATGGAGTGAAGCATTTTCGTGTTTACATGGTATATAATTTATACTATGTTGTTGGATTTTCTGTTGTTATTAGTAACCGCTGAGTTATCCAAGGCTCAGGACTATGTTGCTAACTTTGACCCTTTGTTTATGGTGCTTCTGCTTCTGCCACTATATACATAGAATTATGTTGAAACTGGGAAATAGTTGTGATATTCCTTTTCAGTAACGGTCAACTGTTAGAATTGCGTGGCGAACTTTTGTTCTATTCTAATGATGTGAATAAGTTAGTTCAACTGTTATTGCCTTAAGCTTTTCTTCTTGGAGAAAATACTGACCTTATTTGAGTTGCTGTGGTTTAGGCAAAATTTCTTTTCTTATTAAAAAGTTGCCTCCAGTTCCAGTACCTTGGGTTACATTTTCATTTTGCTATCCATCCTCGAAAAATGTAGTTTGGCGGTCATTTTTCTCTGTTTTTCCCTTCCCCCTTATTCACACTTCACTTTATGCTATGGTGTCCGTTAATTTTCATACAAGGCTGATTTGATGTTTGTCAACTTTTTTAGGATGACAAGTTTGAAAGGATCTTCAAAATGTATTCAGATAAAATAAAGCTTGACCAGAGAAATTTAGTATTTTCTTTTGATGGGGATAAAGTTAATCCGTCCCAAACCCCTGGTGGCCTTGGCATGGAGGATGATGATATAATTGAAGTTCATGTGAAGTCAAGCTGATCAAGGTGTGATGCGTTATCACTTAAAGTTTTGTTTCTGACCATGTTATTTTTTGTTTCATGATCGGTTGGCTTATTTTTAAGTTGTCATTCAAAATTTTCAAAAGGTGAAGCAGATGAGTTTGTTCAATCTTTTTATGAATGAACTTCAGTTTAATTGATGATAGAAGTGGGAGCTATGCTTTGGTTCTGCTCATTGTGCTGGTTTACTAAGAGATAATGTTTGCAATTTCTCAAAACTGGTTTTGCACTGTGAGGCTGTTAAAGAGACATTAATATAGATAGGGAAGTGAAATAGCTAAACTGCCGAGATTTGACCGCTTGCCTGACTGATAATCTGGAAGATGAAAGTACCTTTAAATATAGGACTCATCCTTGCATTCCTCACTTTGTTCAGAGTTAAGTAGTGGCCATAATTTAGATGAAAAATACTGTGTATGGGTTTGATCCTAGTTGGGGTTTTGGGTCTTCATGTTAGAAGTTGAACCATTTTATCTGAGGTGGATGTGAACATGATGGTGCTTTCTTGTATTGATATATATATACACACACACGCATATACCTCACCAAACTTTTCTGATTCAGGCTTTTGCTTCAATCATGGAACTGAAATCAACTCTTTTTTATGCCTCTTCTAGGAGTTACAGTGCCTTCAAAGTTAATCTCATAATATTTATGAGAAAATGGTGTATTTTTTTTGATTTAGATGCAATATTTGGCTCAATTGTACAGCTAGAATTTTATGAATTTATTTTGAAATACCAGTTTGTTAGAAATTTCTTGGTTATATGGTACAGGTTGTTGACAGTGTAATTTATCTATTCTCAGATGTGAATTATGCTAGGGGTTCTGCACTTTTTATCGTAAACTAATTGAATGAAGATATTTGATGGAAATGAATTGTGTCAATAACATAATATATTAATTCTTTCACTCAATGCATATTTACCTTCCTTGGAATTGTTTATATTTTGAATCTGTTGATAAGCTGCTTCTAGACTATTCCTCCGGTCCTTAATGTAGGACCTAATTGTGGTCCTATAGAGTTGATCCTGGTTCTAAATGTGAAACCTATTTCCTAGATTTGTCAACATTGTCATAATTTACTCCTATTGCTACTTTCTCAACACTAATCAAGTAAGAGAAAGATGAAAGGAACAAAGGAAGATGATTAGTGTTTTAAAAAAAACATGTTATATTAACTAAGTCAACTAATTTCTTTAATCTACTCAAATTATATAAATAGGTCTTATATTCAGGACTTGGGGGAAGTATTAAATAAGCTTTGTGGGCTGTGTGAGTCATGTTTTTAAAAATGAACCAGTTTTGAGTTTTGGTCAAAGTGGATCATCCCATGATTTAGGTCTTGGAACATTTTGGGCACATGTTTTCTGTTGTTGGAGGGAGCTGATTGTGAGAAATTATGTGCCCCACTGTAACTAAACACATGCAATTGCAAATGGTGATGATAATCAATATTTAATTTGCACCATTGATATTGAAGAGTTTGTGATTAGTCATATTCCTGGGCCCACTTGACTTGTAAGTAAATAACTTAGATTGGCATTTGGACCAGAAGTTAGTCGTATTCCATTCTCCCATATTTTGGTGTCTGAATGGTACAAATGGCAACATATCTAGTGATGATCTTGCATTTCCAGGTTGCACATGTCATGGGGTCCCTAGCCTTGTAGCAATCTAAGAAACCAAACTCTATTTTGTTTTGTTTAGAAAAATAGTGCAAAGTCTATTGTGTCTGATTTCCATATTTGCTGTCATGGGCCATCTATTTAATGGATGATAAGAAAAGATTCCAGTTTTGGTGCTCATTGCAATGACATAACAGTTCAAATTTAGTTTGAAATGTATAGATTTAAAGTAAAATAATATTAAACTTGGAGCCCTTCAGTTTTAATATGAATGATTTAGATTTGTGCTTATCTCATCTCTGAAACTCTCCTAATAAAAAGGGAGGATCCCTTGAAAATAATTTATGCCTAATTTTATTCGAGTAGTGTGTCTATATATATATATATACATATATTGGAAAATAAAACTATGACCACATCTGGTTCACAGAATATGCAGATTTCCATTTGACATATTTAAGAGATTTTACATTTGGGTTTGATTTATTAATTAATTGAAATCATTAATTTCTTCGTTGGATTAAAATGTCGTAAAAAAATGTAAATATTTAAAGACATGTCATGTCTTATACAGCCATGCTGAAGTTGATAAATTGTTAGATGTTTAAGGGGATTATTATATTTTATCTATTGTTTTTTAAAATTCAAAGACCTATTTTTTGATCTATTATAACATATTTGTTGCAGCCATGCTGAACCGATTTTGTTGAGTATATTTTGATTGTGTTTACAATGTTGGCTTCTAATCTAAAGCCAGTAAACTGTAAGGCATTCCCCATCACCAATTCCTGCTTGTTTGCTCAACTTTGTCTATTTCTTATTGTCTCTCTTATTCCTTTTCTTGTTTTATATATATATTTTAAAACTAAATTCTCCAACTGCTTCTCTTTCTGGTGGAGTGGGACATGCTTGTTCAAATAAAAACATTTAAATTTTTATAAGATACAAATAGTCGAATTACTTAAATTAAAAATTGGTTAAATTACAATAAACATATAAAAATATAATTCATTTTTACAATACCTCTATTTATGGGAGAGAAGATAAATAGTTAATTAATAGGAAAAATTCTATATAAAGATGGTTGGATTACTCAAATTTTAATCTGGATCACTGAATTTAACAAATTATATATCATATTATGTATCATAATTAGAGATTTAAAATTTGAATCAAATTATAGCTATATCCCCAAGTTATTAAAAATAGAAAAATTGAAAATTAAGCTTGTTATTTGTTCTATCAATTAATTTATTAGAAAGTACTGTACAACTGGTCTTCTTTCCAAACATTAATCATGCACAATATATATATATTTTTTTTGGGGACAATATTTGGTTTTATATAATAATTTATTAGAATAAATTAAAATATATTGTGATGGTAAATCCACGTATCCACATGGACATCCATTATCTTTTGATATTTATATTTTTATTCAAAATTTCATGATCCAAGTTTAAATCCAGCATATATATCTTGAATATATAATCCATGATTTTTTTTAAATAAAAAGAGAAATTCCCTTATAAAGATATTCATAAGATATTCGTGATAATATTGTAATGCACAGGAATTCACGTCTTTCAGTTATATATACTCTCCTATAAAATTGAATATTGTATATATTACGACTATTGTGCATAATTAATGTTTGGAAAAAAATCACTCAAGTCAAAAGAACAAATAGTGCTCCATCGTAGATATAGTACTATATGATATGGCCGTGTTTGCAATTTTTCTGTTTCAATAATTAAGGGATATAGATGTAATTTAGCTCAAATGTTAAATCCCTAATTATGATGTATAACCTGGTATATAATTTATTAAATTCAATAACTTAAATTGAAATTTGAGTGATTTAACCGACTTTATATGTAATTTTCCCTAATTAATATAATAAAACTTACTAATATTTAGTGTGGATAAAAATAAAAGATGATACTCTTCCAATGGTTTGCAATATAAATAACATTATAAATTAGATTTTATATTTAAGGCCGAAAATAATACTACCTCCGGTTCTAATTATAAGAGCTAGTTGACTTTCTTTGAAGAGATTAAGGAAGCTAAATAAGTTACTTAATCATTTCATATGTTAAATATTTTTAAATTATATATTAGTTTATTAGTCAAACTAATAAGTTTGAAGAAAAAAATTAAAATAAAAAAAATTTAAAGTAATTTAATTAGTTTCCTCAATCTCTCCAAAAAAGTCAACTAACTCTTATAATTAGGACCGGAGGGAGTACTAAAATTATATATATATGGGTGAGAGTATCTATCACGTATTCAGACCTTATTTAGTTATGATAATCGCCAAACATATAACATCATTCATTGTTCCATCTAACTTCAAGATAGTACTTCCTTACCTAAAATATAAGATTTAGTTGTTTTTTTTTATAGAGATTAAAGAAACTAAATAAGTTATTTAATCATATCATGTTATGTATAATTAAATTATATATGAGGTTATAAGTCGCAAAAATTAGTTTGGAGAAAAAAATAAAAATATTTTAAACCAATTTAATTAGTTTCATTAATTATTCTAAAAAAGTCAAGGCACATACATGTTCACAGCCGAATTGTGAGTTTTCTATCACATGTGGGACTTAATATCATAAAATAATTAAATGGTTTATCCACTTGAGAATGGCTCACATGTGAAATGAAGTTTAGGCTATTGTTGGGAGAGCCTTGAGACTACAAGATGAAACTCAAAAAATAATCAAGTAACCTGATTTTTAGCATATTCTTATAAAAATATACCTTAATAATCAAATTATTGCTTTGACCGTAGAAAAATTAGAGAAAAATTCTATTTAAATCAATTTGAAATAGCCAAATTCAAAAAAAGGCCACCAAATTCAGTAAATCCCAAATCAGTGTAAGGAGCCTAGTTTTTGATGAGCTCTGCTTAAAACTTGGCTTGTGAAGTTATATGTTTTCAAAGGAGAAATTGAAAACAGACCCAAAGAATGTTTTGAAAGAACATTACCATCATTGGTTGGGAAATTCATAGTGAGGAAAAAAAAAAATCCAGGCTGTTAACTTGTGGAAAAAAAAATTCATAAATACAACTAGGAATAGAAGGTGAGAAAGAAAGAAAGGAGGAAGAATAAGAATGTCGCGTGGGTTTGGGTGAAGAGAGTATGCCGGAAAAGTGCTCAAATTTTATAAACCTAAATTAAACCTTTTGTGCATTTGAAATTTGGAGTTGGCTTCTGTTCGCTGCAAACTTCATCCGCTGTCATGTGCTGCAATGAAACAGCGCCATTTGGGGGAAAAAAAAACTGAGGTTGATACTTTTTTTTTTTTAAAGAATATTATATATTTTAAGGTATTGATTGGTACTAAAAAAAAATCCTTCATGGTCTTGAAAAATTATTACTGACTAGTACTAAAAAAATACTTTACGATTTTGAAAAAAATTTAAGGGTACTAATTAGTTTTAAAAATATATTTTAGGAAACTGACTGACACATCAAAAAAACTTCATGATCTTGAAAAATTATTTTAAGATCTTGAAAAAATATTTCAAAGTATTGACTAGTACTAAAAATATATTTCAAAATATTTTTTCAAGATCAATTTTTTTTTTCAATATTAGTCAATATCTTAAAGTATTTTTTTAATATCAATACCTTAAATATTTTTTTTTAAAAAATAAAAAGGCATAAACCTCAGTTTTTTTTCACCGTTTCATTGCAGTTGATGAAGTTCAGAAGCCAACTCCTTAAAATTTATTGAAATGATAGTTTGATTTTGGATTTAACAGTAGATTTTTTTTGTTCAAGATTTAACAGTAGATAATAAAACTATAATTTCAGAAGCTACCTTTTATAAGTCCAGACTCCAGACAAAACTAACATATTTAAGTCAAAATCGTAAAAGTATTTTAAAAACTAAAACAAACAAGCATAACAGTTATTTCAAAAGAATTTAAATAGTGTTTTTCCTAACAAAATAAACAAATTATTTAAAAATTTAAAATAATTTCATTTTTTTTAAAAAAAAGGTAATATCACCTCGTGAGTCATGACATGACTCTCAGTCCTCCTTTAGAGTGGACCCCACCCTCGGCCTCCGCCCATCCCGGAGAGTTGAAATCGGCGTCGTTTTACAAGCCTAAGTGGCGTGGCAGCCTCCCATTGGTTTGACACGGCTAACCTTTTGGATTACAGAACAAAGGCCCTTCCTTCCTTCACATGTCTAATTATTTGGATAACGCCAGTGGGACCCACCTCCCACCTTCCACGTCTTCTCATCCACGCTGGAAAGTTCGAGGTCAGTACTTCCCACGTCATCCCCAAATGGCTAAAATTTTCCAACATTTCATTACTGCCCCATAAGCAAGCTTCGACCAATGCAAACCCAGAAACCACCATGAAAAAGTTGAATCCAGGCTCAAAGCTTTCATTTTTCCAGCAAAATTTATCACCCTTCTGCCTCTTTCTGAACTAGAAGAACAATAATCCCCACTTTCTGTCTGCTTTCTTGGAGGCATTCCTATTTTATTTTCTTTTTGGGGGGAAAAAAATTAAAAAATTTCTTGGGAATCAATCACAGGTACGTCTCTTTTACTTCTCAGCTGTAAAAGTCATTATTAGGTTGTCCCAAAAGTGCGTCAACGCTCCATTTTCAACTGCATGCTCCACAAAGTTCACAAGAGCTTCGTGCTCTTATGAGATGGGATATGTCTTGGTTTTTGTATTGGGATTTGATTGATTTGCTTCTTCCGTTGTCGAGATCTCCTTCAGTTTTTTCCCTTTTATAATCATGATTTTTACTTGCAGTTTGGTTATCTTTTTCTGTAACGACTTTGAGTGGTAAAAGTGCTGGACTATATAGCTGAATTCCCATTAATTTGGCTTTTGAATTTCACATATCAGATTATCAGGTATTTCTTATACTTGCAACATCTTCATATTTGAAGATTAATGATCTTTATAAGACTTTCCTTCAGAGTTTCAATTGAATTTTTATCAATCGATGTGACTCAGTTTTTCTCATAGGACTATTTACAAGCAATTTAAGTTTATGCAAATGAACCCTTTTCCTTTTTTGGATTTTACCTTTTTGGCTATATGTTTTATTTTCAGCTCTTAATTTATTGGTTAGATCTCTTATTCTGGACATAGTATGACTTTATCTAGTTTCTTTTTGGCCTTTGAAAACAAAAGGGAATAATGGAAAGAGCTTGTGAATTCTGCACATCTTTGAGGCCAGTGGTTTATTGTAAAGCAGATGAAGCATATCTCTGTCTATCCTGTGATGCAAAGGTCCATAAAGCCAATGCATTGTCCAGCCGCCACCTCAGGACTCTTGTATGTAACCTATGTAGAAACCATTTTGCTTATGCGCAGTGTTTGGATCACCGAATTTTGATCTGCCGTGGCTGTGATCAGAAGCTTCATGATCCCTCCTTAAAACACCAGAAACGAGCTATCAGAAGTTATATGGGGTGCCCTTCTGCCAAAGACTTTGCTGTTCTCTGGGGTTTTGAATTAAATGAGATTGAAAGCAGTGGTTCTGTAGACTTGAATGCAGTGAATCTGTCGGAAAGGTCCGGTAATCAAACCGGAGGCCATTCAATGGTATCATCTGGGGCTAAATTTGATGGAGGATCTAGCAGTCAACAAGGTCAGGTATGAAGGAGGATGAGAGTTTTAATACTTGTTTTTCACTATAGAGATGAAATCCGTAATTAATGATTATATTTTAGAACAAAACTTAGACCACGTTGCATATATCCATTAGGTTAGGTTCTTAGGTGAATTTATAAGTGTATATATGTATTTTAAAAATTAACAACAGCAAAATAACAAGTGTGTGATTGGAAAACTTTATCTAATGAATAATGGATATAAGTAACTTGACCTAAATTTTGTCCTATATTTTATTCCTAGAGGTTATTTTCTCAGTTTTGAACTTCATCCAGCAGAAATTGTACAAAGATCTAGAGAGGCAAATTATTCTGCAGCAGATTATTGATTTGAAAAGGTTTCAGATCTGTGAGAACAGTAATCAGTCGGCACTAGTAAATGTGCCGCAAGAAACAGTCTCGTCTTCTCCGATGTATCATACTCGAAAGAACTATGATGAAACATGTGATCAGCATACACAAAACCCCCAGGATTTTAATAATAATAATCTTCAGGAAAGAGACAGTCCCATGGCAGAGATGAAGCTTGAAAGCTTGTCATCCACATTTTCTGAACTTGATAATTTACCTTCATCTCCAATGATAGACCTTCCCTTAAACAGCGAGTTCTTCTGGACATGCAAAAGTACACCTGAAAGTAATCAGGTTTGATGATTTTCTAGTCTCTGTCTTGCTGCAATAAGCATTAAGCAACAAAAATGATTTCTTTCTTTACCGAATCTTATACTTCCTTTCAATTGATGTTATACCGGTTGACATCATATATCTGAGGTCAAAGTAGAAATCTTTCGTTCATTTTTTTTGCAGTTGTGGTCTCATAATATCCAAGACCTTGGGATATGTGAAGAACTAAGTTGTCAAGATGATTTCAACATTCCTGAGGTTGACTTGACATTCCAAAACTTTGAAGAACTATTTGGAGGAGATCAAGATCCAGTTAGAGGACTGGTTGGTGATAATGATATGTCCTGCTCTTCTATAGAGAAGGATATATCACTTGATAAGTCAGATATCTTCAATGAAAGAACAATGGAGGTCAGAATTTCTCCCTTTTTATTATCATCCATTATCACTACCACTTGAAGTACTCCCTCCGATTCAGAATATAACGTTAAAATAACTAATTTGTGTTTATCAAGAAATCAATTAAAATTAGTTTAAAACAATAAATATGTAAGATATTTACTTTTTTTTTTTTTAAAAAATATGCCCTTCTTTATAAAAAGAAATTGACAGATAATAAGTCGGAAAAGAGACAAAAGAGAATTTATGAGAGAAAAAACAATAAGAAAGAGTGTGGCAAAATTGGGAAAAACTTCTTAAATGATCAGATAAGGCCAAACTTTAACTTACATAAAAAAACTAGACCCTTTCACAATTTTTAACCTTACATTTTGAACCAGAGGGAGTATACTGTTTTTATTTATTCGATACAGATTATAAAATGGCACAAACTTTCAGAAACATTCTCTTGTTACTTGCATTTAAGACTTAAGATAACTTCCATTAATCATGTCTTCACCTAAATCTTGTAATCAAGTGTAAGTGGCAATATATTGGGATAAGGTGTAACGGTATTGCTGTTTTTGTTTTTTCTTTTTGTCTTGAAAGGATTCTTCGGAAGCCGTATCCATTGCTATCTCCCAGTCTGCTAATGACGACAAGGATATTGCTCCTCCAAACCAGTATGATCCAAAAAACATGGACCTTCCTCAAAAAATTAGACCATCTCATTCGACTATATCATTCTCTTTTTCAAGGTGTAACCCTGAAAGCAGTTTTACTGATCACCATGACACTGGTCTTTCTCCTCACAGTGAAGGGAAAGGAAATTCTAGCTATTTCCCAGAACTTGAAGTTTCAAACATGGCGACTGGAGGAAATGACCCTGTGAGGATTAAAGAAAAGAAATCTCAACAGTGAGTATCATGTGTCTTTTTCATTCCATGTTTAGTTTTGCATTAACCATGGTTTTGGTGGTTTTCAATATGAAACCAAACATATGACTTATCTACTTGTTTTTAAATTTAATTGTGGCTAAACCATGCCAATAATCACACATCTGCAAATGTTTTCAATTTCAAGACATCAAATATTTGAAATTAATTGGAAAACAAACACCAACCAGAATGATCTAGATCTCCAGTTTTAAACATACAATAGTTGTGTAATTTTCATACCACTCAACTCAAATCACTTTTTTATCCCACCTCACTATATCACATAAAAATAAGGGTCAACAAGTAGGAGGGAGACAAAATTTGCACACAGGCAACCACTCTACCATTGAGCTACCAAAGAACAATGGAAAATCCGATCTCTTGGAGTTCAATTTTCATACTTATTTCGTAGTAATGGTAAAAGTACACAAGTAAATTAAAATATTGGTTGTGTTCGTAGGATTATTAGGGCTATGCAAACTCGAACCTCAGACCTTATACAATTTAGACACATGCACTCACCAGGGGCAGAGCCAGGAATTACAATTACAGGGGGTGAAAATTATAGAATAGAACCTAGGTATTCATGAAATTGCTTCTAAGACCTATAAACATTTTAAGATATTCATTTTAGTCACTCCACCAAACTTTTAGTAGGGACTAAAGTAAAAATATTGAAATTTTTATAAAGCTGAAATGCAATTTCTTAAAAATTAGGATCCTTTTCTATAATTTTTTTTTTTTTTGGGGGGGGGGCACCCCTATCCCTCTCCTCCCCCTGCCCCTGGCACTCACATAAACATGCTAATGACAAGCTCGAGTTTGGGACTTCAACCAAACGTATTGGGTGGCACTGCATTGAGGCAACTTGCTATTCCCAACCCATAATCAGTATGAGATTATGTGAAAATATCTTTTATCAGAATATTAAAGTGTAGTGCTTGCACTCACATAAACATGCTAATGACAAGCTCGAGTTTGAGACTTCATCCAAACATATCGGGTGGCACTGCATTGAGGCAACTTGCTATTCTCAACTCATAATCAGTATGAGATTATGTGAAAATACCCTTTATCAGAAAATCAAAGTGTAGTGCTTGCATCACACAATTTGAAGTAGCCGGAGCATTTTGTCTCTGAAGATATTAACACATGAATGTTCTCTGGCATGTTTTCTTGCTAGGCGCGAAAAGCAAGCTCGAGGTCAAACCAGGAAACCTGGGGCTAATGTAAGAAAGAGGATGAAAGGCCAACCAGCCAAAGCAGAAAGCTATTGACTGATATACTGTAATTGATTCTGGGGCTCTCTTGTTCATTTCATCAGACTGAT
Organism: Acacia crassicarpa; assembly: GCA_034222035.1. Taxonomy (NCBI): domain Eukaryota; kingdom Viridiplantae; phylum Streptophyta; class Magnoliopsida; order Fabales; family Fabaceae; genus Acacia; species Acacia crassicarpa. Next base: position 25,601,018 of record JAWXYG010000010.1, on the reverse strand, counting down.
TCTTTCAATAACAAGCTCTCGTATTGTCTGTCTGTTCATATACTGTAATTACACTTTTAGCGGCATAATACACTACATGCAATTCAAAACTCTGTTAATTTGTCATTACCTTATAAAAAAGGGGTTTCCCTGAATCTAGCTTCTTTGATCACCTTGGAAACTTGTTTCCTTTCTCTGTCGCCATCAAGCTCATTATCCTATGCAGTGGAAATTGTATATTTACAGAGGAAGACAAGGACTATTTTGGCAGAAGCAGCAAAGTTAAATGGACAGGAAAGTAACCACAACGAAAAAGGACCTTATATACTATTATATATGTCAATATTTAAGTGCTAGCAAAAATTTAAAGATGTTTGTTGACTCTTGGTGAGGTACAAGTTTCTTGCAACTGCAATTTTGTGGGATTATTATGTTGATACCCTTGGCAAAATAAACAATTTGTGACTCTTTATAGTCCATTACTTGTTCTTATTCTTATTTAAATATTATTATTTTTACTTGGTCCAAGAGAAATAAAACTTTTACTATAATATTTCCATGAATTTCTGCCATTCATTTTTCAATGAGCCAATAACTGATTCTGACCAAATTATCACTCCCTCAACTGATACTGTTGTTCAACTAATTTGGAGCCCTTCTTTTTCTTATATTGTGCCGAAGCAATTTATTCACAAGGCAGAAACAAATGAAATGAAGACCTATTAACTATAGATTAGGGAATTTAGTTAAAATAAGTTAAACCTGTTTAAATTTCAAAATTTCCTTAAATAAAATTCATTAACTAATTGCATAATGTTTAGTTAATTTGGAGCCTGTTCAGTAATATCAAAACAAAAACATTAAAAAGGGAGGGGGGGGGGGGGACAAGCTTTATACTAATGATCAGGAAGACATGTTTTCTAATAAGGACACTAGGGATGACGTGTTCAATTTATTGTTTGTTTGGGAGAATATTATTTAGGTCCCGACCAAAGAAAATAATTTACTTATAAGTCTTATGCCTTATCAATGATAGTTCTTTTACTTGTCAATAGTAGTTCTTTACTTGTCAACAAAGACTTTTTTGATATTATTTTTCATGGGTGGGACTTTTATGATATTTTCCCATTATTTTGACCTCATCTTAAGTTCAATTCATGCTCCCCTCCCTCCCTCTCTCTTACTCAATATATTTAGAATGAACCGAAGTGTAAAATATGCTTGTTTGTTCTTTGCAAATACACATGTGTGTTCCTATTGGAAGCAATTTTGTTTGAAGTATTGTCGAGTGCTAATCGTGGGCATCTCCTCTAGTGAGTATTTAAACTTTAGTTTGTCACGTTGTGAGGAGCTAACCCTTTTTGCTAGACCAACGCCCTTTCTTTATAGCCACATGTATTCTCAAATTAGAGGTAATCTTGTTTGAAGCATTGTCGTTTACTAACTATGAACACCTCTTCCAATGGGAATTCAAACCTGACTCACCTAATTGGTTTTTTTTAAGAAAAAGTTTAGGTAGGGGTAGATACCGGTACCTCACCAGGGTTAGAGCATGCCTTCAGACTCAAAGAGCGCTTACAAAGGTACTTACAGATCGCCCACCAACAAGGCCCTCATATCGACTAGCGGGTATCGAACCTCCTCTTTTTTGGAGTAAAGGCCAACGCCTTAACCAACTGTGACACTACTCATTGGCACCTAATTGAAGTTGATTTTTTTTTTAGTCAAGTTTTTGTTTGGGCAGCCCAATCTTTAATGCACATTTAGGGCTTTCTTTTCACTGAATGCCCAGGATTTGGGCCTTTTATAGTTTTATGTATCTTGTGCTTCCAAATGACAGAAATAATGGGCCTTTGAAGTCCTGTGACGGATAAAAACATTTCAGCCCAAAATTTTATATTGTGAATTAAAAATTTTCATCCTACCAATGAGGTTGAGCATAGTAGAATGGGTTAGTTCATTACAACATAAAGAACCAAAATTTGAATCCGCACTGTAGAGAGCATCCACACTTACTACTAACAGTGCCTCGAACAGAATTGTCTTCAATACTATAATTAGGCTAAGAGGCCTAATCTAAATTGGGTCTTGTGAAGATCCAACACTATTGTTCCTCAACCTCTTTTCTTGCTATGGGTTTTATTTATATAGGATCCACAATGGCGTGTGGCATGTGATGAAGTCGTTGATTTTGTTACCTCCAGGAGAGAGAATGGATAACAAAGAGAGGAGAAGCACAAATTAAGATGAGGATAACGGAGTGAGAAGAGCAGTGCTTATTGCTGATGTGGATGCTTAGCATATTCATTCGTAAAGAAGTGTCCAAGTTGTCTGACACCTCAGCTTAGTCTAGCACTTTCTTTTTTTTTTTTTAAAAATACTATTAGTCCTTATTAAATGGTTCTAAACATTAAAGACTAACAGAGTTACAGGAATAAACTTGCTTAAAGACTTGAAAAAAAAGGGGACCTAATTAAAAACTCATTGAAAACTATAAGGACCAGAAAATTAATTTCTCTTTTCTTTTTCAGGTAGAGGGGTATTATGATCTTTTAATAATATTAAAAAAAATCTCAAATTAAACCTATTGTCCTAATGAGGGATTTGCTAAAAGTACAGTTAATTGAAATTTTCCCATATTTCTATTTACATACATCTAAAATCTTAAAATATAAAATTGAGAATTGTAAAAAATAAATTCAAAAACTTGGGAATTTAGAGGGTATGCATTTTAATTAAGCATATTTTTTGAACTTGCATATAATAGGAATAGTTTAGGCAATTTATTTTTTCCCTAAATAGCAGTAAAACTCAAAAGGAAAGTGTTCTGGTGTAGAACACAGGTGTCCATCCTTGGGCTGGTGTTTTGATATTGGATCGATGTGCACGGCCTGAATATCTATGGGGGAGATAATCAGGGGAGTGTGGGATCACTGTGCACAAACTAGGCTATCCGCCAATGGGGGTGGTGTGTGTGTATAGTGTGACTGAATGTAAATAGTCTAGAGATAGAACGTGTGTATCTTAAGGCTTGACCTGGTACATAGAGAGTTTACTGAAGATTGGAGCTTGATACCCAAGAGGGGGGGTGAATTGGGTATCTTTAAAAATTTAAAGACTTAACTCTGTTTTACACAACTAAGAACATGGTATAACAGAGATAGAGAGAAGAGAAGCTATGCACAATACGATTTATACTGGTTCGGTCCTTTCTCTGACCTACATCCAGTCCCAAAGCCTCACTTGGGATTTTCAATCCACTAACTTCACAAAATTGATTACAATCTCTGTACCCAGAGTAGTTCTCTCATTAGAACTCACTCCCCCTTACAAGATGTAATCAATACACCCAACCACCAAGTCCCCTGACTTGTGGTTATCACAATCAATGAATGATTTACAGAAATGACTCTCTTACAGAGCAGATAGAATGAACACTGAAGCACAAGTATCAAATTGATATACTACAGATGAATGCTGAACACAATAAATAACACTTAATAAATTTTCGCTCTTAATTGGTGTATCAGCTTGAGAAGAAGTTAATGCACTCTTTTTATAGGTAGAGGGCTTTAATTGACCGTTGCTTGATGGATCCAACCGTTATAGATGATTAGCACTAAGTCTGGTCATCTTCTCTCTCTTATCTTCAACTAATCCAAGTGTTAATGTGATCTGATGTGTCTTTCTGAGAATTTGCCCGTTGGAGATGACTTTGCTTGTTGTAGTAAGCATTCTTTAACGTTTAGAAGGCGTACTCAGATGGATTAGCTGAAAGTAGGTTGATTTGCAGAAGTACATTAAATGCACTGTACACTTTTTGCTTTATGGTTTTGACCTTCAATAATTTTTATTTGTGCTAACTGTAATTCACTTAACAAACTTGTTAAACATAGTAGGGAACATAAGTGAATGATATATGAAAGCAATTAGGTCAAACAATAAGGATTTGCAAATTCGTGTAATTCAGAAATCAGTTTTTACCGTTGTATACTCGAGTATGTTCATCCTTACTCGAGTATGGCATTGTGTGTAAGTGTCCTTACTGGAGTATCCAAAGTGATACTAGAGTATGCAGCTTCCAGAGGCAAACCATCGTGAGTTGAGTTTGAAAATCAAGACCTATACTCGAGTATGTTAGTGGCTTACTCGAGTATGACACTGTTTGCTTGAGAAATTTTAAGTTCAAAATGCCTTTATACTGGAGTATTTATTTGTATACTGGAGTAAGCAAGTCCTTGACAAAATGAGTGACCTCTCTGTATGGTCCCATATTTGAGTATGCAATGCCTTACTCGAGTATGCAACTCAGTTTTCAAAAAAGTGTGAAGTCTTTCATTGTCAATACTGGAGTATACAAAACCATACTTGAGTATATAAGAACAGGTGCCAAGTTGAAAATCAGTTTAAGAGCCCAGTACTCGAGTATGCAAACCCTTACTCGAGTATGCATCAGTTATAAAATGTTTGGAGCTCTCTGTAAGGCTCTATACTAGAGTATAACTCCCTATATTGCAGTATTGACTTATTTTGAAAGTTTGGTTGCTCTTTGAATGGCCTATACTCGAGTATGCATACCTATACTTGAGTATACATCTATTTTCAAAAAAAAAAAACTTGATTGCTCTCTGTGACTTCAATACTCGAGTATGGCTACCCATACTGCAGTATTGACTTGTAAAATGCAATTGAGCAATCCTTTAACAGTCCTATACTCGAGTATGCATACCTATACTCGAGTATGCAACTGTCAAATGGTTTTTAACAAATTTTGGAAACTTCAAAATATGTTTACATTTGTTGTTAATCATCAAAACACATTGAGAACTAACATTTACCTCAGATAGGATTGAAAGAGATTTGTCGTGTCTCTCAAAATAACCAAGTTCGAAAATGATTTTTGCAAAAATAGGGAACCTGGTCGTTTCCCCAACGAACTTACAGCGGGTTTGAGCAATAACAGTGAAACAAAACAGTAAAAAATGAGGGGTTTTTGGTTTAGATAGAATAAAAACGAAATAACAGAAACAGAACGAGATAAACACAGATTAAACAGATAAACAAAAGATTAACCTAGGATTTCGAATTCCACCACTTTCCTTCCTTGGACGAAAATAGATTTGAAATGAACTCGTGATTGATTCTGGACGAATCGAAATCTCTGCGTTCGTCCAGAAAATCCCTCAACTAGACGATCACCTAGTGTTTATCCGAACAATGGTGTGTCATTGTGCCATTGCATAGTAAGCACTGAAACCTAGTTCGAACTTGATCCTTGGGATATCTCAATTTGGGCATTAAATCTAACTACCAATCTGAAAGTAAATCGAATCCGAAATTACAAAATAGAAACGAATTTGTTACCGTTAAGAACGAGTCCTCTGGATAGTGGAATCCTCAATCCATGGGTCAATCACAGTAGCTTAGCCATAATGGTTTTGTAGAAAGAAAATCGAACAGAAATGAAGAAGTTCATCATGAAGAAAACGAAGAACAGATGAAGAATAGTTGAGAGAATTTCAAAACTTCTATTTGATCCACTAAAATAATAAAAACGTGAATGAGTATGTTGTAGCCACCATCTGACTTAAAGTTAACCTAAAATGGAAATGGGCACCAATGGTTTAGCCCAAAATGAAAATAAAATAAAAGTGGGCTTTAATTACAAAATTCGAGCCCAAATAAAATCCAGAAATATACATATGACTTTGGCTCCAAAATCGACTGCCCTCTTGTCCGAATTTGCCCTTCATGTTTTCATAACAATTGTAGCTTTCTGAGTCATCTGAAATATAAGACAAAAATGAGGCAAATCCAATGTCTGGTTCAAGAGTTATGGTAAAAATAGCGAAGCAATGTAAAACTAGAATTTTATTATTAAAAATGGCTAAAATAAAATCAAAGGCCTAAAGCCCAAATAAGTATAAAAGCCATTATTTATTAACTAAATAGTCCTAAATTAGTAATCAAAAGATAAAAAGAAGTGCATAAAATATTCAATTATCAAGGATATATCGGACCCATGCGTGATCCTCAGTGCGAGTATCTAGGCCGCCATAATAGGAAGATACCCCTTGATTCTGGGGGAGTTAGGATATTCTCCTATTGTAGATAGATCCGGCATATCTACTAGGATATGATACCTATGGCTGACCCTTTCCGTCATTAGGCCTCGGGCAGGTCCGTAACAGTTGCCCCCCAGCCTTGTAGTTCAGGCTTCTGAGGTGCCAGAATGCATTCTGCCCCCAGTCGGTTTTACTAGTTGAGCTCTATTGTCGCGGGTCTTTACATTGCTACCGAGATGAGTTATGTTGATCCTGGCTATCAAGGCGGCTTACTTCGAAGATTTGAGGTCTTGTCTCAAGGATCTTGAGCAGTGTCAAATTGTTTTGTTGACCGCGTTTTTCGACGCTATCTGCACTAAGGTCCAAGGCAGTGTTATAAGGATCTGAGGCAACATGTTAAGATTCGTATGTCCGAGATGATATTATGGAGCGTGCTGGTCCGAAGTGTTTCTTCGGCTTAACGCATCCAGGGAGTTATGTGAGGGTTCGATGATCCGAGCTGATCGCTCCATGCTTTCGAGGTGAAGACCCTTCTGCATTCGTCATCATTACCCTCTGACACCTGGCTTCCTAGGATTGGCGAGAGGCTGTAATCGCCACGCCTAGCCATGTATCGATTTTCGTGCGCATTTAATGTCCCCTCTACGCGTAGTACGCCACTTCTGTGCTCAGGGCGAAAAGACTCTTTTACCCCCCGACGTTTCGACACCTAGTTAGCTTATGAGAGTACATTTTGCTTATGGTTCATATTTCCCTCGATTTCTCGTCTTTGTTGTTTTTGCTCTTTCTCTCTGGTTCTCAGTTGTTTTTTCCTTTCCCTACAACATTCATCTTTGCGCTGCTTACAGATTTGTGGCTCCGTAACTCTTCGATCTTCGTCAACTCAGGTATACATCTCAATCTCCCTTTGCTTTTCTGGTGTGATTTTTGAAGTTTGGCTGTTCTTGTTAGTTGTGATTAGTTTTGATGATGTCTTATATTGATGCCATTATCTAGAACAAAAAGTTTATATCATATACATTGACTAATTACCTTGTTTATTATAGGTTAGTCCAAATGAAATTTTAGAGAATGATCAAGAATTAAGTTTGAAGAAAGAAGAACTTGTTAAATATCATGAGAATATCAATATCCAAGTCTCCATGATCAAACAAAAGTTGAAACGACTCAATTCGGAGTTAAAACAAGTAAGTTCAAGCTTCCAAATGAATACTGGTTTGTTGGAGAACATTTATGTAATTTAAGCGCTTTGAGTTTGAAGAAAGAAGAATCTATTGATTATCATGAAAATATCAATATTCAAGTTTCTGTGATCAAATAGAAGTTGGAACGGGTCAATTCGGAGTTAAAATGAGCAAGTTCAAGCTTCCGGAAGAATACTAGTTTGTTTTGGGGCATTTGTGTAATTTCAGCTCTTTTTTAGGCATACACAGTGTCTTGCTTGAGCACAACAAAGTCATGCTCGAGCAAGGTCCATATCCAGCCCATTTTCGCCCAAAATCCGTCCTTGCTCGAGCAGGAAAAATGCTTGCTCGAGCATGCTGCTCGAGCAAGAGAAAATCCTTGCTCGAGCAAGGTAGTTTCATCAGCTTCCTCTGTTCAGTTCTGTTTCTGGCGACCTTCGGTAATTTGACGATATCTCTCAAACCAGGAATCAGATTGACATGAAACTAGTGGCATTGGAAACTAGACTCCCAACAAGTATTTGTGACAAAAATTCATGCCCAAAGGAGTTCAGATGAATTATCAATGAATTTTACAAGTTTCCACAAAAATCAACGTTACAGTCCAGACCCAGCTTTGGTATTTTGAGAATATCTTACAAACGACAAATAGGATTGAGATGAAACCAGCGCCATTTGAAACTAGATTCAAATACCTTTTCAAAAACATCAAGAACACAGAAAAATAAGATCAATTGAGGAAGTTATGATGTTTTGAAGTTCACTGTCTGTTCTGGATTCTGAAAAAAACACTGGATAAGATCAACCTCCATTCTTCTGATGTTAATGGACGAAATACAAATAGTTTGGAGTTGATTCTTGTTGAATTAGAAAGAATGTTTGAAGACCTTTCTGAAATGGGATGATTTGCTATATTTGGGTTTACACCGAAGACGTTATGCTCGCTGGAAATTGCTGTCAATGTAATTGCTTCTTGAAAGTCTGAAATTTGCACAAGATAATGGTAGCTAGCAACCTGACTCTCGGAGATGGCCATCCAAGCATAGAACATAATGCCAAGCATAATTTCACAATTGATCAAGTCATACTCGAGCAGACGTTGTGGAGTGCCCGAGCATCATCGAGATGGAGAGCCATGCTCAAGCACAGAATGAAGCATACTCGAGCATGAGACAATCATCAAATTCACTGAGTTAAAGATTTGTGCTCGAGCACAGAAATGAGCTTGCCCAAGCAACGTTGAGTGTCAGTGAGAATTCCAACTATGAAGAGTCTTGCCCGAGCACCATACTCGAGCAGACCATTTATGATGCCCGAGCATCATCGGCCCCAGAGCAAAAGTTCACAAGTTGGAAGGACGTTGCCCGAGCAGATGGTTGGACGTGCTCGAGCAACATCAACTCTTCTTTCATCTTTACTCTTTGGATGACCTGTGCCCGAGCAGGAATCAGCCATGCTCTAGCACCATGCTCGAGCAGAGCAAAAAGCTTGCTCGAGCAGCAGTGTGATATCTGAATGCTTTTCCCTCTATCTGCGACTTGCTCAAGCAACAAGCAAGACTTGCTCGAGCAACAGCGAAAATCCACAGCTTTTAACTTAGACGCTAAGCGAAGCTTGCACAAGCAAGCTTGGGATCTTGCTCGAGCATAGGGTGATTTCTATTCTTCCAAAGTACTTCTTCTATTGGTTGCTCGAGCATACTATCAGTCTTACTCGAGCATGATCATCCTCTGGTTCTTCAAATTACTGTCTTCGGAAATCTAAATTAATTGATTATGATTTCACTTCTTCATATCATCACTCATGACTATTCCTAATTGCTTTTAATCAGTTTGCTAATGAGTTGTAGATGATTATATGAAGGATTAACATCAGATTATCAAAAAGCAAATGATGATGTTAGAAGCTCCAACGGCTATATTTATTTCCTCCAACGGTCATATGCTAAATGCAAAGAATTGCTCAAACGGTCGAATACTCTACATCAACTATAAAAGGAGAAGCCTTCAAGATAGAAGGGGTTAGAGATAAGAGCTTGCAATGACGAAATGCCAACATTATGAATCCAACGATTAACTTACATACTCTTTGTTTCACAGTGTTTATATAGATTTTAGTAGAGAGTGTGATGATTGATTTTGTACTTCAGTGTTCATCTTCTATCTACTCGTGAGGAGTTATTTAAACATCTATTTCATTCTGTCAACTTAAGGTTGAGGAACCTTAAGTGAAGGTGTATCAATTACAACTTGTAAGGGGGAGTTGAGTCTAAGAGTAAGGACTATCCTTCGTTTATAGAGTGTGTAATTGTATCCTTACAGTGTGTAAGGAGAGTATCTCGGTAAGAGATTGTAAAGGCTGCACAAGTGCCCGACTAAACTTGTGAGGTTGTAAAAGGCTTTTCTCTTGTGCCCGGTTAAACAAGACTAGAGTGGATTGAAAACTCAAGTGGAGCTTGGGGACTGGACGTAGGTCAAGGATTGGGCCGAACCAGTATAAATCACAGTTTGCATATAATCTTCCATTATCTCTTATATTTCCAGTATATGTTTATTTGAATATCTAACTGTTGATTTAGAAGACAGGAAAAGATTTTCAAAGTTTCAAGTTTTTAATCTTCACCCAATTCACCCCTTCTTGGGTTCAGCCGGTTCTTCAGTTTTGATTCTCATTTTCGGGGCTTTCTTTTGGGTAAGCTTCATATGAGTTTCTGGGTTAGTTCTTGAGTTCAGGCCTCTCTTCTGGTACATCCTTATTAACGGGAATACCTCTGTTCAACCTTCATCCTTATTTACCCTCCTTACTCTACCTTTTGTGCCTCTTTAGGTCTTCATTCCTGATGATGATGGATAGGATTAACCACTTACCCCCTTTGACCTAGCTAGTGACTCCAGAGGAAGAAGAGGCCTTGTGTACCTATTATCCTCGTGCTTGTTATCGGATCTTTGGTTCTCCATTTATTGAGGAGCAAAGGTTGGTTGCTGCGCTTCGGGGTGGGTTTGGTCGCAGGAGAACTATGGAGTCTCGACCTGCTGCCGTTAGGATTCAGAATACTAATCCTGTCTGTGTAGGGCCTCGTGCTGGGGTTCGGGCCGAGGCCGAGGCCTTCTTGGTACAACCTCTTAACTTCTATGAGGCTCCCCGTCGTTCCCATTCGGAAGCCCGTCTTGAGGGGTACCTCGGCCCCTATTGGGATTGCCTTGCATCCAGTTCCTATCACATTGCGAACGGTGAAGATTCCAGGGCTAACGCTATCCTAGGTTCTTGCCGTCATCAGTCATCTTCTATTCCTACCCTGACCTTTGGAAGTCTGTGTTAACCGAGTCCGCCTATTCCTCTCTTTCCGTGTGATAATATGCATGTGTCAGGTATTCCCACACTTGCTGATCTTAGTATTTTTTGCTTTGTTTATAGGTAAATGGCCTCTGAATCCTCCCCCACAGCATCTGGTCCGAAGCCGGGGAGTCGAATTCTTCTAGTTGTCCTGAGGCTTTATGTAGGAAGTACAAATGGGTGGCATATGAGGTTCTGAAGACTTGCTCCTTGATGTCCGATGTCGATATCAGTCAGTTGGGTCTACCGAACCTGGACGGGTGCCTTATCAGCCCTCCGGATGACAAGGAGCCCATTTGCTCTACTCGTGAAGAAGGGTGTATGAATTTTTTCTTCTTTTACATCGACTGTATAACCCGGCTTAGCGTTCGCTTCTCGTTCACCGAGTTCCAGATCTCAGCCTTGAACCATCTCCATCTCGCACCCTCAGAGCTTCATCCCAACAGATGGGCCTATTTAGTGGCTTTTGAGCGCCTGTGCGCCTCCTTCCCTCAGCCTATTCCTTACACAACTGCCTTATTTTTCTACTATTTTTGCCCCTTCACTCCCCACTCTTCCAAAGAACCCGAAAAGCTGAAAGGATTGACTTCCCTTTGAGGTGATCCGGATAGGAAACTCCTGATGGCATTCTCGGACTCGTTCAAGCACTTTAAGAACGAGTTCTTTAAAGTTGTTGCTAAACCTGGAGAGCAGCCCTAGTTTTTGAAAGGGGCCGAGGCTAAAGACGTGGAATCGAGGTTCCCCCTATGCTGGACCAAAGGCCATCATAAAATAGCCTCCTCATCGTACCAGGTCGTGCCTGATGATCTTTTGGTGGAGGAGGTCCCATCCATGGATCGATTGACAACTTTTGTCAAGACATATGGAGTCAAGAGTGCGACCTTTTTTATCACCGGGCCTGGTGCCGAGCCAGGGCCTGTGGATATTATGGTCCCTTTGTTTTTTGATTCTCCAAACTTATGTATACCTTTATCTTGTTTTCCTTTATCTCTGCTTTTTGGCTTAGTAGCGTAAATTCTAAATCTTTCTCCTTGTTTTTGTATATGCAGCTCAGGATATGTCGGAGCTACCTCGGTATTTGTCGTACGTTAACTCGGACGTGGCCGCGTCGAGTCAGAAGGTGAGCAAGAAGGGTGCCGCCTCAGATGCCGGGGTGGGGAAAACCAAGTCACCTTCTGGCGCAATGAGGGCCAAGAAAACCAAGGCCTCGACCCCTCAAGAAACTACGCGCTTTGCCCCCGCTGGGTCATCACCAGGGCCAATCGTGCTGGGCTTGAAAGGGAAAGAAGTTGCTACTTCTAGATCCTTGGCTCCTCCTCCTCCACCCCATACTTCCGTTGTCCTTCCCCCTATTCACAAGATCGCCCGTGGCCTTGCGTGGGAGAAGGGGGTAATTGAAGAGCTTGACGTCACGTTCCTCTCCCTTCGTCAGTTTATGAGCAACCTGCCTTTAGTCGACGCAGATCAAACGTTGGTCCACGATGTACAAAAGCATCTATGCAAATCAATCGGATTGATGCAGGCGCTGCTCCACCTGAAGGTCAAATACATCGGGGCCGAGGGTGAGATCCGACGTTTGAAGTTGGCCCAGGAAGAAGCTGAGGCGAGCAAGAAGATGATGGAAGAGGAGCTGGACGTTGCTAAGGCCGCTGTTGGGAAGGCGACCAAGGAGCTTTTGTTGACCAAAGAGGCTTTAAAGAAGACGAACTCGGAATGTGCCCACCTGTAGGAGGCTTATGCCAAGAGTTTGGATGCCATTAAGGTCTTGCAGAAGCAGCACGCTGATCTAGCTTCTGAGCTTAGAACGACCAAGGATGCTCTTGCCGCGGAGCAACAAGCTTACTTGGACTGCGTTGAGTCGCTCAAAGAGGCTACTGCGGACTGTTTTAAGATGGCCTTGGCGCAGATCCAACATCTGAACCCCATTGTGTCCCTGAACCTCACCGGCTATGATTACCGAGCCTATGTCAAGGACGGTGTTCTGGTGGCTCCTCCTCCCTCTCCTAAAGTTGAGTCCTTGTCCTCTGAGGATGAAGAGCAAGTCGGCGATGAGAAGGGGAGCAAAACATTGTTCGCGGTGGTGAGGCCGGGGGTGGCTCTTCTGCTGCTGTTTCCTCTAACGAGGTGATGCCTTCTAATGACGTTGCCCTTCCGAGCTGAAGGCCGGGGTTTTAACCTTTGAGCTTTCTTTTTGTCGGGCGATAATGCCCTTTAGACTTTGCTTTCTTACCGGCGTTCATGCCTGGTGATTATAATTTGAACAACCTAATATTTAATGATAAATATCAATTGATTTGTTTCATTGTTTTTGGAATTCTAAATTGTGTTAAAAATTCTTTGACCGGTCCAGGGTCTTTTATTATGCAAATCTACGTTTTCTTCTAGACTTAAAGTCTGGGAATCTGTGGTAGAGTTGTCATTTTAACCGCTAAGGGTTATTCTATCCGCCCTACCAAGTTCTGGTTCCATCGTCCAGGATCATAACCGAGATAAGGGTAAACTGTCACATGTCCTGTCGTGGTGTTTGAAATGCAACGCTGAAATATTTTGACCTGATCAGGGTCGGAATGAAAATTCATCTTCTTATCTCGGACGAGCGTTGACAAGTCAATTTTGCGAAGGCCAGTAATGGCAATTTCGCCGTGCTCTTAAACTAGGCTGATTAGCCTTGGTGTAATTCATCTAGATGTGATATACTTTGTGACCGGGTTTAGAGACCTTGGTGTAATGCTTAAACTATCAATAGTGCACATTTGTGAATTTCCGCTGAGGAATTCTTCATTAAAATAAACTGCTCCAACGAGCTAACAACGTCACATAATGAAATTTAAAAAGGACAAAAACATAAATTTTCAAATTGAAATGCTGAAATTAAGAAATGACCGAGCTTTAAACATAGTGTGTCTGGCGTTATATGAATGCAGGGTCAAGATCTAACTGTAATAGATTCTTAGCTTGTTGGCGTTCCAAGTTCTTTTGATAGGCTTCCTTCACAGGGTTTTGAGTATATATGCTTTGTTGTCTAATTTCTCTTTGACCCGGTAAGGAACTTCCCAATTTGTAGCGAGCTTACCATCTCTGGCGTTTTTATTTCCGATGTCTGCGTGTCGGAGTACTAGGTTGCCTTGGTTGAAAGAGCGGGGTCTGACCTTTTGATTATACTTTCCTACGAGGAGCTGCTTGCTGACTAACTCTCGGCAATGCGCCGCGACTTGGACCTCGTTGATCAGGTCAAACGACGACGCGTTAATCCAACTCCATCCTTAACGCGTCGTCGTTTGACCCTTCTCCCTCTTGGAGAGTTTTGATTTTCCTCTATGACGACTGTTCTATCTCTACCAGGATCATTGCCCCGCATCCATAAGTCAATCGGAAAGGGGTTTCCTGGGTTGAAGTCTGCACGCTTGTCCTGTAGCCCCATAGAACACTGTAAAGTTGTTTAGTCCAATTAGATTCTGCATCTTGCATCCGCTTCTTCAAGACGTCGAGGACGACCTTGTTGGCTGTCTCGGACTGGCCGTTAGATTGAGGATGCTCCACCGAGGCGAAGTGCTACCTCACATCGAGGTCCGACATCATGTCCTGGAAACCTTTATCCATTAATTGCATCTCGTTGTTCGTGACTACCTTGGCTGGTATTCCAAAACGGGAGACAATATTATGGCGAAAGAACCTCCATATGCGCACCGAGGTTATTGTAGTCAGAGGCTCGGCCTCAATCCACTTTGTGAAATAATCTACCGCTACAATGAGCCACCTGAATTGCTCGGGGGCTACCTTGAATGGCCCGAGGAGGTCCATCCCCATTTGTAGAAGGGCCAAGGGGCCGAAATTCCTTTCAATTCAGTTGGCGGTGGCCAAATAATTTTGGCGTGTTTCTGGCAACTATCGTATCTTTTGACGGCTTCCTTTATGTCTACCATCATGGTTGGCCAGTAGTAGCCACTATGCAGAGCTTTCTTGGCAAGAGCTTTGCCCCCATGTGGTGGCCGTTGACGCCTTCATGTATTTTGGCCAACACATATTTGGCTTTGGATGTGCCCAAGCATCGCATCATTGGAGAGTGCAATCCCTTTCAGTATAGTTGATCATCAACCATGGTGTAGATGGCGGCCTCTTGGATCAACTTCTTAGCTTCGGTGATATGTTTGCACCATAGTGAATCAGCAAGTAATATGTGAAAGTGGAGCCAAATACCCAAGAGGGGGGGTGAATTGGGTATTTTAAAAATTTTCGGAAATAGCTCTGTTTTTGAACTATGAAAACAGAGATAAACAGAGTGAGGGAAGAAGAGCTAAACACAAGAGATTTATACTGGTTCGGTCTTAACCACTTGACCTACGTCCAGTCCCCAGACTCTCTGGGATTTTCACTATCACAATGATTACACACTTTACACTCAAGAAGTGATTCTCTCACTAGAACTCACTTCCCCTTACAAGTTGTAATCGATGATTCCCCAGATCACCAAGTCCCCTTGACTTGTGATTCCTTACAATAAATGAATAATCAGAAATAATACTCTCTCAAAGAGCAGATATAAATTAACACTGAAACTCTTGTATCAAAAGATACTACACAGATGAAAAATGAAAGAAATGAATGAAAAACTTCAATGAAATTCGCTCTCAGTTGTTGTGGTTGTTGGAAAGTCTTGAATGCTCTTCTGTTTATACTCAGAGATCATTAAATGATCGTTGCTTTCCAAATAGATCCTTTGGAGAGGTTGCCCAAGTGTTCTGAAGTGGTTTTGGCACTTTCTTTCTCTAGTTTACTCTTAATCCAGTTGGCCATGTCATCATAGTTGACTTTCTGCGAATTAATCCGTTAGAGAGGATGTTTCTTGTTGTAACAATCCCTCTTAAATGCTTTGTAAACGTGTGCAGATGGATTGACCAGAGGAAGTAACTTTCTGAGCATTGCATTAAATGTTCTGAACTTGCTTTTTGCTTTATGCTTTAACTCCTCAATAAACATTCTTAAAACATCTGAAATCCACTAATAAAGTTGTTAAACATAGCAGGGAATATCAGAGAATAATATAACAAAGTATTAAGATCAAACAAGAATGTTTTCAGAATTTGTCAGATTTGAATTTCTGAACCAGCATCATGAACTCGAGCTTAGTTCTTCCAGGCTCGAGTTTGGTGCTTCAATGTACAAAAATGTTTCAGTTTAAAACATGTGAACCTGAGGTTTGTAGTTTAAACCTGAGGTTCTCAACTTATTGAAAAGTCATATTGCTCTCGGGTTGATTTGAACTCGAGCTTAACTTTATGAACTCGAGTTCCTTCCATTCAGAGAGAAATATCGCAATTTTGACTTCTGGAGAGTTTGTGTTCAAGAGGCAAACTCGAGTTTGTTAGTGACAGGCTCGAGTTTGACACTAATCAAGACATAGCTTAGTTTTAGCTTTGAAACGACAGACCTGAGGTTTGTGGAGCAAACTCTAGAGTTTTCTCAAGTTGAAAAACACTTTTGCTCTCTGGAGCTTTTAGGCTCGAGTTTAATAGTCTTAGGCTTGAGTTTATTCAACTTTGAAAAAGGCTCATTCCTCTCTGGAACATTTGGGCTCGAGTTTTAAAAACTTAAGCTCGAGTTTGTTTAACTTTGAAAAACTCTGAAAGCCCTCGGCCAAAGATAGGCTCGAGTTTGACAATTTAAACTCGAGTTTGCTTGTTCTGAAAGTTCTTGAGATTTTTCAAACTGGAAAAGCTTTACTCTGAATAAAACAGTGCAGAGTTTGTAAAATCTTTAAGTTTGAAAAATTCTCCCCGCCAGAGATGAACTCGAGTTTGTCATAACAGGCTCGAGTTCGTAGGTTGTGAAAGCAATGATAGATTTTCTTTGGAGGTTGCAAACTTGAGGTTTGAAGAAACATGTGTCAAGTTTAAAGATGTTTTCAAAATACAAACCTCTCTGCCATTGATGAACTCGAGCTTAAAAATGTAGGCTTGAGTTCGTCCAAACTTTTGAAAAGCTTTAAGTTCAAACTTCAGGTTCAGTCTCGAGTTTGAAAATTGAATTGGCGAGTTTGTAGCCTCTGTCTAAGGCAAGCTCGAGCATACACATAATAGGCTCAAGTTTGTCGTAGACAGAATGGTTTTGCTTAAAATTTACAAGTTCAAATCAGTTTAATCTTAGACAAAAAAATATCTCCATATTGTTTACAATTGTTAGTAATCATCAAAACATACAGAGAACTAACAATATGTTTGCTTCCAAATTGAAATCAAATATAATCACTCAAGTGACCCTATTTGTGCTCATCACTTTCATATCACCATAATGAGACAAGGAGTGATCTATTATGTTTACAAAGCTAACTTTCTTATCAGAGTGAAGATCACTCGAGTGATGTAGTACTCAAACATAACATCTTGGAAATCTTGAAACTCATTCAAATCATTTATAAACATGTTCTTTTCAATCCTAATTGATTCTAAACTTTACTAAGACAATGTTTGAACATGTTTCGGGTGGTTAATAACACAAGATTAGCAAAAAGTGATTTTGTGTCCGACGCATTTGATGCTTTGAATCTCATCAAATCAAAATTTTATTTATCTCCAATGGCCATTTTAAAGACAGAACCAGTGACCTCATATACTCTCAATGGCTATATTCAAATGAGTGACAGTCATAAACTCTTATCACACTATAAGTAAAAGAGCATTGAAGACGAAGAAACCAACTCATTGCAAGCATTTACTATTACATTCATTACTAAGCCTTAAGCTGTGTGTTTCTGTGTGATTTTGTGCTTCAACGATTATTCATTTACTCTTGTGAAAAAGTTTTTACTGAATCATTTATTATGATTAAATTACTCAAGGTAATGGGACCTTGAGTGTGGGCATTAATTTCAAAGTATAAGGGGGAGCAAATGTTCCTTGTTAAGGAACTTATTTGTACTGAGTCACCAAGAGCTCGATGAATCTTGGGACAGTAGTGAAACTCTCGTAAAGGTTTCTAAGAATTAGACATAGTCAAGTGGATTGAACTGAACTAGTTTAAGTCATTCTTCGGTGATATTCTTCTAACTTTACTCTCTTTATTAAGTTTTTCTTTGAGTTTAAATTTTTTAATATCACTTAATTCACCACCATCTTAGGTGAAAAGCTTGAACTAACAAAATAGAAAAGAGGAGAAAGGAGCGAATTTGAATAATATTATTAAAACCTACCTCAGGTCTTTGGTAGCAACGAACAAGTTTGATTTATAAGGTAAAGAGGAGGGGTTTTTGTCATATTTATAATTTACATTAATAAATTTTTCATATGAACGTATAATTTTATTTTTCATTTAATATTGTGTAGATTTTGTTCTTATGGGATATACTGTATATTAAATAAGGGTAAAATTAAAAATTTGTTGTTGGGAAAAAAAAAGACTTGGAAAGGTGTTCAATTTTAAGCAGAGTTTTGTGACATTTAAGATTTTCCTTGCTTCCGGTGAAACATGTTAAAAAAGACTTATAAATAAAATTAGTGGAGTATATCGTATGTTGAAAATAAGTATATTTTATTAAAATATATGTGATTTATACATGAATGTTCCTTTTACCTATAGAATATTGCCTTTTTTTATTTAAATATTACTCTTTTTAGAATTTTATATGAATATTTATATTTTTAATTTAATTATATTATTTCAATGGGCGAAGGTGCAAATTTAGCAATGAACAATTTCTTATGAACATCATAAGAATTAACTATTTTTGAGTGCAAAAGTAGACAAACAATTTATTTGGGAGTAGATATAGCAACACCGTTAAGGAGATTTAACTTCCATTACTTTTTACGTTGTAGGCCCCACCAATCTTCTCTCTCTATTGTTTTAATATTTTCTTAATAGAAAACTGTCACTTAGACTCCATAAAAACAATTTCATTTCAATTAACCCCCAAAAAATTTTGAAATTTCACCACACCCCTTGGATTAAAATAAAATTAAGTTTTTCAGTGAAAAGATATTAATGCCCTTGCTTTATTCTTTTTATAAGATCTTTTACAAAACAAATATGGGCATTTTGAAGACAAACAAAGGGATTCAAAGAAAACCAAGGAGTTAAAGATAATATTTTGGCCATTTACAAGACAAATAAAGAAATTTAAAAGAATTCAAGAAGTGAAAAAAAAAATTACAAGTCAAATATAGACATTTATAAGACAAATATATTAATGACAAATTTTTTTTAACTCCTTGGTCATTCACATGTTTGTCTCCCAAATGTCTTTATTTGTCTTGAAAATGTTCATATTATGCTCTTATGAAAAAAAGATTACTATTGTCTTTTTACTAATAAAACTTAATTGTGTGTTTATGTGTAGACACACCCATATTCATTATTTGATAAAATTTAACAAGTATTTACATACCATTCAATTAGAATATAATGAATAAACATATTTTCTATTTACTCAATTCAATTAGAATATAATGAATAAACATATTTTCTATTTACTCAAAAAATTTGCATATTTTTTCATAAACATATTTAATAAGAAATTGGTAAATTGAGTTCTTGAAAAATAAATTATTTCTAAATAATAAGAAAATAATATCTATTGAGTTAATTGGTTTTAGGGTTGAGGTGTAAATTGGCCAACCAAGTGTTACACTAGGAGCATCGGGTACAAAAATATTTTGAATGTATCCAAAAAAAAAAAAACAATGAACAATTGAAATTGAGCAAAAATACCAATGAAGAATTTAAAACTTTAGTGAATAGACTAAAATGGGGATTGTACTACTTTCATCAGAATTTATTTCTTCATTGGTATTTTTGCTTCGATCCCTTTCAATTGGTCATTGGTATTTTTCATATCTTTAAAACATTTTTGTGCCTGGTGTTCCTAGCATAACACTTAGTTAGTCAATCTGCACCTTAACCCTTTGTTTTATTGCCCATGAATTGAATATAAACAATAATAAAATCTAAAAAGGATTATTTATAGAATATGTTTTTGAAATATCAAACTGTATCTATTTTTCTTTTTCGGATGCTTATTTATTTTTCAATTTTAGGAAGATTTTTGGGTATGGAAACATGCTCTACCTGGCCCCGTCCAACCTAACCTAAAATTACTTAGGCTTCCAGGGTCCAACCCAACCTAAAATTACTTAGGCTTCCATCAGGTAAGGCTGAGCATCAGGCTGCAAAATGCCGCTTCTTCATCTTTTGGGCAAGGGTCATACCTTGCGAAGCCCTGGTCATGAACACCTCTTATATTGAGTGGATAAAGTTGGAAAATGAGTATTAATCACCAAGGCAAAACAGGAAAAAGAGTATTAATTAAACTGGAGGTGACTTATATTCTAGACTATACATTCCTTTTAGAAATATGCTATATTATGAACCGGAGAGAGTAATTCTTACAGCCGCTAATAGCGAAATTGTTCATTGTTAAATTTACAATTCACCCTTTTTTTTTTTGATACATCATGGTAGGGGAGAGGGGCAGGGTTCGAACCCGGAACATGGGGGAGGGAGGCCAGTTAATACTAGTTCCTGTGCCACTGCACTATTAAGGCGCTGGCACAATTCACCTTATTTTAATTATGATTAGGTTGGCCCTTGGTCAACTATGATTCGATCACTAACTCTTGGCTTCGACAGCTTTAGTAACCGGTCTAGCTTCTAGTAGCTTAGGTTTGGATAATTTGTGGTTTGTGAGAGTGAGTTGCGCTCTCACAATAATTGTAATGCAAATTAAATCACTCTCGCCCATTAATTATATGCCTACCATTTCTCCAGCTTCCTCTCTTTCCAATCTCGTCTCTTCATTTTCATTTGGTGAAGATTATACACATTATCTTCCAAAACAACAAATATCAAACAAGTAAATGCCATACTGATTCAATCGTACATAATTGTTCTATATGAGAGGGAGACTATAGAACATTCATAGATCATTTTAGTAATAAATTTTGTTTTAGCTCTTTAAATGAACATATTCTACAAGTTTAATTTTTGTTTTTATATATCATGTTTATCATTTATTTTCAACGTCTTCAATAGATGAATATATTATCAAGAAACGAATCTCAAGGATGATTAGTAAATTAAAATCCTTATGTTAAGATCATTTTATTCATTTCTAAATAGAAAATTCATATTTTAGATATGATTTGAACAATAAACACCGTCACGTGCATCACACGGGGAATCCCTTGCTATCTTCCAAAACATGTGTGAACCTTTGAATTGATGACTCGTATTGCATGCATAATAATATACCTTAATATATGAGTTTATCGTTTGTCATGTCATTTGACATAAGGTTATGTCAAGTCACTTTAAAACTACGTCGTTTTGAAAGTTCATTACTTCCCTCAACTCCAAAACGACGTCATTTTTGGGAGTTTGGAGAATTAATGAATGGTGTTTCAGTAAACTTCATGTAATAAATATAAAAACAAAAATACCATAATATCTTTCATTAATTCTCGCAACTCCCAAAATAACGTCGTTTTGGAGTGAGGGGAATTAATGAACTCCCAAAACGACGAAGTTTTGAGGTAATTTAACATAACTTTATGTCAAGTAACATGACAAACGATAAACCCTTAATATATTCATATATTGAAACAAATTCGTTTATCAGAATAGACTCAAACTGACCACCAAAAAAAAAAAGAAAAGAAAAGAAAAGACTCAAATTCACATTTTACTATTTTAGGCTATTTCTGTAGGAGAGGGGCTTGAAGAAGGATTTGTTTGAGTGAAAGGAATACACACACATTGTATTACTTCCTTCGATTCTAAATATAAGATATAATTAACTTTTTTTAAAGAGAGATTAAGAAAGCAAATTAAATTACTTTAAAATATTTATGTTTGTTATTTTTCTTTCAAATTATTTTTTCTAACTTATAAACTAACATATAATTTAAGGATACACAATATACGATATGATTAAGTAACTCATTTAACTTCCTTAATATTTATAACTGTCATATATTTAGAAGCGAGAGGGAGTATTAACATTAAATTATCAATGTCCACCGCTAAGTTAATCAGTTTTAGGATCCAATCTCAACTCTTGGGAAGTTAAATAAAGGTAGCAAGGATTTCGTGCTCTCCCTTTTTGAGTAATGTTGCACCATACGAAGTAAATATGCGAAAAAAAATCTTATATTATAAAACATAAAAATATTAATTTTAAAGGAGATATTGTCGACAAGAAGGTTATTATTTTTTTTCCCCCTTTTTGTTTTCCCCCTTTGCGACAAGATTTAGAAAAGAGATGGCTAGCATGATGCAGAAGATGGCTCTCAACATCTAACCGATGTCCCAACGCTATGTTATTGGTATTAATTCAACAGTATTGGCGATTGGAGATCCTGGACTCACAAATCTTGTTGGACATGTTAATTGCTTATGTAGTATTTTCCACATGAAAACAATTGTTTAGAGACATGATCAAACATTATGCATGAAGATCAAAATACAAGTCAGACATACAATTTCATTCATTTTTCTATTACTTCTTAAATCCAAAAATGCACAATTATAAAAATTCTCCATTCCATTTTAAATATAAAATGCTTTTCCATATATTACTTTGGTCTTAAATATAAAATCCTTTACAAAGTATGATGCGATAATTGTTCTGTTGTCAAATATATTCTTTTTATTTTATAGGCACATGTATTCTCTTATTGCTATTTTGTTTGAGGCATGGTATCACACTAAGAGCTTGTTTGGCACTCCTCAATACCTAGGTTTTGGAAACAAAACCTAGATTTTGTCAAAATTTTGCCAAACACTCCAAATTTTCTCCAAAATCCTTTTTTACCCAAAACCTACGTTTTGCTAAATCCAACTTTTTTTCACTTTTCACTTTTTTAAACTCATTGTACAGAATTGTGGGCCCCAACATAATTGGAGAAATCCCAAAATTCCTTCCATTAATATCAAATTTATATTAGTATAAAATACTAAATTCTGTTGGCCGACAAAAGAACAATTCATCACTATTCTTAAATCATAAACTAGAGTAGTCAATGGCGCCAAATAGCGGCGCTATAGCGGTGAAGTGTCGCAGAACAGGCCATTGCCGCAATAGAAGCTCCATGGCGGAGCGTTTTAGGGTCACGCACGTCGCGCAAGTCATGGTGCGCGAAAATCGCACGATTACAGGGAAAAAAGCCCGTTACCTGAAGCCCAAAGATCACATCGGTCCATTCCATAAAATCAAAAAGACCGAAACCCTAAATCATTCACGATCAGCGCTTCTGAGTTCGAACAGCGAGAGCAAGATATAATCACGATTTGCGCCTCTGATTTCTGCAAGTTTGAGGCGTTCAAGTGTGCGACAAGCTCTCTTCTTCTGTTTTGTCAGTTCGGTTTTGACTGTTTGACGCGTTCCAAGTCTATGATTCCAGCAAAAAGATTAATGTAAGGCTTCAACACATGCGTTATATTGAATTCTGATTTTTGCTTGCTTTTTCTGTTCAAGTGTGCGACACGTTCTCTTCTTCTGTTTTGTCAGTTCGGTTTTGACTGTTTGACGCGTTCCAAGTCTACGATTCCAGCAAAAAGATCAGTGTAAGGCTTCGACACATGCGTTATATTGAATTCTGATTTCTGCTTGCTTTTTCTGTTCAAGTGTGCGCACGTGCATTATGTTTCTAGAGTAACATAATTTAATATTCAACACCCAGACCTGATATTCAACGCCCAGACCCAGTTCTAATTTTTTATTCTTGCTACAGTTTAAAAAAAGAGGAAGCTGCTATAGTAAAAATGGCCACATCATCCCAATCAAAGCAACAACAGACTTCATCCACAGTCTCTTCTTGTGGACTGGTTAAACCTACGGGTGAAAATATTGATATGGCATGGAAATGCACTAGCCTGAAAGATATAAATAATAGGAAGAGTGTGACATGTGACTTTTGTAAAAAGGTGACTACGGGTGGGATTACTCGAGCAAAAAGGTACCAAATGGGAATTAAAGGAGATGTGAATGCTTGTAGCAAATGTCCACCTGAAGATAAAAACCTACTTAAGGAAGCTGCTGAGAAGAAGAAGGTTACTCAAGCTTATAGTGAGTTGCAAGATGATAATGAGGAAGAAGAGGTAGAAGAAATTCATACCTTAAAAAGTGGAAAAAGGCCAGCAACATCAAGTGATCCATCTACCAAGAAAGCCAAAAATGTGAAAGGCCCTATGGATTTACTTCTTTTTAAAAATCCTGAAGCAACTATCAAATTGGGAAAGAATAAGAAGCAAACAAGTATAAATGATGCTTGTGATAAAGAAGCAAGGGATAGAACTTGTCAATACATAGCTCAATTCTTTTATAGGAATGGAATAGCTTTCAATGTTGCTCATACAAAAAGCTTCAAGTTGATGGTTGAAGCTATTGGAAACTATGGTAAACATCTAAAGCCTCCAAGCTATCATGAATTGAGAGTTCCATTCCTTAAGAAGGAGATTGAGCGAACAAACGAAATGTTGAAGAGTCACAAAGAAGAATGGGCGAACTTTGGATGTTCAATCATGTCGGATACATGGACTGATAAGAAGAATAGGACCTTGATCAATTTCATGGTGACTAGTCCATCTGGGACTATGTTTGTGAGGAGTGTTGATGCTTCATCATATATGAAGACTGGTGAGAAGATATTTTAGCTGTTGGATGATTTTGTGGAGGAGATTGGGAAAAAGAATGTGGTTTAAGTGGCAATTGACAATGGTAGCAATTATGTGTTAGCTGGAAAATTGTTAACAACCAAAAGAACCAATCTTTATTGGACTCCATGTGCTGCTCATTGCTTGGACTTGATGTTAGAAGACATTGGGAAGCTTCCCAAAGTTAAAACGACAATACAAAAAGGCATCAGTCTAGTAGGCTTTATTTATAACCACTCACTGGCCTTGAACATGATGAGGAAGTACACAAAGAAGACTGAATTGGTTAGGTATGGAGGCACAAGGTTTGCTACAACATTCCTTACATTACAAAGGTTGCACAAATTAAAAAACAACCTTAGAATGAATGTCACCTCAGATGAATGGTCCAAGTCTAAGGCAGCTAAAGATGCCAAGGGGAAAAGGGCAACTGACATTATACTTTCGCCTGCATTTTGGAATGTTGTTTATTCTCTAAAGGCTAAGGGGCCTCTTGTGCGTGTTCTTAGGCTTGTTGATAATGAAAAAAAGAGTGCAATGAGTTACATAGATGAAGTTATGGATAGGGTTAAAGAAGCTATTCAAAAATCCTTTAATGGAAATGAAGACAAGTACAAGGAGATCTTTGCAATTGTTGACAGAAGATGGGAGAGCCAGCTTCATCATCCATTGCATGCAGCAGCTCATTTTCTAAACCCAAAGTTGTTTTATAGAAGTCCAGAAATTGAATTTGATGAAGAAGTGACTTCATGACTTTATAAATGCATTGAGAAGTTAATACCGACCGAAGAAGAGGAAGATAAGATTATAAATGAGTTGGCATTATATAAAAGAGCTGGAGGCAACTTTGGTATAAGGTCAGCAATGAGACAAAGGACCACCTTGGCTCTTGGTAAATAAAAGCATATTTGTTGATAAAATTAATTACATTTTAAAATAATCAAAACTAGTGGTTTTGCTAAATTGCTAATTAGTTCACTCATTACAGCTGAGTGGTGGAGGCTGTATGGAGCATCTACTCCAAGTTTGCAAAAACTTGCCATCAAAGTGTTAAGCTTGACTTGTAATGTATCTGGATGTAAGCGTAATTGGAGTACTTTTGAGCATGTAAGTATTTATTTAAATGATTCTACTTTATAGAATTTCAAGTAGTGCTTGTGAAATAAACATTCTTTTGTTGTAAATTGTACAACAGATTCATTCTAAGAAGAGAAGCAAGCTTGAGCATCAAAAGTTGCAAGACTTGGTTTTTGTCAAGTATAACCAAGCTCTTAAAGAACGCTTTGACTGTCGTGATGTGATTGATCCCATTCTTTTAAATGACATTAATGATAGTAATGAGTGGTTGGTGGGGGAAATGGGTGGAGATGAAGAAGTTGCTGAGGACGAGTTAGTTTTTGAGGATGACACTTTGACTTGGGGAGCTGTTGTTGATATAGTTGGGGCTAGTGAGCCTAGAACATACACTAGGTAGCAAAGCAGATTAAAGAATAAACAGATTGCAACTTCAACTTTAAGGGCTTCAACTAGCAATAAGGGAAAGCGTACCATAGAAGACGAAGAGGAAGAGGCAAATGATGAAAAAAGTGACAATGAGGAGGAAGAGATCTACAAGTTTAGTAGTGGTGAAAGCAACAATGATGAAGAGGACTTGGACGAAGATTTCATGGAAGACTAAAGAGAATTTTTGCTTTTATTTTATGGCATTTAAAGACTAATTTAATTAGGAATTTTTTTATATGTTAATTTTTTGTTTATGGCTTTTAGAGATTTGGATTATTTATTGTTTAATGATAAATATGCCTTAAATTTTGAGTACATGTTTATTTTTGAGTATTTATATGTGTATCTTCATGTAGCGGCCATCATGTAATGCACTATACCGTTATAGCGTTTTTTGGGCCAGCCGCTACGCTCCGCTATCTGAGATTGACTACTATGTCATAAACATAATATAATTTCTTTGGGCCATATTCAGATTAGCCCATTCTGTTAAGCAGGACTGAAAGTTGTTTGCATAAGAAAGCTACCATCTACCATAGAGCTTGTTTGAGATCAAGTATTTACATAAATCAAAATAAAACTCCTCTCACATATTCACGTATACTGTAAATCATGATTGAAAAGATGTTTTTAAAGGCTCTAATCACTATCTAAACAAGCACTTAGTTGGCATGTGGGAAACACCAAAATCAACTTTTTTTTTTTTTTTAAAAAAAAATCTTTGACTTCACAAGATAAAATTCCAGCACATATTTACCTTGTATAGCACAAATCACTTAAAATAAGCTAATTCAAACACTCACTTTGGAGGTTATAACGATAAATTTTATCAGAAAATGAGAATGTCCAGAAAAGTATCCAGAAGAGTGTGAAGAAGGCTCCAGTTTTTGTTCAAGAACTTGTCTAGCAGCTCAACCGCACCACTACTCAGTTATTACTCTCACAAGACACAGTAAAGCTCACTCAATTTGCCAAAGAAAAAAAGGACTCAGCTCAACTTCTTTCAGCACTTTTCAATTCTCAAACTGCAGTTTACTCATGAACTTACAAGAGGCACAGGCACCTATAGTTTACACACATTTTAGTGATGACCATGATGAACTGCATAACACGTCTGTTGACACAAGGAATAATACCAAAATCGAACTTAAGTTTGAAAGAACAAAAAAGCTTATATCTATATAATTAAAAAGAATACTCATTTCAAAAGTTATCGTGATTGCTGTTCAAAGACATGCATGGTACCTGTTCAGCTTCAGTCCCGACAAATACACACTTCATATGGTATAGGTTTGGTCTTCCTGGAAATACTCCATTTCAGGACTGGAGGAAAGGCATGCAAACACAATTACCCCGAAGCACATAACAAGACAGCCAGTTGCAACGAAGCGATAGGTATTGAACTTTCACATTTTGGAGATGAAAGGTTTAACCGATTCTACAACAACCTGCTTTGAAACAACATACATACATCAAACCAATGAGATTATTAGTGCGGTTATGCTGATCTATCATTTTCTAGACTAACATGCTCAAATTCAGTGTGTTGCAACCAATATCACTTCACAGGGAAAATAATTGGGGGAGAAACTGATTGCGATCAGTATGAGCAACAAAAGTCCAAGAGTTTAAACCAAGTCAAATTCCTTAAAATGGACAAACCTTTTGTCAGTACCATTTGAAGCCAAATGAAAACCATTGGAAAATGCAACAGAAAAATTATATTGACGTTTCTTCTGCTATTGACTCAAGGCAGATCAATCGATTTTACTCATAGCATAATAGTCATTGGGCTAGGACCGGATAACATAAAGAAGCAATGAAAGAAAGATCAATCTAGGCTATGAAAAAGTTCTAAAGAATTATCTTGGTTTAGCATTTTTCATCAAACAAAAGTGTTCCCTTCACACTCAATTTGCCATTAGTTTTGCTTGTGATCTTACCCTTCCATCATAAGATAATGATGCAAAGATCCATGGTTCACGTGAACTCCATGCAAGGCCTATAACATGAATCAGAAGGTGTCAAGTGGAAGCCATCAAAAATATAGCATCACAAATCAAGGCACTTACCATAAATGCTGTCTTCATAATCACTGTATGTATTAAGTAATGGATCAACCCAACAAGTTGGTGAATCTGCTCGCCTGCTCACATGTAGCCACAGATGAAATGACAAATAGAATAAGTGGTCATCAAAGAAAATGTTAGAATATCCTAGAAGAGAAAAATGACCTATCAGACGTTAACAAATCATTGCTTGATGAAGCCAACCACAGGTTCACAGTTGAGTCGGTGCCAGAACTCTGCAAGTAAGACATTTCATGACAATGGATCAATAACTTAACATCCCAGAAGTGAGATACAATTACAGTTCAGTAGTTGCAAAGTTTAAAAAATTGCTTTTATTAAGAATACAGAAAACACCTCAGATATAATAATTTATTCGAAAAGAATGGGCGAGTTCCAAGAAAATTTTCAAAATAATGAACACATATATCTAACAATACTAAGTTCAGGATTTAGAGAGAGGGGCAAACCAAGATCATTCCGTCGTACTCAGGATTACACTTGACAGTCCAAGTCCTGGAGATCCATGTAACAGATTGTCAATCAGAGGTCATAAAAAATATGAACAAATAATTTTATTTTCATAAAGGCACATCAAGAATCTATCTTATTTGTGCATTAAAATCATTAGTGCAATAACAAATCTAGAGCATTGAATGTACTGCAGTTGTTTTTCTCTCTTAATTTCTCTTTTATTTTAGCACAGGGTTGTTAAAACATAGTTATTAGTATGATCAATGAAATGGAAATTTGTAGCTGGTGGTTACCAATGAGTATGTCCTGGAAGTTCTTGGGTGGGAACTTTTGGCTTTCTTAGATCCCAAATGTGTATCCCAGATTCATGTTCTGCAGTAACCTGTCAAAGAATATTTTTATTTTTATCAATAGCAACAAATACTGTCAATTAATAAATAATGGAGGAATTTCAGAAAATTTATATACTCAGTCTCAAAAGATAAAGCACTATTCTTAATTGAAAGGATGCATCCATATAGCGTGACAAGGAGGCCCACAAATTTAACTCTTACAATTATGTGCTCCTTCATAGGGTTGTAATCAACATTTCGTACATGGGCACACTCGATAGAAATTGTCTTCCTGAAAATGGAAGAACGTTGTTATCAAACACATGCCACAGAGCACTTCGAAGGGCATCCTCCAACCATATTAAATTTACAGATCAAAGAAACCAGGTATTACATGGACCAGGAACCAGTTCAGCAATCACACTAAAGCTAACAAATAGTTGGGAAATATATAACGTTCTTCCACCCCTTACTTCAACTTCAAATGACTTCAGTATTTAACAAAAGAAGATAAATAGAATACTATCGCTAATATTTGGACTTATAAAAGTCTAATAACTATTTCGGAAACCGGAAAGTGTTTGACTACATTCTTCAAACAAAATAAATAAACTCTTCTCTGGAACTGACAGGCACGACAAAATTTTATTTGCACTCAACTCAACTAATAGCAGATTTTCATGTCAGAATAAGGGCCTGTATGTTTAAACTTACAAAAAAGTGTGATTTTGATTAAGTTGCATGAGAGAGTTGTTGGGACAATTTTAAGCTAAACATGAGGGAAAATTTGTCTTTAGCTTATTTTGACAAGCTTATAAAAATCGCTTATAAAAAAAAGTCAAAAATAGGCTCTCTTCCACCAACCCCTCATGTTTAGCTCAAGATTATCTCCAAAACTCCCTCAGTCAATTTAACCAAAATCACCTTTTTTGCTAATCTTAAACAAACAGACCCTAAATTATAAGATAGTAGATGAATGCATAACGATTTTATACAGCTTACGTACTTCATTGTTCGAATATCCCAAAATTGGACAGATGATTCACAAGTAGCTGCGACAGAATTCACATCATGTGGATCCCACGCCCCTCCAGATAAGGTGTGCAGCATTCCAGCTGAATCTTTTGATTGGACCTAGATAATTTTTTTAATCAGGGTGAGTAGTGGATCAGTCAGAAATCCAAGGCAGTCACAATTTACAAACAGGAAATGAGGCAAGACAATAAAGCATGGAAGTCTCCACCAGCATCTAAGGTAATAAAATTCTCAAGCACATACAACATATCTAACAACAAACCCCAAGAAAAAATTTCTTATATAATCTGACTTCTATTGGCTTTTATTCAAAAAGGATGCTGAAATGTTCACCCAAATAATTTACCCCTGTAACTGAACAAAATAAGACCCATTATCTTGATTTTAAGCACCAAATTTATTCAAGGAAAATTACCTATCTCTTCATTTTCCTTGACATTCAAGGAAAGTTACCTACCTCTTCATTTTCCTTGACATCACCTGTTTTGATTGAACGTACACAATACAATAAGCTTTTTACCACACACACGCGTACATAATACAATAAGCTTTTTATCACACACATTCACACAATCCAATGTTTTCCCATATGGTTGAACCGATAACTTAGCTAGTTTTCCCAGTTTTTTCCCAAATTGACCAATTCTATAGGATCCTAAATGAATTCTGGCACCAATTCATTGGTTCGAGTGTTTCACTGGTTTCACATAGTTTTTCTTTAAAGTGATATAATCAACATGAATTCTTCCTCCTACCAAAAAGTGCTCAATTACGCCCCCCAAAAAAAGATGGTAACTTAGCTAGTGATAACGATATCATTGTGTACCCAAGAATATTCATAGGCATATTTATTCAAGCAATCATGTCTCATGATTCAAGGACTGCATAAAATTCACCAAGAACTTCACACCTGTGCTGTTTTCTTGGAAATATCTAAGCTCCATAAATACAGATTTTCCTCATCAATGCTAATCAACTTATCATGCCTCCCTGATGGCCACCAAAGAATACTGTTTGGGGGGAATATGTAGTAAGGAATCAATTTACAAATTGAGCAAACTTAAACTGAGAAATGAGCATATAGTAGAGTAAGGTTATTAGATAATACTCAGCAGACCTTTCATGACATGACCAAAAAGGCAGTCCGAAAAGCAGGAGAAATCATGTGACTCTACTAGGATATAATAGTTAAATCATATCTTGCTTGAGATATATATATATATTTTTTTGGTTTTTCCCTGCAACTAGAATTCTACTTCCTAGGATAATTATTTAAGATTATGGCACTGACTCAACATTAAACTTTAAATGGAAAAGATAAAAATGATATATTTCCCCAGAGCAAAAACAAATTGTAAGTAGGAGTCACAACTCACCATTTGATCTTACCAGCATGACTATCAAGAGAGGTAATTTTCTCTAACTGAGGGGAATTTAACTCCCCATACAACTCAGGGATCTGCCATATCGCTGCTCCAAATGATTCACCTTTATGAACATGAAGATCATAAAAAGTCTTTCTAATCTGGCATTAATAGCACCACAATGATTGCATTACATTCATCTGGTACTCATATCCCATGAGATAAAACAGAAATAATCTTCAGGATCAATCAGAATCATTTGTTCTTGGGGGAATTACTATAAGGTCCCAAGGAAGGGATTTAATCACCCAAAAGTCCGATAACAAGACTGACAAGTTCCAGTGAAGGAAATGACAATAGATTGATACTCGTAACTTGTCATTGGGATTTTCTGGTTATTATATCCCTTCCTTGGGACCTCATACTAATTCTCCCTTTTCTCTTTTGGGCATATGTTCATTCTAACTGCAGTTCTCATAGACTGAATGGCTCCTAAAGCTTCTAAGACAATAGTGCAAGTCCTCCTATATATGCTAACATGTTAACTAAATTACAACGTGACTTCAAAACTCATTCACATTTGATTGGGAAAATAAAAACAGAAAGGTAACTGAAGAGAATGAGACAGAATGACAGAAGAGAGAATATGAGAGAGATGTAGTCAATAAGTACTGATCTACATGAGAAACTTATATAAAGTGATAATACAAGACAACACATTGATTAGTAATAATTAACAAATAAGCGAATCATTTACAATCAAATCATATCAACAGTGATTAGGCCAATTACCAGAATAGTAGACAGTTGAAAAGATCCGTTGATCAAAAGGACAAGATGAAAGGTCCCAGATCTCATTAGGGTGTGAAAACAAGCCTTCACAGAATAATTCATTTCCACTTGATGAAAGCCGAATCAGATGTACCTGCAAAAGAATAAATCAGCATCTTTGAAGTGCATGAGAATATATAGTAAACCTGAAGTATGAACCTCATTTTCTTCTTTAAGACTGAGAGTTCCAGCAAGGAAACTTGTATGATCTGTGTCTGCCTTCACATTTGATATGCATCTAGCCTACACATTCAGAAAGGTAAGGCCAAAATGGATATTGGGATATAAAGATTAAACTGATTTGGATGAAGAATCAGGTTATGATTCTGTGAACTTTACCTGATATTTCAGACCATATCCAATGCCAGACGATGCTCCTTGCATTGCTGCTTCCTTGGAGGTTTCACTACTAGCTAAATTACAAGTGAAACTTAAGTCAAGCTCAATGTAAAGTGCAGACTTGATGCCTTCTCTCTTTTTTAGTGGTCAAATCCTGCAGAGAGAACAATCAATCAATTTTAAGCTTCACTGGAGAATTAGAATACCATCTGATCTTTGGATTGGTTGGGTTTTTTCACCTAAAACAACAACTTCATGAATCTAATTGGTTGACCATAAAATTACATATGAATATCTAATCAATTCATTACATTGAATCATTGAGCATAGCCAAAACAAAAAAATCAGATCGAACCTTAATTTATCCAAATATATCTAGGTATCAAATCTTAGTTACAGACTCCTCATAATAGGCTTATCTATACAACTGAAAAATGTGGAACTTGTCCAGACAAATGTATAACATGAATGGCCAACACAACAGTAGGATCAACAAGAGTATTATTCTCATATGAAATATACGGTTTAGAATGTATAATAATGAA
Source organism: Acacia crassicarpa (assembly GCA_034222035.1). NCBI lineage: Eukaryota > Viridiplantae > Streptophyta > Magnoliopsida > Fabales > Fabaceae > Acacia > Acacia crassicarpa. The sequence goes on along the minus strand of JAWXYG010000010.1, from coordinate 25,568,321 downwards.
GCATAAACCAAGTCAGGGTAAGAAAGAGAGAGGCCGACATGCATTGTAGGTTTTACATTTAATTTTTAACTAACCTTACAACAGGACTTGCATAAAACCATTTATGTTTTGACAACAAAAGGAAACTAAAGCAAGAACATGCGCTAGGCATTGGTAGACCGTCCTTCTCTAACCCAATAGGAAAGCTTCAAATATATGCATTTTAAAAGTCATAACAGATTGCACATAGACGAACCTGGATACAGGAGACGGACAAACGACGAAGGAGTTGTTCTCCCGATCTATGTGAGGCGGAGGAAGGAAGGAGAAAAGGGGTGAACCAAACGAACTCGTAGCCTCGATCTATTTCTCAATCTGAGAGTGAGAAGAGGAAAGTTAACCCAGCGCCGTCGTAGAGGAGACTGAAACCAACGACCGTGATCTGATATGAGGATATGGGAGGATCGGGGACACCGTGCTCACTGCTCAGATGCTCTCCTGAGAGATCGGGAAAATTGGGAAGGGGATATTTGTTAAAAGAATAAAATTGTAAATTAAATTGCCCGTCTAGGCAGTTCAAAAATTAAAGGGAAAATCGGTTCAAGCCTCAAGTAGGTAAGATATTGTAAAAAAAAAAAAAAAGTGAAAAGTCATATGTTAGAAAAGACCCTTTCGAGAGGGTCTTTTTTAATATTATTTCATAAACGTTAATAATTATATTAATATAATATTAACAACTAAATCAATATACGTTAACAATTAAATCAGTTAACAGTTAGGGCCTTTTCTGATATGTGACTTTTCTTTGGACCTTTTTTGATAATGTCTTGCTTACTTGGGCCCGGAGGGATGTAACGTCCTCAAAATTTATTTAATATAATAATGAATTAATAAGGGTTCATTAACAACTAAGTAATGCTCAACATTTACTAAAATATACAAAAGTAAATCAGAGTATGCAGAATGAGCCGTAACGTGACAATATACAATCATCCCACATAAATAAAAAAGACAGAAGCACTACTTTTGGCAGAAGTAGTCTAAGCTTCTAGGGTTTCGTATATAACGTTGTGCCATTCCCTGTTGTTTCTGTGTAATGCGTTTTACGTAATCTAATTATTATTATTTTTTACTTTATTATTATTTGAATTGAATTATTATTTATTTTTATTTTATTATTATTTGAATTATTATTTATTTTCTTTATTATTTTTAATGAGAGGAGCTGACTAGATAAGTAAAGGATAATGGGTTGGGTGAGATGTTTATATTGGATTTATGGGTCACATGGCTAAATGATTTTATTTTCAAATATTATAAGGAAAAATTAAATTATTAATTTCCAAAATAATTATTTTAAATCATTTAGCCAAATAATATTGATTCCAATAATTAACTTTATTAGTTATTCAGGCCAAATCTTTACCATTAATTTCCTGTAAATTGTTTCTACATTTTTTAAGCATAATTTACTCCTTATTGTTTTTATTATATGTTTAGTTATTTTTTAATCCTAAAAAAATAAATTAGGATATTACAATTCTCCCCACTTAAACAGAATTTTGTCCCCAAAATTCCTAACAAGTAATTGAGGAAATTAAACCATATCTCAAGCTTCTAATATGCATCATCAAAGTCAAACAATGCTGCCAAAATAAGTTGGCATGAGACACATCCAGACAAATGATCACCATGTCACACAAATTCGATCATTGACATAACACAACCATAAAAACACTAATTCAATCAAGACAAGCACAACTACATAATTAAGCAAATAAGTTCGGAAAGTCTCGATGCATCCTTTCCTCAGTTTCCCAAGTTGCATTTCCAGGTGTCATACCCTTCCAGAAGACTTTCACGAGTCGAATGGTCTTCTTCCTCAATTGCTTATCCTGGGCATCTAAGATTCTCTCTGGTTATGCTATATAAGTCAAGTTCTCTCTCAACTTGATTTCCTCAGGTTTAATGATATGAGATGGGTCTGGATGATACTTCTTCAATTGCGACACATGGAACACATCGTGCAATTTAGATAAGTGTGGAGGCAAGGCGATCCGATAGGCAACAAGCCCAATTCGCTCCAAAATCTCATATGGCCCAATGAATTGTGGAGTCAGCTTCTTTGCCTTAATGGACCTCCCAATACTTGTCATGGGAAAAACCTTAAGGAAAACATGGTCTCTCACACTCAACTCCAACGGTCTTCTTCGTCGATCTGCATAACTCTTCTGTCGACTATGGGCTATCAACAATTTCTGTCGTATCATTTAAATCATCACAAAAGATTGACGTATCGTTTCAACCACTTGTTTTTCAACATCACATTTTGTTCCCCTTTGATGCTTGAATGAAAAACAAAAAAATAATGGACTGTCACAAATTGAGTACCGCAAATTACCAATTGAGTAACGCCATTTACCAATGGAGTAACGCAATTTACAACTTGTTTTTGAACTTCACATTTTGTTCTCCTTTGATGCCTAAGCGAAAAACTAAAAAAAAATGGACTATCACAAATTGAGTGACGCAAGTTACGAATGGAGTAATGCAATTTACCACTTGTTTTTCAACTTCACATTTTGTTCCCCTTTGATGCTTGAGTGAAAAACCAAAAACTAATGGACTATCACAAATTGAGTAACGCAAATTACCAATCGAGTAATGCCATTTACCACAAGTTTTTCAACAACACATTTTGTTCCCCTTTGATGCCTGAGTGAAAAACAAAAAAAATAATGGACTATCATAAATTGAGTACCGCAAATTACCAATTGAGTAACACCATTTACCAATGGAGTAACGCAATTTACCACTTGTTTTTGAACTTCACATTTTGTTCCCCTTTGATGCCTGAGTGAAAAACCAAAAAATAATGGACTATCACCAATCGAGTAACGCCAGTTACCAATCGAGTAACGCCATTTACCACTTGTTTTTCAACTTCACATTTTGTTCCCCTTTGATGCCTGAGCGAAAAATCAAAAAATAATGGACTATCACAAATTGAGTAACGCAAATTACAAATTGTGTAACACCATTTACCACTCAAGAAACGTCATTTACCAAGATGCCTGAGTGAAAAACTAAAAAAAAATGGATTATCACAAATTAAGTAACGCAAATTACATATTGAGTAACGCCATTTACCAATGGAGTAACGCAATTTAGCACTTGTTTTTCAACTTCACATTTTGTTCCCATTTGATGCCTGTATGAAAAACCAAAAAATAATGGACTATCACAAATTGAATAACGCAAATTACCAATTCAGTAATACCATTTACCAACGGAGTAACGCAATTTAGCACTTGCTTTTCAACTTCACATTTTGTTCCCATTTGATGTCTATGTGAAAAACCAAAAGATAATGGACAATCACAAATTGAGTAACGCAAGTTACCAATCGAGTAACGCCATTTACACTTGTTTTTCAACTTCACATCTTGTTCCCCTTTGATGCCTGAGTGAAAAAAATGGATTATCACAAATTGAGTAACGAAAACTATAAATTGAGTAACGCCATTTACCAATTGAGTAATACAATTTACCACTTGTTTTTCAACTTCACATTTTGTTCCCTTTTGATGCCTGAGTGAAAAACAAAAAAAATAATGGACTATCACAAATTGAGTAACGCAAGTTACCAATCAAGTAACGTCATTTACCACTTGCTTTTCAACATCCTATTTTGTTCCCCTTTGATGCCTGGGTGAAAAAAAAAAGGACTATCACAAATTGAGTACTGCAAATTACCAATTGAGTAATGCCATTTACCAATGGGGTAACGCAATTTACCACTTGTTTTTGAAATTCACATTTTGTTCCCTTTTGTTGCCTGAGTGAAAAACCAAAAAATAATGGACTATCACAAATTGAGTAACGCAAGTTACCAATCGAGTAACGCCATTTACCACTTGTTTTTGAACTTCACATTTTGTCCCCCTTTGATGCCTGAATGAAAAACCAAAAAATAATGGACTATCACAAATTGAGTAACGCAAATTACAAATTGAGTAACGCCATTTACCACTCAAGAAATGTCATTTACCAAGATGCCTGAGTGAAAAACTGACAAATAATGGACTATCACAAATTGAGAAACGCAAGTTACCAATCGAGTAATGCCATTTACCACTTGTTTTTGAACTTCACATTTTGTCCCACTTTGATGCCTGAATGAAAAACCAAAAAATAATGGACTATCAAAAATTGAGTAACGCAAATTATAAATTGACTAACACCATTTACCACTCAAGAAATGTCATTTACCAAGATGCCTGAGTGAAAGCTGACAAATAATGGACTATCACAAATTGAGTAACGCAAGTTACCAATTGAGTAACGTCATTTACCACTTGTTTTTGAACTCCACATTTTGTCCCCCTTTGATGCCTAAATGAAAAACTAAAAAATAATGGACTATCACAAATTGAGTAACGGAAGTTACCAATTGAGTAACATCATTTACCACTTGTTTTTGAACTTCACATTTTGTTCCCTTTTGTTGCCTGAGGAAAAACCAAAGAATAATGGACTATCACAAATCGAGTAACGCAAGTTACCAATCGAGTAACGCCTTTTACCACTTGTTTTTAACCTTCACATTTTGTCCACCTTTGATGCCTGAATGAAAAACCAAAATATAATGGACTATCATAAATTGAGTAAGGCAAATTACAAATTGAGTAACGCCATTTACCACTCAAGAAATGTCATTCACCAAGATGCCTAAGTGAAAAACGGACAAACAATGGACTATCAAAAATTGAGTAACGCAAATTACCAATTGAATAACGGCATTTACAAATTGAGTAACGCAATTTACCACTTGTTTTTAAACTTCACATTTTGTTCCCCTTTGATGCCTGAGTGAAAAACCAAAAAATAAAGGACTATCACAAATTGAGTAACGCAAATTACCAATTGAGTAACGCCATTTACCAATTAAGTAACGCAATTTACAACTTGTTTTTCAACATCACATTTTGTTCCCCTTTGATGCCTGAGTGAAAAACAAAAAAACAATAGACTACCACAAATTGAGTAACGCAAATTACCAATTGAGTAACGCCATTTACCAATTGAGTAACACAATTTACCACTTGTTTTTAAACTTCACATTTTGTTCCCCTTTGATGCCTTAGTGAAAAACCAAAAAATAAAGGACCATCACAAATTGAGTAACGCAAATTACAAATCGAGTAATGTCATTTACCACTCAAGAAACGCCATTTACCACTTGTTTTTCATCTTCAGATTTTGTTTCCCTTTGATGCCTGTGAGAAAAATAAAAAACAAGTACAATATCAATTGAGTAACGCAATTCACCACTTGTTTTTCAACTTCACATTTTGTTCCCTTTTGATGCCTGAGTGAAAAACAAAAAAAAAAGGACTATCACAAATTGAGTAACGCAAATTACCAATTGAGAAACGCCATTTACCAATTAAGTAACGCAATTTACAACTTGTTTTTCAACATCACATTTTGTTTCCTTTTGATGCCTGAGTAAAAAACAAAAAGATAATAGACTACCACAAATTGAGTAACGCAAATTACCAATTGAGTAACGCCATTTACCAATTGAGTAACCCAATTTACAACTTATTTTTCAACATCACATTTTGTTCCCCTTTGATGCTTGAGTGAAAAACCAAAAAATAATGGACTATCACAAATTGAATAACACAATTTACCAATTGAGCAACAGAATTTACAACTTGTTTTTGAACATCACATTTTGTTCCCTTTGATGCTTGAGTGAAAATCCAAAAAGTAATGGACTATCACAAATTGAGTAACGGAACTTACCAATCGAGTAACGCAATTTACCACTTGTTTTTGAACTTCACATTTTGTCCCCCTTTGATGCCTGAGTGAAAAACCAAAAAATAATACACTACCACAAATTGAGTAACACAAATTACCAATTGAGTAACTGCATTTACCAATTGAGTAACGCAATTTACAACTTCTTTTTAAACATCACATTTTGTTCCCCTTTGATGCCTAAGTGAAAAACCAAAAAATAATTGACTATCACAAATTGAGTAACACAATTTAGAAATTGTGTAAGACAATTTACAACTTGTTTTTGAACATCACATTTTGTTCCCCCTTGATGCCTGAGTGAAAAACCAAAAAATAAAGGACTAGCACAAATTGAGTAACGCAAATTTCCAATTGTGTAACGCCATTTACCACTCCAGAAATGCCATTTACCACTTGTTTTTCAACTTTACATTTTGTTCCCCTTTGATGCCTGTGTGAAAAATCAAAAAAATAGAAAAATATCAATTGAGTAACGCAATTTACCACTTGTTTTTCTACTTCACATTCTGTTCTCCTTTGATGGCTGAGTGAAAAACAAAAAAATAATGGACTATTAAAATTGAGTAATGCAAAGTACCTACTGAGTAACTTTATTTACAGATTGAGTAACGCAATTTACCACTTTTTTTTTCAACTTTACATTTTGTTCCGCTTTGATGCCTGAGTGAAAAACCAAAAAATAATGGACCATCACAAATTCAGCAATGCAAATTACAAATTGGGTAATGTCATTTACCACTCAAAAAACGCCATTTACCACTTGTTTTTCATCTTTAGATTTTGTTTCCCTTTGATGCCTGTGTGAAAAAAAAAGGGTACAATATCAATTGAGTAATGCAATTCACCACTTGTTTTTCAACTTCACATTTTGTTCCCTTTTGATGCCTGAGTGAAAAACAAAAATAATGGACTATCACAAATTGAGTAACGCAAATTACCAATTGAGAAACGCATTTACCATTAAGTAACGCAATTTACAACTTGTTTTTCAACATCACATTTTGTTCCCCTTTGATGACTGAGTGAAAAACAAAAAGATAATAGACTACCACAAATTGAGTAACGCAAATTACCAATTAAGTAACGCCATTTACCAATTGAGTAACGCAAATTACCAATTAAGTAACGCCATTTACCAATTGAGTAACGCATTTTACAACTTATTTTTCAACTTCACATTTTGTTCCCCTTTGATGCCTGAGTGAAAAACCAAAAAATAATGGACTATCACAAATTGAGTAACACAATTTACCAATTGAGCAACACAATTTACAAATTCAGTAACACAATTTACAACTTGTTTTTGAACATCACATTTTGTTCCCTTTGATGCCTGAGTGAAAAACCAAAAAGTAATGGACTATTACAAATTGAGTAACGGAACTTACCAATCGAGTAACGCAATTTACCACTTGTTTTTGAACTTCACATTTTGTTCCCCTTTGTTGCCTGAGTGAAAAACCAAAAAATAATGGACTATCACAAATTGAGTAACGCAAGTTACCAATCGAGTAACGCCATTTACCACTTGTTTTTGAACTTCACATTTTGTCCCCCTTTGATGCCTGACTGAAAAACCAAAAAATAATACACTACCACAAATTGAGTAACGCAAATTACAAATTGAGTAACTGCATTTACCAATTGAGTAATGCAATTTACAACTTCTTTTTAAACATCACATTTTGTTCCCCTTTGATGCTTGAGTGAAAAACCAAAAAATAATTGACTATCACAAATTGAGTAACGCAAATTACCAATTGAATAACGCCATTTACCAATTAAGTAACGAAATTTACAACTTGTTTTTCCACATCACATTTTGTTCCCCTTTGATGCCTGAATGAAAAACCAAAAAATAAAGGACTATCATAAATTGGGTAATGCAAATTAAAAATTGAGTAACGTCAATTATCACTCACGAAACACCATTTACCACTTGTGTTCGAACTTCACATTTTGTCCCGCTTTGATGCCTGAATGAAAAACAAAAAAACAATGGACTACCACAAATTGAGTAACGGAAGTGAAAAATGCCATTTACCATTCAAGAAATGTCATTCACCAAGATGCCTAAGTGAAAAACGGACAAACAATGGACTATCAAAAATTGAGTAACGCAAATTGACAATTGAATAACGCCATTTACAAATTGAGTAACACAATTTACCACTTGTTTTTAAACTTCACATTTTGTTCCCCTTTGATGCCTGAGTGAAAAACAAAAAACTAAAGGACTATCACAAATTGAGTAACGCAAATTACAAATCGAGTAGTGTCATTTACCACTCAAGAAATGCCATTTACCACTTGTTTTTCTTCTTCAGATTTTGTTTCCCTTTGATGCCTGTGAGAAAAATAAAAAAAAAAGTACAATATCAATTGAGTAACGCAATTCACCACTTGTTTTTCAACTTCACATTTTGTTCCCTTTTGATGCCTGAGTGAAAAACAAAAATAATGGACTATCACAAAGTGAGTAAAGCAAATTACCAATTGAGTAACGCCATTTACCAATTAAGTAACGCAATTTACAACTGGTTTTTCAACATCACATTTTGTTCCCCTTTGATGCCTGAGTGAAAAACAAAAAAACAATAGACTACCACAAATTGAGTAACGCAAATTAGCAATTGGGTAACGCCATTTACCAATTGAGTAACGCAATTTACCACTTGTTTTTCAACTTCACATTTTGTTCCCTTTTGATGCCTGAGTGAAAAAACAAAAAATAATGGACTATTACAAATTGAGTAACGCAAAGTACCTACTGAGTAACGTCATGTACAAATTAAGTAACGCAATTTACAACTTGTTTTTCAACATCACATTTTGTTCCCCTTTGATGCCTGAGTGAAAAACCAAAAAAATAAAGGACAATCACAAATTGAGTAACGCAAATTACAAATTGAGTAACGCCATTTACCACTCGAGAAATGCCATTTACCACATGTTTTTCAACTTCACATTTTGTTTCCCTTTGATGCCTGAGTGAAAAACCAAAAAATAATGGACTATCACAAATTGAGGAACGCAAATTACAAATTGAGTAACGCCATTTACCACTCAAGAGACGCCATTTTCCACTTGTTTTTCAACTTCACATTTTGCTTCCCTTTGATGCCTGTGTGAAAAATCGAGAAAAAAAGTACAATATCAATTGAGTAACACAATTTACCCCTTGTTTTTCAACTTCACATTTTGTTCCCTTTTGATGCCTGAGTGAAAAAAAAAATGGACTATCACAAACTGAGTAACGCAAATTACCAATTGAGTAATGCCATTTACCAATTGAGTAACACAATTTACAACTTATTTTTCAACATCGCATTTTGTTCCCCTTTGATGCCTGAGTGAAAAACAAAAAATAAAGGACTATCATAAATTGGGTAACGCAAATTACAAATTGAGTAACGTCATTTATCACTCAGGAAACGCCATTTACCACTTGTGTTTGAACTTCACATTTTGTCCCGCTTTGATGCTTGAATGAAAAACCAAAAAAGAATGGACTACCACAAATTGAGTAACGGAAGTTACCAATCGAGTAAAGCAATTTACCACTTGTTTTTAAACTTCACATTTTGTTCCCCTTTGATGCCTTAGTGAAAAACCAAAAAATAAAGGACTATCACAAATTGAGTAACGCAAATTACAAATCGAGTACTGTCATTTACCACTCAAGAAACGCCATTTACCACTTGTTTTTCATCTTCAGATTTTGTTTCCCTTTGATGCCAGTGTGAAAAATAAAAAAAAACGTACAATATCAATTGAGTAACACAATTCACCACTTGTTTTTCAACTTCACATTTTGTTCCCTTTTGATGCATGAGTGAAAAACAAAAATAATGGACTATCACAAAGTGAGTAAAGCAAATTACCAATTGAGTAACGCCATTTACCAATTAAGTAACGCAATTTACAACTTGTTTTTCAACATCACATTTTGTTCCCCTTTGATGCCTGAGTGAAAAACAAAAAAACAATAGATTACCACAAATTGAGTAACGCAAATTACCAATTGGGTAACGCCATTTACCAATTGAGTAACGCAATTTACCAATTGTTTTTCAACTTCACATTTTGTTTCCTTTTGATGCCTTTGTGAAAAAACAAAAAATAATGGACTATTACAAATTGAGTAACGCAAAGTACCTACTGAGTAACGTCATGTACAAATTAAGTAACGCAATTTACAACTTTTTTTTCAACATCACATTTTGTTCCCCTTTGATGCCTGAGTGAAAAACCAAAAAAATAAAGGACAATCACAAATTGAGAAACGCAAATTACAAATTATGTAACGCCATTTACCACTCAAGAAACACCATTTACGACTTGTTTTTTAACTTCACATTTTGTTTCCCTTTGATGCCTAAGTGAAAAACCAAAAAATAATGGACTATCACAAATTGAGTAACGCAAATTACAAATTGAGTAACGCCATTTACCACTCAAGAGACGCCATTTACCACTTGTTTTTCAACTTCACATTTTGCTTCCCTTTGATGCCTGTGTGAAAAATCGAGAGAAAAAGTACAATATCAATTGAGTAACACAATTTACCACTTGTTTTTCAACTTCACATTTTGTTCCCTTTTGATGCCTGAGTGAAAAACAAAAAAATAATGGACTATCACAAATTGAGTAACGCAAATTACCAATTGAGTAACGCCATTTACCAATTGAGTAACACAATTTACAACTTATTTTTCAACATCACATTTTGTTCCCCTTTGATGCCTGAGTGAAAAACCAAAAAATAATGGACTATCACAAATTGAGTAACACAATTTTCCAATTGAGCAACACAATTTACAAATTCAGTGACACAATTTACAACTTCTTTATTAACATCACATTTTGTTCCCTTTGATGCCTGAGTGAAAAACCAAAAAGTAATGGACTATCACAAATTGAGTAACGGAACTTACCGATCGAGTAACGCAATTTACCACTTGTTTTTGAACTTCACATTTTGTTCCCCTTTGTTGTCTGTGTGAAAAACCAAAAAATAATGGACTATCACAAATTGAGTAACACAAGTTACGAATCGAGTAACGCCATTTACCACTTGTTTTTGAACTTCACATTTTGTCCCCCTTTGATGCCCAAATGAAAATGTTGGGATCCGTACACGCAGAGGATTAAAATTTCTTACGAATCCCGTCCGGAGGATCACTCAACGACGTTTAAATCAAGGTTAGGGAACCCGAATCATACCTTATATTGAACACGTCCGCGGCTCGTTCTCTTTGATCAGGTGGGCTACCTTCTCGATCAGCAGAAGACGACTTCTTAGAATCGGCTTCCTCTACCGGTATCCACACGAACAATCCCCGAACACAATTGCGGCAGCGTGCTAGCGCCTCTTATGCGTCTCTCTCTTTTTTTCGCTCTAGGGTTTCTCGCGGCTTTCTAATACGCTCGACTGAAATCCCATTGGTTTTTCTAAACCCGATAGGCGTATTATATAATCAAAATTAATCCTTATTAATTTTGAAATTCGAATTTTGAATCTGTTTAATATAGTAATTAAATCTATCTCATAAATGTAATCCAATATATTAAAAGCCAGATTTGAAATCCGAATCTTGAATTTAGATCAAATCTAAATTAAAAGCCTTTTGATTTAATTTATCATTATAAATTAAATCCGAGAAATGATATCTATCTATTTAATTAAATCTGAGATACTATATCTCAATTTAATATTAAACAGATATATGATATCTTTATTCGAAATTAAATGAGATACAATATCTCTATTTGTTTCAGATATTTAATTTATCAAATAAATTAAATACTAAACAAATATCATATATATAATATTATAATCTCCATTCATAATATATATATATATTAATTTTGAATTATATATATATATATATAAATCCTAGATTAAATTTAGTATTCATTTAATCTCAGATTAATCTGAGATTCAATGAATCTGGATACTTTCACCCGTGTTGGATTATTCTTGTGTGTGACCCTGCAAGCCCATATGAGATTGGTAGTGGGCTAACACTGTATCAGCCCACAAGTCGCAAGCGGCCTCTAGCAAGACATTGTGACTACCCAATTCACATGGGGATCGATGACACGATACTACCTATCGTACAACCATGTCACGTCCCTTTTGTCACGCGATAATTTGGTCAAGGATGAGGCATGGATAATGTCAACTTCCTTTTCTTGACCTTTACTTTCTCGATTCTCGAGTAGTCTAATAAGTGAAATGGAAACTCTTTTCCATCACAGTATGGCCATACATTCCTTAGATTCACTCATCGAGGGGCCCAGCATTATCTCTCTACATATGTGAGGGACAAATCCCATCTTGACCACTCACATTCCTCTGCATGAAAACCACTGATCCCGATCCCAGCCTTTATCATCACCTGGTCAAAGGTGACTTTTGACTAGGTCAAAGACCAGTGACTCATCATGTAGGAATCCATGATGATCTCAGGTCATAGAGCGTCGTGACGCGGTTATACATGAGATAAGCTTATGACTTAATCCATGCAGCTATCTCATAGTGGGTCGGTCCAGCACCTTGTACTCTTACAAGTGCCCATGACTTTGATTCGTATCTCCATACCTCATCAAAGTCATACTGGTCTTATTTCATCTTCACTCCCGTGTAGATGACCGACCAGGGACATTTAGAATAATCTATAAGATTATCCAGGTATACAATTATCAATACGAACATGCAAACGAAAATGATAACAAAAGAGAATACTTTAAATAACTTAAATATCCAAAGTACAATGAATTGCCCCTAGGGCATAATTTCCAACAGAAAAACCAAAAAATAATGGACTATCACAAATTGAGAAATGCAAATCACAAATTGAGTAACACCATTTACCACACAAGAAACGCCATTTACCACTTGTTTTTCAACTTCACATTTTGTTTCCCTTGGATACCTGTGTGAAAAATCGAAAAAAAAGGGACAATATCAATTGAGTAACGCAATTTACCACTTGTTTTTCAACTTCGCAATTTGTTCCCTTTTGATGCTTGAGTGAAAAAAAAAATAGACTACCACAAATTGAGTAACGCAAATTACCAATTGAGTAACGCCATTTACCAATTAAGTAACGCAATTTACAACTTGTTTTTCAACATCACATTTTGTTCCCCTTTGATGCCTGAGTGAAAAACCAAAAATAAAGGACTATCACAAATTGAGTAACGCCATTTACCACTCAAGAAACGCCATTTGCCACTCATTTTTCAACTTCATATTTTGTTTCCCTTTGATGCCTGTGTGAAAAATCAAAAAAAAAAAGTACAATATCAATTGAGTAACGCAAATTACCACTTGTTTTTCAACTTCACATTTTGTTCCCCTTTGATGCCTGAGTGAAAAACCAAAAAAATAATGAACTATCACAAATTGAGTAACGCAAATTACAAATTGAGTAACACCATTTACCACACAAGAAACACCATTTACCACTTGTTTTTCAACTTCACATTTTGTTTCCCTTGGATACCTGTGTGAAAAATCGAAAAAAAAGGGACAATATCAATTGAGTAACGCAATTTACCACTTGTTTTTCAACTTCACATTTTGTTCCCTTTTGATGCTTGAGTGAAAAAAAAAATAGACTACCACAAATTGAGTAACGCAAATTACCAATTTAGTAACGCCATTTACCAATTAAGTAACGCAATTTACAACTTGTTTTTCAACATCACATTTTGTTCCCCTTTGATGCCTGAGTGAAAAACAGAAAATAAAGGACTATCACAAATTGAGTAACGCCATTTACCACTCAAGAAACGCCATTTGCCACTCATTTTTCAACTTCATATTTTGTTTCCCTTGGATGCCTGTGTGAAAAATCAAAAAAAAAAAGTACAATATCAATTGAGTAACGCAAATTACCACTTGTTTTTCAACTTCACATTTTGTTCCCTTTTAATGCCTGACTAAAAAAAAAAAAATGGATTAAGACAAATTGAGTAACGCAAATTACCAATTGAGTAACGCCATTTACCAATTGAGTACCACAATTTACAACTTATTTTTCAACATCACATTTTGTTCCGCTTTGATGCCTGAGTGAAAATAAAAAAAAAAGGACTATCACAAATTGAGTAACGCAAATTACAAATTGAGTAACGCCATTTACCACTCAAGAGACGCCATTTACCACTTGTTTTACAACTTCAAATTTTGTTTCCCTTTGATGCCTGTGTGAAGAATCGAAAAAAAAAGTACAATATCAATTGAGTAACGCAATTTACCACTTGTTTTTCAACTTCACATTTTGTTCCCCTTTGACGCCTGAGTGAAAAACCAAAAAATAATGGACTATCACAAATTGAGTAACGCAAATTACAAATTGAGTAACGCCATTTACCACTCAAGAAACGCCATTTACCACTTGTTTTTCAACTTCACAATTTGTTTCCCTTTGATGCCTATATGGGAAAAAACAAAGTACAATATCAATTGAGTATCGCAATTTACCACTTGTTTTTCAACTTCACATTTTGTTCCCTTTTGATGCCTAAGTGAAAAACAAAAATAATTGACTAAGACAAATTGAGTAACGCGAATTACCAATTGAGTAACGCCATTTAGCAATTAAGTAACGCAATTTACAACTTGTTTTTCAACATCACATTTTGTTCCCCTTTGACGCTTGAGTGAAAAACCAAAAAATAATAGACTACCACAAATTGAGTAACGCAAATTACCAATTGTGTAACGCCACTTACCACTCAAGAAACGCCATTTACCACTTGTTTTTCAACTTCACATTTTGTTCCCCTTTGATGCCTGTGTGAAAAATCAAGAAAATAGTAAAATATCAATTGAGGAACGCAATTTACCACTTGTTTTTCAACTTCACATTTTGTTCCCTTTTGATGCCTGAGTGAAACACAAAAATAATGGACTACCACAAAATGAGTAACGCAAATTACCAATTTAGTAACGCCATTTACCAATTAAGTAACGCAATTTACAACTTGTTTTTCAACATCACATTTTGTTACCCTTTCATGCCTGATGATAAACCAAAAAATAAAGGACTATCAAAAATTGAGTAATGCCATTTACAAGTCAAGAAACGCCATTTACCACTTGTTTTTCAACTTCATATTTTGTTTCCCTTTGATGCCTGTGTGGAAAATAGGAAAAAAAGTACAATATCAATTGAGTAACGCAATTTACCTTTTGTTTTTCAACTTCACATTTTGTTCCCTTTTGATGCCTGAATGAAAAACAAAAATAATGGACTAAGACAAATTGAGTAACGCAAATTACCAATTGAGTAACGCCATTTACCAATTGAGTACCACAATTTACAACTTATTTTTCACCATCACATTTTGTTCCGCTTTGATGCCTGAGTGAAAAACCAAAAAGTAATGGACTATCACAAATTGAGTAACGCAAATTACAAATTGAGTAACGCCATTTACCACTCAAGAGATGCCATTTACCACTTGTTTTTCAACTTCACATTTTGTTTCCCTTTGATGCCTGTGTGAAGAATCGAAAAAAAAAGTACAATATCAATTGAGTAACGCAATTTACCACTTGTTTTTCAACTTCACATTTTGTTCCCTTTTGATGCCTGAATGAAAAACAAAAAATAATGAACTATCACAAATTGAGTAACCCAATTTACCAATTGAGTAACACAATTTACAACTTATTTTTCAACATCACATTTTGTTCCCCTTTGATGCCTGAGTGAAAAACCAAAAAATAATGGACTATCACAAATTGAGTAACACAATTTACCAATTGAGTAACTCAATTTACAAATTGAGTAACACAATTTACAACTTGTTTTTTAACATCACATTTTGTTCCCTTTGATGCCTGAGTGAAAACCAAAAAAAAAAAGGACCATCACAAATTGAGTAACGGAACTTACCAATCGAGTAACGCAATTTACCTCTTGTTTTTGAACTTCACATTTTCTTCCCCTTTTTTGCCTGAGTGAAAAACCAAAAAATAATGGACTATCACAAATTGAGTAACACAATTTACCAATTGAGTAACTCAATTTACAAATTGAGTAACACAATTTACAACTTGTTTTTTAACATCACATTTTGTTCCCTTTGATGCCTGAGTGAAAACCAAAAAAAAAAGGACCATCACAAATTGAGTAACGGAACTTACCAATCGAGTAACGCAATTTACCTCTTGTTTTTGAACTTCACATTTTCTTCCCCTTTTTTGCCTGAGTGAAAAACCAAAAAATAATGGACTATCACAAATTGAGTAACCATGTTACCAATCGAGTAACGCCATTTACCACTTGTTTTTGAACGTCACATTTTGTCCCCCTTTGATGCCTGAATGAAAAACAAAAAAATAATGGACCATCACAAATTGAGTAACGCAAATTACAAATTGAGTAACGCCATTTATCACTTGTTTTTCAACTTCACATTTTGTTTCCCTTGGATACCTGTGTGAAAAATAAAAAAAAAGTACAATATCAAATGAGTAACACAATTTACCACTTGTTTTTCAACTTCACATTTTGTTCCCTTTTGATGCCTGAGTGAAACACAAAAATAATGGACTACCACAAAATGAGTAACGCAAATTACCAATTTAGTAACGCCATTTACCAATTAAGTAACGCAATTTACAACTTGTTTTTCAACATCACATTTTGTTCCCCTTTCATGCCTGATGAAAAACCAAAAAATAAAGGACTATCAAAAATTGAGTAATGCCATTTACAAGTCAAGAAACGCCATTTACCACTTGTTTTTCAACTTCATATTTTGTTTCCCTTTGATGCCTGTGTGGAAAATAGAAAAAAAAGTACAATATCAATTGAGTAACGCAATTTACCTTTTGTTTTTCAACTTCACATTTTGTTCCCTTTTGATGCCTGAATGAAAAACAAAAATAATGGACTAAGACAAATTGAGTAACGCAAATTACCAATTGAGTAACGCCATTTACCAATTGAGTACCACAATTTACAACTTATTTTTCACCATCACATTTTGTTCCGCTTTGATGCCTGAGTGAAAAACCAAAAAGTAATGGACTATCACAAATTGAGTAACGCAAATTACAAATTGAGTAACGCCATTTACCACTCAAGAGATGCCATTTACCACTTGTTTTTCAACTTCACATTTTGTTTCCCTTTGATGCCTGTGTGAAGAATCGAAAAAAAAAGTACAATATCAATTGAGTAACGCAATTTACCACTGGTTTTTCAACTTCACATTTTGTTCCCTTTTGATGCCTGAATGAAAAACAAAAAATAATGAACTATCACAAATTGAGTAACACAATTTACCAATTGAGTAACGCAATTTACAACTTATTTTTCAACATCACATTTTGTTCCCCTTTGATGCCTGAGTGAAAAACCAAAAAATAATGGACTATCACAAATTGAGTAACACAATTTACCAATTGAGTAACACAATTTACAAATTGAGTAACGCAATTTACAACTTGTTCTTCAACATCACATTTTTTTCCCCTATGATGCCTGAGTGAAAAACAAAAAAATAATAGACTACCACAAATTAAGTAACGCAGATTACCAATTGAGTAATGCATTTTAGCACTTATTTTTCAACATCACATTTTGTTCCCCTTTGATGCCTGAGTGAAAAACCAAGAAATAATGGACTATCACAAATTGAGTAACACAATTTACAACTTGTTTTTGAACCTCACATTTTGTTCCCCTTTGATGCCTGAGTGAAAACCCAAAAAATAAAGGACTATCACAAATTGAGTAACGCAAATTACCAATTGTGTAACGCCATTTACCACTCTAGAAATTCAATTTACCACTTGGTTTTGATCTTCTCATTTTTTCCCCTATGTTGCCTGAGTGAAAAACCAAAAAAATAGTACAATATCAATTGAGTAACGCAATTTACCACTTGTTTTTCAACTTCACATTTTGTTCTACTTTGATGGCTGAGTGAAAAACAAAAAAATAATGGACTATCACAAATTGAGTAACGGAAGTTACCAATCGAGTAACGCAATTTACCACTTGTTTTTGAACTTTACATTTTGTTCCCCTTTGTTGCCTGAGTGAAAAACCAAAAAAATAATGGACAATCACAAGTTGAGTAACGCAAGTTACCAATCGAGTAACGCCATTTACCACTTGTTTTTGAACTTCAAATTTTGTCCCCCTTTGATGCCTGAATGAAAAACCAAAAAATAGTGGACTATCACAAATTGAGTAACGCTGATTGCAAATTGAGTATTGCCATTTACCACTCAAGAAACGCCATTTACCACTTGTTTTTCAACTTCACATTTTGTTTCCCTTTGATGCCTGTGTGAAGAATCGAAAAAAAGTACAATATCAATTGAGTAACGCAATTTACCACTTGTTTTTCAACTTCACATTTTGTTCCCTTTTGATGCCTGAATGAGAAACAAAAATAATGGACTATCACAAATTGAGTAACGCGAATTACCAATTGAATAACGCCATTTACCAATTAAGTAACGGAATTTACAACATGTTTTTAAACATCACATTTTGTTCCCCTTTGATGCCTGAGCAAAAAAAAATAGACTACCACAAATTGAGTAACGCAAATTACCAATTGAGTATCGCCATTTACCGATTGAGTAATGCAATTTACAACTTATTTTTCAACATTACATTTTGTTCCCCTTTGATGCCTGAGTGAAAAACCAAAAAATAATGGACTATCACAAATTGAGTAACGCCATTTACCACTCAAGAGACGCCATTTACCACTTGCTTTTCAACTTCACATTTTTTTTCCCTTTGATGCCTATGTGGAAAATCGAAAAAAAGTACAATATCAATTGAGTAACGCAATTTACCACTTGTTTTTCAACTTCACATTGTTAGTTCTCAGTGTGTTTTGATGATTACTAACAATTGTAAACAATATTGAAAAAGTTTTGACAAAGTTTAGGATGTTTTAAACTTGTAATTTTCTGTCTGTGAAAACCAAACTCGAGCCTGTTAGTGTTGAACTCGAGCCTGGATTTGACAGAGAGCACAAACTTGTCAAACCATTCTCCAAACTTGAGACTGAACCTGAAGTTTAAAATCAAACCTTTGAGAAGTTCACATGAACTCGAGCCTACTGATGTTAAACTCGAGTTCATCTTTGCCAGAGAGTTTTGAACTTTGAAAACATGTTTTAAACTCTATACTTGCTCTCTTCAAACCTCAAGTTTGAAAGTTTTCAAAGAAAACTTTAAGAGTATGAACTCGAGCCTGTCATGGCAAACTCGAATTCATCTTTGGCGGGACAAGTTGTTTCAAACTTGAAGATGTTTTCAAACTCTGCATTGTTCCATTAAAAGAAAAGTTTTTTAAGTTTGAAAAGTTCACTAATGCTCAAACTCGAGCCTAGTTTTGGCCGAGAGCTTTTAGAGTTTTTCAAAGATAAGCAAACTCGAGCATAAGTGTTTTAAACTCGAGCCTAAAAGTTCCCCAGAGCAAAGAACTATTTTTAAGCTATTTAAACTCGAGCCTGAGACTCTCAAACTCGAGCCTAAAAGTTCCAGAGAGTAAGGGATTTTTCGAGAACTTTGAACTCGAGTCTGTGCATTACAAACCTCAGGTTTGCTCTTTCAAGTTAAAATTAAGGTTTGTTCAGAAAAGCTTCGAACTCGAGTTCACCACTTACAAACTCGAGTTCATCACTTAAACTCAATGCCTTTCAGTTTTCAAAATCGTGACACTCGTCTTTGGATAAACCAAACTCGAGTTCATGACTGGCAAACTCGAGTTCATTTTAACCCAAGAGCATTTTGGTGTTTCAATAACTTAAGAACCTCAGGTTTAGAATACAAACCTCAGGTTTACACTTTTTGAACTTATATATTTTTGAACACTGAAGCAACAAACTCGAGCCTGCATGAACCAAACTCGAGTTCGTGACGCTGGTTCAGAAATTTGAATTTGGGCATTTCAGAAATCAACATTATTTGAACCTAATCTCTTCCAATATTATTCTCTGATATTCCCTGCTATGTTTAACGTCTTTATTAATGGATTTCAGAGCATTAAAGAATGTTTGGTGAGAGATTAGAGCATAAAGCAAAAAGTAACTCAGAGCATTTATTGCAAAGCTCAGAAAGTTACTCCTTCTGCCCAAATCCCTATGTACACGCTCACAAAGCATTTAAGGATGATTGCTGAAACAAGAAAACTCCTCTCCAACGGATTAATTCGCTGAAAGTCAACTATGATGACTTGGCCAACTGGATTAGGAGGAAACAAGAGAGAGAAGACCCCAAAACCACTTCAGAACACTTGGGCAACTTCTCCAATGGATCTATTTGGAAAGCAACGGTCATTAATTGATCTCTGAGTATAAATAGAAGAGCATTCAAGTCTTTCCAACAACTAAGACAACTGAGAGCGAAATTTGATCAAGAGTTCATTCATAACTTTCAGTTCTTCATCTGTATTGTCACTTTGACATTCTGTACTTCAGTATTCAACTTATCCACTCTTTGAGAGAGTTATTACTGTATTCATTCATTGATTGTAATAACCGAGACAACTGAGAGCGAAATTTGATCAAGAGTTCATTCATAACTTTCAGTTCTTCATCTGTATTGTCACTTTGACATTCTGTACTTCAGTATTCAACTTATCCACTCTTTGAGAGAGTTATTACTGTATTCATTCATTGATTGTAATAACCACAAGTCAGGGGACTTGGTGGTTGGGTGTATTGATTACATCTTGTAAGGGGGAGTGAGTTCTAGAGAGAGAACTACTCTGAGTACAGAGGTTGTAATCAGTTTTTGTGAAGTTAGTGGATTGAAAATCCCAAGTGAGGCTTGGGGACTGGATGTAGGTCAGAGAAAGGACCGAACCAGTATAAATTGCATTGTGTCAAGCTCTCCTTCCCTACTCCTCTGTTAGCCTCTGTTTTTGTTGTTCAAAACAGAGCTCAGACTTTAAATTTTTGAAGATACCCAATTCACCCCCCTCTTGGGTATCAAGCTTCTACTTTCATTTGGTATCAGAGCAGGGTCTTCTCAGAAGAGCCTAACCACTCGAGAAGGATCAATATGGAAGGAATTCTTCCCGATGGAGCTTCTATCAACAGACCTCCCGGCTTCAATGGCGAGCACTATTCTTTCTGGAAAGCTAAATTTCGTGTGTTCGTAATGGCTTCTGAATATGGCCTGTGGAGAGTCTTTGAGACTGGAGATTATGTACCTGTCAAGACTGAAGGAGGCATTTCTGTTCCAAAGACTGAAGCTGAATTCGATGATGATGATAAGAAGAATATCACTCTCAACAGCAAGGCTATCTTAATGCTTCAAAGTGCTCTTAGTCAAAAGGAGTACTTTCGGATCTGTAACTTGTCAACTGCAAAAGAGATGTGGAAGGCTCTGGAAATAGCATATGAAGGAACCTCTAGAATCAAAGAGAACCGCATCAACATTCTAACCACTGAGTATGATCTGCTACGGATGAAGCAAGGAGAGAGCATTGGCGAATTTCAGCTGAGATACACTCATCTAACCAACCAACTAGCAGCCTTGGGAAAGATATATGATCAAGGGTCTCAAGTGAGAAAAATTCTCAATATTTTGACAAAAGATTGGGAAGCAAAGGTTACTGCTATTGAGGAGGCTCGTGGAGAGTCAATGACTTCGGTTGCAGCCCTGTTTGGTAGTCTATCTGAGTATGAGAGTAAATTGAAATTCAAAAAGGACTTGGATGATGTCAACGGCGGAAATAATCGCAACAAGGGAGTTGCTCTCAACACGATAAGGGATGAAGAAGATGAAGATGAGGATGAAGAGATAGGGATGATGGTCCGACGATTCAAAAAGAAATTAGTAACGCAAATTACAAATTGATTAACGCCATTTACCACTCAAGAAATGTCATTTACCAAGATGCCTGAGAGAAAAACTGACAAATAATGGACTATGAAAAATTGAGTAACGCAAGTTACCAATCGAGTAACGCCATTTACCACTTGTGTTTGAACTTCACATTTTGTCTCCCTTTGATGCCTGAATGAAAAACCAAAAAATAATGGACTATCACAAATTGAGTAACGGAAGTATCCAATTGAGTAACGCAATTTACCACTTGTTTTTGAACTTCACATTTTGTTCCCCTTTGATGCCTGAGTGAAAAGCCAAAAAATAAAGGACTATCACAAATTGAGTAACCCAAATTACAAATTGAGTAATGTCATTTACCACTCAAGAAACGCCATTTACCACTTGTTTTTCATCTTCACATTTTGTTTCCCTTTGATGCCTGTGTGAAAAATCAATAAAAAAGTACATTATCAATTGAGTAACGCAATTTACCAATCGAGTAACGCTATTTACCTGTCCAAAGATGCCATTTACCACTTGCTTTTGAACTTCACATTTTGTTCCCCTTTGTTGCCTGAGTGAAAAACCAAAAAATAATGGACTATCACAAATTGAGTAACGCAAGTTACCAATCGAGTAACGCCATTTACCACTATTTTTTGAACTTCACATTTTGTCCCCCTTTGATGCTCGAATGAAAAACCAAAAAATAATGGACTATCACAAATTAAGTAACGCAAATTACAAATTGAGTAACGCCATTTACCACTCAAGACACGCCGTTTACCACTTGTTTTTCAACTTCACATTTTCTTTCTCATTGATACCTGTGTGAAAAATCGAAAAAAAAGTACAATATCAATTGAGTAACGCAATTTACCACTCGTTTTTCAACTTCACATTTTGTTCCCTTTTGATGCCTGAGTGAAAAACAAAAATAATGGACTACCACAAATTGAGTAACGCAAATTACCAATTGAGTAACGCCATTTACCAATTGAGTAACACAATTTACAACTTCTTTTTCAACATCACATTTTTTTCCCCTTTGATGCTTGAGTGAAAAACCAGAAAATAAATGACTACCACAAATTGAGTAACGCAGATTACCAATTGAGTAACGCCATTTACCATTTGGGTAATGCAATTTACAAGTTATTTTTCAACATCACATTTTGTTCCCCTTTGATGCTTGAATGAAAAACAAAAAAATAATGGACTATCACAAATTGAGTAACACAATTTACAACTTGTTTTTGAACCTAACATTTTGTTCCCCTTTGATGCCTGAGTGAAAACCCAAAAAATAAAGGACTATCACAAATTGAGTAACGCAAATTACCAATTGTGTAACGCCATTTACCACTCCAGAAATGCCATTTAGCACTTGTTTTTGATCTTCACATTTTTTCCCCCTTTGTTGCCTGAGTGAAAAACCAACAAATAGTTCAATATCAATTGAGTAACGTAGTTTACCACTTGTTTTTCAACTTCACATTTTGTTCTACTTTGATGGTTGAGTCAAAAACAAAAAAATAATGGACTATCACAAATTGAGTAACGAAGGTTACCAATCGAGTAACGAAATTTACCACATGTTTTTGAACTTCACATTTTGTTCCCCTTTGTTGCCTGAGTGAAAAACCAAAAAATAATAGACTATCACAAATTGAGTAACGCAAGTTAAGAATCGAGTAACGCTATTTACCACTTGTTTTTCAACTTCACATGTTGTCCCCCTTTGATGCTTGAATGAAAAACCAAAAAAATAATGGACTATCACAAATTGAGTAACGCAAATTACAAATTGAGTAACGCCATTTACAACTCAAGACATGCCATTTACCACTTGCTTTTCAACTTCACATTTTGTTTCCCTACGATGCCTGTGTGAAAAAAAAAGTACAATATCAATTGAGTAACGCGATTTACCACTTGTTTTTCCACTTCACATTTTGTTCCATTTTGATGCCTGAGTGAAAAACAAAAATAATGGACTACCACAAATTCAGTAAAGCAAATTACCAATTGAGTAATGCCATTTACCAATACAGTAACACAATTTACAACTTGTTTTTCAACATCACATTTTGTTACACTTTGATGCTTGAGTGAAAAACCAAAAAATAATAGACTACCACAAATTGAGTAATGCAAATTACCAATTGAATAACGCCATTTACCTATTGAGTAACGCATTTTACAACTTATTTTTCAACATCACATTCTGTTCCCCTTTGATGCCTGAGTGAAAAACCAAAAAATAATGGACTATCGCAAATTGAGTAACACAATTTACCAATTGAGTAACACTATTTACAAATTGAGTAACACAATTTACAACTTGTTTTTGAACATCACATTTTGTTCCACTTTGATGCCTGAGTGAAAAACCAAAAAATGATGGACTATCACAAATTGAGTAACGCAAATTACAAATTGAGTAACGCCATTTACCACTCAAGAAACGCCATTTACCACTTGTTTTTCGACATCACATTTTGTTTCTCTTTGATACCTGTGGGAAAAATCGAAAAAAAAGTACAATATCAATTGAGTAACGCAATTTACCACTTGTTTTTCAACTTCACATTTTGTTCTCTTTTGATGCCTGAGTGAAAAAAAAAAATAATGGACTACCACAAATTGAGTAACGCAAATTTCCAATTGCGTAACGCCATTTACCAATTAAGTAACGCAATTTACAACTTCTTTTTCAACATCACATTTTTTGCCCTTTGATGCGTGAGTGAAAAACCAAAAAATAAAGGACTATTACAAATTGAGTAACGCAAATTACCAATTAAGTAACGCCATTTACCAATTGAGTAATGCAATTTACAACTTGTTTTTCAACATCACATTTTTTTCCCCTTTGATGCCTGAGTGAAAAACCAAAAAATAATAGACTACCACAAATTGAGTAACGCAGATTAACAATTGAGTAACGCCATTTACCAATTGGGTAATGCAATTTAGAACTTATTTTCAGCATCACATTTTGTTCCCCTTTGATGCCTGAGTGAAAAACCAAAAAATAGTGGACTATCACAAATTGAGTAACACAATTTACAATTTTTTTGAGCCTCACATTTTGTTCCCTTTTGATGCCTGAGTGAAAACCCAAAAAATAAAGGACTATCAAAAATTGAGTAACGTAAATTACCAATTGTGTAACGCCATTTACCACTCCAGAAATTCCATTTACCACTTGTTTTTTATCTTCACATTTTTTCCCCTTTGTTGCCTGAGTGAAAAACCAAAAAAATAGTACAATATCAATTGAGTAACGTAATTTACCACCTGTTTTTCAACTTCACATTTTGTTCTACTTTGATGGCTGAGTGAAAAACAGAAAAAAAATGGACTATCACAAATTAAGTAACGGAGGTTACCAATCGAGTAACGCAATTTACCACTTGCTTTTGAACTTTACAATTTGTTCCCCTTTTTTGCCTGAGTGAAAAACCAAAAAATAATGGACTATCACAAATTGAGTAACCCAAAGTACAAATTGAGTAACGCAATTTACAACTTATTTTTCAACTTCACATTTTGTTCCCCTTTGATGCCTGAGTGAAAAACAAAAAAAATGGACTACCACAAATTGAGTAACGCAAATTACCAATTGAGTAATGCCATTTACCAATTGAGTAACGCAATTTTCAACTTATTTTTCAACATCACATTTTGTTCCCCTTTGATGCCTGAGTGAAAAACAAAAATAATGGACTACCACAAATTGGGTAACGCAAATTACCAATTCAGTAACGCCATTTACCAATTGAGTAACGCAATTTACAACTTGTTTTTCAACATCACATTTTATTCCCCTTTGATGCCTGAGTGAAAAACCAAAAAATAATGGACTAGCACAAATTGAGTAACACAGTTAACCAATTGAGTAACACAATTTACAAATTGAGTAACACAATTTACAACTTGTTTCTGAACATCACATTTTGTTCCCCTTTGATGCCTGAGCAAAAAACAAAAAAATAATGGTCTATCACAAATTGAGTAACGCAAATTACAAATTGAGTAACGCAAATTACAAATTGAGTAACGCCATTTACCACTCAAGAAACACCATTTACCACTTGTTTTTCAACTTCACATTTTGTTTCCCTTTGATGCCTATGTGGAAAAAAAAGTACAATATCAATTGAGTAACGCAAATTACCACTTGTTTTTGAACTTCACATTTTGTTCCCACTTGATGCCTGAGTGAAAAACCAAAAAAAAGGACTATCAGAAATTGAGTAACGCAAATTACCAATTGTGCAACGCCATTTACCACTTGTTTTGATTTTCACATTTTTTCCTCCTTTGTTGCCTGAGTGAAAAACCAAAAAATAGTACAATATCAATTGAGTAACGTAATTTACCATTTGTTTTTCAACTTCACATTTTGTTCCACTTTGATGGCTGAGTGAAAAACAAAAAAATAATGGACTATCACAAATTGAGTAACGGAGGTTACCAATCAAGTAACACAATTTACCACTTGTTTTGGAACTTCACATTTTGTTCCCCTTTGTTGCCTGAGTGCAAAACCAAAAAATAATGGACTATGACAAATTGAGTAACGCAAATTACAAGTTGAGTAACTCCATTTAGCACTCAAGAAACGCCATTTACCATTTGTTTTTCAACTTCACATTTTTTTTCCTTTGATGCTTGTGTGAAAAAAAAAAGTACAATATCAATTGAGTAACGCAATTTACCGCTTGTTTTTCAACTTCACATTTTGTTCCCTTTTGATGCCTGAGTGAAAAACGAAAATAATGGACTAAGACAAATTGCGTAACGCAATTTACCATTTGAGTAACGCCATTTACCAATTAAGTAACGTAATTTAAAACTTGTTTTACAACATCACATTTTGTTCCCCTTTGATGCCTGAGTGAAAAACAAAAATATAAAGGACTATCACAAATTGAGTAACGCAAATTAGAAATTGAGTAACGCCATTTACCACTTGTTTTTAAACTTCAAATTTTGTTTACCTTTGATGCCTGTGCGAAAGAAAAAAAGTACAATATCAATTGAGTAACGCAATTTACCACTTGTTTTTCAACTTCACATTTTGTTCCCTTTTGATGCCTGAGTGAGAAACAAAAATAAGGCACTATCAGAAATTGAGTAACGTAAATTTCCAATTGAGTAACGCCATTTACCAATTAAGTAACGCAATGTACAACTTGTTTTTCAACAACACATTTTGTTCCCCTTTGATGCCTGAGTGAAAAACAAAAAAATAATAGACTACCACAAACTGAGTAACACAAATTACCAATTGAGTAACGCCATTTACCAATTGGGTAACGCAATTTACAACTTATTTTTCAACATTAGATTTTGTTCCCCCTTGAGTCCTGAGTGAAAAACCAAAAAATAATGGACTATCACAAATTGGGTAACGCAAAGTACCTACTGAGTAACGTCATTTACAAATTATGTAACGCAATTTATCACTTTTTTTTCAATTTGACGTTTTGTTCCGCTTTGATGCTTGAGTGAAAAACCAAAAAATAATGGACTATCACAAATAGTGGAACGCAAATTACAAATTGAGTAACGCCATTTACAACTCAAGAGACGCCATTTACCACTTGTTTTTCAACTTCACATTTTATTTCCCTTTGATGCCTGCGTGAAAAAAAAGTACAATATCAATTGAGTGACGCAATTTACCACTTGTTTTTCAACTTCACATTTTGTTCCCTTTTGATGCCTGAGTGAAAAACAAAAATAATGGACTAAGAGAAATTGAGTAACGCAAATTACCAATTGAGTAACGCCATTTGCCAATTCAGTGACGCAATTTAAAACTTGTTTTTCAACATTACATTTTGTTCCGCTTTGATGCCAGAGTGGAAAACCAAAAAATAATGGACTATCCCAAATTGAGTAACGCAAATTACAAATTGTGTAACGCCATTTACCACTTAAGAAATGCCATTTACCACTTGTTTTTCTACTTCACATTTTTTTCCCCTTTGATGACTGAATGAAAAACCAAAAAATAATGGACTATCACAAATTGAGTAACGCAAATTACAAATTTAGTAACGCCATTTACCACTCAAGAAACACCATTTACCACTTGTTTTTCAACTTCACATTTTGTTTCCCTTTGATGCCTGTGTGGGAAAAAACAAAGTACAATATCAATTGAGTAACGCAATTTACCACTTGTTTTTCAACTTCTCATTTTGTTCCCTTTTGATGGCTGAGTGAAAGACAAAAATAATGGACTACGACAAATTGGGTAACGCAAATTACCAATTGAGTAACGCCATTTACCAATTAAGTAACGCAATTTACAACTTGTTTTTCAACATCACATTTTGTTCCCCTTTGATGCCTGAGTGAAAAACAAAAAATACTGGACTATCACAAATTGAGTAACACCATATACCACTCAAGAAACGCCATTTACCAATTGTTTTTCAACTTCACATTTTGTTTCCCTTTGATGCCTGTGTGGGAAAAAACAAAGTACAATATCAATTGAGTAACGCAATTTACCACTTGTTTTTCAACTTCACATTTTGTTCCCTTTTGATGCCTGAGTGAAAAACAAAAATAATGGACAAAGACAAATTGAGTAATGCAAATTACCAATTGTGTAACGCCATTTACCATTTAAGTAACGCAATTTACAACTTGTTTTTCAACATCACATTTTGTTCCCCTTTGATGCCTGAGTGAAAAACCAAAAAAATGATGAACTATCACAAATTGAGTAACGCCACTTACCACTCAAGAAACGCCATTTACCACTTGTTTTTCAACTTCACATTTTGTTTCCCTTTGATGCCTGTGTGAAAAATAAAAAAAAATAAGTACAATATCAATTGAGTAATGCAATTTACCACTTGTTTTTCAACCTCACATTTTGTTCCCCTTTGATGCCAGAGTGAAAAACCAAAAAATAATGGACTATCACAAATAGAGTAACGCAAATTACAAATTTAGTAACGCCATTTACCACTCAAGAAACGCCATTTACCACTTTTTTTTCAACTTCACATTTTGTTTCCCTTTGATGCCTGTGTGGGAAAAAACAAACTACAATATCAATTGAGTAACGCAATTTACCACTTGTTTTTCAACATCACATTTTGTTTCCTTTTGATGCCTGAGTGAAAAACAAAAATAATGGACTAAGACAAATTGAGTAACGCAAATTACCAATTGAGTAACGCCATTTGCCAATTCAGTGACGCAATTTAAAACTTGTTTTTCAACATCACATTTTGTTCTGCTTTGATACCTGAGTGGAAAAACAAAAAATAATGGACTATCCCAAATTGAGTAACGCAACTTACAAATTGTGTAACGCCATTTACCACTTAAGAAATGCCATTTACCACTTGTTTTTCAACTTCACATTTTGTTTCCCTTGGATAACTATGTGAAAATTCGGAAAAAAAAGTACAATATCAATTGAGTAACGCATTTTAAACCTTGTTTTTATACTTCACATTTTGTTCCCCTTTGATGCCTGAGTGTATAACCAAAAAATAATGGACTATCCCAAATTGAGTAACGCAAATTACAAATTGTGTAATGCCATTTACCAATCAAGAAACGCCATTTACCACTTGTTTTTCAACTTCACATTTTGTTTCCCTTTGATGCCTGTGTGAGAAATTAAAAAAACAAGTACAATATCAATTGAGTAACGCAATTTACCACTTGTTTTTCAACTTCACATTTTGTTCCCATTTGATGCCTGAGTGAGAAACCAAAGAATAATGGACTATCACAAATTTAGTAACGCAAATTACAAATTGTGTAACGCCATTTAGCACTCAAGAAACGCCATTTACCACTTGTTTTTCAACTTCACATTTTGTTTCCCTTTGATTCCTTTGTGATAAAAAAAAAGTAAAACATCAATTGATTAACGCAATTTACCACTTTTTTTTCAACTTCAAATTTTGTTCCCTTTTGATTCCTGAGTGAAAATAAAAAATAATGGACTAAGATAAATTGAGTAACGTAAATTACCAATTGAGTAACGCCATTTGCCAATTCAGTAACGGAATTTTCAACTTGTTTTTCAACATCAAATGTTGTTACCGTTTGGTGCCTGATTGCAAAACCAAAAAATAATGGACTATCCCAAATTGAGTAACGCAAATTACAAATTTTGTAACGCCATTTACCTCTTGTTTTTCAACTTCACATTTTGTTTCCCTTTTATGCCTGTGTGAAGAGAAAAAGTACAATATCAATTGAGTAACGCAATTTACCACTTGTTTTTCAACTTCACATTTTGTTCCCATTTGATGCCTGAGTGAAAAAACAAAGGATAATGGATTATCACAAATTTAGTAACGCAAATTACAAATTGTGTAATGCCATTTACAATTCAAGACACGCCATTTACCACTTGTTTTTCAACTTCTCATTTTGTTTACCTTTGATGCCATTGTGAAAAAAAAAAGTACAATATCAATTGAGTAACGCAATTTACCACTGGTTTTTCAACTTCACATTTTGTTCCCTTTTGATGCCTGAGTGAAAAACAAAAATAATGGACTAAGACAAATTGAGTAACGCAAATTACCAATTGACTAACGCCATTTACCAATTAAGTAATGCAATTTACAACATGTTTTTCAACATCACATTTTGTTCCCCTTTGATGCCTGAGTGCCAAACCAAAAAATAATGGACTATCCCAAATTGAGTAACGCAAATTACAAATTGTGTAACGCCATTTACCACTTGTTTTTCAACTTCACATTTTGTTTCACTTTGATGCCTCTGGGAAAAATAAAAAAAACGTACAACATCAATTGAGTAACGCAATTTACCACTTGTTTTTCAACTTCACATTTTGATCCCATTTTGATGCCTGAGTGAAAAACCAAAGAATAATGGACTATCAAAAATTTAGTAACGCAACTTACAAATTGTTTAACGCCATTTACCACTCAAGAAACGCCATTTACCACTTGTTTTTCTACTTCACATTTTGTTTCCCTTTGATGCCTTTGTGAAAAAAAAAGGTACAATATCAATTGAGTAATACAATTTACCACTTGTTCTTAAACTTCAAATTTTGTTCCCTTTTGATGCCTGAGTGAAAATGAAAAATAATGGACTAAGAGAAATTACGTAACGCAAATTACCAATTGAGTAACGCCATTTGGCAATTAAGTAACGGAATTTACAACTTGTTTTTCAACATCACATTTTGTTCCCCTTTGATGGCTGAGTGCAAAACCAAAAAATAATGGACTATCCCAAATAGAGTAATGCAAATTACAAATTGTGTAACGCCATTTACCACTCAAGAAACGCCATTTACCACTTGTTTTTCAACTTCACATTTTGTTTCCCTTTGATGCCTGTGTGGGAAAAAACAAAGAACAATATCAATTGAGTAACGCAATTTACCACTTGTTTTTCAACTTCACATTTTGTTCCCTTTTGATGCTTGAGTGAAAAACAAAAATAATGGACTAAGACAAATTGAGTAACGCAAATTACCAATTGAGTAACGCCATTTACCATTTAAGTAACGCAATTTACAACTTGTTTTTCAACATCACATTTTGTTCCCCTTTGATGCCTGAGTGAAAAACTAAAAAAATAATGAACTATCACAAATTGAGTAACGCAAATTACAAATTGAGTAACGCCAGTTACCACTCAAGAAACGCCATTTACCACTTGTTTTTCAACTTCACATTTTGTTTCCCTTTGATGCCTGTGTGAAAAATTAAAAAAAAAATAAGTACAATATCAATTGAGTAACACAATTTACCACTTGTTTTTCAACCTCACATTTTGTTCCCCTTTGATGCCAGAGTGAAAAACCAAAAAATAATGGACTATCACAAATTGAGTAACGCACATTACAAATTTAGTAACGCCATTTACCACTGAAGAAACGCCATTTACCACTTGTTTTTCAACTTCACATTTTGTTTCCCTTTGATGCCTGTGTGGGAAAAAACAAAGTACAATATCAATTGAGTAACGCAATTTACCACTTGTTTTTCAACATCACATTTTGTTCCCTTTTGATGGCTGAGTGAAAGACAAAAATAATGGACTACGACAAATTGGGTAACGCAAATTACCAATTGAGTAACGCCATTTTCCAATTAAGTAACGCAATTTACAACTTGTTTTTCAACATCACATTTTGTTCCCCTTTGATGCCTGAGTGAAAAACAAAAAATACTGGACCATCACAAATTGAGTAACGCAAATTACAAATTGAGTAACACCATATACCACTCAAGAAACACCGCTTACCACTTGTTTTTCAACTTCACATCTTGTTTCCCTTTGATGCATGTGTGGGAAAAAACAAAGTACAATATCAATTGAGTAACGCAATTTACCACTTGTTTTTCAACTCCACATTTTGTTCCCTTTTGATGGCTAAGAGAAAGACAAAAATAATGGACTACGACAAATTGGGTAACGCAAATTACCAGTTGAGTAACGGCATTTACCAATTAAGTAACGCAATTTACAACTTGTTTTTCATCATCACATTTTGTTCCCCTTTGATGCCTGAGTGGAAAACCAAAAAATAATGGACTATCCCAAATTGAGTAACGTAAATTACAAATTGTGTAACGCTATTTACCACTCAAGAAATGCCATTTATCACTTGTTTTTCAACTTCACATTTTGTTTCCCTTTGAAGCCTTTGTGAAAAAATAAAAAAAAGTACAATATCAATTGAGTAACGCAATTCACCACTTGTTGTTCAACTTCACATTTTGTTCCCTTTTGATGGCTGAGTGAAAGACAAAAATAATGGACTAAGACAAATTGAGTAACGCAAATTACCCATTGGATAACGCCATTTACCATTTAAGTAACGCAATTTACAACTTGTTTTTCAACATCACATTTTGTTTCCCTTTGATGCCTGTGTGGAAAAAAAAGTACAATATCAATTGAGTAACACAATTTACCACTTGTTTTTCAACTTCACATTTTGTTCCCATTTGATGCCTGAGAGAAAAACCAAAGAATAATGGACTATCAAAAATTTAGTAACGCAAATTACAAATTGTGTAACGCCATTTACAATTCAGGAAACGCCATTTACCACTTGTTTTACTACTTCACATTTTGTTTCACTTTGATGCCTCTGGGAAAAATAAAAAAAACGTACAACATCAATTGAGTAACGCAATTTACCACTTGTTTTTCAACTTCACATTTTGATCCCATTTTGATGCCTGAGTGAAAAACCAAAGTATAATGGACTATCAAAAATTTAGTAACGCAACTTACAAATTGTTTAACGCCATTTACCACTCAAGAAACGCCATTTACCACTTGTTTTTCTACTTCACATTTTGTTTCCCTTTGATGCCTTTGTGAAAAAAAAGGTACAATATCAATTGAGTAATACAATTTACCACTTGTTCTTAAACTTCAAATTTTGTTCCCTTTTGATGCCTGAGTGAAAATGAAAAATAATGGACTAAGAGAAATTACGTAACGCAAATTACCAATTGAGTAACGCCATTTGGCAATTAAGTAACGGAATTTACAACTTGTTTTTCAACATCACATTTTGTTCCCCTTTGATGGCTGAGTGCAAAACCAAAAAATAATGGACTATCCCAAATAGAGTAATGCAAATTACAAATTGTGTAACGCCATTTACCACTCAAGAAACGCCATTTACCACTTGTTTTTCAACTTCACATTTTGTTTCCCTTTGATGCCTGTGTGGGAAAAAACAAAGAACAATATCAATTGAGTAACGCAATTTACCACTTGTTTTTCAACTTCACATTTTGTTCCCTTTTGATGCTTGAGTGAAAAACAAAAATAATGGACTAAGACAAATTGAGTAACGCAAATTACCAATTGAGTAACGCCATTTACCATTTAAGTAACGCAATTTACAACTTGTTTTTCAACATCACATTTTGTTCCCCTTTGATGCCTGAGTGAAAAACTAAAAAAATAATGAACTATCACAAATTGAGTAACGCAAATTACAAATTGAGTAACGCCAGTTACCACTCAAGAAACGCCATTTACCACTTGTTTTTCAACTTCACATTTTGTTTCCCTTTGATGCCTGTGTGAAAAATTAAAAAAAAAATAAGTACAATATCAATTGAGTAACACAATTTACCACTTGTTTTTCAACCTCACATTTTGTTCCCCTTTGATGCCAGAGTGAAAAACCAAAAAATAATGGACTATCACAAATTGAGTAACGCACATTACAAATTTAGTAACGCCATTTACCACTGAAGAAACGCCATTTACCACTTGTTTTTCAACTTCACATTTTGTTTCCCTTTGATGCCTGTGTGGGAAAAAACAAAGTACAATATCAATTGAGTAACGCAATTTACCACTTGTTTTTCAACATCACATTTTGTTCCCTTTTGATGGCTGAGTGAAAGACAAAAATAATGGACTACGACAAATTGGGTAACGCAAATTACCAATTGAGTAACGCCATTTTCCAATTAAGTAACGCAATTTACAACTTGTTTTTCAACATCACATTTTGTTCCCCTTTGATGCCTGAGTGAAAAACAAAAAATACTGGACCATCACAAATTGAGTAACGCAAATTACAAATTGAGTAACACCATATACCACTCAAGAAACACCGCTTACCACTTGTTTTTCAACTTCACATCTTGTTTCCCTTTGATGCATGTGTGGGAAAAAACAAAGTACAATATCAATTGAGTAACGCAATTTACCACTTGTTTTTCAACTCCACATTTTGTTCCCTTTTGATGGCTAAGAGAAAGACAAAAATAATGGACTACGACAAATTGGGTAACGCAAATTACCAGTTGAGTAACGGCATTTACCAATTAAGTAACGCAATTTACAACTTGTTTTTCATCATCACATTTTGTTCCCCTTTGATGCCTGAGTGGAAAACCAAAAAATAATGGACTATCCCAAATTGAGTAACGTAAATTACAAATTGTGTAACGCTATTTACCACTCAAGAAATGCCATTTATCACTTGTTTTTCAACTTCACATTTTGTTTCCCTTTGAAGCCTTTGTGAAAAAATAAAAAAAAGTACAATATCAATTGAGTAACGCAATTCACCACTTGTTGTTCAACTTCACATTTTGTTCCCTTTTGATGGCTGAGTGAAAGACAAAAATAATGGACTAAGACAAATTGAGTAACGCAAATTACCCATTGGATAACGCCATTTACCATTTAAGTAACGCAATTTACAACTTGTTTTTCAACATCACATTTTGTTTCCCTTTGATGCCTGTGTGGAAAAAAAAGTACAATATCAATTGAGTAACACAATTTACCACTTGTTTTTCAACTTCACATTTTGTTCCCATTTGATGCCTGAGAGAAAAACCAAAGAATAATGGACTATCAAAAATTTAGTAACGCAAATTACAAATTGTGTAACGCCATTTACAATTCAGGAAACGCCATTTACCACTTGTTTTACTACTTCACATTTTGTTTCCCTTGGATGCCTATGGGAAAAATAAAAAAAAAGTACAACATCAATTGAGTAACGCAATTTACCACTTGTTTTTCAACTTCACATTTTGTTCCCATTTTGATGCCTGAGAGAAAAACCAAAGAATAATGGACTATAAAAAATTTAGTAACGCAAATTTCAAATTGTGTATCGCCATTTACCACTCAAGAAACGCCATTTACCACTTGTTTTACTACTTCACATTTTGTTTCCCTTTGATGCCTTTGTGAAAAAAAAAGTACAATATCAATTGAGTAATGCAATTTACCACTTGTTTTTAAACATCAAATTTTGTTCTCTTTTCATGCCTGAGTGAAAATCAAAAATAATGGACTAAGAGAAATTACGTAACGCAAATTACCAATTGAGTAACTGCATTTGGCAATTCAGTAACGGAATTTACAACTTGTTTTTCAACATCACATTTTGTTCCCCTTTGATGGCTGAGTGCAAAACCAAAAAATAATGGACTATCCCAAATAGAGTAACGCAAATTACAAATTGTGTAACGCCATTTACCACTCAAGAAACGCCATTTACCACTTGTTTTTCAACTTCACATGTTGTTTCCCTTTGATGCCTGTGTGGGAAAAAACAAAGAACAATATCAATTGAGTAACGCAATTTACCACTTGTTTTTCAACTTCACATTTTGTTCCCTTTTGATGCGTGAGTGAAAAACAAAAATAATGGACAAAGACAAATTGAGTAACGCAAATTACCAATTGAGTAACGCCATTTACCATTTAAGTAACGCAATTTACAACTTGTTTTTCAACATCACATTTTGTTCCCCTTTGATGCCTGAGTGAAAAACTAAAAAAATAATGAACTATCACAAATTGAGTAACGCAAATTACAAATTGAGTAACGCCAGTTACCACTCAAGAAACGCCATTTACCACTTGTTTTTCAACTTCACATTTTGTTTCCCTTTGATGCCTGTGTGAAAAATTAAAAAAAAATAAGTACAATATCAATTGAGTAACGCAATTTACCACTTGTTTTTCAACCTCACATTTTGTTCCCCTTTGATGCCAGAGTGAAAAACCAAAATATAATGGACTATCACAAATTGAGTAACGCACATTACAAATTTAGTAACGCCATTTACCACTGAAGAAACGCCATTTACCACTTGTTTTTCAACTTCACATTTTGTTTCCCTTTGATGCCTGTGTGGGAAAAAACAAAGTACAATATCAATTGAGTAACGCAATTTACCACTTGTTTTTCAACATCACATTTTGTTCCCTTTTGATGGCTGAGTGAAAGATAAAAATAATGGACTACGACAAATTGGGTAACGCAAATTACCAATTGAGTAACGCCATTTTCCAATTAAGTAACGCAATTTACAACTTGTTTTTCAACATCACATTTTGTTCCCCTTTGATGCCTGAGTGAAAAACAAAAAATACTGGACCATCACAAATTGAGTAACGCAAATTACAAATTGAGTAACACCATATACCACTCAAGAAACACCGTTTACCACTTGTTTTTCAACTTCACATCTTGTTTCCCTTTGATGCCTGTGTGGGAAAAAACAAAGTACAATATCAATTGAGTAACGCAATTTACCACTTGTTTTTCAACTCCACATTTTGTTCCCTTTTGATGGCTAAGTGAAAGACAAAAATAATGGACTACGACAAATTGGGTAACGCAAATTACCAGTTGAGTAACGGCATTTACCAATTAAGTAACGCAATTTACAACTTGTTTTTCATCATCACATTTTGTTCCTTTTTGATGCCTGAGTGGAAAACCAAAAAATAATGGACTATCCCAAATTGAGTAACGTAAATTACAAATTGTGTAATGCTATTTACCACTCAAGAAACGCCATTTATCACTTGTTTTTCAACTTCACATTTTGTTTCCCTTTGATGCCTGTGTGAAAAATAATAAAAAAGTACAATATCAATTGAGTAACGCAATTTACCACTTGTTTTTCAACTTCACATTTTGTTCCCTTTTGATGGCTGAGTGAAAGACAAAAATAATGGACTAAGACAAATTGGGTAACGCAAATTACCAATTGAGTAACGCCATTTGCCAATTCAGTAACGGAATTTAAAACTTGTTTTTCAACATCACATTTTGTTCCCGTTTGATGCCTGATTGCAAAACCAAAAAATTATGGACTATCCCAAATTGAGTAACGCAAATTACAAATTTTGTAACGCCATTTACCACATGTTTTTCAACTTCACATTTTGTTTCACTTTGATGCTTGTGTGAAAAAAAAAAGTACAATATCAATTGAGTAACGCAATTTACCACTTGTTTTCAACTTCACATTTTGTTCCCATTTGATGCCTGAGTGAAAAACAAAAATAATGAACTCAGACAAATTGAGCAACGCAAATTACCAATTGACTAACGGCATTTACCAATTAAGTAACGCAATTTACAACATGTTTTTCAACATCACATTTTGTTCCCCTTTGATGATGCCTGAGTGCAAAACCAAAAAATAATGGACTATCCCAAATTGAGTAACGCAAATTACAAATTGTGTAACACCATTTACCACTCAAGAAACGCCAGTTACCACATGTTTTTCAACTTCACATTTTTTTTCCCTTTGATGCCTGTGGGAAAAATAAAAAAAAGTACAACATCAATTGAGTAACGCAATTTACCACTTGTTTTTCAACTTCACATTTTATTCCCATTTTGATGCCTGAGTGAAAAACCAAAGAATAATGGACTATCAAAAATAATTAACGCAAATTACAAATTGTGTAACGCCATTTACCACTCAAGAAACGCCATTTACCACTTGTTTTTCAACTTCACATTTTGTTTCCCTTTGATGCCTTTGTGAAAAAAAAAGTACAATATCATTTGAGTAACGCAATTTACCACTTGTTTTTCAACTTCACATTTTGTTCCCTTTTGATGGCTGAGTGAAAGACAAAAATAATGGACTAAGACAAATTGGGTAACGCAAATTACCAATTGAGTAACGCCATTTACCAATTAAGTAACGCAATTTACAACATGTTTTTCAACATCACATTTTGTTCCCCTTTGATGCCTGAGTGCAAAACCAAAAAATAATGGACTATCCCAAATAGAGTAACGCAAATTACAAATTGTGTAACGCCATTTACCACTCAAGAAACGCCATTTACCACTTGTTTTTGAACTTCACATTTTGTTTCCCTTTGATGCCTTTGTGAAAAAAAAAGTACAATATCAACTGAGTAAAGCAATTTACCACTTGTTTTTCAACTTCACATTTTGTTTCCCTTTGACGGCTGTGCGAAAAAAAAAAGTACAATATCAATTGAGTAACGCAATTTACCACTTGTTTTTCATCTTCACATTTTGTTCCCCTATGATGCCAGAGTGAAAAACCAAAAAATAATCGACTAACACAAATTGAGTATCGCAAATTACAAATTGAGTAACGCCATTTACCACTTGTTTTTCAACTTCACGATTTGTTTCCCTTTGCTGCCTGTGTGAAAAAAAAAGGGTACAATATCAATTGAGTAACGCAATTTACCACTTGTTTTTCAACTTCACATTTTGTTCCCTTTTGATGCCTGAGTGAAAAACAAAAATAATGGACTAAAACAAATTGAGGAACACAAATTACCAATTGACTAACACCATTTACCAATTAAGTAACGCAATTTACAACATGTTTTTCAACATCACATTTTGTTCCCCTTTGATGCCTGAGTGCAAAACCAAAAAATAATGGACTATCCCAAATACAGTAACGCAAATTACGAATTGTGTAACGCCATTTACCACTAAGGAAACGACATTTACCACATGTTTTTCAACATCACATTTTGTTTCCCTTTGATGCCTGTGTGAAAAATTTAAAAAACAAGTACAAAATCAATTGAGTAACGCAATTTACCACTAGTTTTTCAACTTCACATTTTGTTCCCATTTGATGCCTGACTGAAAAACCAAAGAATAATGGACTATCACAAATTTAGTAACGCAAATTACAAATTGTGTAACGCCATTTACAATTCAAGAAACGCCATTTACCTCCTTTTTTTCAACTTCACATTTTGTTTCCCTTTGATGCCTTTGTTTAAAAAAAAGTACAATATCAATTGAGTAACGCAATTTAGCACTTGTTTTTCAACTTCACATTTTGTTCCCTTTTGATGCCTTAGTGAAAAACGAAAATAATGGACTAAGACAAATTGAGTAACGCAAATTTCCAATTGACTAACGCCATTTAACAATTAAGTAACACAATTTACAACATGTTTTTCAACATCACATTTTGTTCCCCTTTGATGCCTGAGTGCAAAACCAAAAAATAATGGACTATCCCAAATTGAGTATCGCAAATTACAAATTGTGTAACGCCATTTGCCACTCAAGAAACGCCATTTACCACTTGTTTTTCAACTTCAAATTTTTTTCCCTTTGATGCCTGTGGGAAAAATAAAAAAAAAAAGTACAACATCAATTGAGTAACGCAATTTACCACTTGTTTTTGAACTTCACATTTTATTCCCATTTTGATGCCTGAGTGAAAAACCAAAGAATAATGGACTATCAAAAATTTAGTAACGCAAATTACAAATTGTGTAACGCCATTTACCACTCAAGAAACGCCATTTACCACTTGTTTTTCGACTTCATATTTTGTTTCCCTTTGATGCCTTTGTGAAAAAAAAAAGGACAATATCAATTGAGTAACGCAATTTACCACTTGTTTTTCAACTTCAAATTTTGTTCCCTTTTGATGACTGAGTGGAAATCGAAAATAATGGACAAAGACAAATTAAGTAACGCAAATTACCAATTGAGTAATGCCATTTGGCAATTCAGTAACGGAATTTACAACTCGTTTTTCAACATCACATTTTGTTCCCCTTTGATGGCTGAGTGCAAAACCAAAAAATAATGGACTATCCCAAATAGAGTAAAGCAAATTACAAATTGTGTAACGCCATTTACCACTCAAGAAACGCCATTTACCACTTGTTTTTCAACTTCACATTTTGTTTCCCTTTGATGCCTGTGTGACAAATTAAAAAAAAAGTACAATATCAATTGAGTAACGCAATTTACCACTTGTTTTTCAACTTCACATTTTGTTCCCATTTGATGCCTGACTGAAAAACCAAAGAATAATGGACTATCACAAATTTAGTAACGCAAATTACAAATTGTGTAACGCCATTTCAATTCAAGAAACGCCATTTACCACCTTTTTTTCAACTTCATATTTTGTTTCCCTTTGATGCCTTTGTTTAAAAAAAAGTACAATATCAATTGAGTAACGCAATTTAGCACTTGTTTTTCAACTTCACATTTTGTTCCCTTTTGATGCCTGAGTGAAAGACGAAAATAATGGACTAAGAAAAATTGAGTAACGCAAATTACCAATTGACTAACGCCATTTAACAATTAAGTAACACAATTTTCAACATTTTTTCAACATCACATTTTGTTCCCCTTTGATGCCTGAGTGCAAAACCCAAAAATAATGGACTATCCCACATTGAGTAACGCAAATTACAAATCGTGTAATGCCATTTACCACTCAAGAAACGCCATTTACCACTTGTTTTTCAACTTCACATTTTTTTCCGTTTGATGCCTGTGGGAAAAATAAAAAAAAGTACAACATCAATTGAGTAACGCAATTTACCACTTGTTTTTCAACTTCACATTTTATTCCCATTTTGATGCCTGAGTGAAAAACCAAAGAATAATGGACTATCAAAAATTTAGTAACGCAAATTACAAATTGTGTAACGCCATTTACCACTCAAGAAACGCCATTTACCACTTGTTTTTCTACTTCACATTTTGTTTCCCTTTGATGCCTTTGAGAAAAAAAAAAGTACAATATCATTTGAGTAACGCAATTTACCACTTGTTTTTCAACTTCACATTTTGTTCCCTTTTGATGGCTGAGTGAAAGACAAAAATAATGGACTAAGACAAATTGGGTAACGCAAATTACCAATTGAGTAACGCTATTTACCAATTAAGTAACGCAATTTACAACTTGTTTTTCAACATCACATTTTGTTCCCCTTTGATGCCTGAGTGGAAAACAAAAAATACTAGACTATCACAAATTGAGTAACGCAAATTACAAATTGAGTAACACCATATACCACTCAAGAAACGCCATTTACCACTTGTTTTTCAACTTCACATTTTGTTTCCCTTTGATGCCTGAGTGAAAAATAGAAAAAAATATGAACAATATCAATTGAGTAACGCAATTTACCACTTGTTTTTCAACTTCACATTTTGTTTCCCTTTGATGCCTGAATGAAAAACCAAAAAAATAATGGACTATCACAAATTGAGTAACGCAAATTAAAATTTGAGTAACGCCATTTACCACTCAAGAAACGTCATTTTCCACTTGTTTTTCAACTTCACATTTTGTTTCCCTTTGATGCCTGTGTGGAAAAAAAAGTACAATATCAATTGAGTAACGCAATTTACCACTTGTTTTTCGACTTCATATTTTGTTCCCCTTTGATGCCTGAATGAAAAACCAAAAAATAATGGACTATCACAAATTGAGTACCGCAAATTACAGATTGAGTAACGCCATGTACCACTCAAGAAACGCCATTTACCACTTGTTTTTCAACTTCACATTTTGTTTCCCTTTGATGCCTGTGTGAAAAATAAAAAAAAATAAGTACAATATCATTTGAGTAACGCAATTTACCACTTGTTTTTCAACGTCACAATTTTTTCCCCTTTGATGCCAGAGTGAAAAACCAAAAAATAATGGACTATCACAAATTGAGAAACGCCATTTACCACTCAAGAAACGCCATTTTCCACTCTTTTTTCAACTTCACATTTTGTTTCCCTTTGATGCCTGTATGGAAAAAAAAGATTACAATATCAATTGAGTAACGGAATTCACCACTTGTTTTTCAACATCACATTTTGTTCCTTTTTGATGCCTGAATGAAAAAGCAAAAAATAATGGACTATCACAAATTGAGTAGCGCAAATTACGCATTGAGTAACGCCATATACCACTCAAGAAACGCCATTTAATACATGTTTTTCAACTTCACATTTTGATTCCCTTTGATGCCTGTGGGGAAAAAAAAGATTGCAATATTAATTGAGTAACGCAATTTACCACTTGTTTTTCAACTTCGAATTTTGTTCCCCTTTGATGCCTGAGTGAAAAACCAAAAAATAATGGACTATCACAAATTGAGTAACGCAAATTGCACATTGAGTAACGCCATATACCACTCAAGAAACGCCATTTACCGCTTGTTTTTCAACTTCACAATTTTTTTCCTGTTGATGCCTGTGTGGAAAGAAAAGATTACAATATCAATTGAGTAACGCAATTTACCACTTGTTTTTCAACAACACATTTTGTTTCCCTTAGATACCTGTGTGGGAAAAAACAAAGTACAATATCAATTGAGAAACGCAATTTACCACTTGTTTTTCAACTTCACATTTTGTTCCCTTTTGATGGCTGAGTGAAAGACAAAAATAATGGACTACGACAAATTGGGTAACGCAAATTACCAATTGAGTAACGCCATTTACCAATTAAGTAACGCAATTTACAACTTGTTTTTCAACATGACATTTTGTTCCCCTTTGATGCCTGAGTGAGAAACAAAAAATACTGGACTATCACAAATTGAGTAACGCAAATTACAAATTGAGTAACACCATATACCACTCAAGAAACGCCATTTACCACTTGTTTTTCAACTTCACATTTTGTTTCCTTTTGATGCCTGTGTGGAAAAAAAAGATTACAATATCAATTGAGTAACACAATTTACCACTTGTTTTTCAACTTCACATTTTGTTCCCCTTTGATGCCTGTGTGGGAAAAAACAAAGTACAATATCAATTGAGTAACGCAATTTACCACTTGTTTTTCAACCTCACATTTTGTTCCCCTTTGATGCCAGAGTGAAAAACCAAAAAATAATGGACTATCACAAATTGAGTAACGCAAATTACAAATTTAGTAACGCCATTTACCACTGAAGAAACGCCATTTACCACTTGTTTTTCAACTTCACATTTTGTTTCCCTTTGATGCCTGTGTGGGAAAAAACAAAGTACAATATCAATTGAGTAACGCAATTTACCACTTGTTTTTCAACTTCGCATTTTGTTCCCTTTTGATGCCTGAGTGAAAGACAAAAATAATGGACTACGACAAATTGGGTAACGCATATTACCAATTGAGTAACGCCATTTACCAATTAAGTAACGCAATTTACAACTTGTTTTTCAACATCACATTTTGTTCCCCTTTGATGCCTGAGTGGAAAACAAAAAATACTAGACTATCACAAATTGAGTAACGCAAATTACAAATTGAGTAACACCATATACCACTCAAGAAACGCCATTTACCACTTGTTTTTCAACTTCACATTTTGTTTCCCTTTGATGCCTGAGTGAAAAATAGAAAAAAATATGAACAATATCAATTGAGTAACGCAATTTACCACTTGTTTTTCAACTTCACATTTTGTTTCCCTTTGATGCCTGAATGAAAAACCAAAAAAATAATGGACTATCACAAATTGAGTAACGCAAATTAAAATTTGAGTAACGCCATTTACCACTCAAGAAACGTCATTTTCCACTTGTTTTTCAACTTCACATTTTGTTTCCCTTTGATGCCTGTGTGGAAAAAAAAGTACAATATCAATTGAGTAACGCAATTTACCACTTGTTTTTCGACTTCATATTTTGTTCCCCTTTGATGCCTGAATGAAAAACCAAAAAATAATGGAC
Organism: Acacia crassicarpa; assembly: GCA_034222035.1. Classification (NCBI taxonomy): domain Eukaryota; kingdom Viridiplantae; phylum Streptophyta; class Magnoliopsida; order Fabales; family Fabaceae; genus Acacia; species Acacia crassicarpa. The sequence continues at coordinate 25,524,396 of JAWXYG010000010.1, read as the reverse complement.
TATCACAAATTGAGTACCGCAAATTACAGATTGAGTAACGCCATGTACCACTCAAGAAACGCCATTTACCACTTGTTTTTCAACTTCACATTTTGTTTCCCTTTGATGCCTGTGTGAAAAATAAAAAAAAATAAGTACAATATCATTTGAGTAACGCAATTTACCACTTGTTTTTCAACGTCACAATTTTTTCCCCTTTGATGCCAGAGTGAAAAACCAAAAAATAATGGACTATCACAAATTGAGAAACGCCATTTACCACTCAAGAAACGCCATTTTCCACTCTTTTTTCAACTTCACATTTTGTTTCCCTTTGATGCCTGTATGGAAAAAAAAGATTACAATATCAATTGAGTAACGGAATTCACCACTTGTTTTTCAACATCACATTTTGTTCCTTTTTGATGCCTGAATGAAAAAGCAAAAAATAATGGACTATCACAAATTGAGTAGCGCAAATTACGCATTGAGTAACGCCATATACCACTCAAGAAACGCCATTTAATACATGTTTTTCAACTTCACATTTTGATTCCCTTTGATGCCTGTGGGGAAAAAAAAGATTGCAATATTAATTGAGTAACGCAATTTACCACTTGTTTTTCAACTTCGAATTTTGTTCCCCTTTGATGCCTGAGTGAAAAACCAAAAAATAATGGACTATCACAAATTGAGTAACGCAAATTGCACATTGAGTAACGCCATATACCACTCAAGAAACGCCATTTACCGCTTGTTTTTCAACTTCACAATTTTTTTCCTGTTGATGCCTGTGTGGAAAGAAAAGATTACAATATCAATTGAGTAACGCAATTTACCACTTGTTTTTCAACAACACATTTTGTTTCCCTTAGATACCTGTGTGGGAAAAAACAAAGTACAATATCAATTGAGAAACGCAATTTACCACTTGTTTTTCAACTTCACATTTTGTTCCCTTTTGATGGCTGAGTGAAAGACAAAAATAATGGACTACGACAAATTGGGTAACGCAAATTACCAATTGAGTAACGCCATTTACCAATTAAGTAACGCAATTTACAACTTGTTTTTCAACATGACATTTTGTTCCCCTTTGATGCCTGAGTGAGAAACAAAAAATACTGGACTATCACAAATTGAGTAACGCAAATTACAAATTGAGTAACACCATATACCACTCAAGAAACGCCATTTACCACTTGTTTTTCAACTTCACATTTTGTTTCCTTTTGATGCCTGTGTGGAAAAAAAAGATTACAATATCAATTGAGTAACACAATTTACCACTTGTTTTTCAACTTCACATTTTGTTCCCCTTTGATGCCTGTGTGGGAAAAAACAAAGTACAATATCAATTGAGTAACGCAATTTACCACTTGTTTTTCAACCTCACATTTTGTTCCCCTTTGATGCCAGAGTGAAAAACCAAAAAATAATGGACTATCACAAATTGAGTAACGCAAATTACAAATTTAGTAACGCCATTTACCACTGAAGAAACGCCATTTACCACTTGTTTTTCAACTTCACATTTTGTTTCCCTTTGATGCCTGTGTGGGAAAAAACAAAGTACAATATCAATTGAGTAACGCAATTTACCACTTGTTTTTCAACTTCGCATTTTGTTCCCTTTTGATGCCTGAGTGAAAGACAAAAATAATGGACTACGACAAATTGGGTAACGCATATTACCAATTGAGTAACGCCATTTACCAATTAAGTAACGCAATTTACAACTTGTTTTTCAACATCACATTTTGTTCCCCGTTGATGCCTGAGTGAAAAACAAAAAATACTGGACCATCACAAATTGAGTAACGCAAATTACAAATTGAGTAACACCATATACCACTCAAGAAACGCCATTTACCACTTGTTTTTCAACTTCACATTTTGTTTCCCTTTGATGCCTGTGTGGGAAAAAAGAAAGTACAATATCAATTGAGTAACGCAATTTACCACTTGTTTTTCAACTTCACATTTTGTTCCCTTTTGATGCCTGAGTGAAAAACAAAAATAATGGACTAAGACAAATTGAGTAACGCAAATTACCAATTGAGTAACGCCATTTACCATTTAAGTAACGCAATTTACAACTTGTTTTTCAACATCACATTTTGTTCCCCTTTGATGCCTGAGTGAAAAACCAAAAAAATAATGAACTATCACAAATTGAGTAACGCAAATTACAAATTGAGTAACGCCAGTTACCACTCAAGAAACGCCATTTACCACTTGTTTTTCAACTTCACATTTTGTTTCCCTTTGATGCCTGTGTGAAAAATAAAAAAAAATAAGTACAATATCAATTGAGTAACGCAATTTACCACTTGTTTTTCAACCTCACATATTGTTCCCATTTGATGCCAGAGTGAAAAACCAAAAAATAATGGACTATCACAAATTGAGTAACGCACATTACAAATTTAGTAACGCCATTTACCACTGAAGAAACGCCATTTACCACTTGTTTTTCAACTTCACATTTTGTTTCCCTTTGATGCCTGTGGGGGAAAAAACATAGTACAATATCAATTGAGTAACGCAATTTACCACTTGTTTTTCAACTTCACATTTTGTTCCCTTTTGATGCCTGAGTGAAAAACAAAAATAATGGACTAAGACAAATTGAGTAACGCAAATTACCAATTGAGTAACGCCATTTACCATTTAAGTAACGCTATTTACAACTTGTTTTTCAACATCACATTTTGTTCCCCTTTGATGCCTGAGTGAAAAACCAAAAAAATAATGAACTATCACTGAAAGAGGAGCTTTATACCCAAGAGGGGGGGTGAATTGTGTATAATAAAAATTTTCGACAACTTGTTCTGTTTTTACACTTTCAGAACAGGGCAGAACAGAGGAGATAGAGAGAAAAGCTTTGCACACAACGATTTATACTGGTTCGGTCCTTTCTCCGACCTACATCCAGTCCCCAAGCCTCACCTGGGATTTTCAATCCACTATAATCAAATATTGATTACACACTCTGTACTAAGAGTTGTTCACTCACTAGAACACACTCCCCCTTACAAGTTGTAATCAATACACCCTAACTACCAAGTCCCCTGACTTGTAGTTATCACAATCAGTAGATGATTTGCAAGATGATAACTCTCTCAAAGAGTAGATAGAATAAACACTGAAGTACAAAGTATCAAATTGATACTATTACAGATGAAAGCTGATACACAATAAATGAGTTTTGTAGAAATTCGCTCAGAGTAGCTGTATATCTTTGTGAAGATGTTAATGAACTCTATTTATAGCTAGAGAACATTAAATGACCGTTGTAGCTTGAATCAGACCGTTGGAGAAGTTGCCCAAGTGTTCTGAAGTGGTTTTGGGGTCTTCTCTCTCTTGTTTTCCCTTAATCTAGTTGGTCAAGACATCAGGGCTGACTTTCTGCGAATTAATCCGTTGGAGAGGAGTTTTCTTGTTTCAGCTACCATCCTTAAATACTTTGTAAGCGTGTGCAGAAGGATTTGGGTAGAAGGAGTAACTTTTGTGCTTTGCAATAAATGCTCTGAGTTGCTTTTTGCTTTATACTCTAACCTCTCACCAAACATTCTTTAATGCTCTGAAATCCACTAATAAATACGTTAAACATAGCAGGGTATATCAGAGAATAATATTGGAAGAAAATAGGATCAAATAACATTGATTTCTGAAATGCCCAAATTCAAAAATTATGAACCTGCGTCACGAACTCGAGTTCAGTTCTTACAGGCTCGAGTTCGAGGCTTTAGTGTTCAAAACTTTGCAAGTTCAAAAAGTGTAAACCTGAGGTTTGCTTTACAAACCTGAGGTTTGCAGATCATTGAAAAACTAAAATGCTCTCGGGTTGAAATGAACTCGAGTTCATTAATGTCAGGCTCGAGTTCGAGACACTTTTGAACAGACTTCGTTTTAGCTTGAAAGCACAAACCTGAGGTTTGCAAAACACACTCTCGAGTTTAAAAACATATCCAAAAGTTCTTTGCTCTCTGGAACTTTTAGGCTCGAGTTTGTAAGTCTCAGGCTCGAGTTTAAATAGCTTAAAAACAGTTCTTTGCTCTCGGCCAAAACTAGGCTCGAGTTTAAATATGTTAGGCTCGAGTTTGAGCATTGGTGAACTTTTCAAACCGAAAAGCTTTTCTTTCAATGGAACAGTGCAGAGTTTGAAAATATCTTTAAGTTTCAAACAATTTGTCCCACCAGAGATGAACTTGAGTTTGCCATGACAGGCTCGAGTTCATGCTCTTAAAACTTTCTTTGGATTCTTTCAAACCTGAGGTTTGAAGAAAGCAAGTGTAAGGTTTAACATGTTTTTTTTTAAAGTTCAAAAAACTCTCTGGAAACAATGAACTCGAGTTTGACCTTAGTAGGCTCGAGTTCATGTGAACTTTTTCAAAAGTTTAACTTTAAACTTCAGGTTCAGTCTTGAGTTTGGAAATCAACTGAACAAGTTTGAGTTCTCTGTCAAATCCAGGCTCGAGTTCAACACTAACAGGCTCAAGTTTGGTTTTGACAGATTGAAAAATACAAGTTTAAATTATTCTAAACTTTGTCAAACCTTTTCAATATTGTTTCCAATTGTTGTTAATCATCAAAACACTCAGAGAACTAACAATCACAAATTGAGTAACGCAAATTACAAATTGAGTAACGCCAGTTACCACTCAAGAAACGCGATTTACCACTTGTTTTTCAACTTCACATTTTGTTTCCCTTTGATGCCTGTGTGAAAAATAAAAAAAATAAGTACAATATCAATTGAGTAACGCAATTTACCACTTGTTTTTCAACCTCACATTTTGTTCCCCTTTGATGCCTGAGTGAAAAACAAAAAATACTGGACCATCACAAATTGAGTAACGCAAATTACAAATTGAGTAAACCATATACCACTCAAGAAACGCCATTTACCACTTGTTTTTCAACTTCACATTTTGTTTCCCTTTGATGCCTGTGTGGGAAAAAACAAAGTACAATATCAATTGAGTAACGCAATTTACCACTTGTTTTTCAACTTCACATTTTGTTCCCTTTTGATGCCTGAGTGAAAAACAAAAAAAATGGACTAAGACAAATTGAGAAACGCAAATTACCAATTGAGTAACGCCATTTACCATTTAAGTAACGCAATTTACAACTTGTTTTTCAACATCACATTTTGTTCCCCTTTGATGCCTGAGTGAAAAACCAAAAAAATAATGAACTATCACAAATTGAGTAACGCAAATTACAAATTGAGTAACGCCAGTTACCACTCAAGAAACGCGATTTACCACTTGTTTTTCAACTTCACATTTTGTTTCCCTTTGATGCCTGTGTGAAAAATAAAAAAAAATAAGTACAATATCAATTGAGTAACGTAATTTACCACTTGTTTTTCAACCTCACATTTTGTTCCCCTTTGATGCCAGAGTGAAAAACCAAAAAATAATGGACTATCACAAATTGAGTAACGCACATTACAAATTTAGTAACGCCATTTACCACTGAAGAAACCCCATTTACCACTTGTTTTTCAACTTCACATTTTTTTCCCTTTGATGCCTGTGTGGGAAAAAACAAAGTACAATATCAATTGAGTAACGCAATTTACCACTTGTTTTTCAACTTCACATTTTGTTCCCTTTTGATCCCTGAGTGAAAGACAAAAATAATGGACTACGACAAATTGGGTAACGCAAATTACCAATTGAGTAACGCCATTTACCAATTAAGTAACGCAATTTACAACTTGTTTTTCAACATCACATTTTCTTCCCCTTTGATGCCTGAGTGAAAAACAAAAAATACTGGACCATCACAAATTGAGTAACGCAAATTACAAATTGAGTAACACCATATACCACTCAAGAAACGCCATTTACCACTTGTTTTTCAACTTCACATCTTGTTTCCCTTTGATGCCTGTGTGGGAAAAAACAAAGTACAATATCAATTGAGTAACGCAATTTACCACTTGTTTTTGAACTTTACATTTTGTTCCCTTTTGATGCCTGAGTGAAAAACAAAAATAATGGACTAAGACAAATTGAGTAACGCAAATTACCAATTGAGTAACGCCATTTACCATTTAAGTAACGCAATTTACAACTTGTTTTTCAACATCACATTTTGTTCCCCTTTGATGCCTGAGTGAAAAACCAAAAAAATAATGAATTATCACAAAATGAGTAACGCAAATTACAAATTGAGTAACGCCAGTTACCACTCAAGAAACGCCATTTAACACTTGTTTTTCAACTTCACATTTTGTTTCCCTTTGATGCCTGTGTGAAAAATAAAAAAAATAAGTACAATATCAATTGAGTAACGCAATTTACCACTTGTTTTTCAACCTCACATTTTGTTCCCCTTTGATGCCAGAGTGAAAAACCAAAAAATAATGGACTATCAAAAATTGAGTAACGCACATTACAAATTTAGTAACGCCATTTACCAGTGAAGAAACGCCATTTACCACTTGTTTTTCAACTTCACATTTTGTTTCCCTTTGATGCCTGTGTGGGAAAAAACAAAGTACAATATCAATTGAGTAACGCAATTTACCACTTGTTTTTCAACTTCACATTTTGTTCCCTTTTGATGCCTAAGTGAAAGACAAAAATAATGGACTACGACAAATTGGGTAACGCAAATTACCAATTGAGTAACGCCATTTACCAATTAAGTAACGCAATTTACAACTTGTTTTTGAACATCACATTTTGTTCCCCTTTGATGCCTGAGTGAAAAACAAAAAATATTGGACGATCACAAATTGAGTAACGCAAATTACAAATTGAGTAACACCATATACCACTCAAGAAACGCCATTTACCACTTGTTTTTCAACTTCACATTTTGTTTCCTGTTGATGCTTGTGTGGAAAAAAAAGATTACAATATCAATTGAGTAACGCAATTTACCACTTGTTTTTCAACTTCACATTTTGTTTCCCTTTGATGCCTGTGTGGGAAAAAACAAAGTACAATATCAATTGAGTAACGCAATTTACCACTTGTTTTTCAACATCACATTTTGTTCCCCTTTGATGCCTGAGTGAAAAACCAAAAAAATAATGAACTATCACAAACTGAGTAACGCAAATTACAAATTGAGTAACGCCAGTTACCACTCAAGAAACGCCATTTACCACTTGTTTTTCAACTTCACATTTTGTTTCCCTTTGATGCCTGTGTGAAAAACAAAAAAAAAAGTACAATATCAATTGAGTAACGCAATTTACCACTTGTTTTTCAACCTCACATTTTGTTCCCCTTTGATGCCAGAGTGAAAAACAAAAAATACTGGACCATCACAAATTGAGTAACGCAAATTACAAGTTGTGTAACACCATATACCACTCAAGAAACACCATTTACCACTTGGTTTTCAACTTCACATCTTGTTTCCCTTTGATGCCTGTGTGGGAAAAAACAAAGTACAATATCAATTGAGTAACGCAATTTACCACTTGTTTTTCAACTTCACATTTTGTTCCCTTTTGATGCCTGAGTGAAAAACAAAAATAATGGACTATGACAAATTGAGTAACGCAAATTACCAATTGAGTAACGCCATTTACCATTTAAGTAACGCAATTTACAACTTGTTTTTCAACATCACATTTTGTTCCCCTTTGATGCCTGAGTGAAAAACCAAAAAAATAATGAACTATCACAAATTGAGTAACGCAAATTACAAATTGAGTAACGCCAGTTACCACTCAAGAAACGCCATTTACCACTTGTTTTTCAACTTCACATTTTGTTTCCCTTTGATGCCTGTGTGAAAAATAAAAAAAAATAAGTACAATATGAATTGAGTAACGCAATTTACCACTTGTTTTTCAACCTCACATTTTGTTCCCCTTTGATGCCAGAGTGAAAAACCAAAAAATAATGGACTATCACAAATTGAGTAACGCACATTACAAATTTAGTAACGCCATTTACCACTGAAGAAACGCCATTTACCACTTGTTTTTCAACTTCACATTTTGTTTCCCTTTGATGCCTGTGTGGGAAAGAACAAAGTACAATATCAATTGAGTAACGCAATTTACCACTTGTTTTTCAAGCTAACATTTTGTTCCCTTTTGATGGCTGAGTGAAAGACAAAAATAATGGACTAAGACAAATTGAGTAACGCAAATTACCAATTGAGTAACACCATTTACCATTTAAGTAACGCTATTTACAACTTGTTTTTCAACATCACATTTTGTTCCCAATTGATGCCTAAGTGAAAAACCAAAAAAATAATGAACTATCACAAATTGAGTAACGCAAATTACAAATTGAGTAATGCCAGTTACCACTCAAGAAACGCCATTTAACACTTGTTTTTCAACTTCACATTTTGTTTCCCTTTGATGCCTGTGTGAAAAATAAAAAAAATAAGTACAATATCAATTGAGTAACGCAATTTACCACTTGTTTTTCAACCTCACATTTTGTTCCCCTTTGATGCCAGAGTGAAAAACCAAAAAATAATGGACTATCACAAATTGAGTAACACACATTACAAATTTAGTAACGCCATTTACCAGTGAAGAAACGCCATTAACCACTTGTTTTTCAACTTCACATTTTGTTTCCCTTTGAAGCCTGTGTGGGAAAAAACAAAGTACAATATCAATTGAGTAACGCAATTTACCACTTGTTTTTCAACTTCACATTTTGTTCCCTTTTGATGCCTGAGTGAAAGACAAAAATAATGGACTACGACAAATTGGGTAACGCAAATTACCAATTGAGTAACGCCATTTACCAATTAAGTAACGCAATTTACAACTTGTTTTTCAACATCACATTTTGTTCCCCTTTGATGCCTGAGTGAAAAACAAAAAATATTGGACCATCACAAATTGAGTAACGCAAATTACAAATTGAGTAACACCATATACCACTCAAGAAACACCATTTACCACTTGTTTTTCAACTTCACATCTTGTTTCCCTTTGATGCCTCTCTGGGAAAAAAAAAGTACAATATCAATTGAGTAACGCAATTTACCACTTGTTTTTCAAGTTCACATTTTGTTCCCTTTTGATGCCTCAGTGAAAAACAAAAATAATGGACTAAGACAAATTGAGTAACGCAAATTACCAATTGAGTAACGCCATTTACCATTTAAGTAACGCAATTTACAACTTGTTTTTCAACATCACATTTTGTTCCCCTTTGATGCCTGAGTGAAAAACCAAAAAAATAATGAACTATCACAAATTGAGTAACGCAAATTACAAATTGAGTAACGCCAGTTACCACTCAAGAAACGCCATTTACCACTTGTTTTTCAACTTCACATTTTGTTTCCCTTTGATGCCTGTGTGAAAAATAAAAAAAAATAAGTACAATATGAATTGAGTAACGCAATTTACCACTTGTTTTTCAACCTCACATTTTGTTCCCCTTTGATGCCAGAGTGAAAAACCAAAAAATAATGGACTATCACAAATTGAGTAGCGCACATTACAAATTTAGTAACGCCATTTACCACTTGTTTTCAACTTCACATTTTGTTTCCCTTTGATGCCTGTGTGGGAAAAAACAAAGTACAATATCAATTGAGTAACGCAATTTACCACTTGTTTTTCGACTTCACATTTTGTTCCCTTTTGATGCCTGAGTGAAAGACAAAAATATTGGACTACGACAAATTGGGTAACGCAAATTACCAATTGAGTAACGCCATTTACCAATTAAGTAACGCAATTTACAACTTGTTTTTCAACATCACATTTTGTTCCCCTTTGATGCCTGAGTGAAAAACAAAAAATACTGGACCATCACAAATTGAGTAACGCAAATTACAAATTGAGTAACACCATATACCACTCAAGAAACACCATTTACCACTTGTTTTTCAACTTCACATCTTGTTTCCCTTTGATGCCTCTCTGGGAAAAAAAAAGTACAATATCAATTGAGTAACGCAATTTACCACTTGTTTTTCAAGTTCACATTTTGTTCCCTTTTGATGCCTCAGTGAAAAACAAAAATAATGGACTAAGACAAATTGAGTAACGCAAATTACCAATTGAGTAACGCCATTTACCATTTAAGTAACGCAATTTACAACTTGTTTTTCAACATCACATTTTGTTCCCCTTTGATGCCTGAGTGAAAATCCAAAAAAATAATGAACTATCACAAATTGAGTAACGCAAATTACAAATTGAGTAACGCCAGTTACCACTCTAGAAACACCATTTACCACTTGTTTTTCAACTTCACATTTTGTTTCCCTTTGATGCCTGTGTGAGAAATAAAAAAAAATAAGTACAATATGAATTGAGTAACGCAATTTACCACTTGTTTTTCAACCTCACATTTTGTTCCCCTTTGATGCCAGAGTGAAAAACCAAAAAATAATGGACTATCGAAAATTGAGTAACGCACATTACAAATTTAGTAACGCCATTTACCACTTGTTTTTCAACTTCACATTTTGTTTGCCTTTGATGCCTGTGTGGGAAAAAACAAAGTACAATATCAATTGAGTAACGCAATTTACCACTTGTTTTTCGACTTCACATTTTGTTACCTTTTGATGCCTGAGTGAAAGACAAAAATAATGGACTACGACAAATTGGGTAACGCAAATTACCAATTGAGTAACGCCATTTACCAATTAAGTAACGCAATTTACAACTTGTTTTTCAACATCACATTTTGTTCCCCGTTGATGCCTGAGTGAAAAACAAAAAATACTGGACTATCAAAAATTGAGTAACGCAAATTACAAATTGAGTAACACCATATACCACGCCATTTACCACTTGTTTTTCAACTTCACATTTTGTTTCCCTTTGATGCCTGTGTGGGACAAAACAAAGTACAATATCAATTGAGTAACGCAATTTACCACTTGTTTTTTAACTTCACATTTTGTTCCCTTCTGATGCCTGAGTGAAAAACAAAAATAATGGACTAAGACAAATTGAGTAACGCAAATTACCAATTGAGTAACGCTATTTACCATTTAAGTAACGCAATTTACAACTTGTTTTTCAACATCACAATTTGTTCCCCTTTGATGCCTGAGTGAAAAACCAAAAAAATAATGAACTATCACAAATTGAGTAACGCAAATTACAAATTGAGTAACGCCAGTTACCACTAAAGAAACGCCATTTACCACTTGTTTTTCAACTTCAAATTTTTTTTCCCTTTGATGCCTGTGTGAAAAAAAAAAATAAGTACAATATCAATTGAGTAACGTAATTTACCACTTGTTTTTCAACCTCACATTTTGTTCCCCTTTGATGCCAGAGTGAAAAACCAAAAAATAATGGACTATTACAAATTGAGTAACGCACATTACAAATTTAGTAACGCCATTTACCACTGAAGAAACGCCATTTACCACTTGTTTTTCAACTTCACATTTTGTTTCCCTTTGATGCCTGTGTGGGAAAAAACAAAGTACAATATCAATTGAGTAACGCAATTTACCACTTGTTTTTCAACTTCACATTTTGTTCCCTTTTGATGCCTGAGTGAAAGACAAAAATAATGGACTACGACAAATTGGGTAACGCAAATTACCAATTGAGTAACGCCATTTACCAATTAAGTAACGCAATTTACAACTTGTTTTTGAACATCACATTTTGTTCCCCTTTGATGCCTGAGTGAAAAACAAAAAATACTGGACGATCACAAATTGAGTAACGCAAATTACAAATTGAGTAACACCATATACCACTCAAGAAACGCCATTTACCACTTGTTTTTCAACTTCACATTTTGTTTCCTGTTGATGCTTGTGTGGAAAAAAAAGATTACAATATCAATTGAGTAACGCAATTTACCACTTGTTTTTCAACTTCACATTTTGTTTCCCTTTGATGCCTGTGTGGGAAAAAACAAAGTACAATATCAATTGAGTAACGCAATTTACCACTTGTTTTTCAACATCACATTTTGTTCCCCTTTGATGCCTGAGTGAAAAACCAAAAAAATAATGAACTATCACAAACTGAGTAACGCAAATTACAAATTGAGTAACGCCAGTTACCACTCAAGAAACGCCATTTACCACTTGTTTTTCAACTTCACATTTTGTTTCCCTTTGATGCCTGTGTGAAAACAAAAAAAAAAAGTACAATATCAATTGAGTAACGCAATTTACCACTTGTTTTTCAACCTCACATTTTGTTCCCCTTTGATGCCAGAGTGAAAAACAAAAAATACTGGACCATCACAAATTGAGTAACGCAAATTACAAGTTGTGTAACACCATATACCACTCAAGAAACACCATTTACCACTTGGTTTTCAACTTCACATCTTGTTTCCCTTTGATGCCTGTGTGGGAAAAAACAAAGTACAATATCAATTGAGTAACGCAATTTACCACTTGTTTTTCAACTTCACATTTTGTTCCCTTTTGATGCCTGAGTGAAAAACAAAAATAATGGACTATGACAAATTGAGTAACGCAAATTACCAATTGAGTAACGCCATTTACCATTTAAGTAACGCAATTTACAACTTGTTTTTCAACATCACATTTTGTTCCCCTTTGATGCCTGAGTGAAAAACCAAAAAAATAATGAACTATCACAAATTGAGTAACGCAAATTACAAATTGAGTAACGCCAGTTACCACTCAAGAAACGCCATTTACCACTTGTTTTTCAACTTCACATTTTGTTTCCCTTTGATGCCTGTGTGAAAAATAAAAAAAAATAAGTACAATATGAATTGAGTAACGCAATTTACCACTTGTTTTTCAACCTCACATTTTGTTCCCCTTTGATGCCAGAGTGAAAAACCAAAAAATAATGGACTATCACAAATTGAGTAACGCACATTACAAATTTAGTAACGCCATTTACCACTGAAGAAACGCCATTTACCACTTGTTTTTCAACTTCACATTTTGTTTCCCTTTGATGCCTGTGTGGGAAAGAACAAAGTACAATATCAATTGAGTAACGCAATTTACCACTTGTTTTTCAAGTTAACATTTTGTTCCCTTTTGATGGCTGAGTGAAAGACAAAAATAATGGACTAAGACAAATTGAGTAACGCAAATTACCAATTTAGTAACACCATTTACCATTTAAGTAACGCTATTTACAACTTGTTTTTCAACATCACATTTTGTTCCCAATTGATGCCTAAGTGAAAAACCAAAAAAATAATGAACTATCACAAATTGAGTAACGCAAATTACAAATTGAGTAATGCCAGTTACCACTCAAGAAACGCCATTTAACACTTGTTTTTCAACTTCACATTTTGTTTCCCTTTGATGCCTGTGTGAAAAATAAAAAAAATAAGTACAATATCAATTGAGTAACGCAATTTACCACTTGTTTTTCAACCTCACATTTTGTTCCCCTTTGATGCCAGAGTGAAAAACCAAAAAATAATGGACTATCACAAATTGAGTAACACACATTACAAATTTAGTAACGCCATTTACCAGTGAAGAAACGCCATTAACCACTTGTTTTTCAACTTCACATTTTGTTTCCCTTTGAAGCCTGTGTGGGAAAAAACAAAGTACAATATCAATTGAGTAACGCAATTTACCACTTGTTTTTCAACTTCACATTTTGTTCCCTTTTGATGCCTGAGTGAAAGACAAAAATAATGGACTACGACAAATTGGGTAACGCAAATTACCAATTGAGTAACGCCATTTACCAATTAAGTAACGCAATTTACAACTTGTTTTTCAACATCACATTTTGTTCCCCTTTGATGCCTGAGTGAAAAACAAAAAATATTGGACCATCACAAATTGAGTAACGCAAATTACAAATTGAATAACACCATATACCACTCAAGAAACACCATTTACCACTTGTTTTTCAACTTCACATCTTGTTTCCCTTTGATGCCTCTCTGGGAAAAAAAAAGTACAATATCAATTGAGTAACGCAATTTACCACTTGTTTTTCAAGTTCACATTTTGTTCCCTTTTGATGCCTCAGTGAAAAACAAAAATAATGGACTAAGAAAAATTGAGTAACGCAAATTACCAATTGAGTAACGCCATTTACCATTTAAGTAACGCAATTTACAACTTGTTTTTCAACATCACATTTTGTTCCCCTTTGATGCCTGAGTGAAAAACCAAAAAAATAATGAACTATCACAAATTGAGTAACGCAAATTACAAATTGAGTAACGCCAGTTACCACTCAAGAAACGCCATTTACCACTTGTTTTTCAACTTCACATTTTGTTTCCCTTTGATGCCTGTGTGAAAAATAAAAAAAAAATAAGTACAATATGAATTGAGTAACGCAATTTACCACTTGTTTTTCAACCTCACATTTTGTTCCCCTTTGATGCCAGAGTGAAAAACCAAAAAATAATGGACTATCACAAATTGAGTAGCGCACATTACAAATTTAGTAACGCCATTTACCACTTGTTTTTCAACTTCACATTTTGTTTCCCTTTGATGCCTGTGTGGGAAAAAACAAAGTACAATATCAATTGAGTAACGCAATTTACCACTTGTTTTTCGACTTCACATTTTGTTCCCTTTTGATGCCTGAGTGAAAGACAAAAATATTGGACTACGACAAATTGGGTAACGCAAATTACCAATTGAGTAACGCCATTTACCAATTAAGTAACGCAATTTACAACTTGTTTTTCAACATCACATTTTGTTCCCCTTTGATGCCTGAGTGAAAAACAAAAAATACTGGACCATCACAAATTGAGTAACGCAAATTACAAATTGAGTAACACCATATACCACTCAAGAAACACCATTTACCACTTGTTTTTCAACTTCACATCTTGTTTCCCTTTGATGCCTCTCTGGGAAAAAAAAAGTACAATATCAATTGAGTAACGCAATTTACCACTTGTTTTTCAAGTTCACATTTTGTTCCCTTTTGATGCCTCAGTGAAAAACAAAAATAATGGACTATGACAAATTGAGTAACGCAAATTACCAATTGAGTAACGCCATTTACCATTTAAGTAACACAATTTACAACTTGTTTTTCAACATCACATTTTGTTCCCCTTTGATGCCTGAGTGAAAATCCAAAAAAATAATGAACTATCACAAATTGAGTAACGCAAATTACAAATTGAGTAACGCCAGTTACCATTCTAGAAACACCATTTACCACTTGTTTTTCAACTTCACATTTTGTTTCCCTTTGATGCCTGTGTGAGAAATAAAAAAAAATAAGTACAATATGAATTGAGTAACGCAATTTACCACTTGTTTTTCAACCTCACATTTTGTTCCCCTTTGATGCCAGAGTGAAAAACCAAAAAATAATGGACTATCGAAAATTGAGTAACGCACATTACAAATTTAGTAACGCCATTTACCACTTGTTTTTCAACTTCACATTTTGTTTGCCTTTGATGCCTGTGTGGGAAAAAACAAAGTACAATATCAATTGAGTAACGCAATTTACCACTTGTTTTTCGACTTCACATTTTGTTACCTTTTGATGCCTGAGTGAAAGACAAAAATAATGGACTACGACAAATTGGGTAACGCAAATTACCAATTGAGTAACGCCATTTACCAATTAAGTAACGCAATTTACAACTTGTTTTTCAACATCACATTTTGTTCCCCGTTGATGCCTGAGTGAAAAACAAAAAATACTGGACTATCAAAAATTGAGTAACGCAAATTACAAATTGAGTAACACCATATACCACGCCATTTACCACTTGTTTTTCAACTTCACATTTTGTTTCCCTTTGATGCCTGTGTGGGACAAAACAAAGTACAATATCAATTGAGTAACGCAATTTACCACTTGTTTTTCAACTTCACATTTTGTTCCCTTCTGATGCCTGAGTGAAAAACAAAAATAATGGACTAAGACAAATTGAGTAACGCAAATTACCAATTGAGTAACGCTATTTACCATTTAAGTAACGCAATTTACAACTTGTTTTTCAACATCACAATTTGTTCCCCTTTGATGCCTGAGTGAAAAACCAAAAAAATAATGAACTATCACAAATTGAGTAACGCAAATTACAAATTGAGTAACGCCAGTTACCACTAAAGAAACGCCATTTACCACTTGTTTTTCAACTTCAAATTTTTTTTCCCTTTGATGCCTGTGTGAAAAAAAAAAAAAATAAGTACAATATCAATTGAGTAACGTAATTTACCACTTGTTTTTCAACCTCACATTTTGTTCCCCTTTGATGCCAGAGTGAAAAACCAAAAAATAATGGACTATTACAAATTGAGTAACGCACATTACAAATTTAGTAACGCCATTTACCACTGAAGAAACGCCATTTACCACTTGTTTTTCAACTTCACATTTTGTTTCCCTTTGATGCCTGTGTGGGAAAAAACAAAGTACAATATCAATTGAGTAACGCAATTTACCACTTGTTTTTCAACTTCACATTTTGTTCCCTTTTGATGCCTGAGTGAAAGACAAAAATAATGGACTACGACAAATTGGGTAACGCAAATTACCAATTGAGTAACGCCATTTACCAATTAAGTAACGCAATTTACAACTTGTTTTTGAACATCACATTTTGTTCCCCTTTGATGCCTGAGTGAAAAACAAAAAATACTGGACGATCACAAATTGAGTAACGCAAATTACAAATTGAGTAACACCATATACCACTCAAGAAACGCCATTTACCACTTGTTTTTCAACTTCACATTTTGTTTCCTGTTGATGCTTGTGTGGAAAAAAAAGATTACAATATCAATTGAGTAACGCAATTTACCACTTGTTTTTCAACTTCACATTTTGTTTCCCTTTGATGCCTGTGTGGGAAAAAACAAAGTACAATATCAATTGAGTAACGCAATTTACCACTTGTTTTTCAACATCACATTTTGTTCCCCTTTGATGCCTGAGTGAAAAACCAAAAAAATAATGAACTATCACAAACTGAGTAACGCAAATTACAAATTGAGTAACGCCAGTTACCACTCAAGAAACGCCATTTACCACTTGTTTTTCAACTTCACATTTTGTTTCCCTTTGATGCCTGTGTGAAAAACAAAAAAAAAAGTACAATATCAATTGAGTAACGCAATTTACCACTTGTTTTTCAACCTCACATTTTGTTCCCCTTTGATGCCAGAGTGAAAAACAAAAAATACTGGACCATCACAAATTGAGTAACGCAAATTACAAGTTGTGTAACACCATATACCACTCAAGAAACACCATTTACCACTTGGTTTTCAACTTCACATCTTGTTTCCCTTTGATGCCTGTGTGGGAAAAAACAAAGTACAATATCAATTGAGTAACGTAATTTACCACTTGTTTTTCAACTTCACATTTTGTTCCCTTTTGATGCCTGAGTGAAAAACAAAAATAATGGACTATGACAAATTGAGTAACGCAAATTACCAATTGAGTAACGCCATTTACCATTTAAGTAACGCAATTTACAACTTGTTTTTCAACATCACATTTTGTTCCCCTTTGATGCCTGAGTGAAAAACCAAAAAAATAATGAACTATCACAAATTGAGTAACACAAATTACAAATTGAGTAACGCCAATTACCACTCAAGAAACGCCATTTACCACTTGTTTTTCAACTTCACATTTTGTTTCCCTTTGATGCCTGTGTGAAAAATAAAAAAAAATAAGTACAATATGAATTGAGTAACGCAATTTACCACTTGTTTTTCAACCTCACATTTTGTTCCCCTTTGATGCCAGAGTGAAAAACCAAAAAATAATGGACTATCACAAATTGAGTAACGCACATTATGTAATATCCCGAATTTTGGGCCTATAGACTTGAAAATTAGTCTATTTTTAGAAGACTATTAAGCCCTATTTTTGAAGTGGCGAATTTAGAGTCAATATTTTGTGGCTTTTAGAAATTAATTGAGAAAGAAGAATCCTTTTATGGTATTGAGGATTTATTTCAGATGTATGCAATTAAATGAAGAAAAGATCAAGTTGTAGACATAAGTCTTGTAGGGAGTTAGGGAAGATTAAATGGGTTATTTTATGAGTGGACCTATAACACCCGGACATAACAATCTTACTTATATTTTATCTCCATTTGTGAATGGGAACGCAAGATATGGAGTCAAACTTAAGTCCACTCATGTTTGCCACTTTCAATCACCCTTTGGCATTATTTGGCAACACTTCATATTTGTTTATTATAGTGAATGCACACATAACCCTTCTTTTCTCCGATAACCCCACTCTTCCACTATCACTCCTATACATTCACATGCATCCATTCTATTTTCCATAAGACAACTCCCTTCCTCATCTCTTCACGGGCTCCATTCATGGTTAACACAAACACATGAGGACAAAAGGCATATGACAACACATTTCATTCACTTTGCTTATTCATTCACGGGTGGATCCTATGCAATATGTTCACTCTTTCAATTATATTGGAGAGCGTCTCTCCATTTCATTTTCGGTGAAGACACCGAATAAGAGAAAGAGAGCTCAGAAGAGAGTGAGAGATTGAGAGAAAGAAGTCATATGAGAATCATCGATCCACTTGTACAACACTATTATTCTGGAAATTCCGTAAGGCAGTTGGGTTCATGCGATATTTTGATCGGCTAAATGACTTCATCTGACTACAAAGTTTGGTAAGAATAAAGTACACTTCTTAATCTTTCAAATGAGTGCTAGAACGTATTAATCCGACGTCTAGAACTCTAGTTATGATTTTCTAAGTTTGGTTATAAAAACTGGAAAATCCTGCTTTCAGATTTAAGTTACGTTCACTTTTCGAATTTCTGAGAATTATACAGCTATTAATTGGCTTGATGAATATTTTTCTTATAAACTAGACTTATAGAACTTCAAATAGAATTTTGAATCACCTTAATCGGAGTTCTATAGAATTAGTTATGATTTTTCAAAGTTAGAAGTTGAACACTGAAAAACGTTGGTTTCCAGGAATGAACAGTGATTTTCGGATTTACTTTTAAAATAGTAAACATTTGAGTTTTCCTATGAAAATTTCCAGAATAAAAGTAGACTTATCAAGCTTTAATTTGATAGGTCACAAGCCTTAATTGGATTTATATTCAGGGAGTTATGAATTTTTGAAGTCAAGTATGAAATTTGGGACGTTTTCTGAAACATCTTCTGAACAGTGTTGACATTTTTGAAATCTGGGAATTATTGGAGTATGATTAAATGTTGAAACCAATTTTCCTAGAAACTAGACTTAATGAGGAGTTCATGGATTTTTGAACCACCTGATTTGGACACCTAGAACTCCAGATATGGATTTTTCAAGTTCAGCATTAAACCTGGACGTTTTTCTGGAACAGTGATGATGAATGAAAATTCTGGGAATAGTTTACATATATTTGACAGTCAAATGTATTTTCTTCTGAAAATAGATTTAATAAGGAACACGTGACTTTTGGAATCACCTTAATTGGAGTTTTGTGCAATTAAATATGAATTTTCAAAGTTAATTGGAAATTCTGTCAGATTATGGAGTTTATTTGGAAATAAGAGAAATAGAGAATTTGGACAAGTAGTAACTTGCCAACCATGAATATTTAATTATAAGATTCGGTATTTATCTGAGATGACCAGAGGATAGAGAACCGGATCAGGATTTGGAAAGGCTATCAGGTAGTAACTCTAATCTTGCATTCTTTGTATGTCTTTATATGATTGTATGTACCATTCAATATGTATAAATATGTACTGTATGAATTGTTTGTGCTGTATGTGCTGAATGTATATGTGATGGTTATCTGTCATATACTGATCTATGCTTAGAATGTAAGATTAACATGTTACTCTGGGAACCTTCGGGGTCCCAGTATTTGTTGCTACCTGTGGATTGTTCAGTTTAGAGAGCGAGGCTCACAAGGCAAGGCGGTACTCATTGTTGAATAGTGATGCTGGGATGGACCGAGAAATGCTATAGGTTATTTTTATTAGCCTATTTTAGAGACTAGAAATTTATTTGTATAGTCCTATGTGGATTTTGTTATGTAATCAGAATTTAATATCAGTATTACTATGCTAGAATGACTATGCTCATTAGGCTGTGCGCTACAACTCTGATAATAATTGATATATCAAGGGGTGTTACATTTAATGGTATCAGAGCAAAGGTTCTGGCATTTTTGGAAGAGTATACTGATATTGGATTACATAAACAAATGAAATAGCACGGAAAATGGATTCTGTTGCTAACTATAGGGCTCTTAATGTTGTGTCAAAATATGATTTAGATCCCCAGATTTTATTGAAACTTTGAGGTTAAGCTTGCTTAGGCGAGAAGATTTTCAAGAAGGTAAACTCTGAGTAGTATTGTAAGAATTTGAAATCCTTTGATTTATGATCAATGATGATACTTGGATAATCCTGATTGGTACCAGGATTAAGAGAATTGGAGTGATAGACAAACCCAGAAAATAGAATTTTTCCTGGATCACTAGTTGGCATGCTAGTACAAAGGAAGAGGTTGAATTATAGAAAATGAAATGGAGCATTTGTGAAATGTTCCCAGTTTAAAAATAATAATATATGAGCTGAAGTTCTGGCATTTGGCTAGGATACTCTGATGATATGAAAAGTATCTGTATTGAAAGTTAGATAATTCTGAGTGACAAGTTGGAATTAGAATATAAATTTTGATGATAGAATTATCAACTCAGAATTTCGAAGTCCGGTTAGGACATAAGTTCTGACAATAGGTTAGATTGATCTGCTGGAGCTTGAACTTATGTGATTAATTGAAAATGGGTGAGAAAAATATTCAAACTTGAAAATTCCCGTGAATCTTAGTATAAAAGTACAACCAGAAATTAGAATGCTAAGAAGAAAAGACAAGATGAATTCAAGCATCAAGAGCAACAGTTGGTACAATCCCACCACAAGCGTTGACCATCTCAAGTTTAAGTCTATGAATTTCTTCCTGAGTGGCTGCACTTGAGAGAGGACCATCAGAAGACATTGTTTTTCTCAATCTAGCTATTTGCCTCATAGTGATTCGAATTTTTACATAAGGCCAATGCTTTATTCCTCCCCTATGGCATATTTTCATTAGAACATTTTTGCATAGACGAACTTGTTGAGCCGCTTCTTGTTGAGGTAAATGGAATAAGTCTCTAAGATCATTTATTGACATTGATGCAGCTCTAATATTTTGTTCAGCTCTTGATCGGTATGGATTACTAGGTATGGGGACTGAAGGATTATTATTTACAACCATGAGCTCTTTTCCTTTATTGGATATATTTTCTGTATTGGTTGGAAATGAACTATTAGGGAGTTCATTTTGATTTTTAGTCCATTCCAAACCAACACAGAGGGCCTCATAGTAGGCTGATAGGGGATCTGACACCAGGACATACCCTAAAGATTTTTGATTCAAACAATAATTTTCTAGAAAATGTTTGACATCATCTAAATTTTTCTTACCAAAGTCAAATACTTGAGGACTGGAAGAACCTCCTTGTACGTCCTGGTGAAAGACAGCGTGGCATATCATACCAATCCTCCCATGAACTTCAAGTTTATGGTATTGAAGTCCATTGGTATGAATGATCTCTCGTAGAACATGGCAGCAACCACATGAAAATGGATTAGTAGTCTCAGTCAAGGTAGAAGCAGGATTCCTTGGTTGAGAAGGTACCGTAGACTCCATAAGTTCTGCCACATTACGACACTTTTGGACAGGTCGCCTTGATGGACCTGCTTCAGATTCCTTTCTGTTAGTAGTTGTAAAAATAGAATCTTGTATCCTTGGAGGAGGAGTAGGAATGTTAATCGTTGAGGCAGATGACTGAACGTTCATACTTACGGGATTTTGGGGAAGTAAAGAAGAATAAGGGTATGATACATTGTTTGACAAGTCAGACAATATGTTAGTCTGATAGTCATGAAGTAAGGCTTCAAGAAAGAAAGGGTTGAATGAATCGGAGACTGGAATAGAGTTACTTGAACCGGCCATGTTTAAGGATAATGTGAAAGGTTATAGTGAAGGTTACGATCGGAGAGGAAATGAATATGTGGAAGTTTTATGAAGCTTGAGAGAACGTGAAACATTTACTCTTTCTTTACTCGATTTATAGCTGGGCTAGTAACGTCTAGATTTTGTTAAGCAGCATCGAATTCTCATCTGTCGTTGGCTCAGAATAGTGCAGACTTTGTTATTATGTGGAAATTTTATGGCACCGCACCCTAATACAATCTGACACGCCCTAGCCACCTCTATAGGTCGGAGTCTTATAGACTTTCGGTCCAAACAGAAGACAGTGTAGCATTTATTGCCGGTTGTATCTTCAAGAAATTTAGTTTGACGAATACGCGTTGCATGAAGATTATTTCAAGATTGTGTCTCCTAGAAATTTGTCTTGGAGCGTGTAGTTGGTTCGAGATGTCAGACTTGCATTTGAAAAATGGAAGTCTGATCAGTTAAAGCCATCTCGAGAAAGGAGACTCTCTGGAAGTATTGGGAATTTGAAGTATCTCGGTGTAAGATCTGAATATCTTGAAGTATGAAAAATGGTGAATTTTTCAAATGCTAAGAAAATATAAGAACAAATGCGGTATGATTAAAGATAAGTTTGAATTTGTTCTGAGTCGAAACAATGTTTAGGTCAGTGTGTGATAAAGTAAATCTTGTGAACCTTGTGATTAGTGCTGCATTGTCAACAATGTTTTGTGTATGAATGGTTATTACCTCTGAGGTATAAGAATGATATTTAAAACATGTTTTGATGATATTGAGAAATGAGGTAGAGGTAGAACCTCGTAGAAATTGCTGAATTTTATTTGAATGTTTGAGGATAGTGCCTGAATATTGTAAGATATGAATCTTGGAAATGTTAGCAGGTTTATGGAATATGATCGAATTTTTAGAATTAGGTTGATAAACCTGAATGTTGGAGAGACAACTAAAGCATGTTACCAACTGAATTGAGGCTTGAGAATGAAATTTGGTAATGGAACTAATTCTTTAGGCATTGAATCGACCAGAATGAACAAAGGTACTAGAATGTGGTACCGATTAATTTAAATGAATTAAGGCACTAGAATATGGTACCAATGTGTATAATGTATTTTGCGGTTTCTAGATGTTGATCTAGCATAGTGTTGGATTTTGATTCAAAAAGTCTCCTTGGAATGAATGGTATGTTCTATGAATTGCTCAAGTAGCTAAAAATAGAACCTGAAGTGTATTTAGAAGTGAAGACCTTCTGTAATAGTTGTCTGTTCCTGGTTATGTTGAAAATTGAATTTTGTATTTACCAATGCACCTGCAGTATTTGTGGATTTGCGGAATTGAATTTTCGAATTTGTGAATTTTTGAAATTGAATTTTTGAATGAAATATTTTTCAACCTAATTTGAGACCAGTTTGAATGGTCTGTTTGCGAAATGTGTTGTCTCATAAAAAGGGTTTTGTTAGAACCCAGAATTTGAAACTGAGTTTTCAACTTTGTTGTGGTAGATGCAGTACAGAACTGGAAGAGGCCAGAAACTATTGTAGATTTACATGGTTTGCTGGGTCTTGCCAGATGAATTTGAAAAATTTTAAAATCGCTGGCCATTGTTGAAAATTCTTTTGAGGGGATTAGTTTGTAGAGCTGACACTCGCACCAGCAACGTATGTTCTCAATCTGAGTAGTTCCGCCTTGTGAGGGCGTGCATTTTGCCTTGTCTGGTCGGTACCCACGCAGGCGTTTGGAGCAAGGCTCCTGGATTATGGTTCTTGTCCCGGGTATGGGATTCCGGTGGGTGACCCGTTATTTGTGCCAGTGCGGACACTGGGTCTCTTGTGGACGGAAACTCTCCCACATTGACCGACAGGTATGTCACCACTTCAGTGGTTTGCGTATGAAAGGATTGGGATGTGTCGCTGTACTGAAAGGTTGAAATGGTGCCATGTGCTCTCGATTGTGAAAACTTTTTGAAATAAGTTATCCTGCTCAAAAGTGTGTGCCGGTAGTAAATGTTTTCTGAAACCAATCCGGCAGTAGATGTGTTTTCATGAATATTTGATATGGCAGCGATGAAGTTTGAAAATGTGACAGCACCATTACTTTTTGGTGTAGTGTGAATTATGAAATGTTTTGCAACCACAAAGATTTTCAAAGTGTGAAAATTTGAATTTGAGACAACATGGATAAATGAAAAGCAGTGATGCAATTAACATTATTGATATGTTAAAATTAAAGCGGTGCAGTTGGTGATTGTAATAATACCGGAACAGAAACTGTTAGAATGGTCTTGAGATCTGAACCAACTAGGTCAGATAGTACAAGTCAGTTATGGAGCTGAGAAAGAGAAAGTAGTCTGTAAGCGTTAATTGAAGAAGCTCAGACACAAGATAGACGAGTTGAGACTCGAGAATGTAAACCCAGTATGCAACTTTGCATAAGGACGATGTCTTTTGGCTGTAAGACTTGTGATTGAATACAACTCTTAGGTATATGCTGATTATGAAAGTTGCAAAAAAAAAAAAAAAAAGTTGTGTGCTTAGTAAGCGTACATAGAAAAGGATAGATTGAAAGTCAAGAATGATTCCCTGAGATAAAAATGTTCAAATTTCGAGGACGAAATTTATTGAACAGGGGGAGAAATGTAATATCCCGAATTTTGGGCCTATAGACTTGAAAATTAGTCTATTTTTAGAAGACTATTAAGCCCTATTTTTGAAGTGGCGAATTTAGAGTCAATATTTTGTGGCTTTTAGAAATTAATTGAGAAAGAAGAATCCTTTTATGGTATTGAGGATTTATTTCAGATGTATGCAATTAAATGAAGAAAAGATCAAGTTGTAGACATAAGTCTTGTAGGGAGTTAGGGAAGATTAAATGGGTTATTTTATGAGTGGACCTATAACACCCGGACATAACAATCTTACTTATATTTTATCTCCATTTGTGAATGGGAACGCAAGATATGGAGTCAAACTTAAGTCCACTCATGTTTGCCACTTTCAATCACCCTTTGGCATTATTTGGCAACACTTCATATTTGTTTATTATAGTGAATGCACACATAACCCTTCTTTTCTCCGATAACCCCACTCTTCCACTATCACTCCTATACATTCACATGCATCCATTCTATTTTCCATAAGACAACTCCCTTCCTCATCTCTTCACGGGCTCCATTCATGGTTAACACAAACACATGAGGACAAAAGGCATATGACAACACATTTCATTCACTTTGCTTATTCATTCACGGGTGGATCCTATGCAATATGTTCACTCTTTCAATTATATTGGAGAGCGTCTCTCCATTTCATTTTCGGTGAAGACACCGAATAAGAGAAAGAGAGCTCAGAAGAGAGTGAGAGATTGAGAGAAAGAAGTCATATGAGAATCATCGATCCACTTGTACAACACTATTATTCTGGAAATTCCGTAAGGCAGTTGGGTTCATGCGATATTTTGATCGGCTAAATGACTTCATCTGACTACAAAGTTTGGTAAGAATAAAGTACACTTCTTAATCTTTCAAATGAGTGCTAGAACGTATTAATCCGACGTCTAGAACTCTAGTTATGATTTTCTAAGTTTGGTTATAAAAACTGGAAAATCCTGCTTTCAGATTTAAGTTACGTTCACTTTTCGAATTTCTGAGAATTATACAGCTATTAATTGGCTTGATGAATATTTTTCTTATAAACTAGACTTATAGAACTTCAAATAGAATTTTGAATCACCTTAATCGGAGTTCTATAGAATTAGTTATGATTTTTCAAAGTTAGAAGTTGAACACTGAAAAACGTTGGTTTCCAGGAATGAACAGTGATTTTCGGATTTACTTTTAAAATAGTAAACATTTGAGTTTTCCTATGAAAATTTCCAGAATAAAAGTAGACTTATCAAGCTTTAATTTGATAGGTCACAAGCCTTAATTGGATTTATATTCAGGGAGTTATGAATTTTTGAAGTCAAGTATGAAATTTGGGACGTTTTCTGAAACATCTTCTGAACAGTGTTGACATTTTTGAAATCTGGGAATTATTGGAGTATGATTAAATGTTGAAACCAATTTTCCTAGAAACTAGACTTAATGAGGAGTTCATGGATTTTTGAACCACCTGATTTGGACACCTAGAACTCCAGATATGGATTTTTCAAGTTCAGCATTAAACCTGGACGTTTTTCTGGAACAGTGATGATGAATGAAAATTCTGGGAATAGTTTACATATATTTGACAGTCAAATGTATTTTCTTCTGAAAATAGATTTAATAAGGAACACGTGACTTTTGGAATCACCTTAATTGGAGTTTTGTGCAATTAAATATGAATTTTCAAAGTTAATTGGAAATTCTGTCAGATTATGGAGTTTATTTGGAAATAAGAGAAATAGAGAATTTGGACAAGTAGTAACTTGCCAACCATGAATATTTAATTATAAGATTCGGTATTTATCTGAGATGACCAGAGGATAGAGAACCGGATCAGGATTTGGAAAGGCTATCAGGTAGTAACTCTAATCTTGCATTCTTTGTATGTCTTTATATGATTGTATGTACCATTCAATATGTATAAATATGTACTGTATGAATTGTTTGTGCTGTATGTGCTGAATGTATATGTGATGGTTATCTGTCATATACTGATCTATGCTTAGAATGTAAGATTAACATGTTACTCTGGGAACCTTCGGGGTCCCAGTATTTGTTGCTACCTGTGGATTGTTCAGTTTAGAGAGCGAGGCTCACAAGGCAAGGCGGTACTCATTGTTGAATAGTGATGCTGGGATGGACCGAGAAATGCTATAGGTTATTTTTATTAGCCTATTTTAGAGACTAGAAATTTATTTGTATAGTCCTATGTGGATTTTGTTATGTAATCAGAATTTAATATTAGTATTACTATGCTAGAATGACTATGCTCATTAGGCTGTGCGCTACAACTCTGATAATAATTGATATATCAAGGGGTGTTACACATTACAAATTTAGTAACGCCATTTACCACTGAAGAAACGCCATTTACCACTTGTTTTTCAACTTCACATTTTGTTTCCCTTTGATGCCTGTGTGGGAAAGAACAAAGTACAATATCAATTGAGTAACGCAATTTACCACTTGTTTTTCAAGTTAACATTTTGTTCCCTTTTGATGGCTGAGTGAAAGACAAAAATAATGGACTAAGACAAATTGAGTAACGCAAATTACCAATTGAGTAACACCATTTACCATTTAAGTAACGCTATTTACAACTTGTTTTTCAACATCACATTTTGTTCCCAATTGATGCCTAAGTGAAAAACCAAAAAAATAATGAACTATCACAAATTGAGTAACGCAAATTACAAATTGAGTAATGCCAGTTACCACTCAAGAAACGCCATTTAACACTTGTTTTTCAACTTCACATTTTGTTTCCCTTTGATGCCTGTGTGAAAAATAAAAAAAATAAGTACAATATCAATTGAGTAACGCAATTTACCACTTGTTTTTCAACCTCACATTTTGTTCCCCTTTGATGCCAGAGTGAAAAACCAAAAAATAATGGACTATCACAAATTGAGTAACACACATTACAAATTTAGTAACGCCATTTACCAGTGAAGAAACGCCATTAACCACTTGTTTTTCAACTTCACATTTTGTTTCCCTTTGAAGCCTGTGTGGGAAAAAACAAAGTACAATATCAATTGAGTAACGCAATTTACCACTTGTTTTTCAACTTCACATTTTGTTCCCTTTTGATGCCTGAGTGAAAGACAAAAATAATGGACTACGACAAATTGGGTAACGCAAATTACCAATTGAGTAACGCCATTTACCAATTAAGTAACGCAATTTACAACTTGTTTTTCAACATCACATTTTGTTCCCCTTTGATGCCTGAGTGAAAAACAAAAAATATTGGACCATCACAAATTGAGTAACGCAAATTACAAATTGAGTAACACCATATACCACTCAAGAAACACCATTTACCACTTGTTTTTCAACTTCACATCTTGTTTCCCTTTGATGCCTCTCTGGGAAAAAAAAAGTACAATATCAATTGAGTAACGCAATTTACCACTTGTTTTTCAAGTTCACATTTTGTTCCCTTTTGATGCCTCAGTGAAAAACAAAAATAATGGACTAAGACAAATTGAGTAACGCAAATTACCAATTGAGTAACGCCATTTACCATTTAAGTAACGCAATTTACAACTTGTTTTTCAACATCACATTTTGTTCCCCTTTGATGCCTGAGTGAAAAACCAAAAAAATAATGAACTATCACAAATTGAGTAACGCAAATTACAAATTGAGTAACGCCAGTTACCACTCAAGAAACGCCATTTACCACTTGTTTTTCAACTTCACATTTTGTTTCCCTTTGATGCCTGTGTGAAAAATAAAAAAAAAATAAGTACAATATGAATTGAGTAACGCAATTTACCACTTGTTTTTCAACCTCACATTTTGTTCCCCTTTGATGCCAGAGTGAAAAACCAAAAAATAATGGACTATCACAAATTGAGTAGCGCACATTACAAATTTAGTAACTCCATTTACCACTTGTTTTTCAACTTCACATTTTGTTTCCCTTTGATGCCTGTGTGGGAAAAAACAAAGTACAATATCAATTGAGTAACGCAATTTACCACTTGTTTTTCGACTTCACATTTTGTTCCCTTTTGATGCCTGAGTGAAAGACAAAAATATTGGACTACGACAAATTGGGTAACGCAAATTACCAATTGAGTAACGCCATTTACCAATTAAGTAACGCAATTTACAACTTGTTTTTCAACATCACATTTTGTTCCCCTTTGATGCCTGAGTGAAAAAAAAAAATACTGGACCATCACAAATTGAGTAACGCAAATTACAAATTGAGTAACACCATATACCACTCAAGAAACACCATTTACCACTTGTTTTTCAACTTCACATCTTGTTTCCCTTTGATGCCTCTCTGGGAAAAAAAAAGTACAATATCAATTGAGTAACGCAATTTACCACTTGTTTTTCAAGTTCACATTTTGTTCCCTTTTGATGCCTCAGTGAAAAACAAAAATAATGGACTAAGACAAATTGAGTAACGCAAATTACCAATTGAGTAACGCCATTTACCATTTAAGTAACGCAATTTACAACTTGTTTTTCAACATCGAATTTTGTTCCCCTTTGATGCCTAAGTCAAAAACCAAAAAAAAAAAAGGACAATCACAAATTGAGTAACGCAAATTACAAATTGAGTAACCCCATTTACCACTCAAGAAACGCCATTTACCACTTGTTTTTGAACTTCACATTTTGTTTCCCTTTGATGCCTGTGTGGCAAAAAAAAAGTACAATATCAATTGTGTAACGCAGTTTACCACTTGTTTTTCAACTTCACATTTTGTTCCCTTTTGATGGCTGAGTGAAAGACAAAAATAATGGACTACGACAAATTGGGTAACGCATATTACCAATTGATTAACGCCATTTACCAATTACGTAACGCAATTTACAACTTGTTTTTCAACATCACATTTTGTTCCCCTTTGATGCCTGAGTGAAAAACAAAAAATACTGGACTATCACAAATTGAGTAACGCAAATTACAAATTGAGTAACACCATATACCACTCAAGAAACGCCATTTACCACTTGTTTTTCAACTTCACATTTTGTTTCCTGTTGAAGCCTGTGTGGAAAGAAAGGATTACAATATCAATTGAGTAACGCAATTTACCACTTGTTT
Organism: Acacia crassicarpa; assembly: GCA_034222035.1. Taxonomy (NCBI): domain Eukaryota; kingdom Viridiplantae; phylum Streptophyta; class Magnoliopsida; order Fabales; family Fabaceae; genus Acacia; species Acacia crassicarpa. The sequence continues at coordinate 25,494,791 of JAWXYG010000010.1, read as the reverse complement.
TTCAACTTCACATTTTGTTTCCCTTTGATGCCTGTGTGGGAAAAAACAAAGTACAATATCAATTGAGTAACACAATTTACCACTCTTTTTTCAACTTCACATTTTTTTACCTTTTGATGGATGAGTGAAAGACAAAAATAATGGACTAAGACAAATTGAGTAACGCAAATTACCAATTCAGTAATGCCATTTACCAATTAAGTAACGCAATTTAACACTTGTTTTTCAACATCTCATTTTGTTCCCCTTTGATGCCTGAGTGAAAATCCAAAAAATAAAGGACAATCACAAATTGAGTAACGCAAATTACAAATTGAGTAACGCCATTTACCACTCAAGAAACGCCAATTTCCACTTGTTTTTCAACTTCACATTTTGTTTCCCTTTGATGCCTGTGTGGAAAAAAAAGATTACAATATCAATTGAGTAACGCAATTAACCACTTGTTTTTCAACTTCGAATTTTCTTCCCCTTTGATGCCTGAGTGAAAAACCAAAAAATAATGGACTATCACAATTTGAGTAACGCAAATTACAAATTGAGTAACGCCATTTACCACTCAAGAAACGCCATTTACCGCTTGTTTTTCAACTTCACATTTTGTTTCCCTTTGATGCCTGTGTGGAAAAAAAATTTACAATATCAATTGAGTAACGCAATTTACCACTTGTTTTTCTACTTCACATTTTGTTCCCCTTTGATACCTGAATGAAAAAGCAAAAATTAATGGACTATCACAGATTGAGTAGCGCAAATTACACATTGAGTAACGCCATATACCACTCAAGAAACGCCATTTACCACATGTTTTTCAACTTCACATTTTGTTTCCCTTTGATGCCTGTGTGGAAAAAATTGTACAATATCAATTGAGTAACGCAATTTACAACTTGTTTTTCAACTTCACATTTTGTTCCCCTTTGATGCCTGAACGAAAAAGCAAAAAATAATGGACTATCACAAATTGAGTAGCGCAAATTACACATTGAGTAACGCCATATACCACTCAAGAAACGCCATTTACCACATGTTTTTCAACTTCACATTTTGTTTCCCTTTGATGCCTGTGGGGAAAAAAAAGATTACAATATTAATTGAGTAACGCAATTAACCACTTGTTTTTCAACTTCGAATTTTGTTCCCCTTTGATGCCTGAGTGAAAAACCAAAAAATAATGGACTATCACAAAATTGAGTAACGCAAATTACACATTGAGTAACGCCATTTACCACTCAAGAAACGCCATTTGCCACTTGTTTTTCAACTTCACATTTTGTTTCCCTTTGATGCCTGTGTGGGAAAAAAAAGTACAATATCAATTGAGTAATGCAATTTACCACTTGTTTTTCAACTTCACATTTTGTTCCCCTTTGATGCCTGAATGAAAAACCAAAAAATATGGACTATCACAAATTGAGTACCGCAAATTGCACATTGAGTAACACCATATACCACTCAAGAAACGCCATTTACCACAAGTTTTTCAACTTCACATTTTTTTTCCTGTTGATGCCTGTGTGGAAAAAAAAGATTACAATATCAATTGAGTAACACAATTTACCACTTGTTTTTCAACTTCACATTTTGTTTCCATTTGATGCCTGTGCGGGAAAAAACAAAGTACAATATCAATTGAGTAACGCAATTTACCACTTGTTTTTCAACTTCACATTTTGTTCCCTTTTGATGCCTGCGTGAAAGACAAAAATAATGGACTACGAAAAATTGGGTAACGCAAATTACCAATTGAGTAATGCCATTTACCATTTAAGTAACGCAATTTACAACTTGTTTTTCAACATCACATTTTGTTCCCCTTTGATGCCTGAGTGAAAAACCAAAAAATAAAGGACAATCACAAATTGAGAAACGCAAATTACAAATTGAGTAACGCCACTTACCACTCAAGAAATTCCATTTACCACTTGTTTTTCGACTTCACATTTTGTTTCCCTTTGATGCCTGTGTGAAAAGTAAAAAAAAAATAAGTACAATATCGATTGAGTAACGCAATTTACCACTTGTTTTTCAACGTCACATTTTTTTCCCCTTTGATGCTAGAGGGAAAAACCAAAAAATAATGGACTATCGCAAATTGAGTAACGCAAATTACAAATTGAGTAACGCCTTTTACCACTAAAGAAACGCCATTTACCACTTGTTTTTCAACTTCACATTTTGTTTCCCTTTGATGCCTGTGTGAAAAATAGAAAAAAATATGAACAATATCAATTGAGTAATGCAATTTACCACTTGTTTTTGAACTTCACATTTTGTTTCCCTTTGATTCCTGTGTGGAAAAAAAAAGAGTACAATATCAATTGAGTAACGCAATTTACCACTTGGTTTTCAACTTCGCATTTTTTTCCCTTTTGATGGCTGTATGAAAGACAAAATTAATGGACTAAGACAAATTGGGTAACGCAAATTTCCAATTCCGAAACGCCATTTACCAATTAAGTAACGCAATTTACAACTTGTTTTTCAACATCTCATTTTGTTCCCCTTTGATGCCTGAGTGAAAAACCAAAAAATAAAGGACAATCACAAATTGAGTAACGAGAATTACAAATTGAGTAACGCCACTTACCACTCAAGAAATTCCATTTACCACTTGTTTTTCAACTTCCCATTTTGTTTCCCTTTGATGCCTGTGTGAAAAGTAAAAACAAATAAGTACAATATCGATTGAGTAACGAAATTTACCACTTGTTTTTCAACGTCACATTTTTTTCCCCTTTGATGCTAGAGGGAAAAACCAAAAAATAATGGACTATCTCAAATTGAGTAACGCAAATTACAAATTGAGTAACGCCATTTACCACTCAAGAAACGCCATTTACCACTTGTTTTTCAACTTCACATTTTGTTTCCCTTTGATGCCTGTGTGAAAAATAGAAAAAAATATGAACAATATCAATTGAGTAACGCAATTTACTACTTGTTTTTCAACTTCACATTTTGTTCCCCTTTGATGCCTGAATGAAAAACCAAAAAAATAATGGTCTATCACAAATTGAGTAACGCAAATTAAAAATTGAGTAACGCCATTTACCACTCAAGAAACGCCAATTTCCACTTGTTTTTCAACTTCACATTTTGTTTCCCTTTGATGCCTGTGTGGAAAAATAAGTACAATATCAATTGAGTAACGCAATTTACCACTTGTTTTTCAACTTCATATTTTGTTCCCCTTGGATGCCTGAATGAAAAAGCAAAAAATAATGGACTATCACAAATTGAGTACCGCAAATTACAAATTGAGTAACGCCCTATACCACTCAAGAAACGCAATTTACCACTTGTTTTTCTACTTCACATTTTGTTTCCTGTTGATGCCTGTGAGGAAAAAAAAGATTACAATATCAATTGAGTAACGCAATTTTCCAGTTGTTTTTCAACTTCAGATTTTGTTTCCCTTTATTGCCTCTGTGGGAAAAAACAAAGTACAATATCAATTGAGTAACGCAATTTACCACTTGTTTTTCAACTTCACATTTTGTTCCCTTTTGATTCCTGAGTGAAAAACAAAAATAATGGACTAAGACAAATTGAGTAATGCAAATTTCCAATTGAGTAACGCCATTTACCATTTAAGTAACACAATTTTCAACTTGTTTTTCAACATCACATTTTGTTCCCCTTTGATGCCTGAGTGAAAAACCAAAAAAATAATGAACTATCACAAATTGAGTAACGCAAATTACAAATTGAGTAACGCCATTTACCACTCAAGAAACGCCATTTACCAGTTGTTTCTGAACTTCACATTTTGTTTCCCTTTGATGCCTGTGTGGAAAAAAAATGAGTACAATATCAATTGAGTAACGCAATTTACCACTTCTTTTTCAACTTCACATTTTGTTCCCTTTTGATGGCTGAGTGAAAGACAAAAATAATGGACTACGTCAAATTGGGAAACACAAATTACCAATTCAGTAACGCCATTTACCAATTAAGTAACGCAATTTACAACTTGTTTTTCAACATCACATTTTGTTCTCCTTTGATGCCTGAGTGAAAAACCAAAAAATAAAGGACAATCACAAATTGAGAAAGGCAAATTACAAATTGAGTAACGCCACTTACCACTCAAGAAATTCCATTTACCACTTGTATTTCGACTTCACATTTTGTTTCCCTTTGATGCCTGTGTGAAAAATAAGAAAAAATAAGTACAATATCAATTGAGTAACGCAAGTTACCACTTTTTTTTCAACTTCACATTTTGTTCCCTTTTGATGCCTGAGTGAAAAACAAAAATAATGGACTAACACAAATTGAGTAACGCAAATTACCAATTGAGTAACGCCATTTACCATTTAAGAAACGCAATTTACAACTTGTTTTTTAACATCACATTTTGTTCCCCTTTGATGCCTGACTGAAAAACCAAAAAAATAATGGACTATCACAGATTGAGTAACGCAAATTACAAATTGAGTAACGCCATGTACTACTCAAGAAACGCCTTTGACCACATGTTTTTGAACTTCACATTTTGTTTCCCTTTGATGCCTGTGTTGAAAAAAACACAGTACAATAGCAATTGAGTAACGCAATTTACAGCTTGTTTTTCAACTTCACATTTTGTTCCCTTTTGATGGCTGAAAGAAAAACAAAAATAATGGACTAAAACAAATTGAGTAACGCAAATTACCAATTGCGTATTGCCATTTACCATCTAAGTAAAGAAATTTACAACCTGTTTTTCAACATCACATTTTGTTCCCCTTTGACGCCTGAGTGAAAAACCAAAAAAATAATGATTAACGCAAATTAAAAATTGAGTAACGCCACTTACCACTCAAGAAATTCCATTTACCACTTGTTTTTCGACTTCACATTTTGTTTCCCTTTGATGCCTGTGTGAAAAAAAGGGTACAATATCAATTGAGTAACGCAATTTACCACTTGTTTTTCAACTTCACATTTTTTCCCCTTTGATGCCAGAGTGAAAAACCAAAAAATAATGGCCTAGCACAAATTGAGTAACGCCATTTACCACTCAAGAAACGCCATTTTCCACTTGTTTTTCAACTTCACATTTTGTTTCCCTTTGATGCCTGTGTGGAAAAAAAAGATTAAAATATCAATTGAGTAACGCAATTAACCACTTGTTTTTCAACTTCAAATTTTGTTCCCCTTTGATGGCTGAGTGAAAAACCAAAAAATAATGGACTATCACAAATTGAGTAACGCCTTTTACCACTGAAGAAACGCCATTTACCACTTGTTTTTCAACTTCACATTTTGTTTCCCTTTGATGCCTGTGTGGAAAAAAAAGTACAATATCAATTGAGTAACACAATTTACCACTTGTTTTTCAACTTCACATTTTGGGTAACGCAAATTTCCAATTCAGAAACGCCATTTACCAATTAAGTAACGCAATTTACAACTTGTTTTTCAACATCTCATTTTGTTCTCCTTCGATGCCTGAGTGAAAAACCAAAAAATAAAGCACAATCACAAATTGAGTAACGCAAATTACAAATTGAGTAACGCCACTTACCACTCAAGAAATTCCATTTACCACTTGTTTTTCAACTTCACATTTTGTTTCCCTTTGATGCCTGTGTGAAAAGTAAAAAAAAATAAGTACAATATCAATTGAGTAACGCAATTTACCACTTTTTTTTCAACTTCACATTTTGTTCCCTTTTGATGCCTGAGTGAAAAACAAAAATAATGGACTAAGACAAATTAAGTAACGCATATTACCAATTGAGTTACGCCATTTACCATTTAAGTAACACAATTTACAACTTGTTTTTCAACATCACCATTTTTTCCCCTTTGATGCCTGAGTGAAAAACCAAAAAAATAATGAAGTACCACAAATTGAGTAACGCAAATTACAAATTGAGTAACGCCATTTACCACTCAAGAGACGCCATTTACCACTTGTTTTTCAACTTCACATTTTGTTTCCCTTTGATGCCTGTGTCGAAAAAAAAAAGAGTACAATATCAATTGAGTAACCCAATTTACCACTTGTTTTTCAACTTCACATTTTGTTCCCTTTTGATGGCTGAGTGAAAGACAAAAATAATGGACTAAGACAAATTGGGTAACGCAAATTACCAATTGAGTAACGCCATTTACCAATTAAGTAACGCAATTTACAACTTGTTTTTCAACATCACATTTTGTTCTCGTTTCATGCCTGAGTGAAAAACCAAAAAATAATGGACTATCACAAATTGAGTAACGCAAATTACAAATTGAGTAACACCATATACCACTCAAGAAACGCCATTTACCACTTGTTTTTCAACTTCACATTTTGTTTCCTGTTGATGCCTGTGTGGAAAAAAAAGATTACAATATCAATTGAGTAACGCAATTTACCACTTGTTTTTCAACTTCACATTTTGTTTCCCTTTGATGCCTGTGTGGGAAAAAACAAAGTACAATATCAATTGAGTAACGAAATTTACCACTTGTTTTTCAACTTCACATTTTGTTCCCTTTTGATGCCTGAGTGAAAAACAAAAATAATGGACTAAGACGAATTGAGTAACGCAAATTACCAATTGAGTAACGCCATTTACGATTTAAGTAACGCAATTTACAACTTGTTTTTCAACATCACATTTTGTTACCCTTTGACGCCCGAGGGAAAAACCAAAAAAAAATGCACTATCACAAATTGAGTAACGCACACTACAAATTGAGTAACACCATATACCACTCAAGAAACTCCATTTACCACTTGTTTTTAAACTTCACATTTTGTTTCCCTTTGATGCCTGTGTGGGAAAAAACAAAGCACAATATCAATTGAGTAACGCAATTAACCACTTGTTTTTCAACTTCACATATTTTTCCCTTTTGATGCCTGACTGAAAAACAAAAATAATGGACTAAAACAAATTGAGTAACGCAAATTACCAATTGAGTAACGCCATTTACCATTTAAATAAAGAAATTTACAACTTGTTTTTCAACATCACATTTTGTTCCCCTTTGACGCCTGAGTGAAAAACCAAAAAAATAATGAGTAACGCAAATTACAAATTGAGTAACGCCACTTACCACTCAAGAAATTCCATTCTCCACTTGTTTTTCGACTTCACATTTTGTTTCCCTTTGATGCCTGTGTGGGAAAAAAACAAAGTACAATATCAATTGAGTAACGCAATTTACCACTTGTTTTTCAACTTCACATATTTTTCCCTTTTGATGCCTGACGGAAAAAAAAAAATGGACTAAAACAAATTGAGTAACGCAAATTACCAATTGAGTAACGCCATTTACCATTTAAATAAAGAAATTTACAACTTGTTTTTCAACATCACATTTTGTTCCCCTTTGACGCCTGAGTGAAAAACCAAAAAAATAATGAGTAACGCAAATTACAAATTGAGTAACGCCACTTACCACTCAATAAATTCCATTTTCCACTTGTTTTTCGACTTCACATTTTGTTTCCCTTTGATGCCTGTGTGGAAAAAAAAAGTACAATATCAATTGAGTAACGCAATTTACCACTTGTTTTTCAACTTCACATTTTTTTCTCCTTTGATGCCAGAGTGAAAAACCAAAAAATAATGGCCTAGCACAAATTGAGTAACGCCATTTACCACTCAAGAAACGCCATTTTCCACTTGTTTTTCAACTTCACATTTTGTTTCACTTTGATGCCTGTGTGGAAAAAAAAGATTAAAATATCAATTGAGTAACGCAATTAACCACTTGTTTTTCAACTTCGAATTTTGTTCCCCTTTGATGCCTGAGTGAAAAACCAAAAAATAAAGGACAATCACAAATTGAGTAACGCAAATTACAAATTGAGTAACGCCACTTACCACTCAAGAAATTCCATTTACCACTTGTTTTTCGACTTCACATTTTGTTTCCCTTTGATGCCTGTGTGAAAAGTAAAAAAAAATAAGTACAATATCGATTGAGTAACGCAATTTACCACTTGTTTTTCAACGTCACATTTTTTTCCCCTTTGATGCTAGAGGGAAAAACCAAAAAATAATGGACTATCGCAAATTGAGTAACGCAAATTACAAATTGAGTAACGCCTTTTACCACTAAAGAAACGCCATTTACCACTTGTTTTTCAACTTCACATTTTGTTTCCCTTTGATGCCTGTGTGAAAAATAGAAAAAAATATGAACAATATCAATTGAGTAATGCAATTTACCACTTGTTTTTGAACTTCACATTTTGTTTCCCTTTGATTCCTGTGTGGAAAAAAAAAGAGTACAATATCAATTGAGTAACGCAATTTACCACTTGCTTTTCAACTTCACATTTTGTTCCCTTTTGATTGCTGAGTGAAAGACAAAAATAATGGACTAAGACAAATTGGGTAACGCAAATTTCCAATTCCGAAACGCCATTTACCAATTAAGTAACGCAATTTACAACTTGTTTTTCAACATCTCATTTTGTTCCCCTTTGATGCCTGAGTAAAAAACCAAAAAATAAAGGACAATCACAAATTGAGTAACGCAAATTACAAATTGAGTAACGCCACTTACCACTAAAGAAATTCCATTTACCACTTGTTTTTCAACTTCACATTTTTTTTCCCTTTGATGCCTGTGTGAAAAATAAAAAAATAATAAGTACAATATCAATTGAGTAATGCAATTTGCCACTTGTTTTTCTACTTCACATTTTTTTCCCTTTTGATGCCAGAGTGAAAAACCAAAAAATAATGGATTATCACAAATTGAGTAACGCAAATTACAAATTGAGTAACGCCATTTACCACTTGTTTTTCAACTTCACATTTTTTTCCCTTTGATGCCTGTGTGGGAAAAAAAGATTACAATATCAATTGAGTAACGCAATTTACCACTTGTTTTTCAACTTCACATTTTGTTTCCCTTTGATGCTTGTGTGGAAAAAACAAAGTACAATATCAATTGAGTAACGCAATTTACCACTTGTTTTTCAACTTCACATTTTGTTCCCTTTTGATGCCTGAGTGAAAAACAAAAATAATGGACTATGACAAATTGAGTAACGCAAATTACCAATTGAGTAACGCAATTTACCATTTAAGTTACGCAATTTAGAACTTGTTTTTCAACATCACATTTTGTTCACCTTTGATGCCTGAGTGAAAAACCAAAAAAATAAAGGACAATCACAAAATGAGTAACGCAAATTACAAAATGAGTAACGCCATTTTCCACTCAGGAAGCGCCATTTACCACTTGTTTTTGAACTTCACATTTTGTTTCCCATTGATGCCTGTGTGAAAAAAAAAAGTAGAATATCAATTGAGTAACGCAATTTACCACTTGTTTTTCAGCATCACATTTTGTTCCCTTTTCATGGCTGAGTGAAGGACAAAAACAATGGACTAAGACAAAATGGGTTACACAAATTACGAATTGAGTAACGCCATTTACCAATTAAGTAAAGCAATTTACAACTTGTTTTTCAACATCACATTTTGTTCCCCTTTGATGCCTGAGTGAAAAACCAAAAAATAAAGGACAATCACAAATGGAGTAACGCAAATTACAAATTGAGTAACGCCACTTACCACTCAAGAAAGGCCATTTACCACTTGTTTTTCAACTTCACATTTTGTTTCCCTTTGATGCCTGTGTGGAAAAAAAAGAGTACAATATCAATTGAGTAACGCAATTTACCACTTGCTTTTCAACTTTGCATTTTGTTCCCCTTTGATGCCTGAGTGAAAATCCAAAAAATAATGGACTATCGAAAATTGAGTAATGCAAATTACAGATTGAGTAACGCCATTTACCACAAAAGAAACGCCATTTACCACTTGTTTTTCAACTTCACATTTTGTTTCCCTTCGATGCCTGTGTGGAAAAAAAAGATTACAATATCAATTGAGTAACGCAATTTACCACTTGTTTTTCAACTTCACATTTTGTTTCCCTTTGATGCCTGTGTGGGAAAAAGCAAATTACATCATTTGAGTAACGCAATTTACCACTTGTTTTTCAACTTCACATTTTGTTCCCTTTTGATGCCTGTGTGAAAAATAAAAATAATGGACTATGACAAATTGAGTAACGCAAATTACCGATTGAGTAACGCCATTTACCATTTAAGTAACGCAATTTACAACTTGTTTTTCAACATCACATTTTGTTCCCCTTTGATGCCTGAGTGAAAAACCAAAAAAATAATGGACTATCACAAATTGAGTAACGCAAATTACAAATTGAGTAACGCCATTTACCACTCAAGAAACGGCATTTTCCACTTGTTTTTGAACTTCACATTGTGTTTCCCTTTGATGCCTGTGTGGAAAAAAAAAGAACAATATCAATTGAGTAACACAATTTACCACTTGTTTTTCAACTTCACATTTTGTTTCCATTTGATGCCTGTGCGGGAAAAAACAAAGTACAATATCAATTGAGTAACGCAATTTACCACTTGTTTTTCAACTTCACATTTTGTTCCCTTTTGATGCCTGCGTGAAAGACAAAAATAATGGACTACGAAAAATTGGGTAACGCAAATTACCAATTGAGTAACGCAATTTACCATTTAAGTAACGCAATTTACAACTTGTTTTTCAACATCACATTTTGTTCCCCTTTGATGCCTGAGTGAAAAACCAAAAAATAAAGGACAATCACAAATTGAGAAATGCAAATTACAAATTGAGTAACGCCACTTACCACTCAAGAAATTCCATTTACCACTTGTTTTTCGACTTCACATTTTGTTTCCGTTTGATGCCTGTGTGAAAAGTAAAAAAAAATAAGTACAATATCGATTGTGTAACGCAATTTACCACTTGTTTTTCAACGTCACATTTTTTTCCCCTTTGATGCTAGAGGGAAAAACCAAAAAATAATGGACTATCGCAAATTGAGTAACGCAAATTACAAATTGAGTAACGCCTTTTACCACTAAAGAAACGCCATTTACCACTTGTTTTTCAACTTCACATTTTGTTTCCCTTTGATGCCTGTGTGAAAAATAGAAAAAAATATGAACAATATCAATTGAGTAATGCAATTTACCACTTGTTTTTGAACTTCACATTTTGTTTCCCTTTGATTCCTGTGTGGAAAAAAAAAGAGTACAATATCAATTGAGTAACGCAATTTACCACTTGGTTTTCAACTTCGCATTTTTTTCCCTTTTGATGGCTGTATGAAAGACAAAATTAATGGACTAAGACAAATTGGGTAACGCAAATTTCCAATTCCGAAACGCCATTTACCAATTAAGTAACGCAATTTACAACTTGTTTTTCAACATCTCATTTTGTTCCCCTTTGATGCCTGAGTGAAAAACCAAAAAATAAAGGACAATCACAAATTGAGTAACGAGAATTACAAATTGAGTAACGCCACTTACCACTCAAGAAATTCCATTTACCACTTGTTTTTCAACTTCCCATTTTGTTTCCCTTTGATGCCTGTGTGAAAAGTAAAAACAAATAAGTACAATATCGATTGAGTAACGAAATTTACCACTTGTTTTTCAACGTCACATTTTTTTCCCCTTTGATGCTAGAGGGAAAAACCAAAAAATAATGGACTATCTCAAATTGAGTAACGCAAATTACAAATTGAGTAACGCCATTTACCACTCAAGAAACGCCATTTACCACTTGTTTTTCAACTTCACATTTTGTTTCCCTTTGATGCCTGTGTGAAAAATAGAAAAAAATATGAACAATATCAATTGAGTAACGCAATTTACTACTTGTTTTTCAACTTCACATTTTGTTCCCCTTTGATGCCTGAATGAAAAACCAAAAAAATAATGGTCTATCACAAATTGAGTAACGCAAATTAAAAATTGAGTAACGCCATTTACCACTCAAGAAACGCCAATTTCCACTTGTTTTTCAACTTCACATTTTGTTTCCCTTTGATGCCTGTGTGGAAAAATAAGTACAATATCAATTGAGTAACGCAATTTACCACTTGTTTTTCAACTTCATATTTTGTTCCCCTTGGATGCCTGAATGAAAAAGCAAAAAATAATGGACTATCACAAATTGAGTACCGCAAATTACAAATTGAGTAACGCCCTATACCACTCAAGAAACGCAATTTACCACTTGTTTTTCTACTTCACATTTTGTTTCCTGTTGATGCCTGTGAGGAAAAAAAAGATTACAATATCAATTGAGTAACGCAATTTTCCAGTTGTTTTTCAACTTCAGATTTTGTTTCCCTTTATTGCCTCTGTGGGAAAAAACAAAGTACAATATCAATTGAGTAACGCAATTTACCACTTGTTTTTCAACTTCACATTTTGTTCCCTTTTGATTCCTGAGTGAAAAACAAAAATAATGGACTAAGACAAATTGAGTAATGCAAATTTCCAATTGAGTAACGCCATTTACCATTTAAGTAACACAATTTTCAACTTGTTTTTCAACATCACATTTTGTTCCCCTTTGATGCCTGAGTGAAAAACCAAAAAAATAATGAACTATCACAAATTGAGTAACGCAAATTACAAATTGAGTAACGCCATTTACCACTCAAGAAACGCCATTTACCAGTTGTTTCTGAACTTCACATTTTGTTTCCCTTTGATGCCTGTGTGGAAAAAAAATGAGTACAATATCAATTGAGTAACGCAATTTACCACTTCTTTTTCAACTTCACATTTTGTTCCCTTTTGATGGCTGAGTGAAAGACAAAAATAATGGACTACGTCAAATTGGGAAACACAAATTACCAATTCAGTAACGCCATTTACCAATTAAGTAACGCAATTTACAACTTGTTTTTCAACATCACATTTTGTTCTCCTTTGATGCCTGAGTGAAAAACCAAAAAATAAAGGACAATCACAAATTGAGAAAGGCAAATTACAAATTGAGTAACGCCACTTACCACTCAAGAAATTCCATTTACCACTTGTATTTCGACTTCACATTTTGTTTCCCTTTGATGCCTGTGTGAAAAATAAGAAAAAATAAGTACAATATCAATTGAGTAACGCAAGTTACCACTTTTTTTTCAACTTCACATTTTGTTCCCTTTTGATGCCTGAGTGAAAAACAAAAATAATGGACTAACACAAATTGAGTAACGCAAATTACCAATTGAGTAACGCCATTTACCATTTAAGAAACGCAATTTACAACTTGTTTTTTAACATCACATTTTGTTCCCCTTTGATGCCTGACTGAAAAACCAAAAAAATAATGGACTATCACAGATTGAGTAACGCAAATTACAAATTGAGTAACGCCATGTACTACTCAAGAAACGCCTTTGACCACATGTTTTTGAACTTCACATTTTGTTTCCCTTTGATGCCTGTGTTGAAAAAAACACAGTACAATAGCAATTGAGTAACGCAATTTACAGCTTGTTTTTCAACTTCACATTTTGTTCCCTTTTGATGGCTGAAAGAAAAACAAAAATAATGGACTAAAACAAATTGAGTAACGCAAATTACCAATTGCGTATTGCCATTTACCATCTAAGTAAAGCAATTTACAACCTGTTTTTCAACATCACATTTTGTTCCCCTTTGACGCCTGAGTGAAAAACCAAAAAAATAATGAGTAACGCAAATTAAAAATTGAGTAACGCCACTTACCACTCAAGAAATTCCATTTACCACTTGTTTTTCGACTTCACATTTTGTTTCCCTTTGATGCCTGTGTGAAAAAAAGGGTACAATATCAATTGAGTAACGCAATTTACCACTTGTTTTTCAACTTCACATTTTTTCCCCTTTGATGCCAGAGTGAAAAACCAAAAAATAATGGCCTAGCACAAATTGAGTAACGCCATTTACCACTCAAGAAACGCCATTTTCCACTTGTTTTTCAACTTCACATTTTGTTTCCCTTTGATGCCTGTGTGGAAAAAAAAGATTAAAATATCAATTGAGTAACACAATTAACCACTTGTTTTTCAACTTCGAATTTTGTTCCCCTTTGATGGCTGAGTGAAAAACCAAAAAATAATGGACTATCACAAATTGAGTAACGCCTTTTACCACTGAAGAAACGCCATTTACCACTTGTTTTTCAACTTCACATTTTGTTTCCCTTTGATGCCTGTGTGGAAAAAAAAGTACAATATCAATTGAGTAACACAATTTACCACTTGTTTTTCAACTTCACATTTTGGGTAACGCAAATTTCCAATTCAGAAACGCCATTTACCAATTAAGTAACGCAATTTACAACTTGTTTTTCAACATCTCATTTTGTTCTCCTTCGATGCCTGAGTGAAAAACCAAAAAATAAAGCACAATCACAAATTGAGTAACGCAAATTACAAATTGAGTAACGCCACTTACCACTCAAGAAATTCCATTTACCACTTGTTTTTCAACTTCACATTTTGTTTCCCTTTGATGCCTGTGTGAAAAGTAAAAAAAAATAAGTACAATATCAATTGAGTAACGCAATTTACCACTTTTTTTTCAACTTCACATTTTGTTCCCTTTTGATGCCTGAGTGAAAAACAAAAATAATGGACTAAGACAAATTAAGTAACGCATATTACCAATTGAGTTACGCCATTTACCATTTAAGTAACACAATTTACAACTTGTTTTTCAACATCACCATTTTTTCCCCTTTGATGCCTGAGTGAAAAACCAAAAAAATAATGAAGTACCACAAATTGAGTAACGCAAATTACAAATTGAGTAACGCCATTTACCACTCAAGAGACGCCATTTACCACTTGTTTTTCAACTTCACATTTTGTTTCCCTTTGATGCCTGTGTCGAAAAAAAAAAGAGTACAATATCAATTGAGTAACCCAATTTACCACTTGTTTTTCAACTTCACATTTTGTTCCCTTTTGATGGCTGAGTGAAAGACAAAAATAATGGACTAAGACAAATTGGGTAACGCAAATTACCAATTGAGTAACGCCATTTACCAATTAAGTAACGCAATTTACAACTTGTTTTTCAACATCACATTTTGTTCTCGTTTCATGCCTGAGTGAAAAACCAAAAAATAATGGACTATCACAAATTGAGTAACGCAAATTACAAATTGAGTAACACCATATACCACTCAAGAAACGCCATTTACCACTTGTTTTTCAACTTCACATTTTGTTTCCTGTTGATGCCTGTGTGGAAAAAAAAGATTACAATATCAATTGAGTAACGCAATTTACCACTTGTTTTTCAACTTCACATTTTGTTTCCCTTTGATGCCTGTGTGGGAAAAAACAAAGTACAATATCAATTGAGTAACGAAATTTACCACTTGTTTTTCAACTTCACATTTTGTTCCCTTTTGATGCCTGAGTGAAAAACAAAAATAATGGACTAAGACGAATTGAGTAACGCAAATTACCAATTGAGTAACGCCATTTACGATTTAAGTAACGCAATTTACAACTTGTTTTTCAACATCACATTTTGTTACCCTTTGACGCCCGAGGGAAAAACCAAAAAAAAATGCACTATCACAAATTGAGTAACGCACACTACAAATTGAGTAACACCATATACCACTCAAGAAACTCCATTTACCACTTGTTTTTAAACTTCACATTTTGTTTCCCTTTGATGCCTGTGTGGGAAAAAACAAAGCACAATATCAATTGAGTAACGCAATTTACCACTTGTTTTTCAACTTCACATATTTTTCCCTTTTGATGCCTGACTGAAAAACAAAAATAATGGACTAAAACAAATTGAGTAACGCAAATTACCAATTGAGTAACGCCATTTACCATTTAAATAAAGAAATTTACAACTTGTTTTTCAACATCACATTTTGTTCCCCTTTGACGCCTGAGTGAAAAACCAAAAAAATAATGAGTAACGCAAATTACAAATTGAGTAACGCCACTTACCACTCAAGAAATTCCATTTTCCACTTGTTTTTCGACTTCACATTTTGTTTCCCTTTGATGCCTGTGTGGGAAAAAAACAAAGTACAATATCAATTGAGTAACGCAATTTACCACTTGTTTTTCAACTTCACATATTTTTCCCTTTTGATGCCTGACGGAAAAAAAAAATGGACTAAAACAAATTGAGTAACGCAAATTACCAATTGAGTAACGCCATTTACCATTTAAGTAAAGAAATTTACAACTTGTTTTTTAACATCACATTTTGTTCCCCTTTGACGCCTGAGTGAAAAACCAAAAAAATAATGAGTAACGCAAATTACAAATTGAGTAACGCCACTTACCACTCAAGAAATTCCATTTTCCACTTGTTTTTCGACTTCACATTTTGTTTCCCTTTGATGCCTGTGTGGAAAAAAAAAGTACAATATCAATTGAGTAACGCAATTTACCACTTGTTTTTCAACTTCACATTTTTTTCTCCTTTGATGCCAGAGTGAAAAACCAAAAAATAATGGCCTAGCACAAATTGAGTAACGCCATTTACCACTCAAGAAACGCCATTTTCCACTTGTTTTTCAACTTCACATTTTGTTTCACTTTGATGCCTGTGTGGAAAAAAAAGATTAAAATATCAATTGAGTAACGCAATTAACCACTTGTTTTTCAACTTCGAATTTTGTTCCCCTTTGATGCCTGAGTGAAAAACCAAAAAATAAAGGACAATCACAAATTGAGTAACGCAAATTACAAATTGAGTAACGCCACTTACCACTCAAGAAATTCCATTTACCACTTGTTTTTCGACTTCACATTTTGTTTCCCTTTGATGCCTGTGTGAAAAGTAAAAAAAAATAAGTACAATATCGATTGAGTAACGCAATTTACCACTTGTTTTTCAACGTCACATTTTTTTCCCCTTTGATGCTAGAGGGAAAAACCAAAAAATAATGGACTATCGCAAATTGAGTAACGCAAATTACAAATTGAGTAACGCCTTTTACCACTAAAGAAACGGCATTTACCACTTGTTTTTCAACTTCACATTTTGTTTCCCTTTGATGCCTGTGTGAAAAATAGAAAAAAATATGAACAATATCAATTGAGTAATGCAATTTACCACTTGTTTTTGAACTTCACATTTTGTTTCCCTTTGATTCCTGTGTGGAAAAAAAAAGAGTACAATATCAATTGAGTAACGCAATTTACCACTTGCTTTTCAACTTCACATTTTGTTCCCTTTTGATTGCTGAGTGAAAGACAAAAATAATGGACTAAGACAAATTGGGTAACGCAAATTTCCAATTCCGAAACGCCATTTACCAATTAAGTAACGCAATTTACAACTTGTTTTTCAACATCTCATTTTGTTCCCCTTTGATGCCTGAGTAAAAAACCAAAAAATAAAGGACAATCACAAATTGAGTAACGCAAATTACAAATTGAGTAACACCACTTACCACTAAAGAAATTCCATTTACCAATTGTTTTTCAACTTCACATTTTTTCCCTTTGATGCCTGTGTGAAAAATAAAAAAATAATAAGTACAATATCAATTGAGTAATGCAATTTGCCACTTGTTTTTCTACTTCACATTTTTTTCCCTTTTGATGCCAGAGTGAAAAACCAAAAAATAATGGATTATCACAAATTGAGTAACGCAAATTACAAATTGAGTAACGCCATTTACCACTTGTTTTTCAACTTCACATTTTTTTTCCCTTTGATGCCTGTGTGGGAAAAAAAGATTACAATATCAATTGAGTAACGCAATTTACCACTTGTTTTTCAACTTCACATTTTGTTTCCCTTTGATGCTTGTGTGGAAAAAACAAAGTACAATATCAATTGAGTAACGCAATTTACCACTTGTTTTTCAACTTCACATTTTGTTCCCTTTTGATGCCTGAGTGAAAAACAAAAATAATGGACTATGACAAATTGAGTAACGCAAATTACCAATTGAGTAACGCAATTTACCATTTAAGTTACGCAATTTAGAACTTGTTTTTCAACATCACATTTTGTTCACCTTTGATGCCTGAGTGAAAAACCAAAAAAATAAAGGACAATCACAAAATGAGTAACGCAAATTACAAAATGAGTAACGCCATTTTCCACTCAGGAAGCGCCATTTACCACTTGTTTTTGAACTTCACATTTTGTTTCCCATTGATGCCTGTGTGAAAAAAAAAAGTAGAATATCAATTGAGCAACGCAATTTACCACTTGTTTTTCAGCATCACATTTTGTTCCCTTTTCATGGCTGAGTGAAGGACAAAAACAATGGACTAAGACAAAATGGGTTACACAAATTATGAATTGAGTAACGCCATTTACCAATTAAGTAAAGCAATTTACAACTTGTTTTTCAACATCACATTTTGTTCCCCTTTGATGCCTGAGTGAAAGACCAAAAAATAAAGGACAATCACAAATGGAGTAACGCAAATTACAAATTGAGTAACGCCACTTACCACTCAAGAAAGGCCATTTACCACTTGTTTTTCAACTTCACATTTTGTTTCCCTTTGATGCCTGTGTGGAAAAAAAAGAGTACAATATCAATTGAGTAACGCAATTTACCACTTGCTTTTCAACTTTGCATTTTGTTCCCCTTTGATGCCTGAGTGAAAATCCAAAAAATAATGGACTATCGAAAATTGAGTAATGCAAATTACAGATTGAGTAACGCCATTTACCACAAAAGAAACGCCATTTACCACTTGTTTTTCAACTTCACATTTTGTTTCCCTTCGATGCCTGTGTGGAAAAAAAAGATTACAATATCAATTGAGTAACGCAATTTACCACTTGTTTTTCAACTTCACATTTTGTTTCCCTTTGATGCCTGTGTGAGAAAAAGCAAATTACATCATTTGAGTAACGCAATTTACCACTTGTTTTTCAACTTCACATTTTGTTCCCTTTTGATGCCTGTGTGAAAAATAAAAATAATGGACTATGACAAATTGAGTAACGCAAATTACCGATTGAGTAACGCCATTTACCATTTAAGTAACGCAATTTACAACTTGTTTTTCAACATCACATTTTGTTCCCCTTTGATGCCTGAGTGAAAAACCAAAAAAATAATGGACTATCACAAATTGAGTAACGCAAATTACAAATTGAGTAACGCCATTTACCACTCAAGAAACGGCATTTTCCACTTGTTTTTGAACTTCACATTGTGTTTCCCTTTGATGCCTGTGTGGAAAAAAAAAAGAACAATATCAATTGAGTAACGCAATTTACCACTTGTTTTTCAACTTCACATTTTGTTCCCTTTTGATGGCTGAGTGAAAGACAAAAATAATGGACTAAGACAAATTGGGTAACGCAAATTACCAATTCAGTAACGCCATTTACCAATGAAGTAATGCATTTTACATCTTGTTTTTGAACGTCACATTTTGTTCCCCTTTGATGCCTGATTGAAAAACCAAAAAATAAAGGACAATCACATGTTGAGTAACGCAAATTACAAATTGAGTACCGCCATTTACCACTCAAGAAACGCAATTTACCACTTGTTTTTCAACTTCACATTTTGTTCCCCTTTCATACCTGAATGAAAAACCAAAAAATAATGAACTATCACAAATTGAGTCACGCAAATTACAAATTGAGTAACGCCATTTACCACTCAAGAAACGTCATTCACCACTTGTTTTTCAACTTCATATTCTGTTCCCCTTTGATGCCTGAAAGAAAAACCAAAAAATAATGGACTATCAAAAATTGAGTAACGCAAATTAAAAATTGAGTAACGCCATTTACTACTAAAGAAACGCAATTTACCACTTGTTTTTCAACATCACATTTTGTTCCCCTTTGATGCCTGAATGAAAAACCAAAAAATAATGGACTATCACAAATTGAGTAACGCCATTTACCAATGAAGAAACGACATTTACCACTTCTTTTTCAACTTCACATTTTGTTTCCCTTTGATGCCTGTGTAAAAAATAAAAAAACATAAGTACAATATCAATTGAGTAAAGCAATTTACCACTTGTTTTTCAACTTCAAATTTTGTTCCCTTTTGATGCCTGAGTGAAAAACAAAAATAATGGACTAAGACAAATTGAGTAACGCAAATTACCAATTGAGTAATGCCATTTACCATTTAATTAACGCAATTGACAACTTGTTTTTCAACAACAAATTTTGTTCCCCTTTGATACCAGAGTGAAAAACCAAAAAAATAAAGGACAATCACAAATTGAGTGACGCAAATTGCATATTGAGTAACGCCATTTACCACTCTAGAAGCACCATTTATCACTTGTTTTTGAACTTCACATTTTGTTTCCCTTTGATGCCTGTGTGAAAATTAAAAAAAAAAGTAGAATATCAATTGAGTAACGCAATTTACCACTCTTTTTTCAACTTCACATTTTGTTCGCTTTTGATAGCTGAGTGAAAGACAAAAATAATGGACTAAGACAAATTGGGTAACGCAAATTAACAATTGAGTAACGCCATTTACCAATTAAGTATTGGAATTTACAACTTGTTTTTAAACATCACATTTTGTTCCCCCTTGATGCCTGAGTGAAAAACCAAAAAATAAAGGACAATCACAAATCGAGTAACGCAAATTCCAAAATGAGTAACGCCACTTACCACTCAAGAAATCCCATTTACCACTTGTTTTTCAACTTCACATTTTGTTTCCCTTTGATACCTGTGTGGAAAAAAAAAATAAGTACAATATCAATTTAGTAACGCAATTTACCACTTGTTTTTCAACTTCACATTTTGTTCCCTTTTGATGCTAGAGTGAAAAACCAAAAAATAATGGACTATCACAAATTGAGTAACGCAAATTACAAATTGAGTAATGCCATTTACCACTCAAGAAACGCCATTTACCACATGTTTTTCAACTTCAGAATTTGTTTCCCTTTGATGCCTGTGTGAAAAAAAAAATAGTACAATATCAATTGAGTAACGCAATTTACCACTTCTTTTTCAACTTCGCATTTTGTTCCCCTTTGATGCCTGAGTGAAAAACCAAAAAATAATGCACTATCACAAATTGAGTAACGCAAATTACAGATTGAGTAACGCCATTTACCACTCAAGAAACGCCATTTAACACTTGTTTTTCAACTTCACATTTTGTTTCCCTTTGATTCCTGTTTGGAAAAAAAAGAGTACAATCTCAAGTGTGTAACGCAATTTACCACTATTTTTTCAACATCTCATTTTGTTCCCCTTTGATTCCTTAGTGAAAAACCAAAAAAAAATGGACAATCACAAATTGAGTAACGCAAATTACAAATTGAGTAACGCCATTTACCACTCAAGAAACGCCATTTACCACTTTTTTTTCAGCTTCACATTTTGTTTCCCTTTGATGCCTGTGTGGAAAAAAAAAGTACAATATCAATTGAGTAACACAATTTACCACTTGTTTTTCAGCATCACATTTTGTTCCCCTTTGATGCCTGAATGAAAAACCAAAAAATAATGGACTATCAAAAATTGAGTAACGCAAATTACTAATTGAGTAATTCCATTTACCACTCAAGAAACGCCATTTACCACTTGTTTTTCAACTTCACATTTTGTTTCCCTTTGAAGCCTGTGTGGGAAAAAAAGATTACAATATCAATTGAGTAACGACATTTACCACTTGTTTTTCAACTTCACATTTTGTTTCCCTTTGATGCCTGTGTGGAAAAAAAAGAGTACAATATCAATTGAGTAACGCAATTTACCACTTGTTTTTCAACTTCACATTTTGTTCCCCTTTGATGCCTGATTGCAAAACCAAAAAATAATGGACTATCACAAATTGAGTAACGCAAATTACAAGTTGAGTAACGCCATTTACCACTCAAGAAACGCCATTTACCACTTGTTTTTCAACTTCACATTTTGTTTTCCTTTGATGCCTGTGTGGAAAAAACAAATAACTACAATATCAATTGAGTAACGCAATTTACCACTTGTTTTTCAACTTCACATTTTGTTCCCATTTGATGCCAGAGTGAAAAACCAAAAAAAAAAATGGACTATCACAAATAGAGTGTCGCAAATTACAAATTGAGAAATGCAATTTACCACTTGTTTTTCAACTTCATATTTTTCTTCCTTTTGATGCCTGTGTGGAAAAGAAAGAGTACAATATATATTGAGTAACGCAATTTACCACTTTTTTTTTCAACTTCACATTTTCATCCCATTTGATGCCTGAGTGAAAAACCAAAAAATAATGGACTATCACAAATTGAGTATCGTAAATTACAAATATAGTAACGCCATTTAGCATTTAAGAAACGCAATTTACCACTTGTTTTTGAACTTCACGTTTTGTTTCCCTTTGATGCCTGTGTGGAAAAAAAAAGTACAACATCAATTGAGTAACACTATTTACCACTTGTTTTTCAAATTCACATATTTTTCCCCTTTGATGCCTGAGTGAAAAACCAAAAAATAATGGACTATCACAAATTGAGTAACGCAAATTACAAATTGAGTAACGCCATTTACCACTCAAGAAAACCCATTTACCACTTCTTTTTCAACTTCAAATTTTGTTTCCCTTTCATGCCTGTGCGGAAAAAAAAAGTACAACATCAATTGAGTAACGCAATTTACCACTTGTTTTTTAACTTCACATTTTGTTCCCCTTTGATGCCTGAGTGAAAAACCAAAAAAATAAAGGGCTATCACAAATTGAGTAACGCAAATTAAAAATTGAGTAACGCCATTTACCACTCAAGAAACGCCATTTACCACTTGTTTTTCAACTTAAAATTTTGTTTCCCTTTGATGCCTGTGCGAAAAAAAAAAGTACAACATCAATTGAGTAACGCAATTTACCACTTGTTTTTCAACTTCACATTTTGCTCCCCTTTGATGCCTGAGTGAAAAACCAAAAAATAAAGGACAATCACAAATTGAGCAACGCCATTTACCACTCAAGAAACGCCATTTACCACTTGTTTTTCAACTTCACATTTTGTTTCCCTTTGATGGCTGTGTGAAAAATTAAAAAAAATAACTACAATATCAATTGAGTAATGCAATTTACCACTTGTTTTTCAACTTCACATTTTGTTCCCCTTTGATGCCAGAGTGAAAAACAAAAAAATAATGGACTATCACAAATTGGGAAACGCAAATTACAAATTGAGTAACGCCATTTACCATTCTAGAAATGCAATTTACCACTTGTTTTTCAACTTCACATTTTGTTTACCTTTGATGCTTGTGTGGAAAAAAAAGTACAATATCAATTGAGTACCGCAATTTACCACTTGTTTTTCAACTTCACATTTTGTTCCCCTTTGATGCCTGAGTGAAAAACCAAAAAATAATGGACTATCAAAAATTGAGTATCCCAAATTACAAATTTAGTAACGCCATTTACCACTCAAGAAACGCAATTTACCACTTGTTTTTCAACTTCAAATTTTGTTCCCCTTTGATGCCTGTGCGAAAAAAAAAAGTACAACATCAATTGACTAACGCAATTTACCACTCGTTTTTCAACTTCACATTTTGTTCCCCTTTGATGCCTGAGTGAAAAACCAAAAATTAAAGGACAATCAAAAATTGAGCAACGCCATTTACTACTCAAGAAACGCCATTTACCACTTGTTTTTCAACTGCACATTTTGTTTCCCTTTGATGGCTGTGTGAAAAATTAAAAAAAATAACTACAATATCAATTGAGTAACCCAATTTACGACTTGTTTTTCAACTTCATATTTTGTTCCCCTTCGATGCCTTAATGAAAAACCAAAAAATATTGGACTTTCACAAATTGAGAAACGCAAATTAAAAATTGTGTAACGCCATTTACCACTCAAGAAACGCCATTTACCACTTGTTTTTCAACTTCACATTTTGTTTCCCTTTGATGCTTGTGTGAAAAAAAAAAGTAGTACAATATCAATTGAGTAACGCAATTTACCACTTGTTTTTCAACTTCACATTTTGTTCCCTTTTGATGCCAGAGTGAAAGACAAAAATAATGAACTAAGAAAAATTCGGTAACGCGAATTACCAATTGAGTAACGCCATCTACCAATTAAGTAACGCAATTTACAACTTGTTTTCAACATCACATTTTGTTCCCCTTTGATGGCCGAGTGAAAACCGAAAAATAAAGGACAATCACAAATTGAGTAACGCCATTTACCACTCAAGAAACGACATTTACCACTTGTTTTTCAACTTCACATTTTGTTTTCCTTTGATGCCTGTGTGGAAAAAACAAATAACTACAATATCAATTGAGTAACGCTATTTACCACTTGTTTTTCAACTTCACATTTTGTTCCCATTTGATGCCAGAGTGAAAAACCAAAAAAAAATGGACTATCACAAATAGAGTGTCGCAAATTACAAATTGAGAAACGCAATTTACCACTTGTTTTTCAACTTCATATTTTTTTTCCTTTTGATGCCTGTGTGGAAAAGAAAGAGTACAATATATATTGAGTAACGCAATTTACCACTTTTTTTTCAACTTCACATTTTGTTCCCATTTGATGCCTGAGTGAAAAACCAAAAAATAATGGACTATCACAAAGTGAGTAACGCAAATTACAAATTGTGTAACGCCATTTACCACTCAAGAAACACCATTTACCACTTGTTTTTCAACATCACATTTTGTTTCCCTTTGATGCGTATGTGAAAAATTAAAAAAAAAATAAGTACAATATCAATTGAGTAACGCAATTTACCACTTGTTTTTCAACTTCATATTTTGTTCCCTTTTGATGCCTGAGTGAAAAACAAAAATAATGGACAAACACAAATTGAGTAACGGAAATTACCAATTGAGTAACGCCATTTACCAATTAAGAAACACAATTTACGACTTGTTTTTCAACTTCATATTTTGTTCCCCTTCGATGCCTGAATGAAAAACCAAAAAATAATGGACTATCACCAATTGAGTACCGCAAATTACAAATTGAGTAACGCCATTTACCACTCAAGAAAAACCATTTACTTCTTGTTTTTCAACTTCACATATTGTTTCCCTTTCATGAATTTGTGGAAAAAAAAAGTACAATATCAATTGAGTAACGCAATTAACCACTTGTTTTTCAACTTCATATTTTGTTCCCCTTCGATGCCTGAATGAAAAACCAAAAAATATTGGACTTTCACAAATTGAGAAACGCAAATTAAAAATTGTGTAACGCCATTTACCACTCAAGAAACGCCATTTACCACTTGTTTTTCAACTTCACATTTTGTTTCCCCTTGATGCCTGTGTGGGAAAAAGCAAAGTACAATATCAATTGAGTAACGCAATTTACCACTTGTTTTTCAGCGTCACATTTTGTTCCCTTTTGGTGCCTGAGTGAAAAACAAAAATAATGGACAAAGACAAATTGAGTAACGCCATTTACCATTTAAGTAACGCAATTTACAACTTGTTTTTCACAGTCACATTTTGTTCCCCTTTGATGCCTTAGTGAAAAACCAAAAAAGTAAAGGACAATCACAAATTGAGTAACACAAATTACAAATTGAGTAACGCCATTTACCACTCAAGAAACGCCATTTACCACTTGTTTTTCAACTTCACATTTTGTTTCCCTTTGATGGCTGTGTGAAAAATAAAAAAAAAATAACTACAACATCAATTGAGTAATGCAATTTACCACTTGTTTTTCAACTTCACATTTTGTTCCCCTTTGATGCCAGAGTGAAAAACAAAAAAATAATTGAGTATCGCAAATTACAAATTGAGTAACGCCATTTACCATTCTAGAAATGTAATTTACCACTTGTTTTTCAACTTCACATTTTGTTTCCCTTTGATGCTTGTGTGGAAAAAAAAAAGTACAAGATCAATATAGTAACACAATTTACCACTTCTTTTTCAACTTCAAATTTTGTTCTCCTTTGATGCCTGAGTGAAAAACCAAAACATAATGGACTATCACAAATTCAGTATCGCAAATTACAAATTGAGTAACGCCATTTACCACACAAGAAATGCCATTTACCACTTGTTTTTCAACTTCAAATTTTGTTTCCCTTTGATGCCTGTGCGGAAAAAAAAAGTACAACATCAATTGAGTAACGCAATTTACCACTTGTTTTTCAACTTCACATTTTGCTTCCCTTTGATGCCTGAGTGAAAAACCAAAAAAATAAAGGACAATCACAAATTGAGTAACGCAAATTAAAAATTGAGTAACGCCATTTACCACTCAAGAAACGCCATTTACCACATGTTTTTCAACTTCAAATTTTGTTTCCCTTTGATGCCTGTGTGGAAAAAAAAATGTAGAACATCAATTGAGTAACGCAATTTACCACTTGTTTTTCAACTTCACATTTTGTACCCCTTTGATGCCTGAGTTAAAAACCAAAAAAATAATGGACTGTCACAAATTGAGTATCGCAAATTACAAATTGAGTAACGCCATTTACCAGTCAAGAAACGCAATTTACCACTTGTTTTTCAACTTCACATTTTGTTTCCCTTTGATGCCTGTGTGGGAAAAAAAAAAGTACAATATCAATTGAGTAACGCAATTTACCACTTGTTTTTCAACTTGACATTTTGTTCCCCTTTGTTGCCATAGTGAAAAACCAAAAAATAATGGACTATCACAAATTGAGTAACGCAAATTACAAATTGAGTAACACCATTTACCACTCATGAAATGCCATTTACCACTTGTTTTTCAACTTCACATTTTGTTTCCCTTTTATGCCTGTGTGAAAAAAAAAATAAGTACAATATCAATTGAGTAATGCAATTTACCACTTGTTTTTCAACTTCACATTTTGTTCCCTTTTGATGCCTGAGTGGAAAAAAAAATAATGGACTAAGACAACTTGAGCAACGCAAATTACCAATTGAGTAACGCCTTTTACCAATTAAGTAACGCCTTTTACCAATTAAGTCATGCAATTTACAACTTGTTTTTCAACATCACATTTTGTTCCCCTTTGATGCCTGAGTGAAAAACCAAAAAAATAAAGGACAATCACAAATTGAGAAACGCCATTTACCACTCAAGAAATACCATTTACCACTTGTTTTTCAACTTCATATTTTGTTCCCCTTTGATGCCTGAATGAAAAACCAAAAAATAATGGACTATCACAAATTGAGTAACGCAAATTACAAATTGAGTAACGCCATTTACCACTCAAGAAACGCCATTTACCACTTGTTTTTGAACTTCACGTTTTGTTTCCCTTTGATGCCTGTGTGGGAAAAAACAAAGTACAATATCAATTGAGTAACACAATTTACCACATGTTTTTCAACTTCACATTTTGTTCCCTTTTGATGCCTGAGTGAAAAACAAAAATGATGGACTAAGACAAATTGAGTAACGTGAATTACCAATTGGGTAACGCCATTTACAAATTAAGTCACGCAATTTACAACTTGTTTTTAAACATCACATTTTGTTCCCCTTTGATTCCTGAGTGAAAAACCAAAAAATAAAGGACATTCACAAATTGAGTAACGCAAATTACAAGTTGAGTAACGCCACTTACCACTCAAGAAATGCCATTTACCACTTGTTTTTGAACTTCACCTTTTTTTCCTTTTGATGCCTGTGTGGAAAAAAAAAAGTACAATATCAATTGAGTAACGCAATTTACCACTTGTTTTTCAACTTCACATTTTGTTCCCTTTTGATGCCTTAGTGAAAAACAAAAATAATGGACTAAGACAAATTGAGTAACGCAAATTAAAAATTGAGTAACGCAAATTACAAATTGTGTAAAGCCATTTACCACTCAAGAAACGCCATTTGCCACTTGTTTTTTAACTTCGCATTTTGTTTCCCTTTCATGCCTGTGTGGAAAAAAAAAGTACATTATCAATTCAGTAAGGCAATTTACCACTTGTTTTTCAACATCACTCTTTGATTTCGTCTGATGCCTGAGTGAAAAACAAATATAATGGACTAAGACAAATTGAGTAACATAAATTACCAATTATGTAACGCCAGTTACCAATTAAGTAATGCAATTTACAACTTGTTTTTCAACATCACAATTTGTTCCCCTTTGATTCCTGAGTGAAAAACCAAAAAATAAAGGACAATCACAAATTGAGTAACGCAAATTACAAATTGAGCAACGCCATTTACCACTCGAGAAACTCCATTTACCACTTGTTTTTCAACTTCACATTCTGTTTCCCTTTGATGCCTGTGTGAAAAAAAATAAAAAAGTACAACATCAATTGAGTAACGCAATTTACCACTTGTGTTTCAACTTCACATTTTGTTCCCCTTTGATGCCTGACTGAAAAACCAAAAAATAATGGACTATCACAAATTGAGTAAAGCAAATTACAAATTGAGTAACGCCATTTACCACTCAAGAAATGACATTTACCACTTGTTTTTCAACGTCACATTTTGTTTCCCTTTGATGCCTGTGCGAAAAATAAGAAAAAAATAAGTACAATATCAATTGAGTAACGCAATTTACGACTTGTTTTTCAACTTCACATTTTGTTCCGGTTTGATGCCTGAGTTAAAAACCAAAAAATAATGGACTATCAAAAATTGACAAACGCAAATTACAAATAGAGCAACGCCATTTACTACTCAAGAAACGCCATTTACCACTTGTTTTTCAACTTCACGTTTTGTTTCCCTTTGATGCCTGTGTGGGAAAAAACAAAGTACAATATCAATTGAGTAACGCAATTTACCACTCTTTTTTCAACTTCACATTTTGTTCCCTTTTGATGCCTGAGTGAAAAACAAAAATGATGGACTAAGACAAATTGAGTAACGCGAATTACCAATTGGGTAACGCCATTTACAAATTAAGTCACGCAATTTACAACTTGTTTTTAAACATCACATTTTGTTCCCCTTTGATGCCTGAGTGAAAAACCAAAAAATAAAGGACATTCACAAATTGAGTAACGCAAATTACAAGTTGAGTAACGCCACTTATCACTCAAGAAATGCCATTTACCACTTGTTTTTGAACTTCACATTTTTTTCCCTTTGATGCCTGTGTGGAAAAAAAACGTACAATATCAATTGAGTAACGCAATTTACCACTTGTTTTTCAACTTCACATTTTGTTCCCTTTTGATGCCTTAGTGAAAAACAAAAATAATGGACTAAGACAAATTGAGTAACGCAAATTACAAATTGTGTAAAGCCATTTACCACTCAAGAAACGCCATTTGCCACTTGTTTTTTAACTTCGCCTTTTGTTTCCCTTTCATGCCTGTGTGGAAAAAAAAGTACATTATCAATTCAGTAAGGCAATTTACCACTTGTTTTTCAACTTCACACTTTGATTCCGTCTGATGCCTGAGTGAAAAACAAATATAATGGACTAAGACAAATTGAGTAACATAAATTACCAATTATGTAACGCCAGTTACCAATTAAGTAATGCAATTTACAACTTGTTTTTCAACATCACAATTTGTTCCCCTTTGATTCCTGAGTGAAAAACCAAAAAATAAAGGACAATCACAAATTGAGTAACGCAAATTACAAATTGAGCAACGCCATTTACCACTCGAGAAACTCCATTTACCACTTGTTTTTCAACTTCACATTCTGTTTCCCTTTGATGCCTGTGTGAAAAAAAATAAAAAAGTACAACATCAATTGAGTAACGCAATTTACCACTTGTGTTTCAACTTCACATTTTGTTCCCCTTTGATGCCTGACTGAAAAACCAAAAAATAATGGACTATCACAAATTGAGTAAAGCAAATTACAAATTGAGTAACGCCATTTACCACTCAAGAAATGACATTTACCACTTGTTTTTCAACGTCACATTTTGTTTCCCTTTGATGCCTGTGCGAAAAATAAGAAAAAAATAAGTACAATATCAATTGAGTAACGCAATTTACGACTTGTTTTTCAACTTCACATTTTGTTCCGGTTTGATGCCTGAGTTAAAAACCAAAAAATAATGGACTATCAAAAATTGACAAACGCAAATTACAAATAGAGCAACGCCATTTACTACTCAAGAAACGCCATTTACCACTTGTTTTTCAACTTCACGTTTTGTTTCCCTTTGATGCCTGTGTGGGAAAAAACAAAGTACAATATCAATTGAGTAACGCAATTTACCACTCTTTTTTCAACTTCACATTTTGTTCCCTTTTGATGCCTGAGTGAAAAACAAAAATGATGGACTAAGACAAATTGAGTAACGCGAATTACCAATTGGGTAACGCCATTTACAAATTAAGTCACGCAATTTACAACTTGTTTTTAAACATCACATTTTGTTCCCCTTTGATGCCTGAGTGAAAAACCAAAAAATAAAGGACATTCACAAATTGAGTAACGCAAATTACAAGTTGAGTAACGCCACTTATCACTCAAGAAATGCCATTTACCACTTGTTTTTGAACTTCACATTTTTTTCCCTTTGATGCCTGTGTGGAAAAAAAACGTACAATATCAATTGAGTAACGCAATTTACCACTTGTTTTTCAACTTCACATTTTGTTCCCTTTTGATGCCTTAGTGAAAAACAAAAATAATGGACTAAGACAAATTGAGTAACGCAAATTACAAATTGTGTAAAGCCATTTACCACTCAAGAAACGCCATTTGCCACTTGTTTTTTAACTTCGCCTTTTGTTTCCCTTTCATGCCTGTGTGGAAAAAAAAGTACATTATCAATTCAGTAAGGCAATTTACCACTTGTTTTTCAACTTCACACTTTGATTCCGTCTGATGCCTGAGTGAAAAACAAATATAATGGACTAAGACAAATTGAGTAACATAAATTACCAATTATGTAACGCCAGTTACCAATTAAGTAATGCAATTTACAACTTGTTTTTCAACATCACAATTTGTTCCCCTTTGATTCCTGAGTGAAAAACCAAAAAATAAAGGACAATCACAAATTGAGTAACGCAAATTACAAATTGAGCAACGCCATTTACCACTCGAGAAACTCCATTTACCACTTGTTTTTCAACTTCACATTCTGTTTCCCTTTGATGCCTGTGTGAAAAAAAATAAAAAAGTACAACATCAATTGAGTAACGCAATTTACCACTTGTGTTTCAACTTCACATTTTGTTCCCCTTTGATGCCTGACTGAAAAACCAAAAAATAATGGACTATCACAAATTGAGTAAAGCAAATTACAAATTGAGTAACGCCATTTACCACTCAAGAAATGACATTTACCACTTGTTTTTCAACGTCACATTTTGTTTCCCTTTGATGCCTGTGCGAAAAATAAGAAAAAAATAAGTACAATATCAATTGAGTAACGCAATTTACGACTTGTTTTTCAACTTCACATTTTGTTCCCGTTTGATGCCTGAGTTAAAAACCAAAAAATAATGGACTATCAAAAATTGACAAACGCAAATTACAAATAGAGCAACGCCATTTACTACTCAAGAAACGCCATTTACCACTTGTTTTTCAACTTCACGTTTTGTTTCCCTTTGATGCCTGTGTGGGAAAAAACAAAGTACAATATCAATTGAGTAACGCAATTTACCACTCTTTTTTCAACTTCACATTTTGTTCCCTTTTGATGCCTGAGTGAAAAACAAAAATGATGGACTAAGACAAATTGAGTAACGCGAATTACCAATTGGGTAACGCCATTTACAAATTAAGTCACGCAATTTACAACTTGTTTTTAAACATCACATTTTGTTCCCCTTTGATGCCTGAGTGAAAAACCAAAAAATAAAGGACATTCACAAATTGAGTAACGCAAATTACAAGTTGAGTAACGCCACTTATCACTCAAGAAATGCCATTTACCACTTGTTTTTGAACTTCACATTTTTTTCCCTTTGATGCCTGTGTGGAAAAAAAACGTACAATATCAATTGAGTAACGCAATTTACCACTTGTTTTTCAACTTCACATTTTGTTCCCTTTTGATGCCTTAGTGAAAAACAAAAATAATGGACTAAGACAAATTGAGTAACGCAAATTACAAATTGTGTAAAGCCATTTACCACTCAAGAAACGCCATTTGCCACTTGTTTTTTAACTTCGCCTTTTGTTTCCCTTTCATGCCTGTGTGGAAAAAAAAGTACATTATCAATTCAGTAAGGCAATTTACCACTTGTTTTTCAACTTCACACTTTGATTCCGTCTGATGCCTGAGTGAAAAACAAATATAATGGACTAAGACAAATTGAGTAACATAAATTACCAATTATGTAACGCCAGTTACCAATTAAGTAATGCAATTTACAACTTGTTTTTCAACATCACAATTTGTTCCCCTTTGATTCCTGAGTGAAAAACCAAAAAATAAAGGACAATCACAAATTGAGTAACGCAAATTACAAATTGAGCAACGCCATTTACCACTCGAGAAACTCCATTTACCACTTGTTTTTCAACTTCACATTCTGTTTCCCTTTGATGCCTGTGTGAAAAAAAATAAAAAAGTACAACATCAATTGAGTAACGCAATTTACCACTTGTGTTTCAACTTCACATTTTGTTCCCCTTTGATGCCTGACTGAAAAACCAAAAAATAATGGACTATCACAAATTGAGTAAAGCAAATTACAAATTGAGTAACGCCATTTACCACTCAAGAAATGACATTTACCACTTGTTTTTCAACGTCACATTTTGTTTCCCTTTGATGCCTGTGCGAAAAATAAGAAAAAAATAAGTACAATATCAATTGAGTAACGCAATTTACGACTTGTTTTTCAACTTCACATTTTGTTCCCGTTTGATGCCTGAGTTAAAAACCAAAAAATAATGGACTATCAAAAATTGACAAACGCAAATTACAAATAGAGCAACGCCATTTACTACTCAAGAAACGCCATTTACCACTTGTTTTTCAACTTCACGTTTTGTTTCCCTTTGATGCCTGTGTGGGAAAAAACAAAGTACAATATCAATTGAGTAACGCAATTTACCACTCTTTTTTCAACTTCACATTTTGTTCCCTTTTGATGCCTGAGTGAAAAACAAAAATGATGGACTAAGACAAATTGAGTAACGCGAATTACCAATTGGGTAACGCCATTTACAAATTAAGTCACGCAATTTACAACTTGTTTTTAAACATCACATTTTGTTCCCCTTTGATGCCTGAGTGAAAAACCAAAAAATAAAGGACATTCACAAATTGAGTAACGCAAATTACAAGTTGAGTAACGCCACTTATCACTCAAGAAATGCCATTTACCACTTGTTTTTGAACTTCACATTTTTTTCCCTTTGATGCCTGTGTGGAAAAAAAACGTACAATATCAATTGAGTAACGCAATTTACCACTTGTTTTTCAACTTCACATTTTGTTCCCTTTTGATGCCTTAGTGAAAAACAAAAATAATGGACTAAGACAAATTGAGTAACGCAAATTACAAATTGTGTAAAGCCATTTACCACTCAAGAAACGCCATTTGCCACTTGTTTTTTAACTTCGCCTTTTGTTTCCCTTTCATGCCTGTGTGGAAAAAAAAGTACATTATCAATTCAGTAAGGCAATTTACCACTTGTTTTTCAACTTCACACTTTGATTCCGTCTGATGCCTGAGTGAAAAACAAATATAATGGACTAAGACAAATTGAGTAACATAAATTACCAATTATGTAACGCCAGTTACCAATTAAGTAATGCAATTTACAACTTGTTTTTCAACATCACAATTTGTTCCCCTTTGATTCCTGAGTGAAAAACCAAAAAATAAAGGACAATCACAAATTGAGTAACGCAAATTACAAATTGAGCAACGCCATTTACCACTCGAGAAACTCCATTTACCACTTGTTTTTCAACTTCACATTCTGTTTCCCTTTGATGCCTGTGTGAAAAAAAATAAAAAAGTACAACATCAATTGAGTAACGCAATTTACCACTTGTGTTTCAACTTCACATTTTGTTCCCCTTTGATGCCTGACTGAAAAACCAAAAAATAATGGACTATCACAAATTGAGTAAAGCAAATTACAAATTGAGTAACGCCATTTACCACTCAAGAAATGACATTTACCACTTGTTTTTCAACGTCACATTTTGTTTCCCTTTGATGCCTGTGCGAAAAATAAGAAAAAAATAAGTACAATATCAATTGAGTAACGCAATTTACGACTTGTTTTTCAACTTCACATTTTGTTCCCGTTTGATGCCTGAGTTAAAAACCAAAAAATAATGGACTATCAAAAATTGACAAACGCAAATTACAAATAGAGCAACGCCATTTACTACTCAAGAAACGCCATTTACCACTTGTTTTTCAACTTCACGTTTTGTTTCCCTTTGATGCCTGTGTGGGAAAAAACAAAGTACAATATCAATTGAGTAACGCAATTTACCACTCTTTTTTCAACTTCACATTTTGTTCCCTTTTGATGCCTGAGTGAAAAACAAAAATGATGGACTAAGACAAATTGAGTAACGCGAATTACCAATTGGGTAACGCCATTTACAAATTAAGTCACGCAATTTACAACTTGTTTTTAAACATCACATTTTGTTCCCCTTTGATGCCTGAGTGAAAAACCAAAAAATAAAGGACATTCACAAATTGAGTAACGCAAATTACAAGTTGAGTAACGCCACTTATCACTCAAGAAATGCCATTTACCACTTGTTTTTGAACTTCACATTTTTTTCCCTTTGATGCCTGTGTGGAAAAAAAACGTACAATATCAATTGAGTAACGCAATTTACCACTTGTTTTTCAACTTCACATTTTGTTCCCTTTTGATGCCTTAGTGAAAAACAAAAATAATGGACTAAGACAAATTGAGTAACGCAAATTACAAATTGTGTAAAGCCATTTACCACTCAAGAAACGCCATTTGCCACTTGTTTTTTAACTTCGCCTTTTGTTTCCCTTTCATGCCTGTGTGGAAAAAAAAGTACATTATCAATTCAGTAAGGCAATTTACCACTTGTTTTTCAACTTCACACTTTGATTCCGTCTGATGCCTGAGTGAAAAACAAATATAATGGACTAAGACAAATTGAGTAACATAAATTACCAATTATGTAACGCCAGTTACCAATTAAGTAATGCAATTTACAACTTGTTTTTCAACATCACAATTTGTTCCCCTTTGATTCCTGAGTGAAAAACCAAAAAATAAAGGACAATCACAAATTGAGTAACGCAAATTACAAATTGAGCAACGCCATTTACCACTCGAGAAACTCCATTTACCACTTGTTTTTCAACTTCACATTCTGTTTCCCTTTGATGCCTGTGTGAAAAAAAATAAAAAAGTACAACATCAATTGAGTAACGCAATTTACCACTTGTGTTTCAACTTCACATTTTGTTCCCCTTTGATGCCTGACTGAAAAACCAAAAAATAATGGACTATCACAAATTGAGTAAAGCAAATTACAAATTGAGTAACGCCATTTACCACTCAAGAAATGACATTTACCACTTGTTTTTCAACGTCACATTTTGTTTCCCTTTGATGCCTGTGCGAAAAATAAGAAAAAAATAAGTACAATATCAATTGAGTAACGCAATTTACGACTTGTTTTTCAACTTCACATTTTGTTCCCGTTTGATGCCTGAGTTAAAAACCAAAAAATAATGGACTATCAAAAATTGACAAACGCAAATTACAAATAGAGCAACGCCATTTACTACTCAAGAAACGCCATTTACCACTTGTTTTTCAACTTCACGTTTTGTTTCCCTTTGATGCCTGTGTGGGAAAAAACAAAGTACAATATCAATTGAGTAACGCAATTTACCACTCTTTTTTCAACTTCACATTTTGTTCCCTTTTGATGCCTGAGTGAAAAACAAAAATGATGGACTAAGACAAATTGAGTAACGCGAATTACCAATTGGGTAACGCCATTTACAAATTAAGTCACGCAATTTACAACTTGTTTTTAAACATCACATTTTGTTCCCCTTTGATGCCTGAGTGAAAAACCAAAAAATAAAGGACATTCACAAATTGAGTAACGCAAATTACAAGTTGAGTAACGCCACTTATCACTCAAGAAATGCCATTTACCACTTGTTTTTGAACTTCACATTTTTTTCCCTTTGATGCCTGTGTGGAAAAAAAACGTACAATATCAATTGAGTAACGCAATTTACCACTTGTTTTTCAACTTCACATTTTGTTCCCTTTTGATGCCTTAGTGAAAAACAAAAATAATGGACTAAGACAAATTGAGTAACGCAAATTACAAATTGTGTAAAGCCATTTACCACTCAAGAAACGCCATTTGCCACTTGTTTTTTAACTTCGCCTTTTGTTTCCCTTTCATGCCTGTGTGGAAAAAAAAGTACATTATCAATTCAGTAAGGCAATTTACCACTTGTTTTTCAACTTCACACTTTGATTCCGTCTGATGCCTGAGTGAAAAACAAATATAATGGACTAAGACA
Organism: Acacia crassicarpa; assembly: GCA_034222035.1. Taxonomy (NCBI): domain Eukaryota; kingdom Viridiplantae; phylum Streptophyta; class Magnoliopsida; order Fabales; family Fabaceae; genus Acacia; species Acacia crassicarpa. Next base: position 25,458,663 of record JAWXYG010000010.1, on the reverse strand, counting down.
AATTGAGTAACATAAATTACCAATTATGTAACGCCAGTTACCAATTAAGTAATGCAATTTACAACTTGTTTTTCAACATCACAATTTGTTCCCCTTTGATTCCTGAGTGAAAAACCAAAAAATAAAGGACAATCACAAATTGAGTAACGCAAATTACAAATTGAGCAACGCCATTTACCACTCGAGAAACTCCATTTACCACTTGTTTTTCAACTTCACATTCTGTTTCCCTTTGATGCCTGTGTGAAAAAAAATAAAAAAGTACAACATCAATTGAGTAACGCAATTTACCACTTGTGTTTCAACTTCACATTTTGTTCCCCTTTGATGCCTGACTGAAAAACCAAAAAATAATGGACTATCACAAATTGAGTAAAGCAAATTACAAATTGAGTAACGCCATTTACCACTCAAGAAATGACATTTACCACTTGTTTTTCAACGTCACATTTTGTTTCCCTTTGATGCCTGTGCGAAAAATAAGAAAAAAATAAGTACAATATCAATTGAGTAACGCAATTTACGACTTGTTTTTCAACTTCACATTTTGTTCCCGTTTGATGCCTGAGTTAAAAACCAAAAAATAATGGACTATCAAAAATTGACAAACGCAAATTACAAATAGAGCAACGCCATTTACTACTCAAGAAACGCCATTTACCACTTGTTTTTCAACTTCACGTTTTGTTTCCCTTTGATGCCTGTGTGGGAAAAAACAAAGTACAATATCAATTGAGTAACGCAATTTACCACTCTTTTTTCAACTTCACATTTTGTTCCCTTTTGATGCCTGAGTGAAAAACAAAAATGATGGACTAAGACAAATTGAGTAACGCGAATTACCAATTGGGTAACGCCATTTACAAATTAAGTCACGCAATTTACAACTTGTTTTTAAACATCACATTTTGTTCCCCTTTGATGCCTGAGTGAAAAACCAAAAAATAAAGGACATTCACAAATTGAGTAACGCAAATTACAAGTTGAGTAACGCCACTTATCACTCAAGAAATGCCATTTACCACTTGTTTTTGAACTTCACATTTTTTTCCCTTTGATGCCTGTGTGGAAAAAAAACGTACAATATCAATTGAGTAACGCAATTTACCACTTGTTTTTCAACTTCACATTTTGTTCCCTTTTGATGCCTTAGTGAAAAACAAAAATAATGGACTAAGACAAATTGAGTAACGCAAATTACAAATTGTGTAAAGCCATTTACCACTCAAGAAACGCCATTTGCCACTTGTTTTTTAACTTCGCCTTTTGTTTCCCTTTCATGCCTGTGTGGAAAAAAAAGTACATTATCAATTCAGTAAGGCAATTTACCACTTGTTTTTCAACTTCACACTTTGATTCCGTCTGATGCCTGAGTGAAAAACAAATATAATGGACTAAGACAAATTGAGTAACATAAATTACCAATTATGTAACGCCAGTTACCAATTAAGTAATGCAATTTACAACTTGTTTTTCAACATCACAATTTGTTCCCCTTTGATTCCTGAGTGAAAAACCAAAAAATAAAGGACAATCACAAATTGAGTAACGCAAATTACAAATTGAGCAACGCCATTTACCACTCGAGAAACTCCATTTACCACTTGTTTTTCAACTTCACATTCTGTTTCCCTTTGATGCCTGTGTGAAAAAAAATAAAAAAGTACAACATCAATTGAGTAACGCAATTTACCACTTGTGTTTCAACTTCACATTTTGTTCCCCTTTGATGCCTGACTGAAAAACCAAAAAATAATGGACTATCACAAATTGAGTAAGGCAAATTACAAATTGAGTAACGCCATTTACCACTCAAGAAATGACATTTACCACTTGTTTTTCAACGTCACATTTTGTTTCCCTTTGATGCCTGTGCGAAAAATAAGAAAAAAATAAGTACAATATCAATTGAGTAACGCAATTTACGACTTGTTTTTCAACTTCACATTTTGTTCCCGTTTGATGCCTGAGTTAAAAACCAAAAAATAATGGACTATCAAAAATTGACAAACGCAAATTACAAATAGAGCAACGCCATTTACTACTCAAGAAACGCCATTTACCACTTGTTTTTCAACTTCACGTTTTGTTTCCCTTTGATGCCTGTGTGGGAAAAAACAAAGTACAATATCAATTGAGTAACGCAATTTACCACTCTTTTTTCAACTTCACATTTTGTTCCCTTTTGATGCCTGAGTGAAAAACAAAAATGATGGACTAAGACAAATTGAGTAACGCGAATTACCAATTGGGTAACGCCATTTACAAATTAAGTCACGCAATTTACAACTTGTTTTTAAACATCACATTTTGTTCCCCTTTGATGCCTGAGTGAAAAACCAAAAAATAAAGGACATTCACAAATTGAGTAACGCAAATTACAAGTTGAGTAACGCCACTTATCACTCAAGAAATGCCATTTACCACTTGTTTTTGAACTTCACATTTTTTTCCCTTTGATGCCTGTGTGGAAAAAAAACGTACAATATCAATTGAGTAACGCAATTTACCACTTGTTTTTCAACTTCACATTTTGTTCCCTTTTGATGCCTTAGTGAAAAACAAAAATAATGGACTAAGACAAATTGAGTAACGCAAATTACAAATTGTGTAAAGCCATTTACCACTCAAGAAACGCCATTTGCCACTTGTTTTTTAACTTCGCCTTTTGTTTCCCTTTCATGCCTGTGTGGAAAAAAAAGTACATTATCAATTCAGTAAGGCAATTTACCACTTGTTTTTCAACTTCACACTTTGATTCCGTCTGATGCCTGAGTGAAAAACAAATATAATGGACTAAGACAAATTGAGTAACATAAATTACCAATTATGTAACGCCAGTTACCAATTAAGTAATGCAATTTACAACTTGTTTTTCAACATCACAATTTGTTCCCCTTTGATTCCTGAGTGAAAAACCAAAAAATAAAGGACAATCACAAATTGAGTAACGCAAATTACAAATTGAGCAACGCCATTTACCACTCGAGAAACTCCATTTACCACTTGTTTTTCAACTTCACATTCTGTTTCCCTTTGATGCCTGTGTGAAAAAAAATAAAAAAGTACAACATCAATTGAGTAACGCAATTTACCACTTGTGTTTCAACTTCACATTTTGTTCCCCTTTGATGCCTGACTGAAAAACCAAAAAATAATGGACTATCACAAATTGAGTAAGGCAAATTACAAATTGAGTAACGCCATTTACCACTCAAGAAATGACATTTACCACTTGTTTTTCAACGTCACATTTTGTTTCCCTTTGATGCCTGTGCGAAAAATAAGAAAAAAATAAGTACAATATCAATTGAGTCACGCAATTTACGACTTTTTTTTTCAACTTCACATTTTGTTCCCCTTTGATGCCTGAGTTAAAAACCAAAAAATAATGGACTATCACAAATTGAGAAATGCAAATTACAAATTGACTACCTCCATTTACCACTTGTTTTTCAACTTCACATTTTGTTTCCCTTTAATGCCTGTGTAGGAAAAAACAAAGTACAATATCAATTGAGTAACGCAATTTACCACTTGTTTTTCAACTTCACATTTTGTTCCCTTTTGATGCCTGAGTGAAAAACAAAAATAATGGAATAAGACAAATTGAGTAAAGTGAATTACCAATTGAGTAACGCCATTTACCATTTAAGTAACGCAATTTACAACTTGTTTTTCAACATCACATTTTTTCCCCTTTGATGCGTGAGTGAAAAACCAAAAAAATAAAGGTCAATCACAAATTGAGTAACGCAAATTACAAATTGAGTAACGCCATTTACCACTTGTTTTTGAACTTCACATTTTGTTTCCCTTTTTTGCCTATGTGGGAAAAAAAAGTACAATATCAATTGAGTAACGCAATTTACCACTTGTTTTTCAACTACACATTTTGTTCCTCTTTGATGCCTGAGTGAAAGACAAAAATAATGGACACAGGCAAATTGAGAAACTCAAATTACCAATTGAGTAACGCCATTTACCAATTAAGTAACACAATTTACAACTTCTTTTTCAACATCACATTTTTTCCCCTTTGATGCGTGAATGAAAAACCAACAAATAAAGGACAATCACAAATTGAGTAACGCAAATCACAATTTGAGTAACGCCATATACCACTCAAGAAACGCCATTTACCACTTGTTTTTGAACTTCACATTTTGTTTCCCTTTGATGCCTGTGTGGAAAAAAAAAGTACAATATAAATTGAGTAACACAATTTACCACTTGTTTTTCTACTTCACATTTTGTTCCCCTTTGATGCCTGAATGAAAAACCAAAAAATAATGGACTTTCACAAATTGAGTAACGCAAATTACAAAATAAGTAACGCCATTTACCACTCAAGAAATGCCATTAAACACTTGTTTTTCAACTTCACCTTTTGTTTCCCTTTGATGCCTGCGTGAAAAATAAAACAAAATAAGTACAATATCAATTGAGTAACGCAATTTACCACTTGTTTTTCAACTTCACATTTTGTTCCCCTTTTTATGTCTGAGTGGAAAACCAAAAAATAATCGACTATCACAAATTGTGTAACGCAAATTACAAATTGTGTAACGCCATTTACAACTCTAGAAACGCCATTTACCACATGTTTTTTAACTTCAGCTTTTGTTTCCCTTTGATGGCTGTGTGAAAAAAAAAGTACAACATCAATTGAGTAACGTAATTTACAACTTGTTTTTCAACTTCACTTTTTGTTCCTTTTTGATGCCTGAGTGAAAAACAAAAATAAAGGACTAAGACAAATTGAGTAACGCAAATTACCAATTGCGTAACGCCATTTACACATTAAGTAACGCAATTTACAACTTTTTTTTCAACATCACATTTTGTTCCCCTTTGATGCATGAGTGCAAAACCAAAAAAAAAGAACTATCACAAATTGAGTAACGCAAATTACAAATTGAGTAGCGCCATTTACCACTTGTTTTTCAACTTCACATTTTGTTTCCCTTTGATGCCTGTGTGAAAAAAAAAGTACAATATCAACTGAGTATCGCAATTTACCACTTGTTTTTCAACTTCACATTTTGTTCCCCTTTGATGCCTGAGGGAAAAATCAAAAAATAATGGACTATCACAAATTGAGTAACGCAAATTACAAATTGAGTAACACCATTTACCATTCAAGAACCGCCATTTGACACTTGTTTTTCAACTTCACAGATTGTTTACCTTTGATACCTGTGTGAAAAAAAAAAGAACATTATCAATTGAGTAACGCAATTTACCACTTGTTTTTCAACTTCACATTTTGTTCCCCTTTGATACCTGAATGAAAAACCAAAAAATAATGAACTTTCACAAATTAAGTAACGTATATTACAAATTGAGTAACCCCATTTACCACTCAAGAAACGCCATTTACCACTTGCTTTTCAACTTCACATTTTGTTTCCTTTTGATGCCTGTGTGGGAAAAAACAAAGTACAATATCAATTCAGAAACGCAATTTACCACTTGTTTTTCACCTTCACATTTCGTTCCCTTTTGATGCCTGAGTGAAAAAAAAATTAATGGACTAAGACAAATTGAGCAACGCAAATTACCAATTGAGTAACGCCATTTACCATTTAAGAAACGCAATTTACAACTTGTTTTTCAACATCACATTTTGTTCCCCTTTCATGCCTGAGTGAAAAACCGAAAAAATAAATGACAATGACAAATTGAGTAACGCAAATTACAAATTGAGTAACGCCATTTACCACTTGTTTTTTAACTTAACATTTTGTTTCCCTTTGATGCCAGTGTGAAAAATAAAACAAAATAAGTACAGTATCAATTGAGTAACGCAATTTACCACTTGTTTTTCAACTTCACATTTTGTTCCCCTTTGATGCCTGAGTGGAAACCCAAAAAATCATGGACTATCACAAATTGAGTAACACAAATTACAAATTGTATAACGCCATTTACTACTTGTTTTTTAACTTCACATTTTGTTTCCCTTTGATGGATATGTGAAAAAAAATAAGTACAATATCAATTGAGTAACGTAATTTACCACTTGTTTTTCAACATCACATTTTTTCCCCTTTGATGCCTGAGTGAAAAACTAAAAAAATAAATGACAATCAAAAATTGAGTAAGGCAAATTACAAATTGAGTAACGCCATCTACCTCACAAGAAATGCCATTTACCACTTGTTTTTTAACTTCACATTTTGTTTCCCTTTGATGCCTGAGTGAAAAATTAAAAAAAAATAACTACAACATCAATTGAGTAACGCAATTTACCCCTTGTTTTTCAACTTCACTTTTTGTTCCCTTTTGATGACTGAGTGAAAAACAAAAATAAAGGACCAAGACAAATTGAGTAACGCAAATTACCAATTGTGTAACGCCATTTACCAATTAAGTAACGCAATTTACAACTTTTTTTTAAACATCACATTTTGTTCCCCTTTGATGCCTAAGTGAAAAACCAAAAAATAAAGGACATTCACAAATTGACTAACGCAAATTACAAATTGAGTAACGCCATTTACCACTCGAGAAACTCCATTAACCACTTGTTTTTCAACTTCACATTCTGTTTCCCTTTGATGCCTGTGTGAAAAACAAAAATAATGGACTAAGACAAACTGAGTAACGCAAATTACAAATTGTGTAACGCCATTTACCACTTGTTTTTCAACTTCACATTTTGTTCCCCTTTGATGCCTGAATGAAAAATGAAAAAATAAAGGACTATCACAAATTGAGTAACGCAAATTACAAAGTGAGTACCGCCATTTACCACTCAAGAAACGTCATTTACCACTTGTTTTTCAACTTCACATTTTGTTTCCCTTTGATGCCTGTGTGGGAAAAAACAAAGTACAATATCAGTTGAGTAACGATATTTACCACTTGTTTTTCAACTTCACATTTTGTTCCCTTTTGATGCCTGAGTGAAAAACAAAAATAATGGACTAAGACAAATTGAGTAACGCGAATTACCAATTGAGTAACGCCAATTACCATTTAAGTAACGCAATTTACAACTTCTTTTTCAACATCACATTTTTTTCCCCTTTGATGCTTGAGTGAAAAACCAAAAAAATAAAGGTCAATCACAAATTGAGTAACGCAAATTACAAATTGAGTAACGCCATTTACCACTCAAGAAACGCCATTTACCACTTGTTTTTGAACTTCACATTTTGTTTCCCTTTTATGCCTGTGTGGAAAAAAAAGTACAATATCAATTGAGTAACGCAATATACCACTTGTTTTTCAACTTCACATTTTGTTCCCTTTTGATGCCTGAATGAAAAACAAAAATAATGAACTAAGACAAATTGAGTAACGCAAATTACAAATTGAGTAACTCAAATTGCAAATTGTGTAACGCCATTTACCACTTGCATTTTAAATTCACATTTTGTTTCCCTTTGATGCCTGTGTGGAAAAAAAAGTACAATATCAATTGAGTAACGTAATTTACAACTTGTTTTTCAACTTCACATTTTGTCCCCTTTTGCTGCCTGAGTGAAAGACAAAAATAATGGACTAAGACAAATTGAGTAACGCAATTTACCAATTGAGTTACGCCATTTACCAATTAAGTCACGCAATTTACCACTTGTTTTTCAACTTCACATTTTGTTCCCCTTTTGATGCCTGAGCGAAAGACAAAAATAATGGACTAAGACAAATTGAGTAACGTAAATTACCAATTGAGTAACGCCATTTACCAATTAATTCACGCAATTTACAACTTGTTTTTCAACATCACATTTTGTTCCCCTTTGATGCCTGAGTGAAAAACCAAAAAATAAAGGACAATCACAAATTGAGAAATGCCATTTACCACTCAAGAAGTGCCATTTACCACTTGTTTTTCAACTTCATATTTTGTTCCCCTTTGATGCCTGAATGAAAAACCAAAAAATAATGGACTATCACAAATTGAGTAACGCAAATTACAAATTGAGTAACGCCATTTACCACTCAAGAAACGCCATTTCCCACTTGTTTTTCAACTTCACGTTTTGTTTCCCTTTGATGCCTTTGTGGGAAAAAAAATAAAAAAGTACAACATCAATATAGTAACGCAATTTACCACTTGTTTTTCAACTTCACATTTTGTTCCCTTTTGATGCCTGGGTGAAAAACAAAAATAATGGACTAAGACAAATTGAGTAACGCAAATTAAAAACTGAGTAACGCAAATTACAAATTGTGTAACGCCATTTACCACCCAAGAAACGCCATTTACCACTTGTTTTTCAACTTCACATTTTGTTCCCCTTTGATGCCTGAATGAAAAATGAAAAAATAATGGACTATCACAAATTGAGTAACGCAAATTACAAAGTGAGTACCGCCATTTACAACTCAAGAAACGCCATTTACCACTTGTTTTTCAACTTCACATTTTGTTTCCCTTTGATGCCTGTGTGGGAAAAAACAAAGTACAATATCAGTTGAGTAACGATATTTACCACTTGTTTTTCAACTTCACATTTTGTTCCCTTTTGATGCCTGAGTGAAAAACAAAAATAATGGACTAAGACAAATTGAGTAACGCAAATTACAAATTGAGTAACGCAAATTACAAATTGTGTAACGCCATTTACCACTTGTATTTTAACTTCACATTTTGTTTCCCTTTGATGCCTGTGTGGAAAAAAAAAAGTACAATATCAATTGAGTAACACAATTTACCACTTGTTTTTCAACTTCACATTTTCTTCCCTTTTGATGCCTGAGTGAAAAACAAAAATGATGGACTAACACAAATTGAGTAACGCAAATTACCAATTGAGTAACGCCATTTACCAATTAAGTCACGCAATTTACACCTTGTTTTTAAACATCACATTTTGTTCCCCTTTGATTCCTGAGTGAAAAACCAAAAAATAAAGGACATTCACAAATTGAGTAACGCAAATTACAAGTTGAGTAACGCCACTTACCACTCAAGAAATGCCATTTACCACTTGTTTTTGAACTTCACATTTTTTTTCCCTTTGATGCCTGTGTGGAAAAAAAAAGTACAATATCAATTGAGTAACGCAATTTACCACTTGTTTTTCAACTTCACATTTTGTTCCCTTTTGATGCCTTAGTGAAAAACAAAAATAATGGACTAAGACAAATTGAGTAACGCAAATTAAAAATTGAGTAACGCAAATTACAAATTGTGTAAAGCCATTTACCACTCAAGAAACGCCATTTGCCACTTGTTTTTTAACTTCACATTTTGTTTCCCTTTCATGCCTGTGTGGAAAAAAAAAGTACATTATAAATTCAGTAAGCCAATTTACCACTTGTTTTTCAACTTCACACTTTGATTCCGTCTGATGCCTGAGTGAAAAACAAATATAATGGACTAAGCCAAATTGAGTAACATAAATTACCAATTATGTAACGCCAGTTACCAATTAAGTAATGCAATTTACAACTTGTTTTTCAACATCACATTTTGTTCCCCTTTAATTCCTGAGTGAAAAACCAAAAAATAAAGGACAATCACAAATTGAGTAACGCAAATTACAAATTGAGCAACGCCATTTACCACTCGAGAAACTCCATTTACCACATGTTTTTCAACTTCACATTCTGTTTCCCTTTGATGCCTGTGTGAAAAAAAAATAAAAAAGTACAACATCAATTGAGTAACGCAATTTACCACTTGTGTTTCAACTTCACATTTTGTTCCCCTTTGATGCCTGACTGAAAAACCAAAAAATAATGGACTATCACAAATTGAGTAAAGCAAATTACAAATTGAGTAACGCCATTTACCACTCAAGAAATGACATTTACCACTTGTTTTTCAACTTCACATTTTGTTTCCCTTTGATGCCTGTGCGAAAAATAAGAAAAAAATAAGTACAATATCATTTGAGTAACGCAATTTACGACTTGTTTTTCAACTTCACATTTTGTTCCCCTTTCATGCCTGAGTGAAAAACCAAAAAATAATGGACTATCACAAATTGAGAAACGCAAATTACAAATTGAGTAACGCCATTTACCACTCAAGAAACGCCATTTACCACTTGTTTTTCAACTTCACATTTTGTTTCCCTTTGATTCCTGTGTGAAAACAAAAAGGAACAATATCAATTGAGTAACGCAATTTACCACTTGTTTCTCAACTTCACAATTTGTTCCCCTTTGATGCCTGAATGAAAAACCCAAAAATAATGGACTATCACAAATTGAGTAACGCAAATTACAAATTGACTACCGCCATTTACCACTTGTTTTTCAACTTCACATTTTGTTTCCGTTTGATGCCTGTGTGGGAAAAAACAAAGTACAATATCAATTGAGTAACACAATTTACCACTTGTTTTTCAACTTCACATTTTGTTCCCTTTTGATGGCTGAGTGAAAAACAAAAATAATGGAATAAGACAAATTGAGTAACGTGAATTACCAATTGAGTAACGTCATTTACCATTTAAGTAACGCAATTTACAACTTGTTTTTCAACATCACATTTTTTCCCCTTTGATGCGTGAGTGCAAAACCAAAAAAATAAAGGTCAATCACAAATTGAGTAACGCAAATTACAAATTGAGTAACGCCATTTACCACTTGTTTTTGAACTTCACATTTTGTTTCCCTTTTATGCCTATGCGGGAAAAAAAAAAGGTTCAATATCAATTGAGTAACGCAATTTACCACTTGTTTTTCAACTACAGATTTTGTTCCTCTTTGATGCCTGAGTGAAAGACAAAAATAATGGACACAGGCAAATTGAGAAACTCAAATTACCAATTGAGTAACGCCATTTACCATTTAAGTAACGCAATTTACAACTTGTTTTTCACAATCACATTTTGTTCCCCTTTGATGCCTTAGTGAAAAACCAAAAAAATAAAGGACAATCACAAATTGAGTAAGGCAAATTAAAAATTGAGTAACGCCATTTACCACTCAAGAAACGTCATCTACCACTTGTTTTGGAACTTCACATTTTGTTTCCCTCTTATCCCTGTGTGGAAAAAAAAGTACAATATCAATTAAGTAACGCAATTTACAACTTGTTTTTCAACATCACATTTTGTTCCCCTTTGATACCTGAATGAAAATCCAAAAAATAATGGACAATCAGAAATTGAGTAACGCAAATTACAAATTTAGTAACGCCATTTACCACTCAAGAAATGCAATTTACCACTTGTTTTTGAACTTCACATTTTTTTCCCTTTGATGCCTGTGTGCAAAAAAAAAAAGTACAATATCAATTGAGTAACGCAATTTACCACTTGTTTTTCAACTTCACATTTTGTTCCCTTTTGATGGCTTAGTGAAAGAAAAAAATAATGGACACAGACAAATTCTGTAACGCAAATTACCAAGTGAGTAACGCCATTTACCATTTAAGTAACGCAATTTACAACTTGTTTTTCAACATCTCATTTTTTTCCCCTTTGATGTGTGAGTGAAAAACCAATAAAATAAAGGACAATCACAAATTGCGTAACGCAAATTAGAAATTGAGTAACGCCATTTACCACTCAAGAAACGCCATTTACCACTTGTTTTGGAACTTCACATTTTGTTTCCCTTGTATGCCTGTGTGGAAAAAAATAGTACAATATCAATTGAGTAACGCAACTTACCACTTGTTTTTCAACTTCACATTTTGTTCCCTTTTGATGCCTGAGTGAAAGGCAAAAATCATGGACTAAGACAAATTGAGTAACGCAAATTACCAATTGAGTAACGCCATTTGGCAATTAAGTACCGCAATTTACAACTCGTTTTTCAACATCACATTTTGTTCCCCTTTGATGCCTGAGTGAAAAACCAAAAAATAAAGGACTATCTCAAATTGAGTAACGCAAATTACAAATTGAGTTACGTCATTTACCACTCAAGAAATGCAATTTACCACTTGTTTTTTAACTTCACATTTTTTTTCCTTTGATGCCTGTGTGGAAAAAAAAAGTACAATATCAATTGAGTAACGCAATTTACCACTTGTTTTTCAACTTCACATTTTTTTCCCTTTTGATTGTTGAGTGAAAACCAAAAAATAATGGACTATCACAAATTGAGTAACGCAAATTACAAATTGAGTAACGCCACTTACCACTCAAGAAACGCCATTTACCACTTGTTTTTCAACTTCAAATTTTGTTTCCTTTTGATGACTGTGTGAAAAAAATAATAATAATAAGTACAAGATCAATTGAGTAACGCAACTTACCACTTGTTTTTCAACTTCATATTTTGTTCCCTTTTGATGCCTGAGTGAAAAAGTAATATAATATTGGACTAGGACAAATTGTGTATTGAAAATTACCAATTGAGTAACGCCATTTACCAATTAAGTAACGCAATTTACAACTTGTTTTTCAACATCACAGTTTGTTCCCCTTTGATGCCTGAGTGGAAAACCAAAAAATAATGGACTATCACAAATTGAGTAACGCAAATTACAAATTGTGTAAAACCATTTACCACTCAAGAAATGCCATTTACCACTTTTTTCTCAACTTCACATTTTGTTTCCCTTTGATGCCTGTGTGGGGAAAAAAAAGTACAATATCAATTGAGTAACGCAATTTACCACTTGTTTTTCAACTTCACATTTTGTTCCCTTTTGATGCCTGAGTGAAATACAAAAATAATGGACTAAGACAAATTGTGTATCGCAAATTACCAATTGCGTAACGCCATTTACCAATTAAGTAACGTAATTTACAACTTGTTTTTCAACATCACATTTTTTCCCCTTTGATGCCTTAGTGAAAAACCAAAAAATAAAGGACTATCACAAATTAAGTAACGCAAATTACAAATTGAGTAACGTCATTTAGCACTTGTTTTTCAACTTCACATTTTGTTTCCCTTTGATGCCTGTGTGAAAAAAAAAAGTACAATATCAATTGAGTAACGCAATTTACCACTTGTTTTTCAACTTCACATTTTGTTCCCTTTTGAGGCCTGAGTGAAAGACAAAAATAATGGATTAAGACAAATTGAGTAACGCAAATTACCAATTGAGTAACGCCATTTAGCAATTAAGTAACGCAATTTACAACTTGTTTTTCAACATCACATTTTGTTCCCCTTTGATGCCTGAATGAAAAACCAAAAAATAATGGACAAACACAAATTGAGTAACGCAAATTACAAATTGAGTAACGCCATTTACCTCTCAAGAAATGCAATTTACCACTTGTTTTTTAACTTCACATTTTTTTCCCCTTTGATGCCTGTGTGGAAAAAAAAGTACAATATCAATTGAGTAACGCAATTTACCACTTTTTTTCAACTTCACATTTTGTTCCCTTTTGATGCCTGAGTGAAAAAACAAAAAATAATGGACTATCACAAATTGAGTAACGCAAATTACAAATTAAGTAACGCCATTTACCTCTTGTTTTTCAACTTCACATTTTGTTTCCCTTTGATGACTGTGTGAAAAATTAAAAAAAAAATAAGTACAATATCAATTTAGTAACGCAATTTACCACTTGTTTTTCAACTTCATATTTTGTTCCCTTTTGATGCCTGAGTGAAAAAGTAATATAATAATGGACTAAGACAAATTGAGTAACGCAAATTACCAATTGAGTAACGCCATTTACCAATTAAGTAACGCAATTTACAACTTGTTTTTCAACATCACATTTTGTTCCCCTTTGATGCCTGAGTGGAAAACCAAAAAATAATGGACTATCACAAATTGAGTAACGCAAATTACAAATTGTGTAACGCCATTTACCACTCAAGAAAGGCCATTTACCACTTGTTTTTCAACTTCACATTTTGTTTCCCTTTGATGCCTGTGTGGGGAAAAAAAGTACAATATCAATTGAGTAACGCAATTTACGACTTGTTTTTCAACTTCATATTTTGTTCCCATGTTGAGACCCACTTGGTATTTTTTCACCATGCCATACCCCTACTGTATAGGTCTTACAAAATCCATGACAGATTAAATGTGTCCGTATAACTTCAGGACTTAGTCACCTCTCATTCAAACATTTTACACAAGGGCAATAAAACTTCCCACTATCATCATTAGCATTTTGTTTAGCAAATTCAATAAAGTCCCTCACCCCATTCTGATATTCAACGCTCGTCCGTAAAGCATTTATCCAACTGTGATCCATAGTAGAATTCCTATGGACGGAAAGATTTAACATACGTATAATAAGGCAAAATAAATGCATAATGAAGAATCACTTTTGGTCATGAATATCACAGTGAAGCCAAACTAAAATACTCCCGAAGCAAAATAAATGCATGACGATGAAATTTAAATGCTTCGCATGAAGGTCTTGTGGACTCACCTGTAGCATATAAATTCAAATGCCAAATAAGAGTCTTTCTTCTCCCGCCACGAACGTTGATGTTGGAGACAGCAAGAGTACCCTAAAAACATTTGTTGGTCAGTTGGGTAGGTCTCAAGTGCAAATATAATCTTCAAAATAGAATATTTATTAACAACAGAGAAGCACACAAGAGCATTTCATCGATTTCGTTCAACTCAAGAAAAACCCAGAACGATAAGTAGGCAAACCATGAAGTTATATAACCGAAACACCTCTTACAGCTTGGTCTAAGTTTAGCTGAGGAACAAGGAAGTGATTGTCCAGAGAGCAACACGAAGCACCGACGGAGCAACACACAACCACTGGAGACAGAACCTCCTCAGTAATCACTTTCGGCGCGACAAGAGAAATTCAGAGAGGGAAATTTAATTTTCCGCGCGACAGAGACTTGGTTTTATGTTTGGATTTTTTAAGACCGATTAATTATAAAGCATCCAGTCCTAAATATTTTATATTAAATTTTTAAGTGTTACTTTTAAGACCGAATTCTTATGCTGTCTGGTTCTATATATTTAAGACCGTAGTTTTATAATACTCCGGTCCTAAGTTAATTTTCCAGAGAAAAGAGAATAGACTTTGGGCCTTTGGTGAGCGCAGAAAATTATCAATGCTATTAATTAATGCTACTATTAATTACTTGAAGAAAAAATTAAAAAGAGACAAGGTTATAGTTCTTAATTAATACTATTATTAATTACATTAACAAAAAATTAAAAAGAGACAAGCTTATGGTTCTTAATTAATGATATTCTTAAATAATGCTATTATTAATTACTTGAACAAAAAATTAAAAAGAGACAAGCTTATGGTTTTTAATTAATGCTATTATTAATTACTTGAATATTGCTGTACACATTGCCCAAAAAAAAGAAATACAGAAAATTATCAAAGCTTGTTATCCTTCAAAGCCCAGGTAATATCGGCTTGAACAGCATTAATCTCCCGCCGGATATCAGCAAGTTCCCGTGTTATTCGTATCAGGTCGTTACAGGAAAGAGGACGAGGGTCAGCGGTCGGCACGCTGGGGCCAACTGGTTGGAGAGGTGGAGCAGGAACCTCTTCATGGTCGGAAGGCTGGAGGGGGGTGCAGCAATGTCTTCATCATCGGAAATAACAATGGATCCAACGACCCGAGACTCTTCTGTTTCAATCGAACGCACTCTCAATGGAGGAGGCGCACCGTATAACGATCGACGGAAGGCACGAGCATCACGAGTAAGAGCACCCCTACGAGCGGTTATCTTGTATCTAACCATGGTTTGAGCAGTACGTTGGCGCAAAGAGGTATAAGGCATTTATTTATAAAGGCAGAGCTAGAGGTAGTTTGGAGTTACGAGGTAGTGCGGAGTTAATAAGGAGTGTTAAGGACAGAGAGGTAAAGAGCAGACGAATGGTCTACACTTTACGAGCGAGTTTTATAAATATTATTTAATTTTTAAAATGAATTAATATTAAGACCGACCTTTTATAATTTCTCCGGTCCTAAAAGTATATTATTTATTTTTTTAACTGAATTAATTTTAAGACCGACCTTTTATCACTTCTCCGGTCCTATAAGTATATTATTTATATTTTTAGTCAATTAAATTACTTTTAAGACCGATCTTTTATCATTTTTCCGGTCCTAAAATTCATTTATTCAAGATTTAAATTTCCTAAAACATTCATCGTTTCAAATTCCGATAACAGAGTCGTATCCTTACACTCTATCAGAGGATCTCTTCGGCTTTCAGATAAACTTCCCAACGTAACTAGGTGTCTCCTCGTATTCTGATGAACTATGCGTCTGCTCATTAAAGGTTCTGACGTTTCACTCCGAATGGGTTCTCTATTTAAAGCCATTGTTACTTTACTTTCTTCACATTCTTCATCATCACTTCCACAATGGCTGCTCCACCGCCCCAAGGTCCTCCACCACCACCAGGTCCTCCTTTTCCTCCTCCCGCTGGGCATAACAATCCTTACCCTCCTCCTCTGCCTCCGAACCCGACCACCAAACAGCTGCTGCGCCACCTCCTGGCCCGTGTCAATCATATAGATCGACGAAAGGGCCAGCTTTTTCAGGTCTACCACGCGGTCAACAACAAGATCAACGCGATACTCGATGCCCACGACGTTGAGTACAATCCGTTAGATGACGACGTCACCGACCCCTCCGACGACTCCCTCCCCTCCGACAATGATGGGGACGAGTAAATATTTTACTTTTTTTTAAAATCATGTACTTCGCTGCCCCCCATGGGGCAACATTAAAAAATATATAATAAATTTGTTACTTTCCTATTTCGATCGCCTTTATCCTTCTGATCAGTACATTCTTTCTTTCTCCGACAAGGAGGCAAAAAACAAAACATTGTCCTCGTGTGTATGATCAACATTAAAAACTCGCACATTAAAATATCCAACAATATACAGTTAAGACCAGACCAACAAAACAAAAAGAACGTTTACCTTATTCGAATAAAAACAAACAATGACAATTCTTCTCAAGGTTGGACCATCGTTGTCCTCGGTGTTACCTCGCCAGATTAGAAACAAAGTGTCCTTTTCAATATCTCTCATCTTTTTCTGACAAAAAGAAAAGGGACAAAGAAAAGGGAAACCGATAATCTAAATCTGGAGAGGTAACATCGACTACAATGAGGGACCTAGCTTGATCAGAACGCCAGAACCTCGGTTGCCTTTAATTACCCTAATTAATTTGTCCGAAAAGCGAATCAACTCTATTTAAATGAAGACTATTAGGAGCGGACGGAAAAAGGAGATACGGTCCTAAAAGTGTCGAATACTTTTAGGACCGTCATTTTAAAACATACGGTACTAAATGAACGCCAGAACTTTCTAATTAATTTGTCTGAAAAGCGAATCAACTCTATTTAAAGGAAGAATATTAGGAGCAGACGGAAAAAGGAGATACGGTCCTAAAAGTGTCGAATACTTTTAGGACCGTCATTTTAAAACATAAGGTCCTAAATGAAGCCAGAACTTTCTAATTAATTTGTCCGAAAAGCGAATCAACTCTATTTAAAGGAAGAATATTAGGAGCGGATGGAAAAAGGAGATACGGTCCTAAAAGTGTCGAATACTTTTAGGACCGTCATTTTAAAACATACGGTCCCACAAATTGAGTAACGCACATTACCTATTGAGTAACGCCATTCACAAATTGAGTAACGCAATTTACCATTTGTTTTTCAACATCACATTTTGTTCCCCTTTGATGCCTGAGTGAAAAACCAAAAAATAATGGACTATCACAAATTGAGTAACGCAAAGTACCAAATGAGAAATGCAAGTTACCAATCGAGTAACGCTATTTACCACTTGTTTTTCAACTTCACATTTTCTTCCCCTTAGATGCCTGAGTGAAAAACCAAAACATAATGGACTATCACAAATTCAGTAACGCAAATTATAAATTGAATAACGCCATTTACCACTCCAACTACTTGATTTTCAACTTCACATTTTGTTCCCCATTTACGCCTGAGTCAAAAACCCAAAAATATTAGACTATCACAAATTGAGTAACGCACATTACCTATTGAGTAACGCCATTCACAAATTGAGTAACGCAATTTACTACTTGTTTTTCAACTTCACATTTTGTTCCCCTTTAATGCCTGTGTGAAAAACGTAAAAATAATAAACTAACAATTGAGTAACGCAATTTACCACTTGTTTTTCAACATCACATTTGGTTCCCCATTGATGCCTGAGTGAAAAACAAAAAAAAATAATGGACTATCAAAAAATTGAGTACTGCAAGTTACCTGTTCGAGTATGAACAATGTCGATGTTATACTGGCTTGAACTAGGACAACGCCTAGGGCCTACGTACCCTAGATAAGGGATCAAAGCCAACGTAGTTCGAGTTTACTTCCGGCGTTTATCCACTGAGTGTGGGGGTGTGTGCTCTGTGAGAATTCAGAATGGATGAATAACATGTACCATTCACCAATGGAAGGATCTCCTATTTATAGGAGAATGGATAACCATCCCGAGATGGCAGTTATCAATTGTCCTGGGTTGGGCGGTTATAGCCTGTGCGGACATAACTGTCGTTGGAGGTTGACATGAGGAATTTGGGCTTCGGGGCTCAAATTCCGAGATCCATAACAGTTGCCCCTCAGCCCGACAGCTCAGGTTTCTGGGTTGTTGGGATGTATTGATGGTTGAGCCCGACGAAGAATAGTCCGAGTTTGATGATTTCAACTTCACATTTTTTCCCCTTTGATGCCTGAGTGAAAAACCAAAAAAAAAATGCCACAATAAGACTTCCCACACTTCGAGCAAGGACCATTAACACTTGGGGCAGACATAGCCATCTCACGACGAGATTATTGGCTTCCTTCAACATGACTCTTCTGACCCTGTCTCTTCTGGAAATAACTCTGTCACGATCCACTCTTTTGCCCCGGACTCTTCTTACTAAAAGTCCTTGTACTTCTAGAATTGAACCTGAATGGCTTTGCTATTCCACTTACAGGTTTGATAAAAGTGGAGAACTTACCTTGATTAACACGGGGTCTAGCATCATCAATTTCACGCTTCATGCACGCAGCTATCCTCAAATTGGTGCAAGTGTCCTCAAAACTCTTGATTGCATGGATGGACACATAAGGCTTTAACTCTGGCCTAGCCTTTATAATCAGTTAGCGCGATTTCCATTTCAGGTCATCTTGTCGTTGCAAGTAGGTCACATATCTGGACAAGTCGATGAAAGTAGCAATAAACTCATCCTTATGCATATCACCCTGTTGAAGGGCATAAAATGTTGTCTCCTTCTCTTGTCTCAATGCCGGAGGGAAATAATGATCGAAAAAATTTGTCTTGAACTCTCTCCAAGTTGTTTCGGAGTCATCCAAACCACCTGTGCTTTGCCACCACCTTTTGGCACGATCCTTCAGCAGTATAATGGCCACCCTAGCCTTCTGGTATTCATTACAGACCACAGCTTGAAAAATAGTTTCCAAGCCCTCAATCCAAGCCTCAGCCTTCAGTGGATCCAAATCTCCATGAAACTTCTTAGGATTGTGATTATGGACATCCTTCCAAACTTTGTTGATTGCTAGGTCTTCAGAATTGGGCTTTGATGATCCTTCATCCCCATTACTCCTCATAGTTTTGTCATGATTAGTTGAGCCACTTGGCTCAGGCCTCTATGATATTGCTATGCTAAGCTCAGGTACGTTGTGATTCTTTGGTGTGGGAATATCTCCTTCCTCTCTGATCTTCTTTTGAAAATCCTCCTCAAACTGTCGAAACCTTGCATCCATGACAGTCATTAATGTATCTTTAAATCAATGTAATAGAGCCTCGTTCTCTTGAGACATCGGTGTCTCAGGAGCATTTGGAGGTTGATTAACGGCAGTCTCGAGAACATTTGAAGGTTGATTAACGGCGGAGCGAGCCTTTCGTGTGTTCCCCATTCTCCCCACCTAAGAATGAAACACACCATATTAAATGAGTGGTAAACAACACAACAAAACAACTAAACAGGAAAGGTATGTGTGAGTATTGTATATTGCCACTGTATGTAATGCATGCACAACTGTTATCAGAATCACATGCTCTGACACCAAATTGTAACGTCCTCAAAATTTACTTAACATAATAATGAATTAAGCGTTCATTAACAACTAAGTAATGCCCAACATTTACCAAAATATATAAAAGTAAATCAGAGTATGCAGAATGAGCCCTAGCGTGGCAATATACAATCATCACACATAAACAAAAAAGACAGAAACACTACTTTTGGTAGAAGCAATCTAAGCTTCTGGGGTTTCGTATATATCGTTGTGCCATTCCCTACTGTTTCTGTGTAATGCATTTTACGTAATCTAATTATTATTATTATTTACTTTATTATTATTTGTATTATTATTTATTTTATTTATTATTTTTAATGAGAGCAGCTGATTAAATAAGTAAACGATAATGGGTTGGGTGAGATGTTTATATTGGATTTATGGGTCACATGGCTAAATGATTTTATTTTCAATTATAAGGAAAAATTAAATTCTTAATTTCCAAAATAATTATTTTAAATTATTTGGCCAAATAATATTGATTCCAATAATTAACTTTATTAGTTATTCAGGCCAAATCTTTACCATTAATTTCCCGTAAATTGTTTCTACATTTTTTAGGCATAATTTACTCCTTATTGTTTTTATTATATATTTATTTTTTTTAATCCTAAAAAAATAAATAAGGATATTACAAGGGGGATTTCCCAAACTCAAAATGATGGCCAACAGGGAAATCACTTGAAAGAATTTTTTGAACCAAAGAGAATTGGATAAAACATTGAGCTTTGTATTGTTAGTTCTCAGTTTATGAGTTTTGATGATAACAAGACTTGAAAATGTTTAAAGTTTTGAATAAGTGAAAAATGGCTAAGTCAAGAGTATACTCGAGTATGGTTTCAAGTATCCTCGTGTATGCTCAGTCTAACATCCCTGATTAAGTGATTTACGGCTCTTACTTGAGTAACTGTTCAAGTATACTCGGGGATGCATTAGTAAGAAGAAGAATACTCAAGTATGATATAAGTATTACTCAAGCATAAGTTCAGATTGAGCAAAGTTTAGTGACTGTACTCGAGCAAGCCTCTTTGCTTACTCGAGTATAAGATGCCTCTGTCAAATTAATCACCATATTAGAGACTATACTTGAGTATGAGCTAAGTGTTACTTGAGTATGGTACTCGAGCACAGGTAACATCCTACTCAAGTATAAGTGTTTCAATACTTAAATTAATTTTCTGACTATGTCTACTCGAGCACAAGTTTGCTTATACTCGAGTATGGTACTCGAACATGAGTAAGGTTCTATTCGAGCATAGTGAATCTAACATTCTGCCTAGTGTGAATTTCAACTAAGTTCAAGCAATCAGTGTGCTTAAGTATGATACTTGAGCATGAAGTTCATGGTACCTCTGTTATGATCTTGTTGAAACTCTACTTGAGCACGTGAGATGTCTTATTTGAGTATGGTACTCGAGCAAGATCATTTGTATACTCAAGTATGGCTAAACATTAGGCATGTGTGAAGGATTTTTTGAATGCTTACTTGAGTACTCAAAGAAGTATACTCAAGTATTGTTCATCAACTGCCGGATACCTTCATTATAACAGTAATCGTAAAATTCAAATATTTTGGGTTATGATTTGTTTCTAATTAAATGCTATTCAATCTAGTTTACACTATTACTAATTATCTCTTGGAGTGGATTTCAAATAATTAATGAATGTTTAAGTGCTAATTAGTCGAAAAGCAACAAAGTGTGTTAGACATTTAATGTTTGCAGAAAACATAGCATGCATATGGAATGGAAATCAGAGCAAACCAAATCATTCCTACGAGACATACCCATTTTGGCGAAAGACTAAAGTATCTTTCAGAGTCAACCTCTAACCAAACCAAGCAACGTTCGACTGTGTTTAATGAAAGCCATTTGTGTCAACGGAACAAGTGAAGACTCTCAACGGCTATCTTTAAAGCTCTTCAATGATCATTAATGACAGCTAGTATAAAAGCAAAGAACATTGAATTGGCCAACTATTGAAACATATGAACATTCAATTGAATTTATTGTGATTTACTGTTTCATTCAATTCACTTAATATCTTCGGATATTTATACTTCAGTGATTATTTATATTTACTATGTGAGATAGTATAATTTTTTGATTGATTATCAGTTTAATCTTAAGGTAGAAGGACATTGAATGTGGGTGTACGATTATAACTTGTAAGGGGGAGTGAATCCGAGTGTGAAAGAATTACTTTGAGTGCAAAGTGTGTAATCATGTTTGAGAGATAATGAAAAGCCCAGAGTGTCTGGGGACTGGACGTAAGTCAAATGTTTGAACCAAACCAGTACAATTCCTCTGTGTTGATTTTCTCTTTGCTTTATCTATGTTCTTAAGTTCATCGGTTTATTTGAAAAAAGAATTTAAAATCACCCAATTCACCTCCTCTTAAGTGATATTTCGTTTACATGTATATCAAGATTTGTTATCATCAAAATATAACAATATGAGAGCTAATAGAAGTCAAATTGTGTAATATGATTTATGTTTGGATCAGTTATGTTATAAAATTAATTTGACAAATTAAAAATTTTTTTGTATGATTAATTGAAAAGTAAGTTTGAATGTAAAGTATTAGAAAATGATATAAATTTAATGTTAGACCAAGCTATCACCCAAGGGGGGTGAATTGGGTGTTTGAAAAAAAAATCTAAAACTTTGAAAATCTTTTCGCAATTTACTGAAAGTAGTTTGTATGACAGTAATGATTTATAAAACAATAAATAGTCATTCAAACATATATGCTGGGAATATAAGAGATAAGGGAAGAGAATATGCAAACTGAGATTTATACTGGTTCGGCCCAATCCTTGACCTACGTCTAGTGCCCAAGCTCCATTTGAGATTTTTAATCCACTATCCTATTGTTTAATCAGGGCACAAGAGAAGCCTTTACAATCCCACAAGTTCACTAAGGCACTTGTGAAGCCAAATCTCTCACTGAGATACTCCCCCTTACACAATGCAAGGTTACAATCTGTTTCCCTCTCAAGATCACCCAATCTTAAGTAACTCTCAGATAAACAGATAGAATGCTTATAATGAATCTTCTCTCACAGAAGTGAATAATATAAACACTGAAGTGCATTACAAATAATTTCACTCTCTATGATGAACTATGTAAGCATTGAAAACATAGTGTGTATAAGAAAACTGTTGGTTCAAAATGTTGGCATCTTGACAATGCAAGCTCTCTCTAATCAACCTTGAATGCTTCTTCTTTTATAGGTAGAGATCAATATATGACCGTTGAGAAGATTCAATGACTGTTGGATAAAGAAATATAGCCGTTAGACACAGATAGAACTAGCCGTTAGAACTTCGTTTTCTGAACCAGCTATGACATCAGCATTTACTTTACCCTTGATCTTCATTTTAACAACCTTTGATCATCTGAAACTCACTAACAAGTTGATTAAACATAACTAGGAATAGTAATGAGTGATGATAAGAAGTAACTAGATCATATATGAAGATTTCGCAAATTCGGAAAATCTGATTTTCAAACAGAGCGCTGAAAACTGGAGTTTTGAAACACAAACTAGACTTTGCAACTATTCCTCAAAGGCAAAATTAGAGTTTCCATCTGAAACTCAAGTTTTCTTCTTCTAGAGAGAAATGTCGCGATTTGAGCTTTGGAACATATTTTTGAATGGGAGCAAAACTCGAGTTTTCAATTACAAACTCGAGTTTTGCACTCTTGACATGAAAAATGAATTTTAGTCCAAAACTTCAAAACTAGAGTTTCCGTATCAAAACTGGAGTTTTCAAATCATAGAAAAAGAGCAAAGCTCTCTGTTTGGCCAAAACTCGAGTTTCCCAAACTAAACTCGAGTTTTCATTTAAGTATGAAAACTTTGAGAAATTTATGCTAAGTCAAAACTGGAGTTTTCAAAGACTGAGTAAAACTTGAAAACTCTGTCAAGTGCAAACTCGAGTTTCCAAAGTAAAACTCGAGTTTTCTCAAAATATGAAAACTTGGAAAACTCTTGGCTAATCTCAAACTCAATTTTACATGTCCAAGCTCGAGGTAAGAATCCAATGCAAGAAGAATCAGCTCCAAACTCATTGTATTATGTCTGTTATGATCTGACGAATGAAGGCTGTTCTTAACCAGCGTTTTTGCAACGTCCTGAACCGACTGTCAAATTTTGAAGGCCATATCTCCCTAGTCTGAACTTCATTTTGGTCCGTTCAAATCTTGATGGAAAGCCTTTTTAGTCTACTTTCATATGCCACTGATTTCAGCTCAATCCAATTTGTATTTTGTGAGTTACTCTCAAAACATTGAAGCTTGGTTTGCTGTGTGGCGTGGATTTCACTGTCAACTTCAACAATTCATAGCTCCTTGATCTGAAGTCCTTTGGGCTTGAATTTTATATAAAAATGACGCATTGGGAGTCTAGGTTCATATTCCATTGGTTTCACCTCAATCGAATCTCTGATTTGTGAGATATCATCGAATTACCAGACCTCGCCCAAGTTAAATGTGAAACAGAGTAGAACAGAGTTGCTGATCAGCGCTATAAACTCAAGTTTTGACTTGGAAACTTGAGTTTTCCTAGTCCAAAGATGCTGAAGACACTTATGGACTCGATTTTTTGATGGCTAACTCGAGTTTTGAGTCCTAAACCCAAGTTTTGAGTCCTTAACTCAAATTTGCTCTTCTTGAACCTTATATTTACTTGTTTTAACTCCGAATTGAGTCATTCCAACTTCCATTTGATCGTGGAGACTTCTAGAACTTGAATAATGATATCTCCATTCCATTCAATAAGTTCTTTCTTCTTCTCTTGATCATTTTCCACAATTCAAATCTTTCTTTCTTCTCTTCTCTTAATCATTCTCTGCAAGGTCTACCTTCTTCAATATTTCCTCTTCTTCTTGATTATTCCCAAAATACTTTGATAGCTTCTTACTTCCTTGACATTCTTTGCAATTTCTTCTTTTTGTAATCTCTTATCTCCTTGTTTATTTTTCATAACTCAACTTGGACTAATCTACATTAAATATAGTAGTTAGTCAATATAGGAGATGAATATATTATACAAGCTTTTTACTCTTAATAATGACATCTATATAAGATATAAGACCTCATCAAAACTAATCATATCCAACAAATTTATATTAAATATGGTAAAATACTATGATCTCCCTTAGATATTATCTTAATTACACTAACATGTCCTCTATTTTGAAAATATACAATTAAGTTCATTCTCCAAACATAGTTAAGAATATTTTAAGAAAATATTTTTTAAATAAAATTTTTATTAAAATAAATTTTATTTATTAATTTACCCTTCATGAATACTAAATCATTATTTATTTCACAAATGACCGGCCTTCACTTAACGTCACATTTATTTCACAGGATAAATGAATTTTTTGAGATATATCCAATTGAATTTCAAAAGAAAGGCTCGTCTCATGCATACATCATTTTTTCCCCATATATAGAGCTTCATGATGATAAACCAAAAACACCTAAATAGATCGATGCACTTAATCATTTCAACAGATATTCCTGGAAGGAAGATGTATCCAATGCTATTTGATCTTGCCTCTAATGCTTGGACAGTAGATAAGTTGTTCCACCTTGTTTCCTACAGTAGCCGTAGGAAGAGGGGGAAACCAGTTAATCTAACCAATTTTCTTTTTTTTTTTCTTCTACAAAACTTTTTCAATTAACTTTTTCAAACATTTTTTTCTTAACTATGGTTTCCAGATAATTGTTGAGATTTATGAAAGAATAATAATCTTTGGTTTAGTATCTTTGAGGACTGTGTAATTGGGCCTTGTATATTGAGCCAGTATAGGTGTGGTTGTTAGTCTATAAATACAGAGCTCTCAATTGTATTATGTTGGTTGATTGATTCAATAATAGAATATTTTGTTCAACTCAACATGTTATCAGAGCCAACTTACGATTAAATGCCTCAAGCTTCGACTTTAGAGGCTCAAAATCAAGAACCAAGCCTCAAGTATTCACTTTAAAGGCCCATAGGTAAAGAATAGCCTAAGAAATAGGCATTGCTCCACGGCCCAGCCCTAAAGAAAAGTGGAGCTCCATCAAAATACTACTTGTCCATCAAGAAAGAGATTAGGATTTCAAGAACACACTGACCTCGCTCGAAGCTTCAAGAAACCTGACACATTAATGCTCAAGCTTCGGGAAGTACACAAAACTACTAGATCCCCAAGAACGCTCAATCTTTGGGAAGAAGATCTGTAATGAATGTCGATCTCCAGAAAATCACAAGCAAGAACTAAAGGCTCCATTCAGAGGTGAATCAAGCAAGATTCGACAAAGCGTACTTTTCAATAACTGTTCAAGAAAGATTATGGAACCCATGTTGTATCGCAAGTCTTCACATTACTGAACATTCTCAATCCAAAGAACAGAAGGTTCAAAGCTTGGACAAAAAGGTGAAAAGCCTAAAATTTTAGAGATTCTCGAGCCTCTGCAACCAGAACTGATTTGCACTTCTACGGAAACTTAAACCTCTATACATAACCAGAAACTTGAGCCTCCTCTTCGCACAACCAGAAACT
The DNA here is from genome assembly GCA_034222035.1 of Acacia crassicarpa. Taxonomy (NCBI): domain Eukaryota; kingdom Viridiplantae; phylum Streptophyta; class Magnoliopsida; order Fabales; family Fabaceae; genus Acacia; species Acacia crassicarpa. The sequence continues at coordinate 25,432,194 of JAWXYG010000010.1, read as the reverse complement.
CGATATCCACAAAAAACTAATATTAAGTCCCCTTCGACTTCCCAAGCCTTTGCCTCGTCTCTTTGCAACCATTCATGGCAGACAAAAAGGACAAGCTCACCGAAGATTCCCTTCCTTTTTCCCATCCTCTCTACCTCCACCTTTCTGATACACAAGGATTGTCTCTTATACCACAATGCTCACTGGGTATGAGAACTACACAATATGGAACTAGACAATGAGAATTGCTCTCAAAGGAAAACAAAAATTAGGCTTTATAAATGGGACCTACACTAAGGACACACAGGACAATCGACTCCATGAGCAGTGGGAACAATGTAACGTTGTTGTTTTCTCTTATTTACTTCATTTGCTTTCTAAGGACTTGACCAACTGTGTAATTTTTCATCAAGTTGCTCACCTTGTTTGACTCGACTTGTAAGAGCATTTTGACAAGGTAACAAGCTCTCAAATTTTCAATCTTCATAGAGAAATTAACTCTATTCGACAAGGGACTATCATTGTTTCATAATACTACTTCATTCCCTTATGTAAGTGTCCTACCTCTCAAGTTTATTCCCAACGTCCTTCAGCAACAAAAGTTATTATAATTCTTGTTAGGCCTCAATAACACCTATAGTGCATCAAAGAGTCCAATTTTATTGATGATCCCCATACAAACTGTAAATCAAGCATTTAGTATGATTATAAAGGATGGGGCTCAATGTAATCTCAATAACAGTGTAAAAAACACACCCACTTGAAGCTGTGACAATTTTTGCTTGTGGAAGAGGGCATGGGAGAGGAAGAGGAAGAAATATTCCACCACTAGAGTGCTTTTATTGTAATAAGAAGGGACATGTCAAGGGCAATTGCTGGCATTTAGTTGGATTCCCTACTAATTTTAAGGGAACAAAGCAAAGACCTTTCATGGAGCCAATCTTTCTCAATTTGACAAGGAGGGAGTTGCAGCTAATGCGACATAGTTTCTCCAACCTTTTACCAGTGAACAATACACACTGCTGGAAAAAATGGTTTTTGCGACAGAAAAAATCCGTCGCAAAACCATGAAAATCCGTTGCAAAACCAATTTGCGATGGATTTTATCCGTCACAAAAATCTGGTGGCAATTGCGACGGAATTTAAAATTCCGTCGCAATTTGCGACGAATTCTGAATCCGTCGCAAATTTGAATTTTGCGACAGATTAAAAATCCGTCACAAAATTCAAATTTGCGACAGATATCAACTGCGACGGATTCTTAATCCGTTGCAAAACTAATTAAATTTTTTATTTTAATTAATTTTTTATTTTTTTTGTTTTAATTTCCTTTGAAAATTATATTCTTTTAAAATTAATTATATTATTTTCCATTATTCTTTTAAAATTTATTTATTTTATTTTTTAATTTTGTTTAAAAATTATATAATAAAATATTTAAAAAAAGTTATATAACTTAAAAACCGAATCTTCATAACACAGAGTTTTACATAGAAAATACAATATAAATATAGTGCTTTAATAGAGATGTACTAAAAAGTAATCTAAAGAGCAGCATTGTCATCATCATCATCAGCAGCAGCAGCAGGATCACCATCAGGAGCCGGCATCGAACCCTTGTCTTTCATTAGGGCCATAATTTGACGCTGCATCTGTCTAACCATCTCCTGTGTCTAGTGGAGCTCATTGGCTGTCTCCATTTGTTGTTGCTTTGTCTAGCTCAGCTCAGCTGCTTGCTCCTCCACCAATGTCACCAACGTCTTCATCTTCTTCAACTCATCTACCAAAACATTAGGAAATATAATTTTCTTTTTTGCACTTCATTTAAATGGACCAGAGAATGAAAATGTAACAATCAATATCAAATGTATTACGTTTACCTGCAGAAACACCTTCACTGCTGGATGTGGAGCACTTTGTTTGCCTAAGTCGGCCGGCACAGGAACCTAACCCGAAGACTCTACCTTTGCTGTTAAATCCACCTGCAGCCTCAAAGAATAGAGTCTCGTTATCGGACTGAGAGGATGAGGGGTCGGTTCGACTCTGCGAGTCTCTCTCCTGTGTCAGCCTCAGATAAGTGTCCTATAAACAAAAAAATACATCACAAAAAAAGCCATGTGAAATGAAATAAACATGTTGGTGTCCGAAACAAAGAATCAATGCAATATAAATGTCTCACCGCCAGTTGCTCCGACCTGGCGTTAATCCATATTTTCTCACCCCCTTCAGTCTGCCAAGTATGGGTCTACTCAAAGGCACGCCACTCAACATCTTCTGGAGGAACATCCCCAGACAGTGCCTGCAAACACATGAAAAATCGTTAACAAATTGTTTCAAGGTACAAAACATTGAATACTTTAATAGAAAATAACGTGTACTCACAATTTTTCGTCAATGCTAACTCAGCGGAATGGACCCTCCAGCATATGAAGGTCCCACCTGCTTGGCCCTATTCTGCTTACTTTTCTGACTTCTATTATTAAATTTCTCATCGTTCGCCCAATTTTGAAGTAATAGGCTTGCAGTCTCAGGGTCAATCCAATCTTGCTTGCCTACACCCTTTCTCAATTTATGAAATCTCTCAGTCAACCACTGGCTTCCCTTATGGTTAAAAGCTTTTTTCAGACCTTGACAATGTTCAGGCAACGTCATAAACTTATCCTGAAAATCAATAATGAACAAATAGTGCTCCAAATGTTAAAAATACTTAATCAGTTTGTATTTGGATAAGAAATTAATAACTATAAATCACTTAACTTACCAAAAACTCGTTAAACCATCTATTCCAAGTCAGCTTAGGAATGTCTTTCCACGTGCCCCAAGGCTCATTGAAATTACGGAATATTTGGGTTGACAAGACATTAGCCACCGGAATATAAGGATCAAATCTGTAGACAGAGGATATGATGCAAATATGAGCATACAAACTAAAGGTTAAAAATCGTAGCGTTATTAGTAACTTTATATGACTCGCCCCTCGGTGCTGTCAGGACGGATCCAAAGCTTCCCTGTCGCAGGATCTTTTGCTCCCCATATTGGTGTATTAGAGGAACTACCTCCTTCGTCGACCTGGCTATGAGGCGGCGGAATGTGCTGAATGAAGGAATGTGAATTATTAAAGAGTTTGTACATAGATGGTTAAATAAAACTACACACATGTAAATCAATCAGAAATGGTAAAGTAAACCTGGTGTCCCCCTTGCTGTGGATCACTGGAGGAAGACGGAGACGATGACATATACAGCGACGGTGAAGTGGACAAATAAACCGATGGTGAAGATGACGTCTCAAATGGTGAAACCTCTGGGGAAGAGCCTCTCCCCCCATGCCTACGAAGGGAGCAGATGACGTTCCCCTACCCCCTCTGATAGGACGAGGTCGAGAACAACCACGACCACGCCCACCATCTGAACGTCCTCCAGGATGCTCCATCTCTGAACACTTACAAACATTATGTGAAAATATACATAAAAATAAGATATTTATTACTTAATATGACAGTAGCGCAATTAAGGAGTATGTAGTATAACAAATTGTCATAAACAAAGAACTAACACAAATCAATCGGATGATTCACGTTCTTTGTCATCTGCTTGCACGGCTTCCTCTGGAGTCTCATAGTCGTCGAACTCAGACTCGCTATCAGAGTAAATCACTTCTGCCCCATCATCTGATTCCTCACCGTCAACTTGGATAGGAATCAACTCTAAGTTCGCAGCAGAATCAAATAGATTGCTTGGTACATTGTCGTCGGCAATGTTTATGGGCAGTACATGTTCCACATTAGCCTGGAACGGTTCCTTCATGCCGTCATTTGCTTCCAACTCTTTCGACTGAGGTATAATATTCCGTGCTTTGGTTTTAATAACTCCCACCCACCCTTGGCGGGATGTGGGGTATAATGTATAGTAAACTTGTTCCGCCTATTGAGCAAGGATGAATGGGTCATAACCAACCGTATATCTCCTTGTCTAGTGGATCTCAATATTTCCATGTTTGTCCACTTTTGTCCCACGCGGACTGTTATCAAACCACTCACATTTAAAAAGTGTCACCACCTTGTCCCACGGGTAACTCAGCTGAATTATGTCGATTAACTTCCCGTAGTAGTCACTCTCCACCCCGTCAACTTGGCCACCTCGATAACATACACCATAATTGCAACATTGTGTACCTGCGTTCGCTTCAACAGTTGAAAATCAATACCCGTTGATTATATATTTGTTGCACCGGGTAACACTAATTACAGCTCCATAAGATAAACTCCACGCCACTTTATTGGGATCTAATGGATGTGCCAAGAAGTGGGAGCGAAACCATTTTGGGAACTCAGAGTTCGTGAATTGATCAACTTGGGATTCCGACATTTCAGGATTTTCCGATCGGACCAAATTAGAAAAATAACTGCAACAAAAAAATGAAGTTAATATTATAATGCTTGTCGTAACAGTGAAAAGAAAACAAATCTTACTTTAAGTATTGGGTGGCCTCTTCACAGTTGTTTAGAATGTACCACTCCGCTACTCGCTTATCTCTTCCTTCAAGAGTTGATCTCCAACGTTTTCCCACGACTCGACCTGGAAAATCAAATATTGATTTTTGTTCGCTCGTATTACTGCCATCATCATTGCGAGGTACCCATCTCCATCTTGATGTCATTTCAGGGGGATAATAGTATGACGCAAATTTTGTGGCCTCTTCGACTAGATACGCTTCAGCGATAGATCCTTCAACGTGGTTGGATTTTTGATTTTTTGTTTAAGAGTGCGTAAAAACCTACAATGGACAATTAGAGGGTATTTATAAACTAAAGTGCGCGAAAGAAATAATTGCACGAAAGAAATATATATATTACCTCTCAAACGGATACATCCACCTATATTGTTGGGGACCTCCTACTTTTGCTTCGTAGGCCAAGTGAACAGGTAAATGTTCCATTGAGTCAAACATGCTAGGAGGAAACACCATCTCTAACTTGCATAGTGTTATTGGCATGCTCGCCTCCAGGTGCCGTAACTTTTCCACATTAAGCTCAGAAGCACAAATTTCTCTAAAGAACCTGGAAAATTCTGTTAGAATAGACCATATGTGGTTCGGTAATGCTTTGAAGGCCCACGGCAACAATCTTTGGAAAAAAACATGACAATCATGACTCTTCATCCCGAATAACTTCCCCTCGTGCAAGTTGACACATCTTTTCAAGTTTGACGCATAACCGTCCGGGAGTTTCAGATCTTCAACCCATTGCAACAATTCTAAATTCTGCTGTTTGTTTAATGTGTACGGTGCTCTAGGTTTGGAAATCTGTCCCCTGCCATTCTGCACCAAATGCAAAGCAGGTCTACAAATCGCTTCTATGTCCCGTCTTGCATTGATTGTGTCCTTCGTCTTGCCTTTTGTGTCCATCACAGTGTACAAAATATTGCAAAACACATTGCTCTCAATGTGCATGACATCCAGGTTGTGTCTTAACAATTGATCTTTCCAATATGGTAGTTCCCAGAAGATGCTGCATTTGTTCCAATGATGATCAACACCATATCCCTCAGGTTTGTTAGAAGCAGCACCCTCTTCGACACTTTGAATATACTTGACCCTGTCCCATATTTCTTGGCCACTTAAACGACGAGGTTGATCTGCTCGTTCAACCACATTTCGCGTGAAGTCTTTTCTATTTCTCTTATACTGATGGTCGGGGGGTAGGAATTGTCGGTGCCTGTCAAACCAACAAACTTTGTGACTGTGTTCCAAGCTAAAACCCATGTTATGTTCAAGACATACCGGGCATGCAAGCTTTCCCGACGTTTGCCAGCCACTCAACATCCCATATGCAGGGAAATCATTTATCGTCCACATTAAGGCAGCACGCATTGTGAAATTCTGACTCAATGATATATCATACGTTAGAACCCCTTCACTCCACAACATCTTCAACTCGTCTATCAAAGGCCTGAGGTACACATCTATCTTCTTTTTGGGGTTGGATGGCCCAGGGATTAACGCGTTGAGGAACAAAAACTCCCTTCTCATGCACATAGAAGGTGGGAGGTTGTACGGTGTCACAATGACAGGCCAACAGGAATAATTTCTGCCCGATTTATCAAAAGGAGCGAACCCATCCGAGCATAGACCAAGACAGACATTACGGGGATCCATAGCAAAGAAAGGATTCGCCTCGTCAAATTTACGCTAAGCTTCAGCATCGGATGGATGCGTCACAAAATTTTCATCCCTGTGATCTCCCGGTGCCATCTCATGTGAGCAGCTGTTTGTTTTGATGCATACAATCTCTGAAGTCTGGGCACCAGAGGAAAGTAGTGCATCTTTCTTAACACTTGACGGGTCATTTTCCTTCCTTTCCTTACAACTTTATATCTGTCATGTCCAAAGAATTTACAATTGATCAGCTCAGCATCATCCTTGTAATACAACATACATCCTCTAGGGCAGCAATGGATTTTTTCACATCCAAGCCCAAGCTCTTTCACCTTTTTTTTTTTTTTGCTTGGTAAAAATCCTTCGGCAAATTATTGTCTTTAGGAACAACTTTGCTTATGATCTGCATCATTTCGTTGTAATTCCTCTCACTCATATGGTGATCAATCTTCAAGCTTAGTGTTGCTAGGGTAGCCGAAAGCGATGAATATTCACTACTTTCAAAGTGTTCGCAACCTTCCCATATCGGACGTTGCGATTCTTGAAGCATTTTATAGAACCTATCGGCGTCTGGATGAGGATCCTCTCCCATGTATGATGGTTGAGTATGTGTACCGATCTCCTCTCCCATGTAAGACAATTCGGCATAAGTAACGGGATCAAAATATCTGCCGATGGACGGTCCCGCGGCATCCATAACCAACTGCTCATACTCATTAAGGTTTTCTCAATGACTACTGTCCTTGTAATAACCACTCGGTGTCTGTTGGACTTCGCCATGACATTCCCAACACTCATAATCCTTCATGAATCCATTTTGACACAAATGAATTTTGACCTTGCTCGGATTTTTAAACCTTAAATACTTACATTTGGCACACGGACACCTGATCTCCCTACTTGAATTATTTGAATGCGCCAAAGCAAATTTGATGAACTCGTTCAAACCCGCCAAGAATGCTTGATTTATTTCTCTTCCAGTTAGACGATTGTACATCCAACTCCTATTATGATTGTCTTCCGTACTTCCTAGCTAGTTCAGTTACTAACCTAATTAACATCTCAATTTGCCACAATATATCTATAAGTAACCAATACAACTAGCCACTTATGCCAACCAATTGCCACTTAATCAAGATAGTAAAAAAAACAAACAAACAAACAAACACATGCATTGAACAAAGAACATATCCCAGCAAGCAACCAGAGAATGAGGATAGCACATCAGAACATGGGGACATGCTTGTGGAGGGGTCAAACAAAGAATAGAATACTATAAGTATTTTGGAGTTTCTAACATATAAAGATTATATAAGACTTAATCAAATTTATATAATATGCAAAATCAACTTTATCTTTTGTATTTATAATTACCTATTTATCTAAACAATATTTATAATTTTGTTTTTTAAATTATCGATCTTTATTATATAACTTGTTAAAGATAGATTCAAATAAAAAATTGAAATGGAATATTTTTTAAAAAAATTATTGCCTTATCCCTAAATATTATTTCTCAACACTTCACTTTTCTAATTTGAACACCATACTATTTCTAGATTTATGTATCATTACCAACTAATAAATAATCATAATATTATCACACCAATATCATTTATATACCATTAATGTCATTCATGTACATTTTAATTTAAAAAAGAAATAAAATATCATTTAAAATTCAAAATCTTAAATCATTTTTACGGCCTACAACATAATAAGTATTTAGTATAAAATTTAACAATTTACAAATTATTTTAATAAAAAAACCATTGATTTCAAATTTTAAAATGCAATTGGTATTTTTTTTTTCATGTATACTTTTTTAGTTATATTTATAAGATAATTATAACGTAAATAAACAATAAAGTTAAATTATAACCTATTTATTCATGAGCAATAAATATGACTAATGTTTTCAATTTTTATCTATAATAATTTCTCATAACAAATAATGTGGTGAAAAAAAATGAAAGGGAGCTTACCAGAAGGAGAGGGTAGTCGGAAGGCAGAGAAGAGCACCGGTGATTAGAGAACGACGAGTGTCGAAACCTATTTATTCATGAGCAAAAAATATGACTAATTTTTTCAATTTTTATCTATACTAATTTTTCATAATAAACAAATAAATAAATTTATTAAATTTAAAAAAAAAAAAAAAAAAAAAAGAGGAGCTTACCTTACCGTCGGCGTTTGGAAAGGGGAGTAGCTGTGGGGGTGGGCGGCGGGGGAGCTAGGGCGTGGGGGGCTGTGGGCGGCGGCGGAGCTAGGGGGTGGGGGGCTGTGGACGGTGGTGGAGCTATGGGCCGGGGGAGGGGAGCTGTGGGGCAGCGGAGGGGAGCTGCGGGGCTGGGGGAGCTGCGGGACTGGGGGAGCTGGGGGCTTAGGGGAGCTCCGGGGGTGGGATGCGGGGGAGCTGGGGGCGGGGCAGCTGGGGTCGGAGGGGAGCTGGGGGCGGCGGTGCAGTGGACAGGGAACTGGGGGCGGTGGATCGGAGCTGAGGGGTGGAGAGGGGCGAACTGCGGTCGAGTGAGCTGTGGGTAGTATAATTAATACATTTTGCGATGGAAGAATATTCCGCCGCAAATTCTTGCTTTTTGCGACGGAATACAATTCCGTCGCAAAATGATTGCTTTTTGCGACGGAATACAATTCTGTCGCAAAAAGCAATCAGCTTTTTAGCGACAGATCCCTGATCCGTCGCTAAAAAGCTGACTTGCTGCCTCTTAGCGACGGATTTAAAATCCGTCGCTAAGATTAGCGACGGATTCTAGATCCGTCACTAAGATTAGCGACGGATTCTAGATCCGTCACTAAAAGGCGGACTGACGGCCTTTTTGGCCGCCAGTTAGCGACGGATTCAGAATCCGTCGCTAAAACGCGAAACTGGCGGCCTTTTTGCGTGCCAGTTAGCGACGGATTTTGAATCCGTCGCTAAGTTAACTTAGCGACAAATTCAGAATCCATCGCTAATTCCTGAATTTTGCAACGGATTTTGAATTCCGTCGCAAATTTCCGTGAATTTGCGACAGAAAATTTTCCGTCGCAAATTCCGTCGCTGTTTGAGATTTTTCTAGTAGTGACAATAAGCTCATGGAATTCCTTAAAAAGGGCACTGAGCCTAATTCAAATATGCATGCATTGATCGGTACAGGTTTGAATTGCTCTCCTTATCCTTATTCATATATTAATTGGGTAATAGATTCTAGTACAACTACTCACTTAGTTGGAGATTCATCTTTGTTAAATTCATATGAGAAATATACAAGGCTTATTAAAACAATTAAAATTCTTAATGGTGATAGAGTGATAGTTACTGATATTGGAAATGTTAACTTTTCTAATGAATTTGATTTACATAATGTTTTGTGTGCACCACAATTGCAATTTAATCTACTATCAGCCTCAAGGATTACAAGTGATGCATATTTCATGGTTACTTTTTTTTTCCCCTAAGCATTGTATATTGTAGGGCCTTCAAGCTTGGAAAATGAGGGCAACTAGTAGATTAATTGAGGATCTATACATTCTACAAAGTGACCTAAATACTAATATATATATTGTAAACTTGGTTGATAGAGGAATTTTTTGTCAGAATGAACCCATAAATATTTGGACATTACATAATAAGTTGGGTCATGACCCATTGTTAGTTTTGAAACATCTCAATTTTGTAAAAGACAAAGGTTTTGATATGAATAAAAGTAGTAAAATTTGCATTCAATCTAAGCAAACAAAACTTCCTTTTGCCTCTAGCTGTATTAAATCTGTTCATTGCCTCAAATTGCTCCACATGGATGTATGTGGTCCATATAGGACACCTACACATCAAGGTCATCAGTTCTTTCTTGCAATTGTTGATGGCTACCAAGGGCAACTTCGGTATTTTTAATGAGACATAAATCTGAAAGCGCTGGATACATAAAGAACTTTGTTGCCTATGTTCTTAATCAATTTGCTTTTTGTGTTAAACGAGTATTTAGTGATAATGGAACTGAATTTGTAAACAATAACCTGCAAACATATTTTCTTGAAAAAGGTATCATACATGAAACATCTTGTCCATACACTCCAGAACAAAATGGGATTGTGGAGAGAAAGCATCGAACTCTTATGCAAGTTTCTAAGAGTCTTATTCATCAATCTCACATACCCATTCGATTATAGGGTGAGTGTGTCAAAATGGTGGCATACCTAATTAATCGGGTCCTCTCTAGCGTCTTAGACTTTCAATACCAAAAATTTTAAACAATTATAATCAAGTTGTACACCCTTTCGTAGGGGGTATGTTCCTCTTAATTTGCAACTAAAGACATTTTGATTAGTAGACATGTTTTTATTGAGGAAGCATTTCCTATTCTTGATCATGTGCCTGCTGATTGGATAACCAAAAATGTAGAATTTTGCAAAATGTTCTTATTTGATGATGATTTATCTTTAGATCATGTGAGTATGCAACCTATTGTCTCTCTTTAGACAAGAGATAATGTTGACCATGAAATTGGACATGAAAATGGTATTCCTGACTCTAAAACTACACATATTCAACTAGGTTCATAAACATTTTCTAATGCCCATGAAAGGATAGCAAGACAGTGTAGACCTCCCATATGGGCAACAAATTATGTTTGTCGACTTGCTGACTTCGAGTCGGGATACACAGAGCACAGAAATGTTTGTATCCTATTGAGAAATGTGTTTCTTATTGCCATATTTCTAGTTCACACATGTGTTTCTTATTTGATGTAGATTTAGTTGTTGAACCTAGTTCTTATTATGATGCAATGAAAGATGAAAAATAGGTTTAGGCGATGAACCTGGAAATTGCATCTTTAGAGCGCAATAAAATATGGGACATTATCCCTCTCCCAAAAGGAAAAAAAAGGCCTATTGGTTGCAAATTGGTCTATAAGGGTAAATATAACTCGAATGGCACTATTGATAAGTATAAAGCTCGTCTCGTTGCTAAAGGTTTCAGTCAAAGAGAAGGGATCAATTATCATGAAACATTCTCATTGGTAGTAAAAATGGTTACCATTAGAATTATTCTGACATTAGTTGTTATGTATGGCTGGAATTCATTTCAAAAGGATGTAGATAACATATTTTTGCAGAGCGATTTGAACAAGGAAGTGTACATGTCCATTCCCTAAGGTTTTGAATGCCAAGGGGAAAAATGACTTGTAAACTTAATAAGTTACTTTAGGGTCTTAAACCGGCCTCTAGACAACGGAATGATAATTTATTTGCTACACTAGTTTGTGGTGGTTTTAAACGTAGCAAGCATAATTATTCTTTATTCTTTAAGAAATTTGGTGATGACATTGTGTTAGTTCTAGTGTATGTAGATGATATGATAATTACTAGTAGTTCACAAAAGTGAGTTCAAAAAGGAGAGGACTTGTTGTATAACAACCTCAAGATCAAGGATTTGGGAATAGTGAAATATTTTCTTGGTATTGAAGTAGCTAGGTGAGCAAAGGGTATAGTGTTTTCACAACGAAAATATATTTTGGATTTGCTTGCAGAGATGAGTATGAGTGGTTGCAAACCACTATTAATACCCATGGCCACTACACTTAAACTGACAGTATATGAAGAAGGGAAACATAAGAAGGAGGACCTATTTAATGAGCTAGAAAGATCTAGAAGACTAGTGAATAAGTTAATATATTTAACTGCAACTAGACCTGATATTTGCTTCTATATATGTACAGGTCTTAAGTTAGTATATGCAACAGCCTATCAAGTATCATATGACAGTGACTTTGCACATGTTTCGATACCTAAAGCAGAGTCTTGGGTAGGAGTGCTTATCAGTCGAGAAGGCACTACTACGTTAGATTGTTTCTGTGATGCTGACTGGGGGGGGTGTGTGAAATGACAAGAAGATCAGTTACAGGATATCTGCTAAAACTTGGTGATTTGCTTGTAGTTTGGAAGACAAAGAAGTGACATAATATTTCAAAGTCTTCAGCTGAAGCTAAGTACTAGGCGCTAGGTTCAGCAATATCAGAAGTCATGTGGGCAGTTGGACTACTTAAAGAAATCGGTTATCAACACTTAATTCATGTTAATGTAAATTGTGAAAATAAAGTTGTCTTGCACATAGCTTCTGATCCAGTCTTCCATGAAAGAGCAAAGCATATTGAGATAGATCTTCATTTTGTTCGAGAAAAGTTTTTAGAAAAAGTACTTCCCTTGCAGCATGTTCGATTTCATAGTCAAAAGGCATATATCTTGACTAAGGCGGTAGGTAAAGAGATACAAGATAAAATTTTGAACAATTTAGGAGCTATTGATTTGTTTAACACCCCCCCCCCCTAAAAAAAAAAAAAAAAGTTTGAAGGGGGTGTTGAGATTTATGAAAGAATAATCATGTTTGTTCAGTATCTCTGTGGACTGTGTAACTTGAAGGAGGCCTTATATATTGGGCCAATATAGGTGTAGTTGTTAGTCTATAAATACAGAGCTCTCAATTATATTATGTTGGTTGATTGATTTAATAATAAAATATTTTGTTCAGGTTAACAATTATTCAAACATATTTTTTTTTGAATATTTTTATTTTCTTAAAACTTGTTCTAAGGGATATTTTTGAAAAATTTCTTCAAAAAAAATTGAGAACATCATAATCAAACAAGCGCATTGTTTTATTTTCTCAATATACCATACAAATAACGTATTTCTCTCATATAAGGTCTTTATATATAATGTTGAACGAGTTAGATGGTATAAGTATAACTAAAAGGGAAAATGACAGGGGGGAAAAAAACAACTTTTCAATTACAAAATCTCAAATCAGATTTGTTATTAAAAATTAGTAAAGTAATAACAGGACTTATAAGCAATTCACAACTCTTTTTATAGAAAATATCTAATTTGGGATTTTATAATTTTAAAATTATTTTTTTGTCATCCTCTCTAACTAAAATACTCTTTTTATATCTCTCTATATATTTCTTTCCAATGGTTTAAGAGTCATCACATGACCACCAAAAAAACTAACACGGCTCTAAATGATTATTCTACAAATTCTCAAAGCTCAATCAAATATATAACGATCATTGGACAATGAATTTATTTGGATTTTGGATTTTATTTAGTTTGATTAATGAGATATCTAGTTATGTTTTTTTTTCACTTTGTTCGTTTCATTGCATCCATATTGTATTTATCACTATTTTACCCTAATTTTGCTTAATAATGCTCAAACTCCAAAGTTGCAAAGTTACCTACACTATAGTCCCAAAAACACCCTCTTTTAAAACTCCATGATTCTGATGCATTATTTGTATTGCAAAAACAGGAGGAATTTTTTCTCCTGATTTTACTTAATTATGATCAAACCCAAAAATTGCCTAGTTATTTACACTATGGTCCCTATAAATACTTTCTTTTAAGTCCCTGACGTTTTTTTTTTTGGTCAAAAGTCCCTGATGTATTTGAAGTATATGTAAAACGACAAAAAATCGCTAGAAGGAGGGCTTGAACCTCCGACCTTGTGGTTAACAGCCACACGCTCTAACCAACTGAGCTATTCCAGCTTGCGTCGTAATGGTCACACAATAAGTCACTTATACAGTTATTAAGAAACTCTATATGCAAGATTGCATGAATAGATTTGGTTTTAATTAAATTTTGGATTTCTTGGAGCACTATTGGAAATCTTTCTTTTTTTTTTTTGATACAAGGTGATAGGGGAGAGGGGGGATCGAACCCAGGACCGGAAGGAGGGAAATTAATCCCAATACCACTGCACTACAAATAGTGCTGGTGGAAATCTTTCTTTTTTATTCTATCGGTTTCTAATATGATAGCAACCTATGATTATGAATTGAATGGAAGATTCAAGTTTAACTATTGACTATCAGTTAGATTTTATGGTGTATCAATTGGGTTTTGATTATAATATTTTATACTATCAATTTAAATACACTTCTTATTATTTGGCATAGATTAACAATATGAATTTTCTAGGATTTTTCTATCTTTGATTAATCTCTAACTTATATTTGATCATTAATCCCTACCTTACATTGGAGATAAGGACGTTCATCAAAGTTGATTCTTTTATTTTATTCTGTGTGCATATATATGTATATATATATATTTATTCATGTTTACCAAATATTTATATGGTTCATTAATGTATGTGATTTATCATTTTGTTTAATTTTATATATATATATATATAAAGAATGTGTGTTGGTTTCCAGTCAATTTTCCAAATGCATTTACTTAATTTAAGTATGTAGGGTTTTTAGGGAGTACCTAGGAAGTTGGTTGACTACGTATTTAGATCATCCACACGAAACTAAGTCATATTTAGACTTTGTATATTACACAACAAATTCACTAAGGAGAGAAAATAAAATTATTATAATAAAGAATAATTTTTTTAGATTAATCCATTGGTATTTAGTTCGAAACCCCCCCCCCCTCCCCCTAATTATAATATCAACATTTGAATTATTCAGATTTAACTTTATACATATTTTTTTTTAATTCTATTATTGAATTATTCATACAAAAATTAGCAATATGTATTTGATTAATTATTTATTTTTATGTAATTTAACATTTTAATAATAATTTTATGAAGGAAATATTAACTACAAACTCAAATGTTGATTAATGGTTAAAAAGAAAGAACAGGAGGAAAGAAGAGGGGTTCATAACTGATGGACTTGGCTTCTCTCCCATATGCCTTATTCTCCTTTTCTCTTTTCCATTATTGGATTAAGATCTTAAAGGTTCAAATTTATCATCTTAAATCTTTAAGATAAAATTATAATAATATCTTTATATATGTTAAATTTGAATCGTTAAGATCTTAATTCAATAATAAAAAAGAGAAAATGAGAGTAACGGGTATAGAAAATAAGCCAAATCCATAATGGATTAGTATCAAAAGCTACTAACAACCTACTAATCCGGTTTGCAAGAATGTCACTACTTTTTTTTTAAAAAAAAAAACCCCCTTTAAATCGGTCCTGCGCCCAATCTAAAAGGTTATTTTTCAAGACCAGCTTTTTTTTACCAATCTTAAAAAGTAGAGGGGATCCTCTTAGATAGTGAATAACTCACTTTTTTAAACTCATTAATTTCATAACCAGCAAAAAAGTGGGTAATTTTTTAAAAAATAAACGTTTTATTTTGTTTCATAAAAGTTTTGAATTATATATAAAAGCTATACTGTGCAATATAAATTAAATAGACAACTCTAAAACCAAGTGCAATCAATACAACAAATAAAAACTAACACATGTATCGTACCCATATTATTAATTAAATCTAAATTTCAGCATTTTTTTATTCAATGTTTACTTTTTTTGCTTGCATTTTCCTCACCTCCAAATGAACTATATGATTTTTTTTTTGTGTTGAATATAATGGAAAAAATTTTAGACCTAGTATTGGCATGTTGTTGTGTATGACTCACATTGTAAGCATCCCAAAAGTTGAATGCAAATACCCTTGGATTGGGGGCTAGGATGTCATGGTTATGCATTTCAATCCCTCTAGTCCTTAAATATAAAACATGGCTCTACACTGTCTCAAGCTCAGGTGATAAAGGAGAAGATTTTTATTTAATAAAGCTGGGTTCAATAGAGTCAATATACAAGGATGGGAATTGGATTTTATATTGTGAATATGATCTCGTGAAGAGGTCTTGATTAAGAAGGAAACCATACTGAAGACCAATATTAAGGAAGTAACCAACTAGGTGGAAATACTAGTGGTGAACTAATGATTAATAACTCTAAATTGAATGATGAAAAGCAAAGAGATGATGATATGGACTTGGAAGGCAAATTTGTTGACCTAGATGACCAGGTGCTGATTGTAACAATTCATCCATTTGAATAAGTGAATCTTGATGCATGATATATGTTTATAAATTTGCGTATATGTTCATTCATTCAAAAGTTGTTTTGCCCAATCATCACTCGGTTATGCAACTTAACGAACTTTTCCTTCAAAGCCTATTCTGGCCCTACCTTTTTCATCATCTAATTAAGACGTCTTGATCATCAACTTGTCACTTGTAACTCCACCTAGTCGGGTTGCTCCTTAATATTATTGTCCTCCACTTTGATTTCTGTTTTAACCAAATACCCCATCACACGACTATATGTAACCATACAAAATAAAGTTCTCAAATTTGTATATCAATTATGTTAGACTCAGCTTTATTAATTAAATAAGAGTTTTCACCTTTAATACCTAAAATTGAGTTGGCCAGAGTCAGATTCTATTTGAAGTCTAAAGGGTCTAAATATGTAAGATTAGTAACCCTAGCGCCTGTAACATCCACATTTTATCTTATGATTTGATTAATATTAGGATGAGATTATTTCATTGTAATTGAAAATCAACAAGTAATTATTTGATTACGGAGAATTGACTTAAAATAGCACTAAATTTTTTAAGAGGAAAATTAATACAATTAGGGGGAAGTAACTAAAAATATTTTAAATATTTTTTTCCAAAATATGCTGACTATTATATACCACTCTGGTCTTATTTATAAGTCCATTTTGACCAAATCTCATATACCAAAAAGAGGTAGGTAACTTAATGATTATGGGGTACATTTTCAAATTTGCCCACATTTATAATTAATTATTTTTAAAATGTTTCTTCTCTCTCTATCTTCATAGATACAATTAATTCGGGTTAAATTATCACAATCTCATTTATTACATGAAACTTAACTTATAAATAAGACTAAATTTTTGAATCAAAATAGACTTATAAATAGAACCAAAATAGTACATGATAATTGGTAGGTGGCACATGGCCAACCCACCATTTATGTGTGTGTGGGGCTAATTCCCCATCAAATCTTTCCCTCCCCTTTTTATTGTTTGCACAGTGTGTGTCCTTGTTTTTCTCCCTTTTCTTTTGCCCTCCTCTCCTGCTTCTTTTGCTCATTGCATGGAGTGAGAGTGGCAAAGTGAGAAATATGAAGATTGGGTTGGGGTTTTCTTCTAAGGGAATTTGATAAGTTTTCTATCTCTTATTATTTGTATTATTTCCTCTTTTATTTTTCCTCTCGATGGAGGGGAAAAAATAGGTTTTGTTAGATTCCAAACTGTTGAGGCATCTAAGTGATTATTTTGCTTTCAATGGAGCAAATGAGGTTAGAATAAGAGAATGTATAGCTTAGATTTTGTTTAAACGGTAGATTTGAGAAAACTAGAGTTGGATTTCGATTAAGAAAGTATGATTTATTATGGGAAAATCTTAAATAAATACCTTTTGAATTTGGAAAATCCGCAGAAGTCCGTTGAATTTGTAAAAAGACTGAGAAGTATCAAGGACCTATGAGGGATATGCAAATTCAGGTGAAATTACCCTTTTGCCCTTAGTTTTACATAAATAAAAAAAAAAGAAAGGAAAACCCTCAAACACCCCACCGCGGGCGGCCGGCCACCACCACCGGCCGACCACCACCACCACTACTAGCCACGGCGGGGATGGCCGACCGCCGGCGGTGGGGTGTTTGAGGGTTTTTTTTTATTTATCTAAAACTAAGGGCAAAAAGGTAATTTCACTCGAATTTGCATATCCCTCATAGGTCCTTTGTACTTTTCAGTCTTCTTACAAATTCAACGGACTTTTGGGGATTTTGCAAATTCAAAAAGTATTTATTTAGAATTTTTTCATTTATTATTATGGGCTTTTAAATTCAAATTTTGTAATCCGTTTTAGTTTATGCGAGTTTATATTGATGATTGGATGAATTAGTCTAGAGGTTTATGATGAGATGAGTATAGCAATGACTTCTTACTGAAAATTTAAATATAGAAATTTTGGGAATTTTAAAGAAATTGAGGACTTAATTATACTTTAGTGATTCTAATATGTGAGAAATAATTTTTGGAAGCAAGAAATGTGATTATAATGGTGATTTGAGGAGTATTTGATTTTCTTTGTAATTTTTCCTAGGGACTAGAGTGAGAAAATTTTGGGGATTGATTGGAGGGAAAAATTGTTAATAACTTCAATGAGCGAGATAGAGTTCTTGGATGATAGGGATGTGTTTCGAATAAGAAATTGAGTTGTGGTAGTGAGTTGAGGACTTTAAGATCAATTAAAGTGTGAAGAGGAAGTGAGTTTTTATTTGAATTTATATACTTTTGTGGTAGTTAACATTTCACCAACATATAATTATATATTTATTGTAGAGGAATCTTGAATTTGGCTTGTTGGACTTAAATTTAGTTCTTGTGTCAAGAACTTGAGGTAACCTCTTTTCAATTTACCTTTTATGCATGTTGAAGTGATTATAATTTATAAGTGTATGTTGGTATTTTCAAATGATATAAGTGTATATGTTACAGTATTTTGCATATGAAAATATATGTATATATATATACACACACACATACATACATACATGAAATGTATGTTTACGAGTAAACTTTTTGGTTAAATGGGCTTAAATTGTTTATCTTATAATTGTAATGTTGATTATGTATAGCATTGAATATTGAACATGAGGATAAATTATTGATGTGGAAGTTTGTGATATTGAGCTACAAATTTAAGTGTATGAGATTTTGATGAGATGTGATTGTGGGAGATTTGATGCTTTTATTATACCATGTGGTATAGCTGCTACTTGGAGCGTAGTAGCTGACTTTAACATTCTCAAGGCCCCTGGTATCACCTTTCCTTGACCATGTTAAGGGTCAGCTCAAAGGGCATGTGACCTCTTTACATATCCTAGGAAAAGGGAACTCATGGTTTGGTGTGAGTTTTGTAGCTTTTGACCCAGCTACAATTCACTACCGGAGAGCTTGGTGTGGTCTTGTCATAGAGACAAAAGTGTAAGTAGTCAACAAAATAAATAACACAAGATATGAACAAAGCAATTCTAGAAAGTAAGTCAAAAAATACAAAATTAGTAAGAATAGTTATGAATAAGTTATACACCAAAAGCTAATCCAAACGTGTACTAAGTTTTTAATTTTAGGGTTTTTAACATACGATGTTTTTATAAAACTTAATTCTAAAAAATATAATTACAACTAAATATTTACAACACCATAAACAAAGTATAAAAAATCAAAAATGTTTTTTTTTTATACAAGGCGATAGGGGAGGGGGGATCAAACCGGGAGAGGGGAAATTAATCCCAATACCACTGTACTACAAATAGTGCTGGTATCAATAATGTTATTAACATAAAAATATCCTTTAAAAAAAAAAAAGTAAACTAGCCTAAAAGGGCTTGCCTTTGGCCAAGAGGGCCGGCCCTTTTAGATTTAGCCTACAGGGCTGGCTCTTTTATGTCTGTTTTTACTTTTGAAGCAAAAATCTTAAATCTGACTCTTACAAATTCATGGCCTAAATGGCCAGCCTAACAGGCTTGGCCCATTTTTCTAGCTATAATGGTTTTATATTAAAATAAAATTATTTAGGAAAGTAATGAGTTGTGATTCATGAGATTATATTGGTGGGAAATGATGCTAGGCCTATTGGTAAATTGTGTTATTGGACTTCAAGTTCCCAAGGCCTAATTATCATGTTGTTGATTGATATGTAAATTGTGAATCAATTGTTTAATACTTTTTAACTATTATAGATTAATAGTTTCTTTTTCTACCTTCATTGTTGCTAAAATATTTTAGTCAAATCTTTTCTTCTTTAGTAAGCCTTTGTAATGGATTTCTTCATTTTCTACCATAACAACACTTAATGAATTAATCAATCGTTTTTTTTAAATTGTTGAATATATGGTAAATTAGGAGACTGATACAACATCCAATTCAAGGGTCATTACATTTGTCTTTAAGGATAACCCATGACACAAATCACGCATTGACAACTCCCACATGTTGGGGGTTAAAATTACAATCGATTTTCCCATCAAACACTCAATAATCATCTAAGACCTTTTAAGGTGGGGCATTCAAAAAGAAAAAACTTAAAAAAGAATAAAAGCATGGAAACCAAGATTTAAATAAACAACCACGTACATGTGTTGGTGTGTGTATAAGACATACATATGTAAACAATGGATATCTTGTCGATAATTCAAATGAGGCTATCCTAATTGAATTATCAACAAGGTATATCCAATACCTGCATCACATGCTTTATATATATATATATATATATATATATATATATATATATATATATATGCGTGTGTGTTTCACACACACATTACCAACCACCAAGAATATCATTATATATTTGAAACATACGTTCATGTAAGTTTTGTCTAGGGAATTTGTGATAATTGAATATGTTAACCTTGTTATTATGAGAATAATATAATTTTATTCAATGAAATTGTATCATTGTCATAATCACAAGTTTCGCAATTCCAATCAAAATGAATTTCATGGACAAAACTTTGTATACGTAACTGCAACAACCACAGATAATATCGAGCAAGCAAACAAGTTTTTACATCCAAGTGAACATACGTACAAGCAAGTACTGTTCTTATTATTTATATGAATGTAAGACAAGAAAATTCAAATCTTTATGTATCATAAGCTGTGTAAGTGTAGCACGAACAAAGGGTACCTCATGTAAGTTCAACGCTGACACAGAAGCCATAATCGAACTGCCGAAAGTCTCAACAAGAAAACCCACATCATCAATGTTGTGTCTACCGCTATCTTTCCTCAACAAATACATACTTAGGGTTTCAACCAAGAAGGAAAAGAAGTAAGCATCATTAACAACCAATCAAAACATCCATGCAAGCAAAACAATAAAGGAGAACACTTATAGAAGGGCCGAGCGAGGGTTTGTGAAATCCAGCAATGGCCGTCGTATGTGAGAGCACAACGATGATGACATAGAGGGAGAGCGCGACAGAAACAAAGACCAAGTCATCCCGACGGCGGGGAGAGAGAGAGACCAATGGCCAGAAGCAAAGAGAGAGACAGAGAGCGCACATGTGACTCCGTGAGGCGCGTGATGAAGTCTAAGTACGAAACTGAGTATAAATAATTAAGGAAAACATTTCAAGATCGGTTCTCCTCACAACCGGTCTAAATATTTAAAAAATATATATTTATAGTAACATCTAGACCAACTTTAATAACAACCGGTCTAATGTTTAATTTTAAAAAATAGTAAAACAATATTTATGGAACAAATTTCTGAAATAAGGACATAACTCGAATTGATAATCATCAAAAAGAAATTATAGGGATTGCTCAAAAGAAATAAAAAGATAGAAACTTTTCAATTAATTTTTTGGCCTTGAGCCAGCAATACATATGTGTATGATATACATGATGATAATCGAGCACAAAATAAAAATTATATCAAAATATGTAAACAAAAGAGCTTAAAACCCAGGCCAGATGATCAACATCATTCTAGTAGACACTTCTTAAACCAAATGGCCCATGATGTTTTCTACCTTTGCTACCAGCTCCTTCAATTGTTGAGAAAAGCTATTTTGCTTCTCCATGAGCTCTAAAACAGTGCCCAAGAGATGAAAAATCGCCTTTGCGATTTCATTTAAGGTCGGAGATAGAAAGGGCTGAGAAGAGTTGCTACCACCAATGACGGAGAGGGAGAATGTTGCCTTTTGATCTTGCCATGGTGATGTTGCTAGAAAGTTTCCACACCAAGAAGAAATAGAAATTCTAAAAGGGACTTTCAAATTTGAACTTTAGAAGTAAATGCGCATTGGTATTTATAATCAGGATTGATGGTTGGAAACTTTATATTATGATGAGACATGATGGTATGTACTGAAAGTTAAAACATTAATTATTTAGGTCAGTCGTCTTCTAAAATGCGGTCTAAATAATAATAATTAGATTGGTTTTTATGCTGCAAGATTAAATGGCATTTAAATTGGTCAAGAGTTAAAAAGTGGTTCGGATAAACATATTTAGACCTTGCACCTTTACAACCAGTTTGAACATGAAAAAGAATTTATAATTAATAATCCTTAGATAATATAACTTGCTATTATATTATATACATATATAATTATATATAGGGTTAAGATACAAAAATACACATGTGCTTTACTCCGAGGAGCTTTGATGAGCCTGCTTTTGTCGCTAAAGCAGTCAATTAAACTAGGTCCTAATTAATTATGCAATATAGGGTCAACCTAGGTCATTTTCCCAAGGAGCAAGTTGTGGGTTTTTCTTTAGGTTGAATTTAGGTGATGAAAAATGCAATAAAATGAAATTAAACTAACTAAATGCACTAATGCAATTGACTTTAAAACCTAAATGAGAATGCAACTAATGAAACTAACCTATATGAATATGGATGCAATTTTGGGGGTTTTTGTTATAAGAGAAAAATTAAAATCCTAAGAAGAAAATTGATTGAAATCAAATTAAATGACAGAGATCTAGTTCAGTTATGAGGAAGAAGGGGACAACTTAGGAATTGCATGGAGTTAACTTTCTTAGCCCAAACCAATTAATTAGACCAAAGGAAGATTAATGAATTTAATTACCTAATTGAACATGGGAAACCCTCTAGCTCAATAACACATATTCCACTAGAAAACTCATAATGAAATAAGCGGTGGCTAATTAAATTCATTAAAAATCAATCACAAAATAGTTTTGAAAATCTTGTTTGCAATTATCCAATTGAACAACTAGATAATTTATCAACCCAATTAAACAATTAAGATGACAGACCAAATTGACAATTAAATTAATAATGAAAACTCAATTAATAATTCAATTGACAATCAAAAGGTTGCAAACAAAACTCCAACAATTGTCTCACACATAAAAACTTCAAATTATCAATCCAATCCAAAAGAAATATGTTTACAATCTAAAACTAGATTGTTCTCAATTAACACAACTTAAAACCCTTTAAAACTAAAGAACCTCAAGTTTGGATTAAGAAGATAAAAAGAATAACACTCCCTTATGATCTTCAAGTGTAAGTTCCTAGGCTCTAGCCTTCTCCATGCTCCTCCCAAGTTGTCTCCTAAAAGCGCTTAAGCTGCCATGGAAATATTCTCCTCACCAAGCTTCAAACAATGCGTCACAGCCATGAGGGAAGAATGAGAAGAAGTAATCAATTCAATTGTCTTGGTTACTGCGCATCACCCACTGGAGAAATATATGATAATTGAGGTAATTGGTGGAGGTGGACCCGTGAGTGTGAATGGTTCAATGAATCAATTAGACAAAGAATCAAAACTTCTACTGTTGCGTATTGCGGCGTCTTTGTGTCTCAATGTGCTTCTCCGTGTGCGTCAATGTCTCAGCGGCTAGGTTAAATAAAAAATGGAGAGGAAGAGATTTTGGTTACCAACTTGAGCCAATTAAAATTTCAAAGGCCCAACAAAATTCCACCATTAGATCTTCTTTTAGCTTCCAAGATTAATTCTGCATCGTAGGATCTTCCAATATGCTTTTTCTTATCCTGCAAGAATTAAATAAAATCGTGATCTATCATATATTTAGAAATATTATTCAATCACAAGATCTCAATCAGAATAAAAACAATTTAAGTCCAATAATCTTATAATTAATTCTGATTTATATTATTTCCTAAAATAGGCTAACAATCCAAATATTGCCTAATAAATCCAAATTAGCCTAAAATAGTCCCCAAAATAAATGAATAAGGCGGGATAAAATATATTAAATTGGGATTTATCAAGCGTCCAACACCACGTGTTTTTTTTAGGTGTAAAAATACACATGAGCTTGTAAAACTAGCGAAAAGACACATGCTGTTAAAAGAGGTTAACTTCAGTTAGTGGGACCCGCATTATTTAAAAAATAAAAATATCTACAATTTTTAAATTCCTCAACTGCCCTTAGTTTACTCTTCCCTCCTTCCTCCTTCTATGCGAACCGCGAACCCACGGCGTCAAAATCCGTCTTCTAATCAATCCTTCTATCTTCCACCTTCTATGTCTCCTTTCAGCCTCCTCGCTACCACGGTGTGCACCCTCTTGTGGTGGTGGTTGGGGTGGTTTGAATGGGCATTTTGGGAATCGTCACTGTTCTTCGACCTATTTCTCATGGAATGGAGGACATCCCTAGGTATGTTGATGGATGGGAGTTGGGGTTTTCGATTGATGCAAGGATATCAACGGTTAGCCCACCGACACTGTCGATACCCATTGTTAGTTGTTGTGGTATCTCTACACATGTAGAAAGACTCTGCATTGTTCATAGCTGTGCACAATGTGGTTTTCCGGTCTCTGGCTCTGCCGGACGGATTGAGCCAAACACCTAATTCGGACATTGTAAAAGGAAGGCAATGAATCTGAATCTGCTCATTGTGTTTATAGGGGTGACAGAGCATTTT